>JBBELK010000832.1:0-600000 GCA_037783545.1 Henricia sp. BOLD:AAB3569 | reverse complement strand
GGGGTTGCGGGTTCGAGCCTCCCCACGGCTACGGTACCTGTGCCCTTGGGCAAGGCACTCAACCACACTTGCTCCATCCTTCGGAAGGGATGTAAAGCCGTTGGTCCAGTGTGTTAGGTAATTTGGAACGCACTCTAAAGATCCCAGAGCATTCTTTCGTGAAGAGCAAGGGGGATCATCCCCGGTGTCTCTGGCCATTTCTAATTATAATTCTTCATGGGTTTCCTCACGCTTGCGAGTGACAGTGCAGTGAGCACTATTGAGGAATCCTTGGTATGAATACCAGAAAGAAATAATAATAATAATAATAATAATAATTTCAATACCTTTTAAAACTCTGTTCAGTCTTCCATGCAATTACATAATGAACCTTCAACAGAAATTTGTCTTTTTCTTAAATATTTCGTAATTTTGTAAAATGAAATTACAAATGAGTTTACTTTCTTAGGGACACCGTGCAGTTTAATTTGCGTACAAACCTTTCTTGCATTCTGATCCTAGGGCACGGAAACTGTTGGACGCAAAAAGTTAACGTAATTCTTCGCTCAGTTTTCAGACAAAATGGCGGCGCCCATGCTACAAGGCATCGTTACAATTGCCATTTTTCTTGAAATTTGTATTCGCTTTTCAGTGGGTCATATTTCTTGTTCTTTGCATATCAATGATGGTTTGAGTCGCACATGCAGATGATATAGCAACGCTGGTTGTTTTTTTCTTTGCACCAAAACAAAATGGCGCCGCCCATATACTACAACACATCGCTGCAATTAGCCCTTTGCGTGTTTCACATGAATAACGTCTGGTGTACTGACGTGCTCACATGCACACTCAGTATCCAGATGACCAGACTACATTTTTGTTGCTGTGATCGGGTGCACATTTGAAAGTGAACAGTTAGCCTTTTGCGTGTTTTACATGAATGGCGTCTGGTATACTGACGTACTTTCCTTTACATGCACACTTAGTATCCACTTGACCAGGCTAATTTTGTGTTGCTATGTGATGCACGCGGCAGGTGTGAAGTACAGAATCAATACCGTCTTCACCGTAGGAAGGAATGGCATAAAGCAACCAGACTGTTTATTGCCAGGCAATGGCGCACACCACGTAGCACAAACAGTGTATGTTTCTTTTAAACTGTACCGGTTGTGTGTGACAATTTTGGGGGCCGACCATTGTGCAAATGTTACAGACAAAAGACTAAATGTTGTTCTTTGTGAAGTTCGTATCCGGTATAATATCCACTTTTCAGTGTGTCAGGTTTCTTGTTTCTTGTGTAACAATAAAGGTTTGACGTACATTTGACGTACATTTAGAAAGAAATAGCCGGTTTTTTTTCAAGTTTTCTGTGATTTATCAAATAATTTTCAAACATATTTATATAGATCTCTTACTGTTTGACCACTAATTTCTCTGCTAATTAGAAATAAAATTACTTCATTTGCAACAGCGACGCAGAACTGAGCACACGTTTACAGAAGTTAGACAAATTAAAGAAAAAACAAAAGTGCACAACTTCAATAGTGGGAATTGCCTATACGTTCTTGCCCAAAAGAGGGATTTGCATACTATTTGCACATTTCCTTCCATGCGGGTTTCGATAAACAGAGATTTGAAGCGGGGGACTGTAGGATCGATATGGACAAATCCATTCGCATGCAGACTTAATCCTAAGCATCCGGAATGGATGCAAAATGCATATAGCTCACCATAAACAGGTGTCGTAAATATTTTTCTTTTTTTAAAATAAGGTATGGAAAGTGCTGCTTTAGTACCGAAACACAAATAAACATTTAAATTTTTGTATTTTTTTTCTTCAAATCCACAACGACCCCTCTCAGTGCACCCCCCCCCCCCCAACTCCCCCGTAACCACAAGTCAATTAAAGAAACATGACTTTACACTTAATAGTGTGTGGCTATATATTACTGAGCTAGGAATAAAGGTGTGAGTCAGTGGCTGGTCTTAAACGGAACGTTTAAAGGGACAAGTCATGATTGGTAAACTGTTACAACGGGCGTTATTTCCACTCGTGATTAAAAGCCATGTTGATAAAACTACCGTATAGAAATTTCAGCCACATGGAGGCAGTAATACTTCGAAAAATCCACTCATATCTTTTGCGTTGAGTCCAATAGTAAAAGAATTTTTTTTGCAAAGACTTAAGAAAACCACCTTCAGTTGTTAATTTCTCACACAAAATACCATTTTGGAAAGAAATAAGTTCATGTGGTGTTGGTACCATTGTTATCAACTCTTTTAGCAAGGTTTTTTTTTTATTGTCAACTCATAAATAAATTGGGGTCACTGCAAATGATGTACTCTACCTTTAAGACCGGATTCAAAAAATTGAGCCTTTTCACGCGTTAACGCGCGAAAATTTGACGCGCGTCGCTTTGATAAAACTCGGCACAGAAGGTGCGTTCAGACGATGGTTGTTAACTTAAAGTTAAGTCGTTGTTAGTGGGCACTCGTGAGTAAGCTCGTAAGTAGTGGCCGTGTGGACGCACTTACTTACAAATTAACAACGACGATTTAACAACGAGAAATCTTATGAGTAGCGCACTACTTACGAGCGCGCACCTTTGGTATATGGGCCGTGTGCATGCCTGCGCGTCGTTGTTAGTGGGACTGTCGTTGTTAACTTTACTGTCGAAGGTAGTGCCCGTCTGAACATGACTTAGAAAATTAAGAGTAAAACGACGCACTGAAAACCACAGAATCAACCTCGTCCCCAGGGTGGTCGAACATCCTCGTTCCTAACTGCTCTTCCCAGTAGACCATGGGGACGAGGTTGCCACAGAATGAACTTGGGAGGAAAGTATTTTGATGATTCTGTGATTTTCAGTGGGTCGTTTCACTCCAAATTCCCTCTACACCTTTCGCAAAGCGACGCGCGTCGAATTTACGCGCGAAAAGACTCAGTGTGAATCCACCTTTATTGACTTTCCCTAGTAACCATCATTTATGGCTAGCGTATGTTCACAACAATAATGAGCAAATTATGAACAACGCCCCCATACTTAAGATACAATCAAGCTCTGTTTCACAAACATTATGTCCATGAACTACAAGGATATACTTCAAGGATACTCCTGCAAAGTCACGTTCAATGCATATAAACTCTTTGCAACAGTGGGGCCATGACAGGGGCATGTATTCATATTTAAATGATGTGACAATATATCCTACTCGTGCATGATGCACGGTGAAAATGTGACTGCCCCCTGTCATGGCCGCCCATGCGAAGAGTGTATAACTATCACTATAAAACGGACTCGTATATAAAACGACTCCCCAAGTGAGCAACCGTCTGCCACTTTACCCAGGCACGACAATACCTTGTCTATACTGGTTATATACTCCACTTAAAAATAACCCACGGTGAAAACTGCAACTATTCAAATGCCGGGTCGTTCATACTAACCCACTTATTTGGTGTAAACGAACCCACTTTGGGGTGGAAATAATGTGAGTTGTGAACCGATGAAATCAGGCACAAGAGGCACCAGGCCTTTCTGGCAAATATCGGCTATTATAACCGACAGCTTATTTATTTATTTATTATTAATGTTTGCAAATCATGTAGGCCTTACATGTACATGTATATGGGCTTCAGACATGTAATCACTTTAGTTCTAAAGCTAAATTAAGCTAGTAGTAGTAAGACGCAAAATATGTACATGTACCAAAGTAGATACATTTTTAAAAAGATTCCATATTTATGTTTAGAACGTGACCGCATTGAGCCTAATTGGCATTCTATTGAACTTCGCGTCCCCATTATCGACAAACTATGCCTTCTAGCGGTGTTCCATCAAGGCTTTATCCAAAGGGTGCTACTTGCGTGGGCTAGCGACCACGTCACGAAGAATCGAAAAATAGGTCCCTCTATTCACTGGGGTATTTTTTTTTATTGTGTGCGATGGAAAACAAAACAAACAATCGATCTATAGGAAAATAACTCAGAGTTGCAGAGATTTTCTGTGTTGATCTGTGCCTCAAAACAAACGGGTGGCCATTTCAAAGTCAAATCATTTAGTGTAAGTATCGAGTTGACCAAATCAAAATAGGTGTGTAGGTTTACGAATGGACTCGCATTGTTTATTATGCCGTGCGCGCCTCCTATTAAAATATATGAACTGACACAAAATAAGTATTATAACATAATACACAATTCCAACTACATGGAAAACTGTTATAAAAATGTGCAAAATATAATTTTTCTGCGTGATTCAAATCTAATACATATGAGTAAATTTACCTTTTGAAATCCCTTTAAACCTCGTTAATGTATTATACATAGCAACAAACATTTAGTCTGCTCAAGTGGATACTAAGTGTGAATCACGCAAATAGCTAATCGGCACAAAAGTATATTTTATGTACGTGTATTATAATGTACCATATAAAACCACATGCATGGACGATGGTTTAGAAAGGTACAAAATTGCTTTTGGAAATACCACGAAAAACCATAAACATTTTTGTTCTGCTAACAACTCCATTCAGGTTGAAATTTTTCCAATATAAAAAAGGACCGTGCATTCCAGCTGAAAATGGTAACTTTTCTAACACATTCGCAAATAAATTAGTAGGCTTATGTAAAATTTATTTTTTGTCATTTTATTTCGTCTTTCATATAACTTGATATATTTAGCTCTCGCAGTATAACTGATTGCTATGCTCAAATTCGGATCGTTACGAGCTGGAGGGGACCCACTTTAATCACGTTAACACATCAATACGCCAAGACGTGCATCGCCGTGTCTTACATGAAGCTAATCCCGAAATCACCCCGGTACTACAGGTTAAAAAAAGAAACGCGTACCCAGGGGCTGTATGTATGCCTATATCAGGATCTAATTCCACAGACGTCGCCTTGGGTACGTGGGGAGCCTGTAAAAAGCCTGGACAGGCCGGTGCATCAGTTGACGTGCCTTACTTGCTTCTTGCGATCAATAATGCCCAGTTTCTGAAATATACCTGATATTTCTTTTGAAAATGGCGCAATTCTGGAGGCCCTTGGGTGTTACAGACGGGTTGTTGATGGCCCGGATGAGACGTGTGTAATGGACCACATGATGCGCGCGCGTACCTGGGTTTGCCTTTTGAAAAATCTGGTGGACACAATGGGAGGGCGCAATTTGATTTTAGGTATGAATTTAAAGTAGATACATGTAATAAGTAAAATAACTGCATATTCACTTTGCAATTATTTATTTTATTTATAATTCTGTCTCTGTAACATAATTGCAACAGGCAAATCAGATTTTTGGAAAGAAATACATTCTTACGAAAATGTATACCTAAATAAAATTGCGCCCTGTATTTTGATAGCCTTCAAAAAGGCTAATTCCCGCGATAAAACTAACAGATCTGGAGCCAATTTCATAAAGCTGTTAAGCAGACAATTTTGCTTAATGCAAAATATCTTTGCTTTGAAAAAAATGCGCTAGCAGTCAAACGTTTGTGTGCTGTGTATTTTAATTAAATGTTTGTCTGCTATACTCCTTCTAAACTACACAAGTTGACATACAATTTTGACTGCTAACCCATTTTTTCAAAGCAAAGAAATTTAGCATTAAGTAATTTTTTCTGCTAAACAGCTTTATGAAATTGACCCAAGGAATATACTCAGTTGGTTTTTACCTAGCTGTCGAAAAACAAAACTAGGCAATAGACTACAAACGTGTGACGGTTACCATGGTAATTGGTATAAATTTTGCTGTAATCTATAAAACATACATTGAGCAAGTGGTTTTAGTGTAGACCCAATTACCTTGGCAACACACAAAGGGTGACGTCACTTTAGTAGCCTATGCTTTCCATGTTTTAGCAAAGGCAAATTGCATTTGTAAGTATTCTTGGGTTTCACTTTCTTGACAACCGGTTGCTATCCGCCATGACTGTGTCCATGCTATGGCACGCCAAAGCGAAAATAATTCAACACTGATAATTTAATGTTGACGCATATTTTCGCAAATGTGGCGCAAGAAAAAATGCCAACCATTTTTTTTTCTTGCGCAACATTTGCGAAAATATGCGTAGGCCTATAGCCTACATTAAATTATCAGTGTTGAATTATTTTCGTTGTCAAGAAGTAAAACCCAAGAATACTACCTATAAGTTGCTGGAGCCTTTTAAGGTATAGAATCTGTGACATCAAATGTCAAAAAGACATAGGCCTAGAAAATTGAGAAATATATATTTATTTTACATCACACTACAACCTGCTTTTTCGCGTTTAGGTCGACCGGTTATGGGTAAAAAAAGGCGTATTAGGACGACCGACCGCATTAGGGCGACCGATAGCCGGTCGTCCTAACGCCAAGTGCTTCAAAAACCATCTTTATTAGGTCAAAACCCATTTTTATTAGGTCAAAAACCATTTTTATTAGGTCACAAACCATTTTTGTCTAGGTCGCAAAACATTTTTTTCAGAGAATTAGGTCGAGAAAATGGGTGTCAATTCATGAGTTTCTTTCCGACAATTTTGTGGTTTCAGTGGTCTCTGTAAGCACTCTACCCAAAACGGTCGTCCTAATACGGGAAAAATAGGCATTAAACTTATTCCATGTATATATATATGTTCATTGCACTTCGGTGAAAAACATTTAGCAAGAATACTCTGCGTTTAAGCACGCTTTGCGTTCCCGGCAGCGATGTAAAAGTTACGCCATTTTCCTTTCAAAAAACAAATGTCTTTTCATCGCTAAAGCATACCAAAAATAGACTGGGAAACAATGGGCTTTGCCTCTGCTCTGCAACGGCATTTATCTTCGCACACGTCATTTAGTTTATTATAGAAATAGCCATTGTTTCTACGTCATATTGTGCCGCCAAGAAACACATCTTTTTTTGTTTTTTTCTCAACTATAAAAAAATCCCGCGCTAAAGGCAGTGACGTCACAATGTTCATGCCTCACAAATTGAAGAATAGCTTCATACGATAATAGTCCTGTAGCCGGGATGAGGGTCTTTTAGTGTTGTTTATGTCAGATTGTTGTTCATTTTTTAGTTGTCAAGCTTTGTATTGCTCCCGCGAGACTGAAAGAAAACCCGCTTATTTGTCCGCAGTGCGTCAAAATACCATTCGCAAAGTACAAAATCGTCATGCCGCAGTCTGGCTTATGAGAAATTCACAATTTTGCTTGTTTTTGGATTGATGGAATATGAAATAAACCTTGTGCGCATTCGCAAAAGCTCGTGGGACTGGATGACAAACATCATTGCTAGCAAAGTGTGTGTAACCTCTGAAGCGCAGGCCAACTTGGCAACTTTTTCACTCATTTTCACGAAAACCAAAAAGAGTTCAGGTAGGCCTATCAGATTGTAGACTTGGTTCCAAGTCCGAGATTGTGGTTTGGTTTCCGTAGCGCCCTCTTTTGGTTTGTGAAATGTATACTTAGGGACAGAGAACTAGTCTATTTCGGTTCACAATCTCGGACTTGGGAAATTCGCCCGCCAGCGTAATTTTTTTCACACCACTGCGAGGGGAAAATGAGAGGGTTGGTTATTTTTAAAAAAAATTAGGGTTTTTTAATACGATCGGTTTGCAACCAGCTTCATGGTCTGGTTAGAAGAGAGCTCGACTTGCAATCATCAGGTCCCTGGTTCGAATCTATAGTGTTGGTTTTGGATTTTTCGAAATTTCTCGGTTTCTTATTTTTCTATAGTGAGAGTAAGAGTTCTGGCTATTTCCAAGATTGTTACTTGAGAAGTATCAGTCATTGGAGACTTGAAAGACTCTATTCGGGTTGAAAAATTGGGGTGTACCCCTCGCTGTGGTGTAAACAAAAACACGCCGCCTGCCAGCTATATTCATTAATTCAGCAGTTAGATTTACATACAGTGCGAGATTGCGAACCGAAATAGACTAGTTCCCTGTCCCTACATTTCACAAACCAAAAGAGGGCGCTACGGAAACCAAACCACAATTTCGGACTTGGAACCAAGTCTAATCAGATTGAATCGTTCAGCATTTTTTTCTTTGAAACATATTGAACATACTGACAGCATGTCCCGAAATAGAAAGGTGAAAAATGGGAGAAATCATTGCGGATTATCTTCGTATAGCGGCAGAGTTGCTGCCTCGATCATGTTTACGGTGGATTCACACTGAGCTTTTTCGCGCGTAATTTCAACGCGCGTCGCTTTGAGAGAAAAAATGGTGTGGAGAATTTCGAGTGAAAAGATTCACCCAAATCACAGAATCACAAAAACACCTATCGCCCAGTTATTTCTGTGATTTTCACTGCATCGTTTTACTCCAAATTCTCTCCATGACGGCTTTTTTTCTCTCTAAAAGCGACGCGTGTTAAACTTGCGCGCAAAAAGGATCAGTGGCCAAGCGCTAGCTGAAAACGTGTGCTTACTGTAGCAGAACAGTTGCGCTAACTATGGCTGCGTTTGGGCGTGCAGTTCTCGCTACTCCGGAGTAATGCGTGCGCATTGCACTCGGTCACATTACGCGAACGGCAAGTCTGCAGTCCGCATGCGCGAATGGCCATTAGTCAAGATGGCCGTCTCTTGCCATGACTACACAAAAAACACTGTTTCATTGCTCACAAGAAACCGAAGAAAATACAGACCGTAAGTCGTGAGAACCTTTGATGCCGTCTGACACAAACCTTAGTGAGTCGTTGTTTCAGTTATCCAGTTGACACGTTGAGCAAATTCACCAAAAATCCCACCCACATTCCGCCATCTTCGTACAAATCACATGACACTCGTCAGGAGTAAGAGCACACTCCCCATTTGTTGGGGAGTAGCGAGAGCATACTCTCATTGACCCGAGTGTCGTTAATCTTGCCGTTCGCGCGCGCAGGATCAGGAGTATACTCGTGTTAACACGAGTACACGCCCTTTCACGGCCACGGCGTGCTTAAGCATGCGCGTGCTTGGAAACGGGCATTGTTGCGTCACTAGTGTCTGAAGCTAGCAAACGTTTGGCAGTCTCCATGAAATAGCCGAAGCCTCCGTTAGCACAAAATCGGCTGCTAAACAGCGCTATGAAATTGGCCCCTGATGTGAATCCACCCTATTGGCAATGTTTGTCAGCAAATCCCACGAGCCTTTGCGAATGTCATAATGCTTATTCCACAGCAAAACATAAAAACAAACAGAAGAAACATTGACTTCTTTAAACTTTTTACTGGATGCACTATTTACTGCCTCTTCTGATTTTTTATACTCCTGGCACCGGGTTTAGACTGTATAATACTTTATTATCCGTGAGGATGCACTCGGCTTTCTCTAATGAGCATGTAATGAGCCTGTATTACAGAGGTAATAAGTAGCTAATAAGCATCGTCGGCTCATTCCAAAATGTAAAAAAAACAAAAAAAACAAACAGAAGCAAAAACAGTGCAATTTCAGCAATGTCAAGTGTGGCTACTCCAACTGATTTCCAGGAATAGAACGTTACACAAATTAATCAAAGCGCACTTTTCTATTTTTATCATCTAAAAGAGATTTTCATCCGTTACAAATTGCATGCACTTCATTGTGCTTTGTTAACTTGCAATCAACATACCGTGAGGACAATGCCCCTGCCTTTAAAGGGCCCTGCCTTTAAAGGGCCCCTTATTTAGGATTTTTATCAATGAAATCTATGCTTTAAAACCACTTTACTCAGTTAAAGTCATAAAAATCCTATTTGGAGCTTGCTTTGGAGGTTAAAACAAAGGTTTTTAGTTTTTATGCTAATGCAAATATGCATATTCATGACCAAGGTCACGACGTCACAAGAGGCAAACACAGGAAAATCACATTGAACTGTGCACAAAAGATTCCACTTTTTTCTCAATTTTCCTGAAACTTTTGTAATCCATGGCTGTTTGAGTTTGTTTTACATGTTGCCTGCTGTAAGCCATGACAAAACTGGGGGTAGAAACTGCAGCAATTTGCCACAAGTCCAACTTGAAGTCTTATGTTTTTTCTTAACTTTTCCCTTCTGTCTTCCTTATGTGATGCACTCAAAACAGCGCCCTCTGTCTGTGATTTATTGCAATGAAATCTTCAAAGTTGAAAAATGCCACCTTTTATTGATTTTACATCCAAACGAACAATAGTATGTCTTGCTGAACAAGTAATCCGTCATTATGAAGCAAAGCTTAGGCACAAAGTTGTTGAGGATGTCACAGGCCCTTTAAAGCAAATTACATCATTTGCAGTGACCTAAAGTTTTACTTCACAATTCGACAAGAAAAACCCAACTAAAAGTGTTGATAGCAATGGTAACAAACACCGTATATGATTTTTTCCCGTGTAAAATGGTATACCTTTGTGGGAGAAATCGCAACTGAAGGTGCTTCTTTAAAAAAAAACATCTACAGATGATTTATTTTTACAATTCATTTAACACAAAAACCATGCATGGATTATCAAGGTTTTCTGAAGTATTACTGCATCTATATTTTGGCTGAATTTTCTATTTTATTATTTTGTATTAAATGCTGTTGTTCCTGTTTTTACAAGTTTTTGTTTCAATCATGTGATCTGTCTTTAAAACGTTGCCGCCAATTTCATAAAGGGATGAATTTTGTTAGTTACAATCTCTTGTTGTTTTGCTCAATCCCCCAAAATGTTCACGTGTGTTGAAGGGTGCTTGGGAAAATACGAACTTAATGTTATGTAATCCTTTGTCTTGATCCCTTATGCAAACAAGATGATTTCACGGGTAGGTTGATTCACAAGCTGCAACACTGAGGGCGCACTCCATAATATATGTACAAATGTGTGCATCCAAACTGCGACCAGGAGCCAATTTCATGGCGCTGCTAAGCAAACAAATTGCTTAGCACAGGATTTGTTTGCTTTATTTTGCAAAAATGGATTGGCAACCAAAATCGTAAGTGATGTGTATTGAAAGGTATTCTCCTACTCTTGCGAAGAACACAAGTTGGCGAATATTTTTGGCTTGTAATCCATTTTATAAGGCAAATAAATCCTGTGCTAAGCAAATTGTTGTGCTTAGCAGCGCCATGAAATTGACCCCAGTTTCTAAACCTGCTATTTAGAAGACATAAACAGTATCAAGGAATGTTTAGTGTGGAGCAGCTTGTCTAAAAATAGATGCATCGTAAAATGAAATTTAAAAAAAAAATTTCATCAAGTATAATTATTAGGCTATTTTAGAGGCCGCCTGAAATGTTGAAGTTTTTAACATAGTCACAGTTTTTGTGGCCCATTTTTGTGTACATTTGGAAATTTTGGTGAATCTGCCTATCACAGTATTTTCAGGTCATGGAACGAATACCAACTGGTTTGAGCGTGTTCATGGATGTGCATCCCGTAAATTATTTGGTAATTTGAGGGCAAATTTTGAATTCAGGCGGTTCTAACAATTTCCAATCGCCCTTCGTTGGAAAATGACATAAAATATATAAATTAGAAATTCCACAGCCCACGTGCTTGGAAATTACAGAAACTCACATATTCAAAGACCTTGAAGGTTTGTAGTACCTCACTATTCAAGTTGTTTGATTTTAAACGCATGAGCATCCATGATGGAAGTTTTAATTCTTGAAAAACTGATTGTAATGCCATTTTCAATAGCCGTGGCACGTCAAAATAACTCTCGATTTCGGACTTTTTCGTTGAGTGGGTTTTAGGGACCCATTAGGCTCACTGAAAATGGCATTAATGGAATGAACTTTTCATCAAGGATGCTTGAAGAACATGCGTTTAAATTCAAACAACTTTAATACGTGAAGCAGGACCTCAAAGGCTTTGAAATGCACATCTGAATTTCTGGAATTTCTCTGCTCCGTTATTTCACTTGAAGTCAAGTAAGACATTTCGCTTTTGTAGCTTTGATTTTTGATCCTGGCAAATCCTATAGACGAGATTTAAAGGTTTTGTGAGGTGAAAATTATCACCCAGCTGTTTTTATACAGAAATCAAAAGATCAAAGTGTTGCAGACAAAGGGGCAAACTCAAATTTGTTTTCATTTCAGAAAGAAGTGTCATTTTCTCTACTTCAAAAATGTCTTGTCAGACGAGGGCGCTGTTTGTTGCTGGTCATGGAGGGAACCCACAGTGGAAAAACAAAGAAAGAACATTACATTTCAAACAGTAGCAGTAGCCCACTGATCCATTTTTGACCCAAACAAACTTGTTAGGGTTGTTGCAAATGACATACTAAACAAACTCAGTAAACTTATATAGTTCATGATATAAAGAAGCCACTTTAACTTTTGTACACAAGTCTATGGATAATTCCTCTGTTTTTCCTGAGATGACATCACGGCTTTGCTCATGAATATGGAAATTCTCATTAACATAAAAATATAAAACGTGCAATTACACCAAAACGCAACTATCAAATTCTCTGAAATTGACCGAAATGTGTAAAACACATCCTCTACTATTATTTTATGTAATAAAAACCCTATTTCACACGTCCTTTAAAGCCCGGTAATTGCAGTGATCCAACATTTTACTGCATGAATTGACAAGAAAAACCCCACTATAAGTGTTTATGGCAATGGTAACAAACACCACATGGTTTTCCCGTGTAAAATTGTACCTTTGGGGGAGAAATTGCCAACTGAAGGTGCTTTTTTTAATAAATCTTTTTAAGGTTTTCTGGAGTATTTATTGCATTTATGTGGCTGAAATTTCTACAAGGTAGTTTATCAACATTATTCTGTGGTCTGGTAATGATATTGTTCCTGGAATTCGTAATAAAGTTTCTTCTGCAAAATGTTATAATAGCCTTTAAAGTCAACCAGCGCTTCATTCACATAATGTTGCATTACTGATGCACTTTTGCGTTGTGTTAGGCACAGTTCATCAGCCGCTTCGTGATGAAGTCCCTTGTTAAAAATTCCCAACCTCTCGTTGCGAAGGGGTTACCAGGAAGAACCGGGAACCACGGAACTCTACTTCGTTGCCATGGATATGTCGCCATGACAAACCGAATTCACGTCATTGCGATGAAATTAATAGTCGCGAGCCTTTCTAATGCGGGCATATAAGGAATGGAGAAAAGTCAGGCCGTGGCTGCTAGGCAACGGCAATGGTTGAGTCAGAAGATCTTTCTATTACCGAGACTGTAATTGTGATGGATGGAATATGCCCCTTAATGAAGGAGACAATAGAAGCCCGTTATTTCCCCGGGGTATAGCCCGGCATACTGGATTTGAATAAGTCACGTATATTCTCCTGTGGGTTGGACAATCCCGAAATAGCAGCGAGTTTGAAAAAATACTGGTCCATCGGATGTTGATTACACGTTATGGCGCCTTGATCAAAAGTTGAAAGGCGTGCAGGAGTCTTTGTGTCGAAAACGCTGAAATACCTCAACATTTCGAAGGTGATTCCTAATAAGCAGCTCTTGGTACTTTTATCAACAGTAAAAATGTAAAATGCAGTTGAGGCAAAACGTGTGAGGCATGTGCTTTAAAATGTGCGTTTGATAACTTAAATAAAGAGAAAACACTTGTTTAGAACCATCGTAAATATTTAATAACAAATGCTACTTATGTATTGCCTGTTAATTAGGGTTGGTTTTGCCCTTACCCAACGTATATTAGCACTGTATACTGAGTGCTTTCCCGAGACACTATGAAAAACTTCATAGCGTGCTCGAAACCACGACCTCCTGCAAACAAGGCAGACGTCTTAACCACTCGACCACCGAGCTAGCCAGTGTTGAATGGCCGGTTCGAATCATTTCGCAACGGGGATCGCAATTAATCAGTATTTGATTTAGCTTGCGTCGGGGAGAATGAATGTTATAGGGTTTGTTTTGCCCTTAAAGGCACAGGCTCGTCAGCAATGCGCGCCCGCCAAATTCGTGCTCGAAACACGCAGCTTCATGCCTTTGCTATGGAGCTGCGTATTGCGTGGCACACATTTGGCGGGCGCGCATTGCTGACGAGCCTGTGCCTTTAATAGACGTTGGATAAGGGCAAAACAAACCCTAATTAACATTCATTCTCCCCGACGCAAGCTAAATCAAACACTGATATGTATTGCCTGATGCATAAACCCTCACAGGAATCCGGAGCACCTGTTTTCAATGTCGGCAACACAATTCATTTTGATGGTAAACTTTAAAGCCAATGCGGCTATGTGCGGCGCCATATTTAAAATTTCGTAAGGGAAGATGACGTGAACCATGCAACAGTTGCATGGATGACGTCAAGATTGAATGCTTGTTTCCCGACTCCAACACGACGTGGAGTATGAACAATCTGATTTGACCTGACTCACGTCCTCTCAAGTCCTAGCGCCGAACTGCAAAACATGGCGACTTACATAAAGTGTATTTTTACATAATGCATTGGCCGTTATAAGAGCTACCTTTTGTTATGAAAGGATGCTTGGAATTTGCATATACATTACAAAAATCCCTATCTCATTGCGCGAGAAGGGGTTGTGCACAACGATAAAGCTTTTTCCTCGCTTTGTATGAGGATCTATAGTTTCACAGCGCGTTGACAAACACTTGATGGAGCATGCAAGGTGTCGCGGCAGCGTGCTAGGTTGCCGTAGCCGGAGTCCTAGCCTCGGGCCGAGTTGGCTCGGTGTTGTGCCCAGCTAGTACGCGCGGTTAATTCATCAAGCTTGTCACGGATACTCCTCGCCGTAACCCAATCCCCACCGTGAGATGTCGCCGCGGTTTAGATCGGGTTCTTGCTTCTTGCAATCTGCCACTCAATGCCGGACTTGAAATGCCGGAATTTTCTTAGAAGCCTTTTCGCATCCACGAGAACGCATCCCAAATGTCATGCGGTGTCCGTGCAGCACCAACCAACCAACACTACAGCTAACCTGTATTTGTGTAGGCCTATAGAGTAGACCGTAATGAACAGCTGCCATCTTGTGGGGCACCTTTTGTTACTTAAACCAGTCCAACAATGTAAGGACAATATGTGCAACCATGCATGTCCTCAAGGAACAAAGAAACTGCCCCACAAGATGGCGGCTATTCGATATGGTCTATAGACCGTGTATAATTAAGTCTCGTTTCGGGTCACACTTCCGGAGACCAGTCACACCCTTAAAACAGATTGGTTGAATTCAACCAATGTGGTTGGTAGAAATGTGTCCAACCAAGGTAGACATGTTAGGAACCCTTTTTTCAACCAATCCATATTAGTTTAACCAATATGGATTGATTAAAAAAGAAAACCAATATAACCATGTAAGATTGGTTATTTTAACTAGCAATAGATTGGTTGGACACATATCTATGAACGACATTGGTTGAATTCAACCAATCTGTTTTAGGGTGCAGGGAATAGACTGCCGAAGTGAATACGTTATCTTTTGTTAGTTGCCTAGGCAATGGCTCTACACTAAAATCACTAAACCGTGTCCCTGTGCTTTTGCAATGGTACTTTTTTTCCGACGGCCATGATGTTTAGAGCCAATTACCATGGCAACGCACGTCACACTTCGGTTGTCTAAAGCAATGGGGTTTTAACGTTGTGACTATCTCACTTTACCGTACCGCGTTTGTAAGCGCCCAAACACCAATAAATGGAAAAGGCACCTTAAAATCTATCGATTCATTAAATAAAATGAAGAAAATGTTGTCCAAGTTTGTCACAAACAGATAAAAATGTTTGACCTTTTGTTTCCGGTTTGCAAGTACCTTTACGAATGGCAGGCTCAGGCTTGGTGCTTTATCGTTGTGGCTATCTTCTTTGAATTACATGTATCACTTTACCGTACCGCGTTTGTAAGCGCCTAAACATCAATAAATGGAAAAGGCATCTTAAAATCTATCGATTCATTAAATAAAATGAAGAAAATGTTGTCCAAGTTTGTCACAAACAGATAAAAATGTTTGAACTTTACCAAACACCAATAAATGGAAAAGGCACCTTAAAATCTATCGATTCATTAAATAAAATGAAGAAAATGTTGTCCAAGTTTGTAACAAACAAATAAAAATGTTTGACCTTTTGTTTCCGGTTTGCAAGTACCTTTACGAATGGCAGGCTCAGGCTTGGTGCTTTATAAAAGGGTTACCAAACTGTATATCAAATCGTGTTTTTAGAAACAGTAGCAAATATTAGTAAATACACATCACATACGAGTTTGGATGGCCGTCCATTTTTATAAAACAAACAAACTTTGCATTAAGCAATTTTTTTTCTGCTAAACAGCTTTATAAAATTGGCCCCTGGTTAGGACCCGATTAATTTTGCAGGTTGTAGATTTGAGTGGGTTGTGGTGCGTGTGCCTCTGGACAAGACAATTTGCCATTAAAAAAAGTATCTCTCCACCCAGGAGTAAATGTAGTCATGTAATATGCTGCACAGAGAGCTGAGGCTTTGAGAATGATATAATTGGACCCGAATTCTCTGATATGATAATATTATAAATATACATATCTAAATATATACTAAACGTAGTTCTTACAAAGCGCATTCCATGTCTGCCGACATGTCAATTGGCCTTTTAGAAGTATGACGGAACAAAAGGAGAGGGCGCAATTTTATTTGGGTATGAATTTTTGAAACAATTGTATTTCCTTCCAAATACTTGATTTACATGTTGTAATTATAATACAGAGACAGAACACAGGCGTGGCAAGCTCTTAAAAGGGGGAGGGGCGTGGGCAGAGGCACAGCGGGTCGCTCTGGTGTCGCTCAGCGGGGGCACATAGGCAGGTGGCGCCCTCAGCAGCCAAGCCAGAAACACCGTGGAGAATCCCTTCTCTTTACGAATGAATGCTGCGGGATATTTTGAGTATATTACACACAACATATCACCTATGGCTTTACATTCCATCTAAAGGATGGAGCAATTGGGGTTAAGCGCCTTGCTCAAGTGGTTTCGAACCCATGCTTACCACACCGTGAGACAGCAGATGAGTATTTGTTTATCACAGTGGTATAGTTAGCACCTTAGGGTGCGCCTATAGTTAGCACCTTATAGGGTGCTTCCACGAGCTAATGACCTAAACTGCTTGGCCACGGTACTCCCGTTATCAGCAACTTAAACCTTGCATGTTAGATAGGTGTGATTATTATTGAATTAATGAACTCTTCTTTGTGTTTGGTAACTACAGGTTTTGGTATGACGTCACCTTCTACAACGCTTGGAAAAATCTCTCTGATCATCTACGGTCTACCGGGCTGTGCCGCATGCATCCTCTTCTACAATCTGTTCCTAGAACGCCTAATCACCTTCCTGGCCTTTATCATGAAGAAGTACCACGAGAGAAAGGTCCGTCGAGAGAACCAAAATGGCCTACCCAACCTAGCACGGAGGCCTTCCCAACAATCCGACGATAACCTGGACAACTGGAAGCCGTCTGTGTACTACGTGGTGCTCTATCTGTGCATTGCCTCCATCCTCATCGCATGCGTGGCTTCTGCCGTATACTCGCACACCGAGGGCTGGGAATACGAGGACAGCATATACTTTTGCTTCGTGGCTTTCAGTACAATAGGATTCGGGGACCTCGTAACGAGCCAGAAGAGCATGTATGATCAGCAATTCCTGTACCGGTTCGGCAACTTTGTTTTCCTGACGGCCGGTGTGTGCTGTATATACTCGCTATATAACGTGGTATCCATCGTTATCAAGCAGCTTCTCAATTTTGTCCTAAGGAAGGCGAGCGAGTGTTACTGCTGTAAGAGGAGGCGGCCTCGACCACGGCGGAATGCAATAACGCCGGGTCATCTACAGAGGCAGGTTAACTCGACCAACAAACAGCAGCAGCAACAGCAGCACGACAACAATCAGGCGAACGGTGTGGACATTACGGATGTGGACAGCAACTATGACAGTGAAACGGAGGGACGGAGGATGTCGGGAGAGATGATTAGCATGAAAGACTTTCTGGCGGCCAATAAGGTCTCGCTGGCTGTCATGCAAAAGCAGCTGTATGAGACATCACAGCACAGAAGGCATCACCAGTCCAGTAATGGCGCCTTTGGGCAAGGCGTGGGAGGACTAGCCATGCTCAACAACAAACTACAAGAAACCGAGCGGAGGGACTGACATACGGATAACTGTAGCTTCCTTTAACAGCCAGCCCTCCCACTCACAGACAACCTTTTCACGGCAGATTATAATCTATAATCAGATAAAACGAGGCTATACCAACATGGTACTTGATACATCTCATATAAGATGACAAAATAGCCTTTAATGGCGTGACAACAATTGACGACTTGTACAAATATGAACGTTATTTTTTATACAAACTGCGTTGCTGCCAATTTCATACTTGCTTATTATAGGGGCGTTCGAAATGCTTACACCGTGTAACCAGAAGATGCAAAAACACCGTTTTTATAAACACCGTTATCGTTTGATTCATGAGGAAAAATTAACCTGGCGCCACGCGAAATTTGTTGTCCAAATGGTACCGTAACAAACTTTGTCAATGGCCACAAGCAAAGTGTATTTACACCCCTATTCCCTTCTATTTGTGTCATAAATCTGAATTTTTCTTCGTACTCACGTCGCGATTCCAAACTGTCCGCCCTGTTTTACTACTCGCAACTTCCACACGGTTACTAGGTGACGTCATTACACCGCGCCTTACACCAGAGACCCTGCCGCGAGCTCGGGTAGTGGTGGCTGCCACCGGGGCAGATTAATGTATCATGTGATGGCCAAAAGAACGCTTCGGTGTAAGTTAGTGTTACACGGTGTAAGCACCTCGAACGCCCCTTATATATGTGGAGAAAAGCGACGACTCTAAAAGCATAACGCCAACTGACTTGAATGAACTCCACGAGGCAGCTAAAGTAAAAGCGGTTTCGAAAACATTTAAAGGCAAACCAGACCTGAAACGGAACCCTTTTACAATCTGACAAACTTTCACCGGCGAAACTTTCGACAGAATTCCGAGGACCAAGGAAAAACAAACCTAGCGCCAACAGCAACAGAACGCGAACGGAATAACGGATCTTTAGAAAAGGTTTATACCCAAAAGCGTTTCGTCATGGACCGGTGGCTAGTTAATTCGTGAGCCAAGAATTTGATAAGTTTAGTCTTTTTACGATCGTATACTTGATAGTCAGTCGCTGCATACATTATGTACACGTCGAGGCAAGCGTCCCCGCAGGGCAGCAGTTTGGATTAAACATCTATACGAACTTAGGACGACACCTGTTTTTCAAAACGTGTGGAATGTGTCAGCTTGCGAATTCACTTAGCACACGGCCGCACTTTCGATTGGCACAACTCCGTGGAACACGACAAGAATGTTTGAAAAGTGAGTGGACTGAGGCCACAGTTGAGGCACAAGACGCCCGCTCATGCGCACAGTCACTCGACTTTGAGAGTCAAACGGAGACATCCCATTGGAGCAAAGAGGCGCGCTGTGCGTGCGCGCTGTACGTGCGCGTTTTGTGTGTCGTGAGCACGCGCGGTTCGCAGTCACTTCGCTATGCGCCACACCTAAGCGATGCCTTGTTTCGACCTTGAAAATGACATTATACTACTATTATTTTTGGTCCGTGTCTTCATAAATTCTACCAGCGACGTTCTCGGACTAACCCGGCGCAGCTCTATGGCAAAGCGTGCCTGTGTATATCGTACGTAACGGACAGCACCGTTTGAAGTCATTTCATGCAAGATTGCCAGCTCTTTCTAGCTGTAATCATATTCCAAGATTTTTGTAATAAGTGGCCTTAAAACATTTTTTCAAGTTGACATGTATATAATTCTTCACTGTGTATCATTCGAATTTAAGAAAAAAAGTGTACATGCCTTTATAAATCGAGATATTATATGTAGGCACCTTAAGTAATTTAAAGGGCATGTCTGTAGAACATATTTAGTTGTCGGGTGTATATCAATACTCCACGTAACAGTACTATGTTCAGTCTCTTGACATCGTAATGCGCCTGCACAATCTCTTTTGCCGATCGTATCTTCAAAGCCCGTATACAACATTATTTTACAAGCCGGTTTTTTCCCCATAATTTACGTCATATTTGAGCTAAAGTGCGCATGCTCAATATGACGTAAACAATGGAAAAGGACATAGGCTGTTTGCTGCCACCACACGCCCCAAACATCTCCCAGAAATTGTATGTGCGTAGATGAAAGAAATGGTTAAAAAGACGTTGTTCGTTTTGTCCCAAAACGTTGAGCAGTTTTGGTGGCCAAATTCATGAAGCTATTCAGTGACAGAAAATACTGCTTAAGACAGAGCTGTGCTTTAATAGAAGAAGAAAAAATTGGCAGAGTACCAGTCACCTGTAATAAAGATGACATGGGATTTTAGCTGGTAAACTGTTTTTGCAAAGTGCAATTTTTGCTAAGCAATATTTTCTGTTAAACTGCTCCATGAAATTCCGCCCAGGGATTGCGACCGATTAGAAACGGCTTAACACTTCACATAGTGTTTGGCATTGTAATCGTTCATACATCAAATAATCTACTACACGGTAACTTGCACATTCCATTTACGAATGATTGCAAAATGCATACGGGCTTAAAGATGAAATCTACGATGGAAATGTAGATTGATACATCCTGTCAATTTCCACGAAGTTTGAAATGTTTCACTGATCTGACTGTTGTGTTCTTACGGCATGTCCTTCCACTATAAAATATGCTCTATAGTTTCTGTTGTTTGGGAAAATAGACCTCGATCGAGTGGATACTCAGTTGCATTTTGCCAGTTATTAAGATGTTAAACTAAACTCACTGAAGCCGACTGAACAATGTTTGGAGCCAGCACCTGGTAACTGACGTCACATTTCGGGTGTCTATTATAAGACTAGGCAAGGGGGATTTTCCAAATCTCGGCTTCTTCTCCGTCTCCGGCTCCGTCTCTATGTGGTTTACATGGAGCCGGAGCCTGAGCCTGAGCCCAAGTCGAGATTTAGAATAAGGCCTAGATATTCTCTACGAACAACATCAAAGCATATATTTTTTTCAAACTTTATACTAATTCCCAACAATCGAAAATGGGTGATGTGGCAACAGAAAACTAAAAAAAGATCTTAAAGGGCCCTGAAATGGTGTTTTTATCAATGAAATATATGGAACTAGTCTATTAATTTCATGCTAATGAAAATTTACATATGCATGAGCAAAGTGGTGATGTCACATTAGGAAAACACAGGAAAATCTCATTCAACTGTGCACAAAAGTTTCCAAAATTTTCTCCAACTTTTGCAACCTATAATTGTTTGGATTTGTTTTACATGTTGCCTGTTGCAAACCACGAACAAAACTAAGGCTGGAAACATCAGCATTTCTCCACAATTCCAGTTTGAAGTCTTATGTTTTTTCTTTGCTTTTCTGCTGTGTGTTCCTAAAGTGACATGCCCCAAACAGCGCCCTATTTCTGTGAGTTTATGTGAAGAAATTTTCAAAGTTGAAAAATGCCACTTTTTATTCATGGGGCATTAAAATGAACAGTAGTATTGTCTTTCTACACAAGTAATCCTTCATATGCAGCAAAAACTGTGCATAAAGTTATTAAGCATTTCAGAGCCCTTTAAAATGATGGTAATTTTGTTTTATTTTTGTAGAGTAAAACACCTTTAACAATTTACCTGAAAATGGTTTGCATTCAAATTACCAAAAAGCATACTGTGTACATAACGTTAGCAAAATATTTCTATGCTTGTTATAATTCCACCAAAATTAGTAACGGATTATACTCACGAGTTTATGGCTAGTAACACATACTTCGTGCCACGAAATACGCAGCTCCATAGCAAAGGCATGGAGCTGCGTATCTTGTGGGACGAATTTGGCGCGCGCGCATTGCTGACGAGCCTGTGCCTTTAAAATGATAGGATCATAAAACACGATTTAAAGCCCCCATTAGGCCTACATCATTTGCAGTTAACCAAAATGTTACTTCATGAGTTGACAAGAAAAACCCGACTAAAAGCGTTAATAGCAATGGTAACAAACACCATATGATTTTTCCCGTGAAATGGTACCTTTGTGGGAGAAATTGGGCCAATTTCATAAAACATGTTATGCTTAATCAAAATGTTTGATTAAGCGTAGCACGAAAATTTGCTCAAGCGACGGCGTTAGCATGCGATTTGGCTGGCTAAATAAGGGCTTTAAGCAAAAAACGACTGCTTAATTCTTTTATGAAATGCCATCAACCGCTTAATGCGCCGCTTAATCAAAAATCGGGTGCTAACATGTTTTATGAAATTGGCCCCTTGTCAATTGAAGGTGCTTAAAAAATCGTTTGCACAAAAACCTTGCATGGATTTTAAGAGTTTTCTGAAGTTACTGTATCTATGTGGCTGAAATGTCTACAAGGCAGTTTATCAACATTATTCTTTAGTTATGTAATGCTTACCTGGAATTCGTAAACATGTTTCATATCCAGATGATATATAAAGGGCTTTAATCGGGCTGTTGGATAATCGCTATGCGAAAGCAAACCGTGCCATAAACTCGTGAGTGTATCTTATTCGATTTGTAGACGAAATAACGAACAAAATCTAGTGTGTGAAACGTTTACTAAAATGAGATGTGCAGTAAAATAGTATATGAGTTCAAAGCAAGACAAATATATTATACAAATTTAAAACGTTCATCGAGCAAAAACATGGCGTCTTCTTATAGGCTCCACTTCGGCTATAGGCTATAGCTTGCAAGCCGCACTGTTTTATTTTTGGGGGTGGGGGGGAGGGGGTAGCATTAGAAATGGCATTCTTAAAAATATAAATTATTTTGGTTTAAAAGTATATCGTTTGTGTTCAAAGGTATTTTTACCTTGAAAATTAAACTTGAATTAAACAGATAAAATCTCAGTTTGTTGAAATTACAAATGCACCAATTGGAAGTTGTGTATAGCAAAAACGTCTATCTCTAGGCACAACATTTATGAAGCTTTGCAAGAGCTCAAAGGTCATAAATTAACAAAGAGAAATTCCTATTTAATTCGAATTTATTTTTCAAGGCCAGATCTACCCGCACAATTGATAATCTTTCACTTTCTTTCACAAACTGTGTATTGGGTTGCACTGACGGCGCGCAAAATGAATTTAAAATATAATTTTAAATTTTCTAAATTTAGAATCGACCCTTCTGTTTTTCAACCATCGTTAAAAACCCACACGAATTCCTGTCATAGTTATTACACATTCCCGCTATATCAATGAATATCAATGAATACAATACATTCCCTCTTAACATGATATATTGTTCTTCTTTTTTAATTTGTTGTATTTGTCCCAGCACTAGAAATCCAAACTTACACACATTATACAATTTTACTACCCCCAGATCAAATGAAAACTAATTTTAGGCGTCCGCCGTTTTTTACCTGACTCATTCCGATCAAAATGATGGGGCCCTGTAATTTGAGCGCAAAGTCGAGTTCTTAATGGCGCGCAGTTATAAGTCGCTGGCTCGCGCACAGCCGGACAAAATACTGCCTATATGGTTTCCCATTTCATCGTTACCTTGGCAACAAAGTGGAAGACGATCCCTGATATTTGCTATCCCGAATATGCAACGCGGTGGACATTTTCTGGGGGAAGAAATTGAATTTACTGGGGGAGGGAAAAAATGGTGATGCTTTTGGGTTTTCCGTTCTGTCGAGAGTGTGTGTATTTTGGGGCAAATAAATTGGCCATCAATTAGAGCGCACTAGCGCAGTGGGTTCTGTCAATACATTTCCAAAACGCAATTAGCATAATTACTTCGTGCTTTAATAACAGGCGTTTTAACGTTTTGTAACGTCTTATATCATGCACGTGTTGTCACACTCTCTAAACCCATTTTGAAACCAACAATTAACATCCAACACTAAAAAAGCACGGAAAACGCACTGCTGGGTGATTTTACTGTTAACCATGCAATGTTTTATGAGTGGACAGATTTCTGGGTTACAAATTTTGCTACGGATTTTTCCCAATATTTATGGGTATGATTTTTTTTTATAGATTGCCCAAGACTTTCTACGATTGTTGCACAGTGTTTTCGTAGGTAATCGTACACCGCAAAAACTGTGGTGTTAAATCAACACCATTGGTGTTGTCCTGTATAGATACTAACCCTTGCGTTAACATTTAGCACCAGATGTGTTAGTTTTAATTCCACGCTTGGAATAAATGTATTATTTTTAACACCTTGGGTGTTACTTGTTAAAACTAATACTTGCTTAGTATCTATATAAGACAACACCACTGGTGTTAATTTAACACCACAGTTTTTGCAGTGTATAGCTTGTCGGTGAGTTTCGTGAGTGGTCGTGGTCTGTCGCGGGTTGTCGTAGATTTTTGAACATGTTCAAAACATTTTCTGAACGTAGGCCTACCGTGTCGCATCTTAAGAAATCGTAGCAAACCGTACGAAAATGTCGCACAGTGGGAGCTCGGCTTAAATCTACTCGTGCAATGGCCAACAACGACAGCAGTTAATAATCGTGTCTCCTATAATCAGTTCCATAAAACATGTACTGCTCACTGAAAGGTGCCAGACTAATTTGCGTTTCGAGCCTCGTCTTTGCAATGGGGTATGAACCACATAATAAGTACATGTAGTCTGCCAATTATTACTGCATCTATGTGGCTGGAATTTCTACAAGGCAGCAATTCTTCAGCTATTTAATGCTGTTGTTCCTGGAATTTGTCAAAATGTTTCGTCTCCAGATGATACACGTGGCCTTTAAGGATTTTATTACAAAACAAAGCAAAAACTCTTTGCGGGCAATGAGCAAGGAGGTCTCTAATTTTCTTCTCAAAACGTACAGATATCCGGCAATTTGCGGTATCAAACCCATCATGTTAGTGGGCACCACTCTCCCAACATTTAGCCAGCTGAGTCTTCAACACCGCTCCGGGCGCTTCTGTAGAACTCCTCGCTAAAATTAAGCCCGCTTCAGCAGTTACTTTGTTGATTCACCTGTGCCGAAGTCTTCTCAGTCAGCACTCTTATAAGGCTTGTCTATCTAATAAAATTTCCAGAATTCATTGCAATTTATTGCAGGCTTTTCCCCCTGTTGTCGCATTATCTGTCGGCTCTATCGGTAAGGTGGTTTTAATGCAACACCGCGTATGAATTGATCACTTTGGGCAACACACGCGGCTATCGTTGTTAATGGTGATGCATGATAATTACTCCAATCCAATCTCAAGTACCAATGTTGGCTATTTTTGACGGTCCGAACCATTTTCAAGATAATTCTGCAGGGGTGCCTAACTTTTTTCTGCAAGCAGATCACACAGTACTCATTCTCTTCTTGTATATCTAAGCGCCATTGTATCATTTGCAGTGACCCAACATTTTACTTCACGAGTTGACAAGAAAAAACCTGACCTCAAGTGTTGATAGCAATGGTAACAAACACCACATGATTTTTATTTTCGTATGAAATGACACCTTTGTGGGAGAAATTGCCAGCTGAATGGTTTTTTTAATCGTTTGCAGACTTTGCGCACGATATTTTACCAATCACTCAACAAAAAACCATGCGATATCTAAGGTTATATAACCCTGTTCCTGGAATTCGTACAAGCTTCATCTTCAAATGATATCATGACCTTTAACAACATCGAACATACAGTAACGCGCCATTCGTCATTTTATTTTTCAATGTTTACCGACTTCCCTATATAGTTTATTTTTATACACATAAAATAAATTGTAAAAATAGTTACTCAAAGGTTTAGAAAACAATTTGGAAAGTGTCCAATTAGGCCTATATACAAAAATCACAAGTTGCCTGTTTTGACACACGCCAAATATTAATCTCGGAGCTGACATATTCATTTAGGGATTAAAAGTAGGTTTGGCCAGTCTTAAACATACGTTTAAAACCGGCTAGGGTCCTGGGCGTTGATAATGCCCGAGCCGCCAGGGGCCAATTTCATAAAGCTGTTTAGCAAAAATATTTGCTTAATCCAAAATTTCTTTGCATTATAAAAATCGGCTAGCAGTCAAAATCGTATGTGATGTGTAGTTCAATTTACTGGTGTACTGCAATTCTTGCTAAAAACACAAGTTGATATGCAATGTTGACTATTAACCCATTTTTATCAAGCAAACCAAATTTGGATTTAGCTATTTATTTTGCTAAACAGCTTTACGAAATTGGCCCCAGGACCCTAACCGGTTTTAAAAGGATTGTTTAAGACTGGCCACACTTTTAATCCCATTCATAAATATATACTTTTTTGTGTAAATCGGTAAAACTCACAAAAATTAACTTGTCGTTCTGCCATGTTTTGCATTCACTTTCCCATACAGCGTTCGACGCGCGCACAGCTAGCAGTTCATACATGAACTGCTAGCTGTGCGTCGAGTTGTTTTTGTTCGATCGCGCCCGTTACGCGTAAAGCAAGCGTGTTGTATGCGCACGCACACGACCGGATACTTGTCACAGTGCACATTTTGCTTTCGAGAACGTGCAGTTTCTGTGTGCGTCTGCGCAGTCCATACGCGCTGACCGGGCTGGCTGGGCCTTTATCGTCCGTGCTCTCAGACAAATGACAGGGATGCGTAAACTTTCTAAGGTATTTATGAACAATTATTTAACGACGTTAAATAAACACACACACACACACCAACTAAATACTGCAAACGTGCTACGGACACGTGTTTTGGATTTTAAAAAAGTAGTTTTAAGTACACCTCAGATGCACCCACGCACAGTGCTGTTGTGAAGAAAAAAAAGATTACTAGAAATAAAATGCAAGACAATAACTGCTAATCCTTTAGCAGAACTATTTGCGAGTTTATTTTTGTAATCATGTTAATTAGCTGTTAAGCTGTGTGCAAACATGATGACTTCTACAAGTATTTTTAAATTGCCTTTATTTTGCATGCGACATAAACACGTGTCGCTTTGAAAATATACTTTTAAAAGGTAATCTTGAAAGGTAATCAGTCCTGACGCCCTGCATAAAGCTAGACTTGATATCAAGTCGGTATAGGTGGTTGTGTGTCTGATACCTCAATAATCGTTACTTATTACGTTGTGCTCTGTAACTGGCACGGTATTATTGCTACCATTTATGAAAAACCGGTCCAATTACCGATTGATATCAAGTTTAGTTTAAAGCTTAAATCTATTCGTGCTTTGGCCATATAGTAGCATTTCACAGCGTGCACCGGTAGAGTTTTACGGACACAGAACGCACTATTCCTTGTGCATTTGTAGGCTTCTCCAAAAGCTAACATTAACTTGTTTTGTTTACATTCCTCCAAAATGTTATTACTTTATCATTTATCCATGCAAAAATGTTTGTCTAAAGGTATATATTATATAAATATTCTTGGATTTTTCTTCTAAGGGTTATTAATAAGATCAAATATGTTAAAGAGAACCCATTGAGTTTTGATTTGGTTTGTTTGAGTGTGTGTGAGGAGGAATTTCAGCTACTGCCTATTACACCAATCCGGTAACTAATATCTCCTCCCTGCATATCCGCCATAGCTACAGCCATGCGTTCCATCAAAGTACACTCTAAAAACAGATTGGTTGAATTCAACCAATTGGTTGGTAGATATGTGTCCAACCAATATAGGCCTATTGGTTAAAATAACCAATCATATTGGTTATTTTAACTAATCATATTGGTTAAAATGACCAATCCATATTGGTTAACCAATACGGATTGGTCATTTTAACCACTATGATTGGTTATTTTAACCAATATCACTGATTATTTTAACCAATATATTGGTTGGACACATATCTACCAACCAATTGGTTGAATTCAACCAATCTGTTTTTAGAGTGTAGTCTGGCACCGTCCCGACATTTTATTGAAATGGGTCAGGGGATTCGATTGACAATGGCTCCATCCTGAATAAGGTGTTGCGAAAATAACTGATCAGACTTTTTTAGCCTTGTCAAGTTAAGGCTCTGCCCGTTTCTTAAAGGCATAGGCTCGTCAGCAATGCGCGCGCGCCAAATTCGTGCGACGAAATACGCAGCTCCATGCCTTTGCTACACGGAGCTGCGTATTTCGTGGCACGAATTTGGCGCGCGCATTGCTGACGAGCCTGTGCCTTTAAAAGAGCGTGTTCTGATTTTTCCAGCAAATCGATTTAGTTCTAAGCTAACAATCATATCAAGTGCCTCCCTATAATACTATCCATGGGAAGAAAACAGGAAATTTGCAATCCCCAGTTAAGATGTGGAAGCAAGAAGGTTGGTGCACTACTGCGCTGCTTTATGTAACCGGATAAACATGATAAATTAGTTCACTAAACTAATCGGTGGTTTTTTGACGATATCCCCGGAATTATACGGATTGAGAACGCGACATTTCAGAATGGTAATGAGAAAACTGTGACACACGACATGTTATCAAAATCTCAACAACCATGGACAAAATGGGAGGCTCAAAATGTGATCTGGACACGCTCCTTCGAACAATTTGAAATTCCTCTATTGCATGGTACATACAATGGTCGCTCCGCGCAACTTCGGACTGATAGCGATCTTGCGTGAGCGCCCTACAGTTTTTAGTTTTTAACTATGATCCATAATGAAAAAGAATTATTGATTATATCAAGCAAAAAATCAAGCATAATCAATCGATATACACGCATAGACTTCTACTTTTGCAATTTAGGCCTAATTTCAATAATTTGATCAGTGTGCTAACACTATGAACAACTAACAATGGAAATTGGGCACAATCCATTGTTATTAACAAAGGTGCTGCCCAATTTCCATTGTTAGTTGCTCATAGTGTAATGATGACAGATACAGAGCAAAGTCCGTACAAAATTAGATACCCTGAAACTCTTGGTGGCAGCAAACACCTATAATATTAGACTGGTTTTCGGTCCACATATTCCACATACGCACACGATATACGAGGACAGGTATTCGGTCACTAAAAAACAGTTGATTGGCCGAAAGGCATACATGTACTGCATCTCCTTCTTCGTCATCTAAGGCTGATAATAATGAAGTCAGGTTAAAGCTAATACCGTGTAGTGGATGACACAGGCCGAAAGGGCCTTACCTGATAGTTGCCGAAAATGCCATGAAATTAACAACACATTGAGGCAGCTGTGACGCACGCTTCAATGGTGGCGCTATTAACCATATACGGCCAAAATCGGGGACGGCCACGGGTTCCTGATGTTTTATAGATCTTTTGCACCGGCGGCCATGACAGAGGCAGGTTTTCATATTTAAATGATGTGATAATAGATCCACAAAGTGCCTAACCGTGCATGACGCACGGTGACAATGTGACTGCCCCCTGTCATGACCGCTCGTGCAAAGGGTCTATAGAAGGGTGGAAAGACCCGACAAAAATGGAGTCTACAAATTTGATTTTTACTTACACAGGTGGGGAGATTAGTTGCGATCCCTCCAGCTGGCTAAATTAACACCGGTATATGGTGGAGTTTTTGACAACGTTAATTACTGGTAGCAACCGCAGTCACGGCAGCAGAACCTACAGTTTGTAGTGTTACCCAATGTGGGTATTAAAGGAGGGAGTCGTGAGACATCAACATGGGGTAATTCTTAGAGCTGCCGGTGTTTTATTTGCAGTCTTGCTCCATCAGAAAAGAAAGCTGGTGTTAACTTAGCTAGCCAGGTGGCCGCGGTGCAGCCATTTGCGTTAGTTCGAAGATCAAGGGTGGTTTTCGCAACCGCAATAGAAACGTTTTTTTTCTGGCGTAATGCATAGTTCCGACCTGTCAATCAACCGAACCCGCCGACCAATCACAACAGAGCTAGCAGACAGCGCCCACATAGGTCAAAGTGCATTGCCTCACAAACCAACATCACGCGATTTTACGCGTTCCGGGTGAATTTTTGGTTTCAAGGCCGGGCAATTCGCTGTTCAAAGGTAAGAAAGCGAATTGTTATGAATATATGACATCTCTGTATCACTGGCCTTTTACTAAGTGCGTGCTACGGTAACTGTCGACCCTGAAACATAAATACCTTTGAGTTTTCTCCAATGAATCTGTGCTTTCCGTTGAAAGTCCCATTGGTTTGTGCAGTGTGTGTGGACATTTTGAGGGATAGTGTGTGAGGGATAGTGTGTGAGGCATAGCAACAATATCCAAGGGGCGGGGTTATTTGGGCAAACTCGGAACTATGCATTACTGGTTCAACCAATGAACGGCTTTGGTTGCCAACGACCAAAGCTGCCCATTGGTTGAATCTGCAGTTTGGCCTACGTCGCAAACATGTTTCTTTTTGTGGTCGCGAAAACAGGCCCTAGAATTGCAATAAACAAGAAAAGGTAAAGAGCTCGCGCTGAAAATAAAATCTAAGTAGTGATGACGCCACTCTTTATTTACACGTGTTTTCCCAACAGTTGACGGAAAGACGCACGTGCAAACAAAACGTGATGACATTCAGTATTTTTAACGTGCGGCAGAATTAGATGTTGTCCCGTTAGGGGTGCACCAAAGTAAATAGGCAGAGATCCGTGCGCCGAGCTCATGAATATTTTGTATGCCCTCAAATTCTTCTTTATTAGAGAGAGCTGCGAGCTGAACGAGAATGTGGCCATCGCCGTGAAGTGGAGTATTTTTTTCTTCCAACTATAAACATTTTGGACAATGTAACTCCTAAAAATTACCCTATTTTGCCCAGTAGCGTATCTGCCTTTGTTCCAAAATGGATGCTGGTCTGTTTAGTAAATTTCACTGTTGCAGGGGTAGTTTTGTTTCAAGTGGAAATTAGGGAATAAAAGTGACGGATTACCCTCATAAAATTGAACAGAATTAACAAGATGAGACTTCAAGGAGTATTTTGGTTGTTGTCCTGAGAAGCTGAGAGAGTTGTACTATGTGAGTATTTTTAAATGATTTTTGAAAATTTGGCATTTAGCATTGGTTCCTATGGGAGCCCTATTTACTTGTGTGCAACCTTAGGGAGCAATTAGCCTTAAGTGCGTGTTTCACAATAAGCGTCTGGTGTACTGACGTACTTCCTTCCACATGTACACTTAGTATCCAGATGACAGACTGAAGTGTTGTTGCTGTGTAATGTGACGGACCGGGTGCACGTGGGAGGTGTGAAGTACAGAATCAATACCCTGTTTACTGTGGGAGAGAATGACATAAAGCAACCAGGCTGTTTATTGATAGGCATTGACGTGCACCACGTAGCAACAACAGCATAGTATGTGAACTTTCTAAACTGCACCTCCATTTGAAAGTGAAGTATTCGGGACGCCAGCCATTGTGCAAAGGTCACACGCAAAAGGCCAATAGAGCCTTTGCACGGCGGCCATGACAGGGGGCAATCACATTGTCACAGTACGTCAAGCACAAGGAGACACCCTTGGATTCAATTTGGAATAAAACTTCGTACGGACAACCGGTCATTATGCTCTTGCACGAACCGCCATATTGGATAAACAGTGAGGCTGAGCTTGCAATAAGAAAGACTCCCTCGCGCCGTTACTATGTCGGTTGCTGTGATGTTGGCTTCCGTCCTTATGTATTATGCGTGTATAACCTCGTCTTCAACGGAACCGTGCATGGAGTCCATACGGTTTGGGATAATCTTTACGTATTTCTGAACTCGTCAAAAAAAGTTTGGAAACTCAAGTTTGACTGACGAATTCTCTCTTGTTGCCAAATCATTATTGGTATCATTGGAAGGCCCCGTTATTCTTCTTTACAATGGTGTGTCATTTGTTATAAATAAGCAATTGGGGGCTGTGTATCACAGCTTAAAGATACATGATTGGTAAACTGTTACAAATTTGAAGATATGCATGATTAAAACCAACCTGAGCAAAAACCAGCTCCGTACTTCGTATAACTTTGAGAAAACAGTCAAAAAGGGGTTTGCAGTCATTTCGCCCCAAAACCACTTCGCCCTGAACCATTTCGCCCTGAACTACGGCCTGTGCACGAAGTGGTTTGGGGGCGAAGTGGCATTTGGGCGATGTAGTGTTTAAACGAAGTGATTTGGGGCGAAATGGCACTCGGGCGAAGTGGTTTGGGGGCGAAATGGCACTTGGGCAAAACGGTTTTGGGGCGAATTGAATTTTTGTCTCATGAGACGAAAACTAATCGTTTTACTCATTTCTCAAAGACTATAGCGCTTTAGACAAAACCATTTCAGGGGAAGTTTTCTACGGTCATCATGTTTATATTGTGTAAGTTGGGCGTAAATCTGTGAACATTTGATTTTCGAGATTACCAATCATGTATACCGTCTTTAATACGGGGGTGGGTGTAAAGTAAAATGCATTGCTATTTTCAAAAAGTATATTGACACATTCCCATCCCACAAGCAAAAGGGGAATGCACTGTATGACAAATTCAATAGCAGTGAATTTTGTGACATTTCACTTTACACCCACACCCCATATTTTCAGCTGTGATGCACATCCCCCAATTGATTAATCATAACAAATGACACATCACTGTAAAGAGGAATAACGGGGCTTTCCAATAATACAAACTTCAAGGAAAATTACTTGGTAACAAGAGATAAATTGTCAGTCAAACTTGAGTTTCCGAACTTTTTTTGAGGAGTTTAGTTCATTCCTTTCTCGTAATTTTACCGTACTCACCGAATATTTGCTGGCACAAATGTTGCAAGACATCTGTCAGTTCATTTTAAGTTTGCTTGTGATGATTTTAGGCCTACTTGTGAATGATTCCATGCACATTTCTGAAATCATATAAAATATTGATTATTCTCTTTCTCCATTCGTCATTCAGCAAAAACATTTAAAAAACAACATGTCACCTGTAGTAACATATTTAATGTACAATTTCTGGGAAGACTGACACAAACAAATAATTAAATGATAAAATTAAAATTATATTTATTCCTCTTTAAAGGTACATTATCATTTTTCTACCTTAAATAAATTTCTCGAATTTGTAAGATGACCATTATTAAATATAATTTGTATAAATTAACTAGAAATTATTAAAAACAAATAAGACATGTAGTGACAGGGGGCAGGTTTAAGTGCCTACTCGTGCATGACACACGGTGACAATGTGACTGCCCCCTGTCATGGCCGTCTGTGCAATCGACCAGAACTTGATCTGGTGTCAAAATTGTTGAGATCTGAAACTTAGCACAAACACAATGATTGCAATTAATTAGACCAAACAAAATGTAATTATACTATAAACAACAGATTCCTCACTAACTGTCCAAATCCCCAAAGCATTAAAGGCCCTAGCTATGTATCATTTGCAAGATAAAACTTTTTACAGATTCGTGGAATAAGAAAGAATGTTGGTAAACTAGCCTGAAGAAATTTTAGCTACATACATGTAGATGCATCAATGCTTCAGAAAATCTTGAAAATCTGTGAATGGTTAAAAAAGGCCCGTGCACGCGACCTTTTTTTAGAAAACTACCTTCGGTTGTCAATTTCTAGCATGAAATACCATTTTGGATGGAAATAAATTCATGTGGTGTTTGTGGTTTAATAATGTGGCTGGCTCTAATCACTTGACCTGAAACTGGTTCCTTATTGGTTCAGACATAAAACACAATGTTTGCCAACAGATGCATGTCCAAACACCGGCAAACACGGTTTGGCGAAATTTGCTGTTGTTTTATGTGCCGTCCACACCTGCAAACTTTTCTTTAAAAAATGACCAAACTTGAAGTTTGGTCATGTTTTATGTGAACTGTTTTCCAGTGTAGACGAGGCTTTAGAAGTCAGCCTTTTTATATTTTGTTGTTGATCTTTGGTCAATATACACTACTCACAATAAGTTATTAGGGATATCGGTATATTTTATGGTTTTTTTTCTTCAAATGACTGTTTTCACCTATTCTGTGACAAGGTGCGTCTGTCATGCAGATACAATTGTCTAATCACATACAAAACCATTCAAGCGGAATGCATACCCTCAATAAGATGTGTGACCGACTCTGGCAAAACCCGACGCTTCTCGGCATTTCCCATTACGTGATATGGGCCCACAACCTTAACAAATGGCCTCTGGGACCAACTTGAAAATTTGGCAGAATCAACATCGGGATACATTCAAGATTTGTTTTGTTGTTTGAACTGTCTCAAAATTCCTCATATTATTGACAAAAAATTAAATAATGAACTAGTTTGTCAAAACTTTAAAGACCAATAGCTCCATTTCACTTTTTCTGATCTGTCATACTTTAATTGGTCATAACTTCGCCAAAAATTATCAGAATTTCCTCAAACATGTTTTAAAAGATACCTTTTTGTATGCACACTAAGCTGATACCAAAACTTAAATTTTGAATTTTCATCACAAGTGTTGGGTTTTGCTGGAGCTGGTCACATATCTGCATACACCCCACAATATCCCTAACTTATTGTGAGTAGTGTATTCGCCTGTCTAACCCCGTCAAACAAAATATCACCCTGATACACGTAAAACTGCAGAACCATCGCTTAGCTGTTTGTTTATAAGTCAACAGATTTGGAGTGTCACTAGATTGGACAGCTTGAGTTATTCATTCTAGGTAACTGAACCGCTCAGTATCTCAACTAAATCTGATAATTGTTTGAAGGCACAATTGATAAGTTTTTTTATCCTTAACATTCACATTCATGACAAAAATGAAAAAGATTTTCCTTCTGCTGCTTGCCCAAAATAGAGAATTAAGTAGACCTCGGCTTAGTCTTAAGTAGTACGTATTAAAAGGCAACAAAGACAATAAAATGAAAACAAATTTATCTACCAAAATAAGCCCTGATTAAAAATTAATCAAAGTTTGAAAGTGAATCTATAAATATAAATACAGATTTTTCGTGATTAAACTCAAATTTCAAAATACATAACCATCAGAGCAGGATTCTAAATCCTGCAACATTATGTAAAATGAAGCTTTTTATGGACAATGTGCATTTCTGATGCTGTGCAGCAGAGAGCCACACTTGTCCAAACCGGGTGCACCAAATTGCATGTGTACGAACACCATGGGCGAGTGGTTTAGGTCGTTGACTCGCAATACTTTTTTTTACTCCCTTTCTTGGATATCTTTTAGAGTGATTCTCATATTACCCTTAAAGCCATCCGAAATAAGCACTTGTATAATCATCACATCTAGAGCCACTCTCCTGCACTCGATGAGCCCGTGTGAATGCTAGAATCCCTTGCTGATTTGTGCCTGGAGCACCTGGGCCCAATTTTATAGAGCTGCTTTAATAAGCATTAGCGGGAAGAGGCATGCTTACTGTAGCAGACGAGTTAAGCGCTATTTCACGGCCGCGCATGCTTAAGCATGCGCGTGCTTGGAAACCACCATTGTTGCATCACTATCTTAAACAGCTAGTATCCCCCGTCCACATTTTTAAAGTTTTCCTGTTTATCATGGAGGTGTATTTGTCTACAACACCATCACAACTTGTTTTCCACAAAAAATCGACAGCCTTTTGCTTAAAACGTAAAGCAGTTCCGACCCTCTTCACCCGAAATTACCGTTAACGATGTCTATAAAATGGCCTGGCGCTCGGTTAACGGAAAATGGGCTGTTAAACAGCTCTATGAAATCGGGCTCTAGTAATGCCAGATCTCCTGCTCAGATACAGAAGGGACCAGCGACTTGAGGACCTAAAGTCTTGCTGCAACACGATGACATGTAGAGCCACTCTACCCCACTCGCTGAGCCCGTTAGACCATGTGAATGCTAGAATCCCCTGCTGATTTGTGCCTGGAGCACCTGGTAATGCTGGAGCTCCTGCTCAGATACAGAAGGGACCAGCGACTGGAGAGCAGTCATGAAGTCTTGCTGCGACACGATCACGTTGGTTTCGTCACTTGCAGATTCACCTGAATTTAGTAGAAGAATCATGGAGGTAAATCAAGGTACATCCTTGATTGGAAGAGAGGGATGGGAAAGGGGGAAGTTCTGGTATCGGGTTCATTCCATGAAAACTGGATACGGTGTCCCCCTTATGTTGTGAAAGTCCATTTATTTTCATATACATATCACCTGAGGCGTGTTTAACAGCAGAATACCGAAATACGTATGGCAGTGTCAGTATGCTGCAACCGAAACGGCTTGTTGAACGACTGCATCTCATAACGTACGATCAAACATGGCTACTGTAGGCAACGCGGTTTGCAAAGCACTACGGCTACACGCTTAACATAAAGATTCTGACAATTAAATTGCAAATCAAAACTGCTAACTCAACCGGTAGTGGTCTTCCACAGTCGAAGAATAAACACCTCGCAATTCTTCTCGACACGCCGAATGTTGAATTCTTATGAAGCAAAATATTGACTTGAAACCTCGAGGCTGTAGTCACAATTTACCCGTCCACCATCTTGGTATAGAAAGCGTACCACGTTCGAGTTGGGATTGTTGGGATGCAATACGTATTGGGAATACCGTGCGTTCGGTTGCGTTCAACGTTTTCTGTATGCAATACCGGCGTACGTATTGTGCTATTGAACGCGCCCCTGGTTAACCCTAACATTCCTCAATCCTCGAAAATCAATATGAATGCATAGTTCCGATTTTGCCCAGTTAACCCCGCCCCCTTGGATATTGTTGCTATGGCTCACACGCTATCGTCAAAATGGCGACACACAACGCACAAAGCAATGGGACTTTCAACGGAAAGCACAGATTCATTGGAGAAAACTCAAAGGTATTCATGTTTCAGGGTCGACAGTTATCTTAGAACACACCGAGTAAAGGGCCAGTAATACAGGGATGTCATATCATGCTTTCGTACCTTTGAACAACGAAACGATCGGACTTGAAACCAAAAATTCACCTGGAACATCGCATACAACACTGTACAAATTGTATGGGGCAGAACATCGCGTGATGTTGTTGCAAACATTGCACTTTGACCTATGTGGGTGATCTCTGCTAGCTCTGTTGTGATTGGTCGGCGGGTTCGGTTGATTGACAGGTCGGAACTATGCATTGACATACATCCAAGGGAGTTAGGGTTAAACATTCACTACCCGCATAACACGGCTTTGATACCAATTTTACCTTCAATCCAAAGCTTTGACATTCATAATTCATACTCTTGTTGAGCTGTATACATAAATGTCACGAAAAATGAGGACATTTCACTACGTGTTTAGTGCTTATGCATAGCGAGCTCGATATCAGTGCCATGCAACACGTAGCGCATAGCGAGAAGCATCTGACGTCACAATACCGTAGAAAGCCATGACATATCTGTTGTGCTACCATGAAATGGCACCATATTCTTTCTGTGGGCCCAGTCAAATAAGCTCATTGCATCCAATGGCTAATGACATTTAATTGACTGACCTGATTCCAACTGGCTGATCTTTCTCTTGATAGCATTAAGCATGGCATCCGAGCACAGTGCATAGAAATCCGCTCCTGTCATTGTCATGGGACAACTCTCAGCGATAAACTCCAGCATGACGTCTGGTGAAAGGGCGAATCTGAAACACAGGAGAATAAAGCTGTCATTGTATTCAAATTAACCCTATTGATTGCTTTCCGGTGACGTCACCCCTTCAGCCACCATTTTGGTTGTCATTTTTCATGACCTACGTGGCTCGAGTGATAACCGGCCAAAAATGCAATAAAAGCGCATTGGTTGCACTTACCTCTGTTACCTAACCTTGCTTTATGTTGTTGCGCCATGGCTGTTGTATTGATAAAGATAAAAATGTATTTCTTCAGGCTAAAAATTGTGATCAAGCAAAAGCACTTTCGTTTTTACAAGCTGCAGTGCATGCTCAATAATTTGAACGTATCGCGCGTGCGGCATCTTCGAATGAAAGTACGCTGGTGAGTATATTTTACGCGTGCCCATGTGCATCTAGTGGCGCGCGTGTGTACGCACGTGACCGTTGACCACCAAACATTCCCAGATGTTCTATGTCACGGAAAGCAATCAATTCACGTGGAAGGACAGTTCAGAGTCCCCAGAATCAATCTTATACAGTGAACATTTCAGATTGGAAAGGTACCACACTATTTATGCGTTACAATCCTCATTTGGAACGACATTTGGAACGCATACGTAGCAGGGTTGTAGTCAAGTCCATCACCAGCAGGGTTTCATCTAGGATTACCAAAACTGCCTGTCCAACTTAGGTGCAGTTAAAAACTACCCGTCCTATGACTGGCAAAAATTGAAAGATGCACAAATGGATGAAGTGGTTACGGACACCAGGCAAGTTGGAAATCGTGATACAAGTGATGTGGTCACGTGGTCACGTAGGGCACACGTACAATGTACGTACTGTGTGCATATAAAATGTACTAGTCACGACTCGGCGACCTGCCGCACAGATTAAGAGGTACGTTTGGTTTTCATTCTAAACAAAAATGCAATTTAGTCGCTCAAGTATGTATACATTTTAAACCAAAAATCCACCTGTCATTTTTAATGCCCATTTAACAAAATTCTACCCGTCATGTTTTATTGTCCATTTCGCGAAGTGCCTGTCTAAAATCACACACTGCCTGCCCAAAAGACGGGTGGCTAGATAAAACAGTGATCACCAGTTCATCACAAGTCCTCCCAAGTCCCTGGGTTTTAATTCAAGTCACAAGCTATTCAAATGAACTCCAACAAAGGCATTCTTTTGTGCATGTTCATCCTTTGCTTCTTGTTACTGGACTTGTGATGGACTTGTCACGGACTTGTGATTTTATTGGCTCTGGACTTGTCATAGACTTGTGATGGACTCGACTACAACCCTGACGTGTAGCAGGCATCTTTCTAGTCAGCAGTTTGCATTCTGTACAACTAATGAAGACGACATGTTTTAACTGTCTGTCGCGTGAATGCAGCTCTCTCAAATGTCACTTCCTACAGATTGTCGCATGCATTAGGATCTTGAGCGTAAATTTTTGTGACACAGGTATAACACATGTTACAACACATGTTACAACAAAGTGACATAAGGAGAATGTTTTTCTGTATTTGTAAAAAAAAAGCAATATTTATTTTTCCAACCCTACAAACGGTTTTCCGATTTCCGACTGATTTGGCTGGACTGCATCACAATTATTTCTCCCCTGTATGTATGTTTCTGGCAGTGTGACTGCATATTAAAAGTAGAGTCAACTCACTTTCTTGTCAGTGCTTGGATGATCTTAACCTGGGAGGCACGATCCCTGCTGATGCCCAGATACAGTAGCTTGTCATATCTAATAAAGTCAATAAATACATGTAACATAATGCTTTTTATATACATCATGTGTAGATTCCTGTCATCTGATTAAAAGTGGGGGCATTGAAATAGCTAAACCCCGCGCATACAGAATTCTGACTATGCCCATGGTCATAGTCTTTGCTATGCCCACGGGCATAGTCATTCAGCGGGTTCCGGACGCGCTCATCATGTGTGCAGCATAGCTGTGCACCAACTGTACAGTTGCGTGCTTCATGTAAACATTAATCAGGCCGGTAATGACAGAATGCCTTTCTTTTGTCAACAACAAATGAAAACTAAAGTGAACCTGTATGTTTACCTGCTACTGATGTTAATACACACACCCAGTTTATCACATGTTGAAATTGACTTTACAGTTTTATGCAGAGGTTTTCTTTATGGGTGAGGGACAGATAATCAATAAAAATTTACAAAAAAGGCATTGCATTTTGCATTTTCCAAAAAGGCATTGCATTATGCATTTTCAACTATTTCTTGAAAATGTGATGGCACAGTGTGCCCAGTCAAATTTATTCTGTTAATTTTTGTAATATGATTGTAAAATATGGACATTTCTTTACAGATCAAGCTATTATTTTGATTAATTTAAGACATTTTGAGATCTTCTTCCAGTGTTTACCAGTTTTGGATCACGCTCTGGAGTAGATAAGAACGTCGCCGAAAATTACGGTAGAAGGGAGTCATAAAGAACAAAAACTCAATCCAATTTCGGGAAAAGTATATAGAAATTGATTTTTTTTCAGCTTAACATGACCAAATTGATTACCGGTAAATAACATCAAAATGACCCATGCATTCACTAAGTGTAACAGCCACTTAACTTCAAAGCTTTGCGTGTATTTCCTCAGGGGATTGTAATGGCATTTAGCAGAGTGGAAATACCCTGGGATCTCAGGATGGGGATGAGCATTCTAGTACATGCATGACAAACTGAAAACCACAAACTGCACACACTTCAAACTTGCTAGATGCACGGTTATGTGGGCAGAGCTTACTTGATCGGTCAAGCCATTGCAAAAATAGTGAGTGAGTGAGTTTTGGGTTTAGCGCCGTGCCGGCATCAGTGGCCATATTTACGGCGGGAATATGTAAATATATAGAACAATAGGAAGTAATCAACAATAATCATATGAATTGTGGAGTAAGTAAAAACTTGGAGTCAGAAGAAACAAGTATCACGTTGGAAAAGAATAAGAGACATTTCAAAAGGATTGAAGAACCATTGTATAGAAGTATTACGGTAGAGTGATTCTGGGCAGTTTTCCAGGAGAATCCCATGGGAGGCAGGCTATGGAGGATCCCCCAGACACACGGCACCCTGTCTAAATGGGTCCAGCAAGGCCGGCCGTTTCCCTTGCAGCCATTGCAAAAATAAGACCTGTTCAAATTTCTATTAACTAACCTGCCGGGTCTGAGTAAAGCAGGGTCCAGTAGATCAGGCCGATTAGTGGCTCCAATTACAAAGACATCAGTTGATTTGTGCATGCCATCTAGCTCAGCTAACAGTTGGGATACAACTCTGAAAATAAGGGTTGAAAGGAAAGTTATGTTAAAGGCAGTATACATCATTGGTATCTCGAAAATCAGAAATGTTCACAGATTTATGCCTAACTTACACAATATAAACATGATGACCGTAGAAAACTTCTCCTGAAATGGTTTTGTCTGAAGTGCTATAGTCTTTGAGAAATGAGTAAAACAATTAGTTTTCGTCTCATGAGACAAATTCAATTCGCCCCAAAACCATTTTGCCCAAATGCCACTTCGCCCCAAAACCACTTCGTGCACAGGCCATGGTTCAGGGCGAAATGGTTCAGGGCGAAGTGGTTTTGGGGCGAAATGACTGCAAACCCTTTGACTGTTTTCTCAAAAGTTACACGAAGTACGGAGCTGGTTTTTGTTCAGGTTGGTTTTAATCATGCATATCTTCGATCACACAGGGAAATAAAACTATTTGTAACAGTTTACCAGTCATGTATACTATCTTTAAAGTGTATACCAGTACATGTATTTGCCTTTTGGGCAAGCTGAGCGAAAGTAGACACGACTGACAATTTCAAATTGATTGGACAATTGTTTCTTCACTAAAGGGAGGGGACACCTAAAGCTTAGATGTAAAATTATTTATTATTATTATTATTATTTATTCGGCCATTCAACAACAAATTTTACAACGTGCAAACATACAAACTATACATACAATAAACAAAACTTAACTAAAACAAAACTACCCAATTCAAGCTGGCCAGGGCCGACAAAAGTATAATAAAACACTGTTGCTCGAAAGCCTGTCGACCCAAAAAGTGTAGTTGCTCTTCATTTGTATGTACACATATTTGATACATGTATTACGTGTAATACTGAAATGTAACATCTCTAACTGAAAAACTAAACTAAACTGAAAAAGTTGACTCAACTTGTTCAAGTTTGGATAATGCATATCTTGTTCAATCTTGGCCATCCTTTGTAATACATCAGTAATTCAGACTATGGTGTAGTTTAAGTGTCTGGTTGTTATCCCGAATGCATTATTTCCTTCCTTAGAGAAATCCGGTAACTTGTGACTCCTTCCATAGCGAGGAGCCATCCATTGCGTTGACTGTGTGTTTTGTATTGTTGTTAAATCCAACAGCGTGCATCTATGACGCGTGCAATTTGCAAATAACCAATGACAGTGGCCCTACACATCTGAGCGCTCCGGCACGTGTATGGTACGCCAAAACATCGAAAAGATTTGGCGCATGCGCAAACTATGACACAGCTCCTTTAAATGAAATAATTTGTTATTTATGTTCATTTAGAATGAAGTTAGTAACAAGACATTAAGTAATTTCAGAGTTAAGTTGATATAGACTCCTTGCACCAGCATGCATGTTGGGGCTGGTTTTCTTATTTGAATGCGACAATAGATCCACAAAGCACCTACGAATACATGACACACACTGACAATGTGATTGCCCCTAAGACGGCTGCCGTGCAAAGAGTCTATAGCACCCACCTATCCATGACTCCTCCTGAGTCCCCGCTACGACCCCGGTTGGGGGCAAGGGAATCTAGCTCATCAAAGAAGATGACACACGGTGCTGCACTCCTTGCTCGGACAAATACTGTTGAGATACGAGAATGTTGGAAATAGCAGGTCATTAATAGTAAAACAATTGTATGAACTACAGTAAACTCCGGCTAAGTCGGCACTCTTGGGACCCGAAAATTTGTGCCGACTTACTGACATATGCCGTAAGTCGTCATTTCGACTTACACAACGTTACATGAACGGCCTATGCATATGGTTAATTGCAGCATGCACTAGGCTTCGATTTACCTTGGTTTAATCTCCTTGTTTTGGGGGTCGATTCCAGCAACGAAATCCTTAATTGATTTATGTCAACATCGTGTTTTTATAGACACGCTAAATAGCGAGCACGTGTGAAGTTCTACATGTGACGACCCCCAAAATGGAAAGTGCGCATGCATACAGGGGAGACCCCTTTTTGAGTTCACGCAATCTCACACATGGCCAGGGCTGCGTTCCACATACGCGAACGCTGCCAACGTTTGCCACTGGTACAGTGGTTTTAAGCCGGGTACCAGTTTTTGGCGAACGATGCAAAGTTGTTGGCGAACGATGCAAACGTTTGCAATGTTCGCGTGTTCCGAACGCACCCCGTGCGTGCCAATAAACAGACATCAGTTAAGCAATGTTTGTCTTTTCACTTGACACTTCTTGAAAACCGCAGGGAAGGAAATCGATGCCATATTGTGTTTTGTTGAAATGGACCGAGAATAACATGACGACTTGGGCGAAATGGCGACTTACAAATGACGACTTAGAAACATACATTTCAATGGAAATGCATTATAGACGATGTCAATAACTATCTGAATGACTAAGTAATCATTGTTTGACTAAAGTGTAGTGAAATGGCAATTGTGCCATATTAGAAGCTATGAGTGATGAATACAATAACTGGGTTTTGCTTTTCATTCAAAAACAAAACCTTGGGAATGGGGCTATACATACAAAGTACTCTAAAAGACATTTTATCTGTTATGATATACAAAATCTGCCTCTGGAAAGCTTGAATTTTATTTTTACAGGTGATTAAAAATCCACTACAAGCAAAATTAGTAGCCTACATGTACATACCTTCCCTTACATTTTCTTCACTTTGACCCACATACATGTTGATCAACTCAGGCCCCTTTACACTGCAAAGAAGTGAAATATAGTAAACGTATAAAGAACTTGAAAAATACAAATAATAAATTTGATATGACAAATGGCCTTGCAAAACAACTTATAAATGGTATAATCCAGAAATATGTATGGGTTTAAAGGTTTCTGAAACATTCCTTCATCTGTAGGCTATTTTACCAAAACAAATTATACTCCGACCAAAAGATTGCAGAGGCCACGAGAGATGCAACATTTTATGAGTCAATAAAATGTATGACTGGTTGGATCAGTGCCTTTCTGAACTTGAGAGATGTGCAGAGATGCAGTAGTCACCTAATCCCACACATGCTAAATCAGGTTGATAACCCAACAAAATTGATTTTATTCTCCCCAGAAAAAGGAAATGTCACATTTCATTACTGTGTGAATCACTTTGTTTAAATAAGTCACTCTTGGACCTTGAGGAATTCAGTCTTGGATGCGATTCCAAAGTGATTGGTTGATCAGTGCCTTGTTATCCACAAGTTCGCTGTATTTAACAAACTTCTGTTCTGGTCAAGAATGTTTAAATTTGAAATGTTGATGGGGAAGCAAAAAGGTCAGTGTAATCACTGAAATGCTTAGACCGAAAAAAAAAGAAGTTTACAAAACATTGGTGGTTTTTAGACGATATCCTCGAAAATATACGGATTGAGAACGCAAACTTTTAGAATGGTAATACGAAAAATATCAAAATCTCAACATTCATTGGAAAATGGGGTAGGGGGGGGAGGGGGGGGGTGGTGTGGGGGAGGGTTAAAAAATGTGATCTGGACACACTCCTTTACCACTAACCTGAGGAAGTTTAATGAACACTCCGTAGCCACGGCTTTGGCCAGCAGTGTCTTGCCGGTTCCCGGCGGTCCATACAGCAAGACCCCTGATCGGCGCAGTCCAGCTGAAAACAGCTCAGGGTGCTGCAAGGGGAGCTGGATGGTGTCCAGGATTTGGGCCCGGACCTCATTCAGGCCACCGACATCCTCCCACGACACACTGGGAATCTGCCAGATTAAAATGGTATAAACAGGGGGTTGTGTAAAAAAAAATATCTTGATGTCAACTACGGGGTTGGATGGTGCCATTGTAGACTTTCAAGTCTAGGGTTTGCGTATAATTCACAAATTATAAAATGAAATTTTACATATTGAAATATATGTGATCCCAGACTTGAAACAATGCATCAACAATTGTTTTTTCTTCTTTACACTCTTGGGCTAAGTGCATACATGGGTTTATCTTTATCCATGGTAATGGGTAGTCCAAATATTCCACATACAAACACAATTATGAGGACCAGTACTGGATCATTGGAAAACTGTGTTGATTGGTTGAAAGATATACATGTAAGGTGATAAATAATAATAGCGGAATTCGGCATAAGGTGAAAGGGTGTTTGTTTATGTCGATCATGTCAGTATATGCCCAGGGTACATCCACTACTGTTTGAAGTAGATAAAAATATCAACATTTATATATATTTTTTCTCCATATTTTACCATGGCATTTGTGGATTCAATAATCCTAAGACAACAGACAAACACCCACAACCTTTTCAACTGTGAATTGCAATGTATTTAGCTTTATTCACGACCCTTGACACAGGGAGTGGGAAACATCAGCATACTTTCTGGCAGTCACAGTGACGCCATTTAGGTAGGATTCTCACTAAAACACGACTTTCAGTATGGTCTTCAAATTTGTGTTCATATATGGAATATGTGGACCGGGAACCAGTCACATCTAGGACCATATTTAACTTTAAACGTATAATTTAAAACTGGCCAACTATGCATTTATTTCCTTCTTATAAAGACATTTAATTTTGGTTAGCAGCAAAATAGGTATCATGGCATAGGTATCACGCATGCGTTTTACGCGTAAGTCGAAAGCAGATAGCTTTCGTCCACTGCACACAATGCGGCATTCGCCACACATGGCAAAAATTATCAAACACGTTAGATATTTGACGCAGTGCCACAAAAGCCAAAAATCTCTAGGAAAATTTACCGCACACAAGAGCTATCTGCTACGCCATCAGTCACGAGTGAAGTTGATTCTGTGATTTTCGGTGTGTCATTTCCCTCCAAATTCCCTGCATGCCACTTTTTTCTCGAAGCGATGCACGTCAAATTTACAGGGAATCTAGCCAAGTTTTGAGGTGGGATTCTAGTTTAATTTATATGGATGCCAAAAGCTAAATAAAGTAAACAGTAGTGTGACAAAAATGCTAAAATAAGCATTTTAAATTCCATGGAAGTGGGAGGAATGAATACTAATGTGTGAACTGTACATGTTACGATTGGTTCAATTTAGATTCGATTTCAGTGATTGCTACTTCGAAAAGAATTAGTTTGTTAGGGTTGGTACATATTTATGTTCCCAGTACTATCCCAAAAGATTTGGAACTTATGCACTTGTAGTTGAATAATACGGTCTTCAATATTCAGAAGTAATTCAAAAAGGTAAGGGTAATTCGAAAGCAAATGATCCACTGGGGCTCGGGTGAAAATTTGAAATTTCAAAGTTTGCTGCATGTGAGAAAAATCAAACATTTCACACAACGACCACAGCCTACACAAAAAGAATAAATAAACATGTATCCTCTCTGAAAGCCAAAACACCAACTGCAGAGAACTTTTTTTCAGATTTTAGTGACTGCTAATTTGATAAAGATTAGTTTGTAAATGTGGGTATATATTTATTCAAGTACCATCCCAAAAGGTTTGGGACTTATGCAATTGCAGTTAATAAGGTATTCAATATTCAGAAGTACAGTCAACTCTTGTTAAGTCGAAACTCAAAGGAATGGATAAAAAATTGAGGTATCTGGAGGTCGAGATAAGCCGAGGTCCCAATTTGCTCCGCTAAAGGCACGATTCATTCCACTGTGACTCGCTTGCACCACGTTGATGTGAATTCAATTTTTTGCCCAATTTGTAAGCTTTTATTTGCAGCTGCATAATATCATTTGGACAGGAATTTTGTTATTACATATTAGGTAAACTGAAGACAACTTTTGCCACTGGGGCTCGGGTTAAGATTTGGGAACTACTGGGAAATCAGCTTGCAGAGTCCATCCTTCAAAAGGGATGTAAAGCCATTGGACCAGTGTGCTGTGTATTGTACTTAAAAGATCCGAGAGCACTATTGGAAGATAAGTAGGCATGGGGATTCGGGGTGACAAAGAAAGACTCCATCAATAAAGAAGCTGATTTCACATTTTGCAGGACGGTGACAAGGCCTAGGTTGAGACAGTTACGTTGGTGGCCTTCAAGGGGTTGTGTACCACATTTAAGATTTCCGAAGAGTGTTTCAAGGCCCTCGTTAACGACGGATGGGATGGCATTGGCGGCCTAAAAAACTCAACAGGGACAGGAAAAAGCACGTTTTAGCCCTGGCTTTAAGTAAGTAACTTGTCCTTTCCGAGAACCAGATTTTTAAGGTTACGACTGGAGTCTTCTGACCAGGGTCAAACTCCTATCCTTGGATGGCAACCAAATTGAGTCAATTCAACCTGGTTCCTTTGATGGTATGGCAGAATTGATGAGTCTTCTCTTGAAGGGAAACCTCATTCATACGATTCGTAGCGGGACCTTTGATGGCCTCGGGGCATTGGAGATTTTGGACGTGAGCGACAACGTCATGTCGGTGATCGATGACATATTCCGAGGTCTGACGAGTTTGGAAGAATTGAGACTTGAATCCAACCCATAACATCGGTGGCACCCATCGTAGACTTGCCAAGCCTTGCGGAAGCCAGAAGTGTCGTCTGGAAACCGCCACGTACAGGATGGGCGAGCCAGTACAGAAGAAGCATCACCTTGAAGTTGGGGAAGCTAGTCAAGAAACTCAAGAGGTAGAGATGAAAAACGACAACACTGAGGGCAGTAGTACCATGCTAGCGAATGTACTCCGAACATGTAGATATATGTGACGGCAAGTATAGCAACCTCACAATACTTCTATTCATAACTTATATGTAAATTGTATGTAAATGTCTATAAAGTTGAATGTGTTTACTTGACCATTGTTATTTAAATTTTGCGCTCGAACCTATTTCCGCGCTCCTTCCTTCAGACCAGTTCTAACTGAATACGTTATATAACCTCTCTTTTAATTTCAAAAAAAAAAGTGACTGTGCTAAAACGCCGTCTCGCCTGCCTCACACTCTGCCTCATCCTCAAAGAAAAGGCTTCTTCACAGGAGATACCGAGTCAAGACAAAGATCAAGATGCCGATACATGTTCATCAGAGCATGGCAGGCTTTGTATTTTATATGCTTCATGCAGACGAGTTAATCAACTTCATTTAGAGTATATTGTATTTAGTCTCATAATAATAAGTGCGCATGTTATCACATGTATCATGGTGCTTCACGTTATTACGACTGGTCATTGGGCTATTAGTAACATTCATTAAAGTACATGTAAACCTTCATAACTCCCTAGGGGGTATACAGCCCTGGCAGCCTGTTAGGCATTCTTGAGCTAATAAAACCACACTCTGCCCTCACAGGTACCCAGGAGCCTCCCCTATTAGACAGTGTCAGGACAGCAGGACATAACTCGCTATCAGCATCACCTCCAAGTAAAATGCTTCCACCTGCAAGCCCACCCAGCAGTATACCGAAGATACGGTAGAACTGGTGGCTCCATTACTCGAATCACCCTCGGTGGTGCCAGAGCCCAAGAAAAAAAGCTTGTCCCCAACCAGGATGCACCCACAAGACAGCATCCATGATAGGATGCATATACATGTATGATCAATATGTGTGCAAGAGAGAAACCTTCAGTTCCTCGGTATTATATTGCAACGCCTTCTGATGCTGCATGCACGGTGGGGTACCGTGGCCGAGTGGTTAGGGCCATTGACATGCAATCATGGGTGAAAACTTGGGGTTGCGGGTTTGAATCCGGCTGCGGTACCTGTGCCCTTGGGCAAGGCACTCAACCACACTTGCTCCATCCTTCGGAAGGGATGTAAAGCCGTTGGTCCAGTGTGTTAGGTAATGGTAACGCACTCTAAAGATCCCAGAGCATTCTATCGTAAAGAGCAAGGGGATTCCCCGGTGTCTTTGGCCATTTCTAATTCTAATTCTTTATAGGTTTTCTCACGCTTACGAGTGACAGTGCAATGAGCACTATTGAGGAATACCAGAAAGAAATAATAATAATAATATCATCAAATATGTGACTCTTAAGGATAAAAATCTTATTAGTATATGATTCAAGGGATGCATCACTGTATTTCGGGACGAGGGCACTTTGCGGAATGAGGTGCGAATTGGAGAACTAGTCTTTGACGAGTATGATTATGGAGCTATTGGGTTCCATCCCAAAAGCACACAAAAACTCACACCGAAGGCAGAACACTTAATTCGGCATTTCCAAGAAAATCCAAAGATTTCTGCGCTTGGTGAAATCGGTTTAGACTACTCGCGAGGGTGTGATCGGCACAAAACGATTCAGCAGTCGGTCTTTCGGTGGTTGTTGAGGGTCGCTGCTGAATTGGATGTACTTTTGCAACTGGCTGCTTGTTAGACCACCTCGTTTCCTCAAAGACCTTTGCATTGGTGATGAAAGTGCTTTCTGCTTAAATGGCTCACTCAGTACGTACAATGTCAGGCAGTATGCACCACATGGACAAAAGCCTCTTGACTTTGCCTTTGAGATGCTTGACATAAACTTACAGTATGGATTGGGTTTATTGGAAACGGGGGTCTCATTGGATGTTAATTAATGGAGAGCTTTATCTTGCTATGATAAATGACCAGGTTGTCCCATTTCTTGATGAAGAATATCCAAGATTCCAGCGCCAACAGAATTGAATGTTCAGACATCTTTGGTGGGCGCAGGATGGTGCTCCTCCACACCGAAGGATAATTGTCAGGGATCACTTGCAACAGTTATTCGGAAACTGAGTGATCGCTGAACCAACCGGTAGAGGGGCCCCCAAGATCTCCAGACCTAACCCCCTTGGACTTCTTGAGCAAATCTGGATGACCTCCAAGAAAGAATTATCCGTGAAGTGGATATACTCAAACAGGACCGACATATGATTCGAGGTGCAGTTTCACACATGATACCCAGAGTCCAGCTATGTACTGATCGAGGTGGAGGACATAGCACTTTTGACCCGATGTCACTGGAGTACAAACTTAGACTGTTGAACTTTTTGTGTGACTCAAGTCACATGACTCAAGTTAAAATGTAATATCTTAAGATTGAAAGATGTATGTGCAAGTTTTTTGGGGTTTTGTTTTGGTCTCAGTTGGCGCAAGTCGTACAAAAGACACAGGAGAACTTATCAAAAATACATGTCAAAACATCTCATAAATATTGGTACACTAAAACACAACAGGTAATTTTAAAAGTGTATATTTTTTTGACTCGCACTGTATAAACACCCGAATGGTTAACGGGTTAATCGAGACTTGAAGAAATTGCAAGCCGATTTCTGAAATAACCGTAAATTTCCATCCCTATTATCCACGAGAGACAAGAATATGCAAACTGGTTCTTGAAACATGGCATCGTTGGTCATTGCATATTTATCAATTGATACGCATAACGTTTGGATGAAGCATTCATATGGGAGAACTGACGTAACACTTTATTAGTCTATAGTGTGCTCAGTCAAAATCTTGATTAAAGGCTTAAAACACTCAATTACAAAATTTATAGTACTTATCGTGTTTTCTTTAACGTCACTTAATTTTTTAAGGGTTTTGGAAGTAATGAAACACTGCTAATAAAAATACCTACCTTTGGAGCCCCAATGGCATCTGCATGAGCTGCTTGAAGCCGGTTGAGTGCATTCTCAAAATCCATGTTGCTGACTTGAATCCCGGCAGTGCAGATGTCTTTCTCGTCACTGATGGACAACTTGCTTCCTACAGAGCTATAGAGGTAGTAGAGAGAGATGTGTGTGTTGGAGAGAGTTGTGGTGAGGTGGGATGCATACAACGTGCGTACAATCAAACAAAAACAACTCGATGCACAGCACTTTATTGAATGAACGCGACGTGTGTTTGAAATAAAAGTTTACTGAGTTTTACTGATTTACACAAAAGGCAGTTACGCATGGGATTAAAAGTGGGTTAAATCAGGTCGGTCTAAAACAGTACGTTTAAAACCAGCTAGGGACCTGGACACTGATAATGGGCTTTGCATTGTGGCTGGGGCCATTATCAGCCTCCAGGGCCATTATCAGCCTCCAGGCCCCTAGCCAGATTTAAACATACAGTTTAAGACCGTTCAAACCCACTTGTATTCCCTAATTATAAGTTTCACAGCCTTGACATGACATGCTGCCAAGCCGTCATAAAGTGTGTCAGCATTCATTGTACTGCTCATTTATAAAGAATATGCAGGACGCGCATAGCGAATTCAACACATTTTAGGCTGCTTTCGAGCGCTCGTCCCTGGTGCTCCCAGGCGTTGGGAACGTTATGTCACACACATGCGTACACACAATCGCGCTCAAAAGCGTTATCGGGATCCCTGGTGCACCACAGTCATTAGAAATTACATACCCGCTAATAAAATCTTGGTTTTCCACAAAATAAATCATAGATATCTGATGAAAATAAATCATGAAAATATTTACAACGTTTGGTTTCGATGTGGAAGCTTGAACATTCAAAATATCAACCCAAATTTCCAGAATTATTCTACGAAGCGCCAGCCATTTTTGCTGAGTCATGCGTGAGTACGCGCAACTGCGCATGTCTCCCAGTTGTCCCGACGACTCGGAGGTCGGGAGCACCATCTGGTGCACCAACGCGCTTTCGGGCAAGCACCAGGGAACACCAGGGATCCCTGGTGCCGCGCTCGAAAGCAGCCCTTGATGTGATGCTCGCAAATGATGCAACCATGAAAGTATACAGTGCTGATTTTGCCGAGTCTGTGCTCTAAACTTGTAGCTTATTCACTTTTAAGGAAATGATGCACTATTGAGAGCATCATCGTGTTCCTGGATGTCCGCCCTCGCCCATACCATGGGATGCCACCGCGATTTGATCTCAGCACAACTATGAGAAATACCTCAGTTGGATCACAAAACACTGCACATTTTACAATTTTTAAAAAAACGCTTGGTATGGACGGAAGAAAATAGGACCTACCAGGAGCTTGTAACTCTTGCACTAGCAGCTCTTACAGTGTGAGCAAGCAGAGCACAGAGGTCACCTAGCACTAAACCCTGCAATGAAGAAAACAAGATCTGTAATGTTACTTAACCCTTAAAGGCCCATTGTATCATTTGCAATGGCCCAATTTTGTTTTTCATGAGTTGACAAGAAAAACCTTACTCAAAGTGTTGATAGCAATGGTAACAAACACCACATGAATTTATTTCCGTCCAAAATGGTATTTCATGTTCGAAATTGACAACCGAAGTTGGTTTTCTAAAAAAGTCCTGTGCATGGGAATTTTTTACCATTCACTAATAATATACACAAAATCCATATATGTTTTCTATAGCATTGATGCATCTAAGTAACTAACATTTCTTCAGGCTAGTTTACCAACATTCTTCCTTAGATACGTTACACTCTTATTTCACAAATTTGTAAAAAGTTTTATCTTGCAAATGATACATAGGGCATTTAAGGGTATATTCACACAGCTTTTTCATTTGTAAATGCGACGCGCATCGCTTTGAGAAAATGCAGTGAATTTGGAGTGAAATGACTTACTGAAAACTACGGAATCCCAAAAATAAAACGCTTTTCCCCCCAAGTTGATTCTGTGATTTTCAGTGCGTCGTTTCACTCAATTTCCTCCACACCGCTTATTCTCAAAGTGATGCACGTCGTATTTATTATTATTATTATTATTATTATTATTATTTCTTTCTGGTATTCATACCAAGGATTCCTCAATAGTGCTCATTGCACTGTCACTCGCGAGCGAGAGGAAACCCATGAAGAATTAGAATTAGAAATGGCCAGAGACACCGGGGAATCCCCTTGCTCTTCACGAAAGAATGCTTTGGGATCTTTAGAGTGCGTTACCACTACCTAACACACCGGACCAACGGCTATACATCCCTTCCGAAGGATGGAGCAAGTGTGGTTGAGCGCCTTACGGCACAGGTACCGCAGCCGGATTCGAACCCGCAACCCCAAGTTTTCACCCATGATTGCGAGTCAATGGCCCTAACCACTCGGCCACGGTACTCCCTATGCGCATAAAGACTGTGTGAAAAGAAATACGACAGCCTAAGCTTGTGGCTTCCTAGGCCACTTGTTTGAAAATTGCTCCAAGTTGTGTACAGTTTTAAAATTGTTAACTAGGATTGTTTTTTAGGATACTTACAGCAGTTCTCTTGGCAATGTATGCAATGTCTACATCGTTAGCTGTAGGAATCTTCTCACATAAAGCATGTAGGAACTCAACACGCTCTGCTTCACTGGGAACCTTTTAAAATGACACAAATCATTAAGAATTATAAAACATGGGACACCGTGTCCCAGTATGCTACCGTTGAAATCTGTGCTATGGAACTAGTCCATTATAAATTTAAAATCCTAAAAACAATACTTAAAATCAAGGTGTTAAAATCAAGGTGTTTGATTTTTATGCTAATGAAAATGTACATATGCATGAGCAAAGTGGTGATGTTACATTAGGAAAATCTCATTCAACTGTGCACAAAAGTTTCCACAATTTTCTCCAACTTGCTGAAACTTTTGTAACCCATGACGATTTAGCTTTGTAATACATGTTCCCTGTGGCAAACCATGAAAAAAATAAGGCTGAAAACTGCAGCATTTTTCCACAATTCCAGTTTGAAGTCTTATGTTTTTTCTTTGCTTTTCTGCTGTGTGTTCCTAAAGTGACATGTCCCAAACAGCGCCCTCTTTCTGTGAGTTTATGTTAAGAAATTTTCAAAGTTGAAAAATGCCACTTTTTATTCATGGGGCATCAAAATGAACAGTAGTATTGTCTTTCTACACAAGTAATCCTTCATATGCAGCAAAAACTGTGCATAAAGTTATTGATCATTTCAGGGGCCCTTTAAGTGCCTAAACAGAAATGAAACCTCATTGTTAGTATAAAACCAGTACTGTTCCACTGCTTCTGTTCTCAAGCCCACGTCATGAGCAAGAAAAATGCAAAAGGACCACATTTTCTCACTAAATTTCAGATTTCTCCGGACCTGTATTTCCACACTGTGCAGGAAACCAGACTGTAGGTCCGTCGGTACTGATTTAGTGGTTGGTGCTGTTGCTATGACAATGACTGGGTAGTCATGGCGAGTGCTGGACAAGGACTGGAAGGCTTCCTTCAAAGCAGCGGCAACTCTTGCATCTGAAACAATTTGGAGCAATGTTTGATAACGACCTCACAAAAAGTAGCTAAGCCTCTTAGATCTTTTTTAAAAAAATTGTGTTTTGAGTCATCTTATCATTACTGTAAACTTGAATGAACATGCAAATGTAATCACTTGTGGTGACGCGGACTAGTAGAAATTAAAGGCCCTGTATATGATCTGTTTTTGAGCGATTCTGCGAATAAAACCATTATAAATCAAAAGAAAGACATCAACAAACTCATCCGAAGAAATTTCAGCTTTGTCAAATGTACCACGTTTAAAAGAAACATGAAAATCCATATGCGTTTTCCTGGTCTTGGCAGGGTGTTTCAAATATTCATTCTCAGTTGATCGGGCTTGCGTCATGCACTCTGTGGCGCACATATACTGCGTGTGCGCGCGATCCATAAAAATGCATCGCGTTGGAACATGCACACGGAGTACACAGCGCCCATGCATTTTAGACCGTTTAGATGTGAACCAAAAATAAGTAAATCATTTGCAAACGATCTAAATAATTTCATCTTTACGGATTATTTTCTGGTAAAATTATATCATTTTGAGCGGAAACCTTTCATTGGATAGTTGCTATTAATTCAATCTTTACTTTCAGAACTTTCCTCCTGTAAATTCGTCGATTACTTTTTGGGGTCATTGCAAATGATCCACTGGGCCTTTAAGGAGGACTAGTGAAACATTATCCGACTTGTCCAAAACATTTAAGTTAATTTCGACCCCTGCTGTGCATATTGACCACTGATCGCTTTAAATGCAACTTTTCAATTTATCTTTTTCCTTTAAAACACTGGTGTGTTGTTAATACTAAATGAAATAGTAAGCTCCGCCCATTTTAGAATTGACCAATCACAGCCCCAGGTTCAGGTAGCCAAAAAGTAGATCGCCATTTTGGCTACCCGAGTCCTCAAAATTTTGTGCACAGAGCTACGGCGAAAAAGGAGCACAAGTGACGCAAAAACACCATAAACATAATTTTTATCAGCGCAGAGGACCCTAGCCGGTTTAAAACGGATTGAATAAGACTATCCAAACCTACTTTTAATCCCTTCATAAATGTGTTTTTGTGTAAACGGGAAAAACGCACCAAAATTAGCTTGTCGTTTTGCTATGTTGTGCATTCACTGCAATCTAGATGTGTGTCGAGATGTTTGTGTTCGATCACTCGCGTTACGCGTAATACAGGCGTGTTGTGCGTGCACGCACACGACTAAATACTAAAGTGCACATTTTGTTTTCGAGCGTGCAGTTTCTGTGTGTATGAAAACTTGGGGTTGCGGGTTCGATACCCGGCCATGGTACCTGTGCCCTTGAGCAAGGCACTTAACCACAGTTGCTCCATTCTTCGGAAGGGATGTAAAGCTGTTGGTCCAGTGCGTTAGGTAACGCACTTTAAAGATTCCAGAGCATTATTTCGTGAAGAGCAAGGGGATTCCCCGGTGTCTCTGGCCGTTTCTAATTCATCGTCTTCTCCTCAAATGCATGGGATTTTCTTTAAAAATGTTTGTTAACTTTAGCCATTTTTACAACTGTATAAAAATTTCACACTTTCAAAATTTCAAAGACCCAAATATATGTATTTTCATAATTATTATACCTCAGGCATAATATATGTACATGATATCATCTTACCTTCCCCTGTACCATCTCTATCTCGAGCCAGGATGTGAATATTCCTCATGATCAAAATGCATGGTGCACACATGCCACCTGTCCAGAATAATCAACACAAGAAACAAGTCTCAAATGAAAACAAATTTGACGATTCAACGAAGAGATTTCCTTTTGTGAATGGCAATGCACGTCATTCCATTTAACAAATAATAGAGTCTCTTTGCATGATGAAGCAAAAAGCTTTATTCGACGAAAAACTGTGCAGGAAACCAGACTGTAGGTCCGTCGGTACTGATTTAGTGGTTGGTGCTGTTGCTATGACAATGACTGGGTAGTCATGGCGAGTGCTGGACAAGGACTGGAAGGCTTCCTTCAAAGCAGCGGCAACTCTTGCATCTGGAACAATTTGGAGCAATGTTTGATAACGACCTCACAAAAAGTAGCTAAGCCTCTTAGATCTTTTAACAATTTCTTTTGTGTTTTGAGTCATCTCATCAGTACTGTAAACTTGAATGAGCATGCAAATTCATTCATTCATGTTATTTGCCTCAATTCGTGGCCCAGAGGCCAAATTCTAAGAGACAATTACAATTTAAAACATTAAAATCCTTAACAAGTAACACAGAAAATCCTTACACACCAGACGACACCAAATATCAAAACGTAAAATATCAAACGGAAAAAATGCTACTGCGTACTAAATGCCATAAAGTATGCGCACGCACACCCTGGAACATGTTCCAAACACGCGCGCGTGTTGCTCGAAATTTGTTCGAAATACGGCGCAACCGATGCACGTCAGAAAAAAATACGCTCAAAATCATGATGCACGTAGCAATTTGTAGGAAGTGACGCCATTTGAACGTGATCAATTGTTTGAACACAAACTACTCTACCTTTGAACATGAGATTCTTGATTTTAGCCTCAGTGGACGCCGTTGTATCAGCACACAGATCATGACAGTTGGCCACTACACAGTGTAGATTGAGTCGACGACACACGGACTGTACTACAGTCAGTTTACCACTGCCAATGGGGCCTGATAGCAGGAGGGAGGGAGTCAACCTACTGCAATGGGACCTGCAGGGGGGATGATAATACACAGTGCAGGTTGAGTCAGTCCACCACACACTGATTGTACTACAGTCAGTTTACCACTGCCAATGGGGCCTGATAGCAGGAGGGAGGGGGTCAACCTACTGCAATGGGACCTGGTGGGGGATGATAATACACAGTGCAGGTTGAGTCAGTCTACCACACACTGACTGTACTACAGTCAGTTTACCACTACTGATGGGGCCTGATAGCAGGATGGAGGGAGTCAACCTACCGCAATGGGACCTGGTGGGGGATGATAATACACAGTGCAGGTTGAGTCAGTCCACCACACACTGACTGTACTACAGTCAGTTTACCACTACTGATGGGGCCTGATAGCAGGATGGAGGGAGTCAACCTACTGCAATGGGACCTGGTGGGGGATGATAATACACAGTGCAGGTTGAGTCAGTCCACCACACACTGACTGTACTACAGTCTGTTTACCACTACTGATGGGGCCTGATAGCAGGAGGGAGGGAGTCAACCTACTGCAATGGGACCTGGTGGGGGATGATAATACACAGTGCAGGTTGAGTCAGCCCACCACACACTGACTGTACTACAGTCTGTTTACCACTACTGATGGGGCCTGATAGCAGGAGGGAGGGAGTCAACCTACTGCAATGGGACCTGGTGGGGGATGATAATACACAGTGCAGGTTGAGTCAGTCCACCACACACTGACTGTACTACAGTCTGTTTACCACTACTGATGGGGCCTGATAGCAGGATGGAGGGAGTCAACCTACTGCAATGGGACCTGGTGAGGGATGATAATACAGTGGAACTTGTCTATAGTGGCCACCCTCGGGACCGTAAAAAACTGGCCTCTATAAACAGGTTGCCTCTTTATAGAGGTTTCTTAAGCATTATACAAATGGCAGTTGGGACCAAAGAAAGGTGGCCAGTATAATCAGGTGGCCTGTTTATCAAGGTGGCCTTAATTTCACTGTTCACTGGGGCCTGATAGCAGGAGGGAGGGGGTCAACCTACTGGGACCTGGTGGGGGATGATAATACACAGTGTAGATTGAGTCAGTCCACCACACACCGATTGTACTACAGTCAGTTTACAACTGCTGATAGGGCCTGTTGAAATGTCGGGCAACACGTACATTTTGTTTTTTATAAATCACAACTTTAAAGGAGTGTGACCATTCAGGTTTTCTTGTCAATTCATGAAGTAAAATTTTGTAAATGATGTAATGCCAAATGGAGCTTTAAAAGTCACCATCATTCAAACTTACTTGGGGATTAAGAATGGCAGAACAAGATCTTCAATCTGGTCAACATATTTCCACAGGCCAGCTGGGCTAGGTGATCCCCATATTGGGTCCAGTTTACTGTCCAGGTACGCATCCATGGTGGCTGGGATGTAACTTGATATAGGACTCCCCTGATCAAACGACAATATGCTTGTATAGTTAAATTTTGTGTTGCGCCAGCAGGTTATCCAGGGGCCAATTTCACGGAGCTGTTAGGCACAAAAACTAAGCACAAAATTTCAAAAAGGGGTTACCAGCCGAAATTGTATGTCAACTTGTGTTCTTAGCAACAGTAGCAGAATACCAGTCAATCCTTTGCACAAAACATACAATTAATGTTGAGAACCCATTTTTGGCTGTGCTAAGCAAATTTCTTTGAGATTGGACCCACATTCCAGGAGCATCTTGAGTAATGTGCATCTCAAGTAACATGCATCTCAAGTTACAAAGGTTCGCAACGCTTCGTGAAATCGACCCCATTTCCAGAGAGACGGAATGTGTGATTCTATGTTTTAGCCAACAAGTGGGGGATTAAATTTCAGGAAAGGCCACCTCAAGGGCATGTGATCCACAGGGTGAATTTCAAGGTCACGACAATGACAAAGGTCATAAGGTCAATGTATCCTACACTATACACATTTGTATTAGTTTTTATTTGATATAAATTTTATTGTTATAAATTTTTGTGAAAATTGTTCAAAGTTAAGCCCAGTTCATACTTTACGCGAAAGCAAAAGCGAATGCGAATCTGACGTAAATCTGATATCAAAATTTCGCGACGAACATTCGCGCAAGTTGAACATTCGCGTTCGCTTTCGCGTTCGCTTTCGCGTTCGCTTTCGCTTTCGCGTGAAGTATGAACCGGGCTTTACTCTCTACTCCCCACTAAATGAGACCCATTCTGGCGAAATGAGTCAAACGTTGTGCAGTCTGGGCCAAGTTTTTGAACAAAAAAAGTTCTAGAAATCAGTGTCTGATCCAAGATTAAAATACAAAAATATAACAGAAGTTCCAGGCGGTACCCATAATTTCTAGACAGTATCAGGGTACTGGCCCGAGTGTTTTAATGGGGCTAGGTCCACCACCGATTTCTGGCCACAAACACTCATCCAAGACTGCAACATCCAACTCATTTCGCCAACCCGAGTCACAAAATGTTCTCACCTGGAAGACCGTGGTATGCAGAGAGTCCACCAAGTACGACACAGCACCCTCAACTTGGGGCTCTATCTTGAGGATTTTGAAGTTAATGTACGGATAGCGAGTGTGCACCCCTTCGCCGATGTCCAAAATATATTCTGGAAACTCCTTCGTACTCATAGTGACAATATCACCAACGGACACAATCCTGTAATACGTAGAGACATACCGGTAAGTAGTGCTGGTAGCAAGTTTAGTGGTTGTAACAATGCATGGTAAGATGGGTACCAATGAACGGGACAACTACCGTGTGGCCTGTACATGTGTGATAATATGCAAATATTGAGCGCAATGAAGGTGATCTTGAAGTCATGACAATGCCCCGAGGCAAAGTTAAGGAACATTTTTTGTTTCGACAGTTCTAACTTTTTTGCTGGAAAAGCCTTGTAAGTTAGTTTCAACTGCTGGTGTAGTTGGGGTGAGAGCTTCGAGATCATTAAGGGCCTATAATCTTAAACATGTTTTGATTTGTTTTCATCTGCCTGGTTAAAAGTAGTCTGTGAACACCCCTTTCATACAGTGGTTTGTCGTCATTTTGCCTCGAAATTAGAATCACACCCAAAAATTTCCTCCTAGTTGTGTCCTGCAGTGGTTTGAGATGTCCATGATTGGAAAATGATTGAAAAATAAAACAAAAAGTATCAAGTAATGAAACAGCCGTCGGGAAGCGCAGCCAAGTCATTTCCTCTGTGCGTACAGCGCTAGCGGCACGGAAAGGACTGCGTACGTGTAAATGTATTTTTGCCCGATTAATGATCAGGCTTGATACAGTCTGTCAGCATTTGGTCGCTGCGCAGTCCGAACACTGGCCGAACTGTATCTTATTTACACGGAGGAGAGCGCCCTCCCACGTCCAGAATTATTCAAACAGCGACAAGAAAAGCTGTCGTTGAGTTTGCACGTGGGAGAACATTTTGGCTTCAAAAACGGTGTAAGTATTTGTTTTCAATCAATTTCCAATCATGGACATCTCCAACCACTGCAGGACACAATTACATGTAGGTGGACATTTTTGGGTGTGATTTAATTTCGAGGCAAAATGATAACAGACCACTATATGAAAGGGTTGTTCTGTCCCTACGGGTATCCCGTAGGGACAGAATCATTATGTCTAGGTTAAAAGTAGACCTAAAAAAGTAGACACTCAAAGCTATCCAATATTATATAAATATTGAGGGCTGTGCTTAAACCCAACCTGATTTCAGTGAAGTACTTTTTGATGGCTTTATCAAACTTGCTTGTCATCGGATAGTCTGGTGACTTGACCAGTCCAAGATGGAGTTCTGTAGCGAGTGGAGGTTGGCAACTAGTCGATATGCTCCTTGAGCTGGCCAGGATGCTGTTGCAATATTCCAACTCTGTCCTGGCAAGCTGGGAAAATTAAAAGACAACACATAGGAAAGACAAATCAAAAGTGGTCATAATTGTAATTTATAAGAATTATAAAATGCCTGTCAGGTTTAAACGATTCGGAAAGAATTTAGTACAGTAATTGACCAAGGTTTCTGACATTGTGTACAAAATATACTGGTTTAAAAGCATTTTTAAAGATAAAAATTAAATGATTTACCAGCAACACAAAAAAGAAAAACCAAAATTTGGCAGGAAAAAAATGTGACAATTTTACTTGGGAAGACTTAAACATTTCAGTCACTGTAACTTTCTTTGGTATTTTTTTCTTATACATTGAACAAATGTTGTCGCAAATGTTGCATTTCTGAGATAAATAAATGATAAAATTACTGCATAAACTAATGCACAAAATTACGGCGCGAGTGGTCTGTGCGTAAGCGCGACAACAGAGGGCGCTGCGCGCTCGCGTGAATGGTTATCTTGTGCACTAACTGAAGGCACTTTTTGAAGGAGAAAATGTGATTTTTCTACAGAAAAGCAACATTTGCGACAAAAGTGCAAGTGGGAAGTATATCTTAAAATTACATTATCTGTTGATTCCAGGAGGTAATTTCTTTAAAATCTTTGTTCAATGTATACGAAAAAAATACCCTAGAAAATTATTCATTTTTTACTAAAGGAGCGCGACTAGATAATATTTTGGACCTACTCATTTTCCCCATGGGTTTTGAGATTTTGATACCATATCATTTGTCATATTTTTCTTATTACCATTATGAACTTAAGCAGTGCAGTGATAAAACTAGAGCTACGTCTGTTCTATGAACAGGGCGTAGGGCTTTTTCACATTTTTTTAACTTGAAAAATGAGCATGCTTACCTTGTAAAATTAGATGTTGTTAACATATCAACTATTTAACTTAAAAAAATATTAACCTTTAATGCGTTACCTTTAAAGGACTAATGACGTAATCAACGTTTGAACAACACAGACACGTTTGGTGGTCGACGTACTCTATAAGCACCACTATGGGCTAATTTGCGCAAACATTGCTATGAAAGGGTCATTTTCAGATTTGTTAATTTCGCCGCTAGAGGGCGCATTTTTTGGAAAGCATTTACCTTAGACACTAACACTGCCAACCCGATCTCGGCATCGTTGACCACTTTTACAAAATAGGTTTATTTAAATGCACTTCCGGTTTTTACCGGAAGTGAGCAAGGTCAAAGGTCAACACCATATTTTTGAATACCCTACCCTAGTTGAACCATAACACAGTAGACTCGCTCTGAACACGTTTAAACTACATCTGAATAATAATCATAATAATAATAATGAGATTTGTAAGAACTCTGGATGCCGCAATAGGGCGACATTTCGGGAAGACTCTCCCCGGGGACCACCGAAATTTCGGCAAGAGTCACTTAAAATGACACCTTATTTTTGTACCCAAAGCTTCCAAAAATGCTTCCAGACCTAAGAGAATTGGTTTTAGACCTAATAAAAATGGTTCTCGATTTAAAAAAAAAATGGTTTAACAAAATATATATATTAGGGCGACACCAAAATGTCGCCCTATTGAGCATGTCGCCCTAATATAGCTTTTTACAAACAAATTGTCACCCTATCCTAGCACTCATAGTTTTTATATAGTGCACATATCAACCCTGCAGGGTGCTCAAGGCGCTGTTACCATTATTACCGCTGCTATCAGGGAATCACCAGAACCATTTCGCTTCAACTAGGTGGCTGCTGGTCAGGCGCACAACACTATCAGCAGTTAGATTGTGGCATTCCCCTTAACAGCTTCCCATATATCGCTTGGGTTTACGAGGCAACTGGGATTAAGCGCCTTGCCCAGGGACACAGACACGTTGGTCGAAGTGGGGTTCGTACCCCCAACCTCTGATTGGGAGTCCCGCTTCATACCCACTAGACCACACGCGCTCCGTAAAATGTACACGTGTAAGATGTACACGTGTAAGATGTACACGTGTAAGATGTACACGTGTAAGATGTACACGTGTAAGATGTACACGTTTGCCCGCCATATTGAAACAGGAGGAATTGCTCCTTTTTTCAAAGGTTCCCGAAGTTACCCGAATGCACGTCCGGACGTTATCGTTAGTCGTCGGGTACGATTCGTCATTGTTTCGAGAATTTGAGTTGACGTCGCGTGCACTATGCGTGCCGCTGCGTGTGTATTTGGTAATGCAACGGATTCAGAACTACTACGCAGTCGCTATAGTTACGGTAACTGTAAAGCGATAATGAATGGCTATATAGTCACAGGATTACAACAGCAGATTAAAAGTACAATATGGAGCTCAGCTGGGTGATGCAGACAAGGTTTGAATTTGCTTTTAGGTGCTAGGCCTACATGTATATTAAAATGGCATGTGTAATATATTAATTGTTTATGAATTTTGATTGAATTAACGCGCGCAAATTGACGTCACACTCTGCCAGCGAATAGACTACTAAAGTAAAAACGCCACCCTTTATGTGTTGCCATGGTTACTGGATCTACAGTAAAACCAGTGAACTGTTTCCCTGCGCTTTACCGATGGACGATTTAGATTAGCAGCGAATGTTTACACCCAATTACCATGGTAACTGACGTCACACTTCACCAAACCTCACGAAATGTTACCATATTGTTACTTGGTGATATGTACAAATGTATACTTATTTTTTTTAGAAGTAGTTTGGAAGCATGACAATTTCAATCCTCGTGCGCACTGTCAGTCCGCTTTGCGAACGTCGTGCGTCCATCGCCCATACTTCATAGGAACGCGTACAATACACACGGCGTACGCGCGTTTTAGAATAGCCGTGAGCGCTTTAAACCCGCGCGGTTAGCTCATGCAGCCCATTGTCGTCATTTGCCCGTACTTTTCCAAGTCACGATTTTCAATGCACGATCGTTGGTCTATAGGTTTATATGTCTGTGCATCACCGTAATTTATGAATGGCTCCCTCTGCCGGTCACGTACGGAAGTCGACATTTGGTGGCTTATACATTGTTTTACGCAAATTTTGACTTGGCTGAACTTTGGCCTTTAATTGACCCAGGAAGGAAGGGTCAGATGAAAATGACTATACAAAGCAAATTGTAGCCCAGGATCTGATCTATAATGTCTGCTAAATATGAAGACCTTGGGTCATGTGGTTTTATGGAGGGAAACATTTTACGAAATGCATTTTTTTGCTAATTTTTATCACAATCTACTTTTTTGCCATTTTTAAATACTGATAATTACGTAATCATTGACGTCATGGTGATGTTCTACATGGTGGTGGAAGTTTGTGATGGGGCCCATGCCTGTACCTAGTTTTATAAAGATCAAACGTAGTTTAATAGCTAATATTGCTTCATAAATACAAAATAAATACAAAAAATGTGATTTTTGAATTGGCTGAACTTTGACCTTCAATTGACCCAGGAAGGAAGGGTCATATGAAAATGAATACGCAAAGCAAATTGTAGCCCAGGATCTGATCTATAATTTCTGCTAATTATGAAGACCTTGGGTCATGTGGTTTTATAGAGGGAAACATTTTACGAAATGCATTTTTGGCAAATTTTTATGACGAACATCCACTTTTTGGCCAATTTTAAATAATTATAATTACGTAATCATTGACGTCATGGTGATGTTCTACATGGTGGTGGAAGTTTGTGATGGGGCCTATGCCTGTACCTAGTTTTATGAAAATCAAGCGTACTTTAATAGCTAAAATTGCTTCATAAGTACACAAAAACACAACAAATGTGAATTTTAAAATGGCTGAACTTTGACCTTCGATTGACCCAGGAAGGAAGGGTCAGATGAAAATGCCTACACAAAGAACATTGTAGTCCATGATCTGATCTATAATGTCTGCTAAATATGAAGACCCTGGGCCATGTGGTTTTATAGAGGGAAACATTTTACGAAATGCATTTGGGGTCATTTTCATGAAGAAAATCCACTTTTTTGCCATTTTTTAATTATCATAATTACGTAATAAGTTATGTCATGGTGATGTTCTACATGGTGGTGAAAGTTTGTGATGGGGCCCATGCCTGTACCTAGTTTTAACAAGATCAAGCGTTGTTTAATAGCTAATATTGCTTCATAAGTACAAAAACATACAACAAATGTTTTTTTTGAATTGGCTGAACTTTGACCTTCGATTGACCCAGGAAGGAAGGGTCAGATGAAAATGCCTACACAAAGCAAATTGTAGTCCGTGATCTGCTCTATAATGTCTGCTAAATATGAAGACGCTGGGCCATGTGGTTTTATAGAGGGAAACATTTTACGAAATGCATATTTTTGTAATTTTCATGATAAAAATCCACTTTTGTGCCATTTTAAAATTATTATAATTACGTAATCATTGACGTCATGGTGACGTTCTACATGGTGGTGGACGTTTGTGATGGGTCCCATGCCTGTACCTAGTTTTATGAAAATCAAGCATGGTTGAATAGCTAATATTGCTTCATAAGTACAAACAAATACAAAAAATGTGATTTTTGAATTGGCTGAACTTTGACCTTCGATTGACCCAGGAAGGAAGGGTCGGATGAAAATGCCTACACTAAGAACATTGTAGGCTAGGATCTGATCTATATGTCTGTCAAATATGAAGACCCTGCGTCACGCGGTTTTGGCAAGGGAATCATTTTAAAATATGCATATTTTGGTCATTTTCGGCTTTTTAGGCATTTTTAAACTATTGTAATGACGTCACTGATGACGTCACAATGAAGCCATTCTTGGGTGCACACCTCCTATACTATGTCTTTGATGTGACCAAGTTTGGTTAAGATCAATGTTTGGGAACAACCTTAAAAAGCGCCGACAACGCCTATGCGCTTTGTCTATGGGAAAAAAATCAGAAGAAGAAATAAACGAAAAAAAAAAATTCAAAACGAAAACAAAGGCTTTTTCGCCGCAAAGCGAAAAAGCCAAAAACTGATTACACCATCCTTTTTGCTTCCAAATACTGATTGGAGGTTGCAAATTTCATGTTTATTCCCATGGATAGTATTTTAGGGAGGTATTTTATACGATTGTTAGGTTAAAACAAAATATATTTACTGGAACAAATTCTGAACAAGCTCCTTTAATATTTACTTTTTAAGGTAAAATATCTAATACATTTTTTGGTATTTTTTTTGTATACATTGAACAAAGATTTTAAGGAAATTACCTCCTGGAATCAACACATAATGTAATTTTAAGATATACTTCCCACTTGCACTTTTGTCGCAAATGTTGCTTTTCTGTAGAAAAATCACGTTTTCTTCTTCCAAATTTGCCTTCAGTTAGTGCACAAGATAACCATTCACGCGTGCGCAGCGCCCTCTGTTGTCGAGCTTACGCACAGACCGCTCGCCACGTTATTTTGTTCATTACTTTATGAAGTAATTTTATCATTTATTTATCTCAGAAATGCAACATTTGCGACGGAAGTGTCAGTGGGAAGTACATCTTAGAATTGAATAAGCTATCAATTCCAATATATAAATTCACCCAAATCCGGGTTCAATGTATATGAAAAAAAATCCCATTTTTTACATACATGTCAACACCTTTTATGACAACTTACTCTGACAAAAACCATTGTGTCTGGTTGGATGAGACGTGATGGATTACGCTGCAGATTGAACCACAATCGTGGCGAAAGATACAACGCATTGTCATCTGGGATGAGTTCATTTTCTTCATTCTCTTGATCTATCCTCACAGGTACACCGCTGTCAGTGCTACGTCTCCTTGTGTTACGTTCCATTCCAAACTGCTTTTGGTCAATAACAAATACTTGGGCAAGATGTGACAACTCTTTGGTAGGAGTTGGGATATTTTCTTCTGGCTGAGCATCCGAAGTATTCTTGCTATTTTTGTCAACTGGTTTTTCTTCTTTGTGGTCAAATTCGTCAGGATTCTCTGTTTCATTGGCTGGTTTTGAGTTTTCTTCGTAAGGGATAGACACGACGACCCAGCTGCCATTTAAGGCACCGAGTTGTATGAGAGTCGCTTTGGTCACGCCTACTCTCGACTCTGTCTCGCACAGCTCTTCGGCAAATGTGAGATGATTGACAGTTGATGTCATGTGGATCGAAAGTTTGGGAACAATGACGGGTCTCAAGGCAACTGGATTTGGAGTATACTTACAGTTCTCTGGAATGGCATCGAACCACATTGAGTTTATGCTTGGACTGTTTAATATATGCGCAAATTCTGACACTAAAAGTGGTTCGGGAAACAAGGCAACAGATTTATTTCTGACAGAGTTTGGATAGTTATCTTCTTTCTTCCCAACTGATTCCAAATACCTCTGTTCATTTTCATCAATTTGAGTGATTACAATGGAAGTATTAACCGAGATGATCCCTTGCATGACTGGTTCACACTCCAGTGCTATCAGATCCTTGTAATTTGACACACTGTGTGTATCATCGCTACCAAACTTGGGAATTAACGGCGCAAGGAATTCGTCTCCAGATCGAACCAAAACCTTCTGTTGACAAGTTGAAACCAGCAGCTCAGTGCTGAACAGACGATTTTTCGCCCAATCATAGCATCTCGTAGATTTTGCCCCAAACACAACTTTCGTGAGGGGAAACACCTTGACCAGCCTTATGAAGACATCTTCCGAGTCCGCTATGCCATAGTGTTTGTGAAATCGATCGGTTGCGTAGAGTGTCAGAGTCCCTGGGCTTTCGGACACCTGGCACAGGGATATTGACCTCCTAACAAGGTCATCGCCCAGAATGTGCAAACAAACAAACAACTCAACATCATCACCACTTCCACATTCAACATTTTCCGATCGTAGCAAGTTCACAATGGCAAACTTATCGAGCTTATACTTATTCCCCAGTATGAGGTTGGATGCAGCTTTTGAAATGCCCAGATGGAGTGGATTATGAGAGACGGCAAAGTTAAATCGCGAAAACTTTGCCGGGATTCTGTCAGATCCGACACTCCCAAACACGTCCGCCATCGTCGGATCGGGAAATCGAGTGATCGATACGGCCATCTGTTGCAAACTGGCTCCGTTGGTTTTTATATTGATATCAACGTTTGAAGGCTCTGGGAAGTTGGGAACCATACATCTGTCATCGGAGAGTATGAGCCCCATTTCGTTTATAATATATAAAACCTAAAGATCGACAGGACTTCAGACCAAAGTGGGCCTGCTCCACTTTTTAAAAAGGTTTTTAGACCCCTCCTTGCAGGATGCCAGCAATAATATGTTTGCACAAAAACGTATACTGAATGTATATATTTTTTTAACTATGAGAAATTTTAAATTTTGTTTCTGTTTTTATTGAAACAATTACCAGATTAATCAATCCCTCACCATAAATATGCTCCAGCGCCCCTCTTAAAATGTAATCGTCCAGCTCCCAGGTTTCAGCATGCTAGCGCTTGCATGCATTATGCTATGCGTGTACATGATGATGAGCAGCATGCAACAACAACAAACAGTGACAAACTGAAGACCAGACAAAATCGGCGATTTCTGAACTCCATGAAAGATTTGTCAGCCAGTTTTGATCATGAAGTAGGTTGCATTATGTTAAGATTTCAATAAACATAGAGGTATGAATTCCGTTCACTGGTCGCAACTGAGACGCTGTGTCGTGTGTTAACATTAACAATAACATTACATGGTTAACGGAATTCTTTCCCAATATGGCAATAATAATGAATAGGCCTAGTTTTAGGCCTAATCAGTTTTCCCAATGAATCTTCCAAATAGAATGTGTCAAACATGCAAAATTTAACGTAAATGTCTGCATAGTTGCCAGGTCTGTGAGTGTGAGGTCACGGACCTGGCGACTATGCAATATTTACGTTACACATCATATTGAAAAGTGGCCGGGGATCTGATAATGCGCCCTCTAAAGCCTCAATGCAACAGGAGAACATAGTACATGAGAGGGCGCGCACTATGTGTAAGAGCACATATTTACGCCTGGAATGAAAACCACGCACTCGACGACGCTCACAAAGAGTAACTGATAATCATTTTTGTGGGTTAAAACAAACAAACAAGGGGCATGTGTTTTACACTGAAATTTTGCACAAACACAGACAACAATCTCCCCAAACTGTTTCGCAACACAAACTACCCTTTTTGGACCAGAAATCTCACTGTCAAACAAACATCTTGCTGTGTTCCAATTTAAATATTTAAAAAAATCGTTTTAAAAATAAATATCGTCAGAAAGTGTTCATTATTTTCAGTATCTATTTAAAAAGTTGGAATTGAACAATGTTGTGAAGTTTTACAGCACATTTTTCATGATGCGCCACTTCGCATACGGCAGAAATCCACTGCGAAACTGACCAGTATTAGTGTAGCCAGTGCGCGCACGATGACGTCACAGATTTCCAAGTCCCTAGCACGGCTGCCTGCTCATTTCATGTTTATTATAAAAGCCCTGCATCCACGTATACGCATACATACATGAACTGGACTGCACAAATGGACTGGGAAAGTTCTACTACCCAGTTTAACTACTACAAGTTTTTGCAGGTCTTCATCACATCAGCCAAGTCTTCGTCGCCTCACAAAAACTTGCAGGTAAACAGTCAAAACTTAGCGATCCCCATCATTAACGACAACAACGTTTTCATTTTCAGATTAAACATAGATGGCTTGCTGGTCTATTTCCCATATGACTACATCTACCCTGAGCAGTATACATACATGCTGGAGCTCAAGCGAGCTCTGGATGCAAAGGTAAATACTGTTATGCACTAGATGTGTGACCAGGGGCCAATTTCATGGCGCTGCTAAGCACAAAATTTTGCTTAGCGGCAAAAATGGATTGCCAGCCAAAATCGTAAGTGATGTGTATTGAAAGGTAATCTCCTACTCTTGCGAAGAACACAAGTTGGCTTATAATTTTGGCTTGTAATCCATTTTATAAAGCAAATAAATCCTGTGCTAAGCAAACTTTGTGCTTAGCAGCGCCATGAAATTTGTCGCAATTTTCCCATACTGACGAACAGACACTTTTTATCAAATTTCGTTTTTTGACATTTTTGGGGTTCTTAGGGTGCCCCCTTTCATTTCTGAACATTTCAAACCAAGATATTGTCTGGTTTTTGAGTTATGAAACATCTGAAAATGACGAACAACCCCATTTCGCCTAAAAAGTTTTTCCCATACTGACGAACATAGATTCTTGGTTGGTGATCGTTCACTGCTTCTGTGTATTACAACATAGCGCGCTGGTACCGGGTACCAACCAATATCGCGCAAAGCTGAACGCTGTTTTTACGTAAGAAAAATCAATAAAAAAAGAAATATATGGAATTTTACAAAATGTTAGTTTGTGGATATGGTACTTAATTACCTAAGTGCGTGTACACGTATAGTCCTGTATTAAACATGTGCCATCTGGCATGTCTGGAGAAAAAAATAACAAAAGATTACCAGTTATTCCCAAAAGTGCTGTTTTATGGGTCACTAAAATGTCAGTATCTCCTCTCAAAATGGTCCGATTTTAAAAAATCAAACTGTTTTGGACTCCACAGATATTGCCCTTCACATTGCTTACGAATTTGATGGCTTTAGAGCAAAAATAAATGTTGACCAAAAGTGCCTACCTGGGGCCAAAAGTTTCAACCCTGGTCCCGAGCAGAGTTGAAATTGCCTTGGGCAAAGAGCAATCTTGGGGGTGGTGCGCCGTGAGAATTTCAGTTCGGAATAGGGGCTTATTTTTACCCTGCGTCACTCTGGGACTACCCCTGAGATTTGGTCTTGTAGGGTTAGGTCTTGTGTACCAAAATAATTTATAATTTATTCTTTAAAATGACTCCTCAAGCATTGGTAATCTTGAGCAGATTTGATGGAAAAACCCAAATTTAAGAGTGAGAAAAATTTAAGATTCTGTGAGGAAACGCTTATAATTTTTTCAGCCAGTCTCATATATTTTGTGCATAAGGTTTTAACCCATGATCAGCTTCTCACTTCTTTCCTAAACAGTAACTATGAAATGTTTATGTGCTATCTTATCTTGTTTAGGGCCACTGTGTATTGGAGATGCCATCAGGAACTGGCAAGACCGTCTCACTTCTCTCACTCATCTTTGCCTACCTCAAGACCAATCCCTCTGACCTCACTAAACTCATCTACTGCTCCAGGACAATCCCAGAAATTGAAAAGGTACAACATACCGTAGTGCACTGATTAGAGCCCCAATACATCATTTGCAGTTACCCAAAATGTTACTTTACGACAAAAACCACTAAAAGTGTTGATAGCAATGGTAACAAATACCACTGATTTTGTGTAAAATGACATCTTTGTGGGAGAAATTGCCAACTGAAGATGCTTTTTTTGAAAGAAAAAAAATCTGCAGACAATGTTTTTACCATTCAATCAACACAAAAACCATGCATGGATTTTTCAGGTTTTCTGAAGTATTACTACATTTTTATGTGGTTGAAATTTCTACAAGGCAGTTTATCAACATTATTCTTTAGTTCTGTAATGCTGTTCCTGTTTTCCAATCATGTAATCTGTCTTTAACTCCAACTTGAATCACAGTAATTTAGGAGTTGAGCCTTGACTTGATTGAAGCAATCTGGTCTTGATTTGATCTTGGAAAGATTTAGACTTGAAATGAAAGACCTGATGTGTAATGGAGAAATATACCATCAATTGTATGCACCTTATGGATGCATGCTTATGTATACATACTATCGACTATATATGTAAATGTTTTTGCTAAATGTTAACATTTTTTACTTGCCGAGTTTTCCAAAAATTGCAATTTTGCAAACCTTTTCCTGTTCAAATCTAGTACAGTATAAAGTACTGTATAAAGCAGAACGACCACCCTGCTAGAGTTAAACCCCTTTACAAATACGTGATTTCTTGTAGGTGCTTGAAGAGCTGAAAGGACTGACTGAATACTATGAGAAAGAGACTGGCGAAGCCGCAAATATGCTTGGACTGGTACTCAGCTCAAGGAAGAACATGTGCGTCCACCCACAGGTAGTTTTGTTGATTCAAGTATTGCATTGGGAGAAGTCAACAAAAATTTAGGCATATGTCAGTGGTCTTCGTGGGAGGATTGACCACGAGATCTCCAGGCTTTTACTCTGAGCAAATTGTCAAAACAAAGGTAGAATTCCAACCTCAGCCCCAAACGAATGTTGTCAAAATATATCAAATCCCAGACGAGCCAGTAATTAAAACGGGTGTCAAATTGTCACGTCCAATCTGCGCTAAATAACACTCGCATTTCTCACTATGTGCAATGATACATGTAACTGACTGTACATGTACATGTACACCCTTGATTTTCAATGCTCATTGGTTAAAGAAGCGTGTCAAGATTACATTTTTGAGCCCCATTTTCCCCATGGGTGTTGAGATTTTGATACCGTATCATGTGCCATATTTTTCTCATTACCATTCTGAAATTTTGCGCTCTCAATCCGTATATTTTCAAGGATATCGTCAAAAAAAACGCCAATGTTTTGTAAACTAAATTATCTTGTTCCATAAAGCAGTGCAGTGACTACACCAACCTTTTTTCTTCCACATCCAAATTGGAGATTGCAAATTTCCTGTTTACTTACCATGGATAGTATTTGGGGAGTTCCAATGCCTTTACGTGGAGGGTAGGTTTGGCTAATGTTGCTGTGACGTTAAGCAACTGAAAACCTGCCTTAACCGCAGAGCCAAATTTTGCTTAAGAAAGTGACGCAACAATGGCGGTTTCCAAGCATGCGCATGCTTAAGCACGCCGCGGCCGTGAAATAGCCTTAACGTTAGCACAACTTTTCTGCTGCAGTAAGCACACTTTTCAGCTAGCGCTTAAGCAGCTCTATGAAATTGGGCCCTGATAGCGAACAAGGTAGTTTAAAGTATTTTTCATAGTGGCGTTCACTATAATAGAGTGCTCATTGTGTTAAAATGACTTTCCATAAAATCAAGAGACTTTCTCCTTAAAGTCATAAGCAGACTTGTGTTCTTTCAGTCAGCCATCCTGTTTAATATATTTTTCTCTCTGATAGGAAATGCTTCTTGAGATGAGAGGATAATTATTTGGATTCAACCCCAAGACCTCTAACATACCGGGTAGATGCCATAGTTCTCAGGGTCAAATCGAATGTCAGTGAGGATAATTCGGTTTTTATCTCATCATGTTTTGCTTTACTTGCAGGTAAGCCAAGAGCACACAGGGAAGCTAGTGGACTACAAGTGCCGTGAGCTGACTGCTTCCTTTGTACGTGAGAGGCACAACCATGACCCCATGGTGCCTGTGTGCTCATTCTTTGAGGTTAGTGCAGGATTTAACTATCTTTAACATCAGATTGTACTGAGTCAAATCACTGAATATTATGTTATTTCCTAATTCACAAGCTCAAACGGAAATAAATTATTTCTTATTGCGCCTGCCGTCCCTAACCTGCAAAGAAAAACAGAGCACGGTTCTTGACTTGAAGCATACAAACTCCGTACTTACACACTATCTTCCGAATTCCACAATCGATTTTGGAAACCATTTAAAAATCAAGCTTACCTAGCCTGTAGTGTCTCCTAACGAGAAAGAAGAAAATACCTTACCGGGTTCATAGAAATCAGCACTGGCTGTATTGCACTTTTAGAGCTTGTAAACTTATTTCTCCGTAGAAAAAAAAGTAGGGACGTCTGTGTTGGCTTGTTGCTAAACCGTCAGTGACGACTGCATGGCTTGCAAGTCCACATACCTCCAATGAAGCGTAACACCTTCAAATCTGCATATAAAGGAGTACTCCTGGTGGAGTACTCCCTGCTGCACGATAGTGTTTCTAGTTCAGACCTTTCAAAGACCTCATTAAATCAGAATAATTAATTAGGGATTAAAAGTAGGTTTGGCCAATCTTAAACACACGTTTAAAGCCAGCTAGGGGTCCTGGGCGCTGATAATGCCTGAGCCGGCAGGCGAGGTCATCATCAGCGCCCAGGACCCCTAGCTGGTTTTAAGCAGGTTGTTTAAGATTGGCCAAACCTACTTTTAATCCCATTCATAAATACCTTTTTTGTGTAAATCGGTAAAACTCACCAAAATTAGCTCGTCGTTTTGCATTCACTTTCCTACACCCACAGTATCAACACCGCGTTCGTACAACTGCTAGCTGTGCGTGATGTTGTTTTTGTTTGATCGCGCGAGTTACGCGTAACGCAGGCTATAAGTGCACAATTTGCTTTCGGGCGCGTGCAGTTTCTTTGTGCATGTGCGTGTTCCGTATATGCGATGACTAGGGCACAAACGCATATAGCCGGCCAGACATTATTACTATTCTTTATCGCTAATTTAAAACTGCCCACGTGACATGCTCTCAGCCAATAGGGATGCGTAAACTGTCTAAGGTATTTATGAAGTATTTTTAAAGAAATTAAGTGAGACGGTATTTTGGCACAACAATCCATTGAAACATTGGCAAAACATTGGCGCTAACATTTGTTTAACGTTTGCACACGTGGAATGCAGTTCAAAGCGCTTAAAATGTACAATTTCACGAAATTGAGTAACTTGAAATGTACAAGGTGCTCGAGTCCCTCCAGAGCACGCTATGAAGTTTTTTCTCATAGTGTCTTTTGAATGTTTGTAGCAGTTGTTTGTTTTGCTTAATTATCCATGTTGCAGGAGTTTGATTCCCACGGCCGTGACATACCAATGGCAGCTGGTATCTACAGTATAGATGACCTCAAGGACGCGGGGCGGGAGAGCGGATGGTGTCCGTATTTTATGACACGGCATGCTGTAAGTAAAACTAAAAAGATTGATGCACAAGAAGTGGCATCTTCCTCACCAAGTACATTAATTGGCATCTTAAATCTCAAGATTTAGAATCTCAAAATTTTGGTAAAGATACACTGCCCATCAAAACTTTGGAAACACCTTAAAAGTTTCAGGTTTTTTAAAATTTATTTTGTGAATGTTAATTTTGTGAATGCAAATGTAGGTGTATTCTAACAAAAAGCAATATACACATGTTAAAGTTGCATTGCCCGTGTTTCGGTGAAAGGATTAAAAAAATTAATTTACACAAGCGAACGAATTTAGAAAGCTTACGTGTCTCTGTAACGAAAAATATCAAAAACTTAAATTTCCGACGTCGGAATTGGAGATACAAGCCTTTTTCTTGAAACGTGCTTCACATGTTGTACATGTGCGTGTACATAGTATGTTAAATAACTACTTTTCCCGTATTAAGACGACCGTTTTGGGAAGAGTGCTCTGGGGAACCACTAAAACGGCAAATTTGTCGGCAAGAAACTCTGCCGTTGACACCCATTTTTTCAACTTAAAGTTCTCATAAAAATGTTTTTCAACCTAGACGAAAATGGTTACAAACCTAATAAAAATGGTGAGAAACCTAATAAAAATGGTTTTTGACCTAATAAAGATGGTTTTTGAAGCACTTGGCGTTAGGACGACCGGCTATCGGTCGCCCTAATGCGGTCGGTCGTCCTAATACGCCTTTTTTACCCATAACCGGTCGCCCTAATACGGGAAAGGTAGGTTATGTACAATGTACACATGTACGCGCACATGTACATTTACATCATAACCCTGTCGATTAATTGACCTGCCAGCCATTTAATCATTTCTTGTTTTTAATCGACTGGCATTAATCCTTGACGGATTTTTACGTTCTTGGTACCAAATGAAAGTTGAAAACTTTTTCTATTCTAGAAAAATACCTATTTAACTTTTAAAAACAAATTTGACGCCCAAATCGGCCCAAACACGGGCAGTGCAACTTTAATTTTAGTGCCATCTTCGGCCTCAGCAATGGGCTTTATCAACAAATTGGAGAGCATGCAAACAGAAACGGCTAAACTTGATGTTCATCAAAGAATCCCCCTTAGCAGCTATGACAGCTACACACAATATCTGCATCCTGATTGTCAGTTTCTCCACACATTCAGTGGAAATACGCTCTTTTAAGACTCTCTAGAGGTTTTCTTGGCTGGTTGGGCATTTCTTTCTGACCTTACGATTCAACTCCTCCCAAAGCAGCTCAATGGGTTTGAGATCAGGTGACTGGGCAGGCCATTCCATGATGGACAGCACTCCAGATGACTGCTTTCTCTCCAGATACCCCTTACACCTCCGTTTGCTTTAATAGCTTGGTTTATTATGAATAAACAAAATAATACTTCCTTCTGAAAAACCTAAAACTTTCAAGGTGTTTCCAAAGTTTTGATGGGTAGTGTATATTACTGCCGATGAAGGGCGGTGTGTCCGAAGTATTTACATGTGCAGTTTGCAACAACATTCAAACAAACAAGGTAATTATTGTGCGAGTCCATATGATATTAAATGCAATGTAATTTTCCCATACATGATACGGTATATGCATTATACACTAAGTACTTTTCCTGGGAACATGCTATAAACTTGCTCATATGGGACTCGAACCTACAACCTCCTGCATGCTCGTGTCCCACCCGAGCATGCTGTGAGGTATTTTGCATACAGCAAAATCTTGTTAAGTCGAAACTCAAGGAATGGATACAAAATTTGAGCTATCCAGAGTTCGAGATAAGCGGAGGTCCCTATTTGCTTCTCTCAATGCACGAAAAGTGTCGACTGTAACTCGCTAGCCCCATGTGTATGGTGTACTTCGTCCAAAGCGCCCACCACGACCGAGAACCAATGCAGCGCCTATCACTAGCACAGCGGTAAGGGCATTCAAGCATTCCAGGAAGCCTGTTTTGTTGCAGTTTATGGATTGATTAGGCCCTATTGTAACAGCGAGGGAGCGCATCATGCTGCATCTCTTGATGAAAAGACAGATTAAAGACTCATGACAAGATTTTCACACTTCTCTGTGATCGTTTCAGTTGCAGTTTTTTTTTAGATTAGCCAAAAAAACTTTGAGGTAAATGGAGGCACTTGTACAGGAATTTCGAGTTACGGAGGTATTCACGTGCACAAAAGCCTATTCTTATGTTAGGATTGTGCCATAATTACTTCGAGGTAAACGGAGTTTTGAGGTTTCCGGTTCCGACTTAACAACATTTTACTGCATATTCTCGGGAGACGCAATGATTGTATAGTGCATACTACAATCACCACAAAATTGCAACTCGCCATGTACACTAACTTAATTTGTTTAAAGTTTAAAATTGTTTGAGTGTTTTTTTAAGCTGTTCAAAATCATACAAAACTTGAATGTTGATTTGTTTCCTATTACATTATTTCCCCAGATATACCACGCTAATATCGTAGTGTACAGCTATCACTACTTGCTAGACCCAAAGATTGCCGAGCTGGTCTCCAAAGAATTGTCCAAGAAGTCTGTAGTGGTGTTTGATGAGGCACATAACATTGGTAATAATAATAATAACCGAGAATGGGGGATTTGGGAAACATTTTCGGGAAGCATTTTCTGAGTTGCCACTGAGTTACCGGTAAAAATTCCACAAATTGACACTAACTTATTTTACCTGAAGCTAAAAAAAAATGGTTCTCGACCTAGACAAAAATGGTTCTCGACCTAAAAATAATGGTTAAGAACCTAATAAAAATGGTTTTCGACCTAATAAAATTGGTTTTAAACTTCTTAAAAATAGGGAGACATGGCCATGTCTCCCTATTTGTCGATGTCTCCCTAATACCCCGATAATAACCCTCTCGTGTCTCCCAAGTAACCTATTAAGGAAAATAATAATAATGGTGGATTCTTATATAGCGCACATGTCCACCCTGCGGGGTGCTCCTGGTGCTGTTGCCATTATTAACACTGCCATCAGGAAATCACCAGAACCATTTCGCTATAACTAGGTGGCTGCTGGCCAGGCGCTCAACCCATGGTAAGAAACCATGTTCTTAAAGCAGTCTAATTTTGGTCCAACCAAGCACATGAGTATGTTTGGGTCGCACTGGTCTACGTAGACTGACGAGGAGAAGCGGTCTACGGATACCATGTTTGGTTTAACTCCAGATGGATCCAACATGGTGTTTAGACAGTTTCACATAACGAAGATTGAATGAAGAGTGAACCCGTTCACATTCATCCTGAGATCTCAGGGAATTTCCACTCTGCGAAGCGATGTTACAATACCCTGAGGAAATCCACGCAAATCTGCGAAGTAACACGGCTGTTGTGTCTAGCAAACATTTTTATGTAATTTAATCAATTTGGTCATGTTATGCCGAAAACAAACAATTGCTATACTTTCCAGAAATTTCATTAGGTTCTGTTCCTTACGACTGTCCCATTCCTTCTTATTTACTCCGCAGCTATTCAAATTAATAACAGGGATGCATGCTGACGAATTTAATAGAACGGATTTCCCAGTATGCTTTAAAGAGCAGCCAATTGCCGACGCGGACAACGGCCAGCATTACCAAGTACATGTAGCACACTGCATGCACGGTACTTACAATCTGTGCGCGTTACATGTGAATGCCTGCAATGCACTGCCAAGTTTCCTGATTGGTCCAGAGGAGGCGACAAGATTTCTGTCCGTTGTTCCCCAGCGAAATGGGGCCGGTTTCAACAGGGCCTCGGTACGCACGATCAGGGAGTGCGTTAAAGGGGCACTGTTTTAAGAGGATGGTTCACAATAGGCGACTACTAAAGATCAAATTAAGCTGTGTGATGCCACGATGGCCTGGTCGCTCATGCTCTGAATTCTCTGTGTGGTTTTCAGTTACACTGTTCACACATAAGCAGTACATACAAAAAAAATGCCTTCAAGACGCTTTACACTTAACTCAATCTAAGTGGGGTACTTAAATCTGTCTTAAATCTAAGCACCTCGCTAAGATAAGTGGAGAACTCAATTTCGTATTCACAAAAGATTTAAGTGCCCCGCTTATCTAAGTGGTCTACTTAATCAATTAGCCCATGCTTAACATTGTCACGTCACAAAGTCTTTGGTATCAAAGCAGCGCAGACCACGCATGGACATTCCAAAAACATTTGATTACTACGCGCGTGTATCATACGCGCGCATTAAGCGCATATCATGTATGAATACGCGTGCAAATACAACTTGTACGTACACTAAATTGTGCTAGCTAGTATCGCAATGATCAGTGGCGAACAAATAGACAGAAACGAAGGCTTTCTAAGGTCGGTAACTGAATAAAGATTGAAATATGTGTAATCTTCCAATGTCTAAATTGTTTTGGGTTCTCTGATTAATCATATATTGATTTCTCGATAACGCGCTGGCCGTAAAAACACTGCAATGGCAGCCGAGTGGCTCATAGCTTAATTCGATTTAAGACAGGTCAGACCACACTTAAACTTGAGTCCCGAAATTAAGCGGGGCACTAAATAGAAATGCGTTATTATTAGCACTTAACTTTTAGATTTGACTAGAGTCTCGAATTTAAGCGGGACACTTGAATTTTTTTACTTAAGTCGTTTTGTGAATACAAAAGCCTGCTAAACTGCTTTGTCAAATGAAGGGAACATTCACGTTATCTCTGTATGCTTCATTCAACAAAGAGAGTCTTATCTTTGTCAAATAAAGAGCCGCGTGTTTACGTGAGGAAATCCATTCGTTAAATCATCATCAAATTTCCATCAAATTAAGCAATTTCTCTAATGTCACTGTGTGACTCGCCTTCATTTGGGGACATACCATGGGACCTTCCAACATGCACAGTACCTGGGTTGTTTAAATATTGCGCGATAACAGTAATCATGGCCTAATCCAGCTGTGTATGAATAGTCTCTGAACATAGCCGATTTGACCAGTGCTATACTTTCAGAGGGATATCTACCACTGGCAGGCTATGAAGGTCGAGTTTCACACATTTCAAGTGGCAATTATTCCTAATGTGACTTTTCTTATCAGATAATGTGTGCATAGATTCCTTGAGTGTACACATCACACGGCGGACGCTGGAGAAAAGTCAAAATAACCTAGATGCCATCAAGAGGAATATTGAGAGGTAAAGATAAGTTGTGCCCTTGGGTAAGACATTTAACTACAATTGCATCAACCGTCGAAAAGGATGTAAAGCCATTGGTCCAGTGTGTCGTTTGAGACACTTAAAAGATCCCAGAGCACTCTTTCATGAAGAGTATTAGAAATGTGGCTCTTGCATTGGGTTTTATTCTCCTTTATGCACCTATCAATTGTTTCCCCCCCCCCCCCCCCCACCCCCCCCCCCGGGCTACCCCACCTAAGACTTTTTGCGTGACAAAATCCCCACCCCTGGGGAAACATTTAGGTGACAAAAATCCCCACCCTCGGGTGCAAAACATGCACAAAAATGCACAGAAAATGGGCCCAAACCCCCACCTAGGGGGTGGGGCAGCGCGGGGGGGAGGGTTGGGGAAACAATTGATAGGTGCATTAGGAGTTCAGAAGCACTAAAATATAAAATGTAAAAATGATAAAATACATGTACAAGAAAGGCTTACACATGGGTCTTTCAACAGTAAAGGGGGCAACACAAACCAAATTTTCGAGAAAATACCTTTGTCTGGTCTTAAAATAAAAAAAATAAAGTTTAAGTTCTGAAGAAATAACTTAGGCCCAAAAAGGGTTACAAATAGTGTGACAACATGCCTTTCTAAAAACCCTGTGTACAAATTTCCAATATGGTCGTAACCGGGACGGACACTTTTTAGGCTGTTACATTTTAGGCCGTCTTGGTTACGAGCGTATATTAGAAATGTGTACACAGGGTTTTTAGAAAGGCATGTTGTCACACTATTTGTAACCCTTTTTGGGCCTAAGTTATCTCTTCAGAACAACTGAAACTTATTTCTTTTATTTTGAGACCAGACAAAGGTATTTTCTGGAAAATATGGTCATGTGTTGCCAAAACGCCCCCTTTACCGTGGAAAGACTCGCATCTGTTTAGAACACTATTTGACATAGTGCCTGATCGTCATTGAAAATAAATAACCTGAGGGAGTATACCAGTGTGCCTCATAGCTCAGCTGGTAGAGCATCTGACCGGAGAGTCGGAGGTCTCGGGTTTGAAGCCTGATAATGATTTTTCTCACATCTGTTTAGAATCAAGGAAACGGATGCAGACCGACTGAAGCAAGAGTACCAGAGACTGGTTGAGGGTCTACGAGATGCAAATCAGGCCAGAGAGATGGATGCACAGATGGCCAACCCAGTGCTGCCAGATGCTGTCCTTGATGGTAAGACAGGTTACCAGTCTAGTGTCCTAAATGTGATTAGACTCCCTTGCAGGTCAGAAGGGTTGTTTCAAAATAACATGAAAATTTAAATTCATGATCTGTAATAACAATAACTATCATTTATTTCATATTTCTCATGAAATGTCTTGTGCGTTGGACATTTAAATTACCAGCTTACATGTATGTTCACCCACAAATTTCATTCTGGAATATAATGGTGGTTTTAGAAATATACATGTGAATGTGTGTTTCCCACGCGTAATGCATCCCTCGCGTAATGCCTGTTTTGTTGATTTGTTGCTTTGATATCTACAGCAAAACTTGTACATAGTGGCCACCCTCGGGACCGTAAAAAAACTGCCCTATAAACAGGTGGCATTGGGGTTTGCATTAAAAGCATTATACACATGGCATTTGGGACCAAAGACGGGTGGCCACTATAAGCTATTAAAGGCCCAGTGGATCATTTGCAATGACCCCAAAAAGTAATCGACGAGTTAACAGGGGAAAAGTTCTGAAAGTAAAGATTGAATTAATAGCAACTACCCAATGAAAGGTTTCCGCTCAAAATGATATAATTTTACCAGAAAATAATACGTAAAGATGAAATTATTTAGATCGTTTGCAAACGATTTACTTATTTTTGGTTCGCATCTACGCGGTCCAAAATGCATGGGCGCTGTGTACTGCGTGTGCGTGTTCCAACGCGATGCATTTTTATGGATCGCGCGTAGATGATCTGTTTTTGAGCGATTCTGCGAATAAAACCATTATAAATCAAAAGAAAGACATCAACAAACTCATCCGAAGAAATTTCAGCTTTGTCAAATGTACCGCGTTTAAAAAAAACATGAAAATCCATATGCATTTTCCTGGTCTTGGCGGGGTGTTTAAAATATTCGTTCTCAGTTGATCGGGTACTATGTGGCTTGCGTCATGCACTCTGTGGCGCACATACTGCGTGTGCGCGCGATCCATAAAAATGCATCGCGTTGGAACACGCACGCGGAGTACACAGCGCCCATGCATTTTGGACCGCGTAGATGCGAACCAAAAATAAGTAAATCGTTTGCAAACGATTTAAATAATTTCATCTTTACGGATTATTTTCTGGTAAAATTATATCATTTTGAGCGGAAACCTTTCAATGGATAGTTGCTATTAATTCAATCTTTACTTTCAGAACTTTTGCCCTGTAAACTCGTCGATTACTTTTTGGGGTCATTGCAAATGATCCACTGGGCCTTTAAGGTGGCCTTATAGCAGGTTTCACTGTATTAGCAGAAACAATTAATGACCTTTCTGAAAAGTACTTTATAACATTGTCACTTCTCAAAATGTATGGTGTACGCTGGTTCAAAATCTGTACAGATATGGTTGTTTCAAGTCACTTGAAATTTTGACACACTGGTCAGGGGGTACCGGTCAGAACATTTGCTGAAAGGGTTGTGGATGCGTGGCAAATCAATTATTTTTGATCCCGTATAAAGTCAGACAGTTTTTTGTTTGTTTTTTTGAGTGGGTGTCTGAACAAATATTTTTTTCGACTTTACATCTGAAAATGTTCTGACGGCTGCCCCCTGCTGTGGTTAATAAATATTTTATGTTATATTGAAACACTCCATCCAAAATTGTAAATAAGAGCTAAAGCTTTAAACTGGGGGTATATTAATGTGTTTTATATTAAGCTGCCTTTAATTTTTAAAAAGCCTCAAAATATTGTAACCGAAGTGCGACTTGAGTCACCGAATCTGGTTTCGCTATTAAACATAACTCCCTCCCACTTTTCGTCCCATTTTGTGAACAGAGGCCGTTCCAGGAAACATCCGTCAGGCCGAGCATTTCATCGCCTTCTTAAGGAGGTTTGTGGAGTATCTCAAGACACGATTACGAGTCCAGCATGTTGTAGCCGAGAGCCCTCCAGCCTTCCTTAAAGATGTCTATGGAAAAGTCTGCATTGAGAGAAAACCTCTTAGGTATTGAAACTCCTTCACAGTGCCTATAGTACTGGGCAATGCTTGTGTCTTTCAGGATACACAGATTAACTCGTACACGAAAACACGTGTGTGGGCTGCCGAATACATCTCGGCATGCCCTGTGTATACTACTCACAATAACTTAGGGGTATTGGTATGTTGTCAATTTGGAAATTTTTTTCTTCAAATGACTGTGTTTACCTATTCCTTTGACAAGGTGTGTTTGTCATGCACATACAAATGTCTAATCATATACAAAATCATTCAAGCGGAATGCATACCCTCAATAAAATATATGTAGTATACTTCTGGTACACTTGGAAAATGTTACACCGGCGTTTTTCTACTGCAAAAGACAAGTGGTACCGTTAACAATTCACAACGGGATACCCATCATCACACCGATAATTTGCTAGTTGTTTTTGTTCGATCGCACGTGTTACGCGTAATGCAAGCGTGTTGTATGCGCAATGCAAGCGTGTTGTATGCGCACGCACACGACCAGGTACTTGTCACAGTGCACAATATAGTTTCGGGAGCATGCAGTTTTTGTGTGCGTGTTCCATACGTGCTGACCAGAGAGCGCATGTACGGGTCCGGCCGCGAGCCATAGGCTCAAAAGTGTTTAAGACTGACTGGGCCTTTATCGTCTGTTTAAAACTGCTCACGTGACGTGCTCTCAGCCAATAGGGATGCGTAAACTGTCTAAGGTATTTATGAATTTGCAAATAAAACGACGTGTGACGAAATACAATGGCTCAACATCTGAAACAAGGCTGCCAGTGTCCATTTGAAATTTGTCAATTAGGGATTGTTTTTCCCTACCTGGCATAACTTGATTATTACCACTGTATACTTGGTGTTTCCCCGAGACACTATGAAAAGAACTTCATAGCATGTTCAGGTGGGACTCAAGCCTACTATCTCATGCATATTAGGCAGATGTCTTAACCACTCAACCATCGAGCTGGCCGGTGTTGAATAGCCAGTTCAAATCATTATTCTCAAATCACATTCTCTCGTCATTAGGCCACTAATTGTACAGTGTGAGAATATATAGACCGTATCGAATAGCTGCCATCCTGTGGGGCACCTTTTGTTACTTAAACTGTCCAACAATGTAAACACAAAATGTGCAACCATGGAACAAAGAAACTGCCCCACAAGATGGCGGCTATTCGATACGGTCTATACTTTTTAATCTTAGTCTACGTCTTGAAATTTTAGTACAGCATCTACCGGGTACATGTACATGAAAGTAAAATGCGATGTTTATTTTTCAGGTTCTGTGCAGAGAGACTGCATTCGTTACTACGCACGTTAGAGCTGACTGAGATTCAGGAAATGTCACCATTAACATTAGTAGCAAACTTTGCAACATTGGTCAGCACTTACACTAAAGGTATGTATGTGTGCATGTAATTGTATAACTTTACGATAGACTGTACGTGAAACTGAGTTAAAGGCCCAATTTGCAAAATGAAATGTTTTGCAGTTTCCTGGAATAAGGGCATAACATATCTAAAGAATGTAGTAAAGTATCTTGCACAAGGACACAAGATCATAGTATACAAATATTGACTGCAATGAGGGGCATGGTTAAGATTATAGGCCCAAGGTGATCTCGAAGCCATGACTATGCCCCGAGGCGGAAGCCGAGGGGCATAGTCATGGCTTCGAGATCACTGAGGGCCTATAATCTTAACCATGACCCGAATAAACAGCAGTCAATATTTGTTTTATATACCGAATGTGTAGATTTTTGTCATCTGGTTGGTTAAAAGTAACGATACATCATACAGTCATGACAGTGGTCCTTCGAGTTTCGATTTCGGAAGCTGGTCTACGGCGGAAAAGTTGTATATTTACAGCAAACATTTGTAGCATAATCACCTGGCACTTTAGCAGCACATTTCACCTGACACAGTTTTCACTGTAGGCCACTTCTCTTACTTTCTTAAGGACTTCATCATCTACGACAGACGACAAAATGACGTCGAGATTCCGCCATTACCGTCCTGATGAATGTTTACGTGAAGCGCCCAGCTGCATAGTTGGTGCACAGCTATGCTAACACATGTAATGCGCGCGTCTGGAACCCGCTAAATGACTATGCCCGGGGCATGGCAAAGACTATTGCCCGGTGGGCATATACGCGCCGGGTCTAGCCGATTCAATGCCCCCACTTTTAACCAATCAGATGACAGGAATCTACGCATGAGGTATATAATATACAAATATTGACTGTTCATGAGGGTGATGGAGCAACCTATCGTAGTTTGCGCCATCACCCGGATAAAGAGCAGTCAATATTTGTTTTATATACATTGATTTTTATGTCAAAAAAATTATTGGTATTTCAGGATAAGATTGAGTTTTCCGAGAGCCAACCAAAAATGCACATTGTCCGCATAAATGCGAACACCATTACTGGTTGCTTCACGCGAACGCCTGCATGCTGTCACATTGCGCGTGCTGGCACACGCGCACTCTATTTTCCGTACGCACTGGGGAATAGTACTTAAAAATGTACTATCCTTTGACCTATGGTGCAAAAGGTCAAACAATAGTACTTTTTTCAGTTGCGCACGGAAATAATTGAACTAATCCATTTCGCGTGATCTGCTTTTAACCAATCGGTAAACAACAATCAATGTATGAGGTATATAATGTGTCCTAATCAGGAATTAGCTACTTCAGTTCTTTGCAATAGACCAAGAACTACAACATAACACTCCAGCTTAACATGATAATTTGTGCTGCAGTTCAAGATTTATATCTCTTGTCCCCCCCCACCCCCCCCCCCCCCCCCCCCCCCCCCCCCCCGTTGCTGTTTAATGATAAACATGTAATAAATCAACAAAGACAAGTAAGAGATAGTCATACTTTTAATTATATTTTTTAAATTGATCAGGTTTCAGTCTAATCATCGAGCCGTTTGATGACAAGACACCAACCATTCCAAATCCTGTGCTTCATTTCAGGTACAACTTGAATTATGTCACCAGAAATCTTTCTGCTGTAGCCCTTGTTATCTTAGCATAACCACCGTGGATCAAAATTTAAAAAAAATAACTGAAGTTAGATCCTCAACTTTTCAGTAGTTTTAGTGCAATTTTGTCACATTTTTATATTATAGACCCTATTCACAAGGAAGGACAGTTTAAAGGCCCTGTAGATGATCTGTTTTTGAGCGATTCTGCGAATAAAACCATTATAAATCAAAAGAAAGACATCAACAAACTCATCCGAAGAAATTTCACCTTTGTCAAATGTAACACGTTTAAAAAAACCATGAAAATCCATATGCGTTTCCTGGTCTTGGCGGGGAGTTTCAAATATTCGTTCTTAGTTGATCGGGTACTATGTGGCTTGCGTCATGCACTCTGTCGCTCACATCACATACTGCGTGTGCGCGCGATCCATAAAAATGCATCGCGTTGGAACACGCACACGCAGTACACAGCGCCCATGCATTTTGGACCGCGTAGATGCGAACCCAAAATAAGTAAATCGTTTGCAAACGATCTAAATAATTTCATCTTTACGGATTATTTTCTGGTAAAATTATATCATTTTGAGCGGAAACCTTTCATTGGGTAGTTGCTATTAATTCAATCTTTACTTTCAGAACTTTTCCCCTGTAAACTCGTCGATTACTTTTTGGGGTCATTGCAAATGATACACTGGGCCTTTAATCCAGTCCCCTGAATCATTCCTATAGAGTGCAAATTGCTGATTGGAAAGATTTTAGGGGTCAATTTCACCAAACTCTTCGTAAGTTTGAGGTCCATAATAAGGCTTGCGATGGATCGTAGGGCTGTGATGGATCGTGGCTACAATGGGTGCTGCGGTGGATTTCACCAAACCTATCGTAAGCGTGATGCGTTCGATTATCGATTAGGGATATTTGCATATTTACTCTAAGGCTGTTTGCTGTGCTGAATTATGTTTTTAACAAAACGGTCTTCGAATACACGAGTTCAAAAAGTTAAATGTGGCTCACAGTTTACGGGACACGTACCATACATTTCGTGCATTCACCAAGCGCGTAAGCGCTTTTTGTTTGGTGCGTTTTTAAGTTGCGCGTAGGACGCATGTAGAACACAGTCGCATCATTTAAATTTGTATTCCATGCGTACATACACGATGTTGTGGCCTACGTAGACAATGGATGGCCAACATAGCCAGCATAGCTTCTGTGTTTTTGCAAAAACATCGGACACTGAACAGTTTTGAAGCGACACTTTGTCACCTGCTAAAATCGTATGTACACAATTTTACACTCTTGTTTATATCGCTTAGCATATAATCTATTAAGAGTGGCAATCAGTTTTTTGGGGAGCCAGAGTTTGTCTCGTCTTCCAAAAATGGCTACGATGACCCATTGCCTCATCGTAGCTACGGTGCTTTGCCATGGCAGATATGCATCGTTACACCCATTGCAAGTTTCTTGAAATCATTCTTAGGACGCAACACGAGTTACGGAGTGGTAACCGATCGCATCTCGAGTTATGAAGGAACGTAAGCGTTAGTGAAATCGACCTCTGGCCTGCTAAATGTATATGTGTTTCAAATCTCGTTGTCAAGACACAGATTTGAATGTATAAATAGTCTGGCACTTTGCAATCAGCACTTGCATTGCACATGATATTGATAAGTAATAGGGACCATTAGAAACTATACGCGTACGGGAAACATATGCGGCTCGGAAAAATCGTGTGGTTGTATCACGATTTTGCGTGGGTATTAATCTGAAACAACATAAGTAATGAGAATTTCACATCAATATGCTCATGTACACATGCGCTCATTTCTTGAATAAACACGCAAAATTGTGATACAACCACCTGATTTTCCCGAGCCGCATACGTTTCCCGTACGTGTATCATTTCTAATGGTCCCTAGTATTTCGGGGGAGGGAGGGGGGTGGGAGGTCTTGGAAAAATACTACTCTCTGTAGAACTGTAAAAATGTTGGTAACTTTGGACGGGCCCTTGTGCATAAGAGTTTTGTGTTGCATTGTTGATTTGTCTACAGTTGCTTGGATGCATCTATTGCTATCAAGCCTGTGTTTGATCGATTCCAGTCTGTAGTCATCACATCAGGGGTAAGAACAGACATTTTATATTAAAGTCCAAACTCACTTCCCGACATTTTTAATTATAAAGGGCATTGGATTATTTGCAAAATGTTAATAGCAATGATATGATAACAAACCCCATATGAATTTTGCTTCTGTCCAAAATGGTACCTTTCTGTAGGATTGAAGGTGGCTCAGCTCATTTTTTGTTTTCCTTTTGCAGATAATTTTCGGTGATTGTAAGTTAACAAATGTTCATACTGATTTTTGTTTTTATTATAACTAGTTTTTTTCTTATAAAAATGTTACTTTCTGAAATTTGAAGTACATTTTTTTTACATGCACCACATTTCTCTCTCTCTCTTTTTTTTAATTTTTTTTTTTTTTTATATATATATTGTTGAGATGTATGTAGTTTTAATCGCCAATGGAGGACAATTTTCTGTATTTTTGAAATGCGGACACAATATATAATATACTACATTAAGAAATTATTATTTATATTGGAATACCTCTGAGCAAATTCTGAAATTGTTTCATCTTCTGACAGACGTTATCCCCATTAGATATGTACCCTAAGATCCTTGACTTCAGACCAGTTACAATGTCATCATTTACAATGACCTTGGCAAGAACATGCATCTGCCCAATGGTGAGTACAAGAATGGCATTCTTTTACCCTCAGATCAAATTCACAAGCTTTAGAAATCATATTTGACACTCGTATTTGGGTTTTGAAAAATGTCTCTATTTGACCCCCTTCGAACACGTGCAAATACACCATTTTTGGGAGTCAAATAATGCTGAGTCATTGCGGAAGCGATGTGCGTGTGCGCTGTGTTTGTCTCTGGTGGGCGTAACGCGGTTTAATGGGAGCCTTAGTATTGCGCGTTACAGAGTGCATGATGCAAGCCACAGAATACGCGACCGACTAAGAACGAATATTTGAAACACCCTGCCAAGACCGGTAAAACGCATATGAATTTTCATGTTTTTAGAAGACGTGGTACATTTGACAGAGCTGGAATTTCTTCGGATGAGTTTGTCGATGTCTTTCTTAGTTTACTAATTTATCCGGTTACATAAAACAGTGCAGTAATTACACCAACCTTTTTTGCTTCTACATCCAAATTAGAGATTGCAAATTTCCTGTTGTACGAAAATTGTGACTCGAGTCCGAGTCCTGCAGCCGATTTCACGAAACTTACGCAGTTGCGTAAGACCACTTGTGCAACATTTTATTGCGTAAGTTGCACAACATTCTTCCAAAGATAACACGCAAGCTATGGGGCTTGCGCCAGTTGTCAAAAGTTGCGCAAGCTGCGCAATGTTTCGTGAAATTTACTGCTGGACTTGAGTCCTACAACACAGGTACGTCTCCAGGGTTAGACTGCATGTAACAAGAAATATCATTCCTATTCCTGACGAGTTAAATTATTGCTTGCACAGGTTGTGACAAAGGGAAACGACCAGGTGACCATTTCTTCCAAGTTTGAGACCAGGGAGGACATTGGTAAGTGTTAAGCCTGCATTGCTTTTGTTTTTTTTTAATCCCAAGAAGTTCCAGCTGCTCAGACGAATCGATGCTTGGTAAATTTACTTGGTGAAATTGACGGTCAATTTTACCGAGGGAAAAAATGTAATGAATATAGTCCATCTCGGTAAACCTTTTTGAGTGCATGGTGTCTTTACGGTTATGATCCCATAAGCGTGTTGCCCCCTGTTCAAGCCGGCTCGGTAAAATTTTCCCAAGTTAAAGCCCCAATACATCATTTGCAGTGACCCAAAATTATCCTTCACGAGTTGACAAGAAAAACCGACTAAAAGTGTTTATAGCAATAGTAACAAACACCACATGATTTTGCCAACTGAAGGTTTTTTAACACATGCATGGGTTTTTAAGGTTTTATGAAGTATTACTACATCTATGTGGCTGAAATTTCTACAAGGCAGTTTATCAACATTATTCTTTAGTTATATAATGCTGTTGTTCCTGTTTTTAAAAGTTTTCCAATCATGTAATGTCTTTAAATTCAGGGGTGAAACCTGTCCCGTGTTTCCGCGGAAAGATCTTTGTCACCAGTGTTGTAGTCGAGGCCAGCCTCGAGGCCGAATTTGCCCGGCCTCGGCCTCGTTTTGGCCTCGAGGCCGCCATACATACAGTGTACAAACTCAAGAAATGAGCCCGGCCTCGGCCTCGGCTTAGCCGGCCTCGAGTACATCCCTGTTTGTCACAAACCACTGAGACAAAGACTTTTCCGCAGAAATGCAGAACAAGTTTCATCCCTGTAAATTGCCAGTGCCAACAGCAGTACAATGTAACCACAAAAAAATCCCAGAAAATAAGGTCCAATCTGTATACATCTAAAAAGAGTCCACCAGGTTTACCAAAAATCACATCCCTCGAATATTTTGTAGCAACCAAACTATTCAAATTTACTAGTTATTTTTTAATTTTTGAAGAGACACTTTATATTTTCTGTTTTGCCAGCTGTGATTCGTAACTACGGCAACTTGCTAGTGGAATTGACCAAAATAGTCCCGGATGGAATGGTGTGTTTCTTCACAAGTTACATGTACATGGCAAGTATGACATTCTTGGGGCTGATGATGCCAGTGATTTGTACAGAGGGTATGCATGATATACGTGACCCATTCTGGTGAAATTAGTTGGATGGCGTGCTGTTTGGGCCGAGTTTATTTTTTTATTTTTCCGACCCTTTCTAGAAATCAGCAGCTGATCCAGGATCATTAAAATACAAAAATACAATGGAAATTCTAAGTAGTACCCACAAATTTGATGCGGTAACTGGGTACTGCCCAGAATGTCCATTGTATTTTCATATTTTCATAATCGCTATGGAAGGAGTCCACCGTTAACGGATTTCTCTATATACGACAAATAGTGCAAGTTCGAATAAAAATGATGCATTCGTGATAACAACCAGACTCTTAAACTACACCATAGTCTGAATTACTGACGTATTACAAAGGATGGCCAAGATTGAACAAGATATGCATTATCCGAAATTGAAAAAGTTGGGCCAACTTTTTCAATCACCACTGATTTATAGTTATGGTCATGAAAACGTGGCCCAAACTAGTGTTTATCACGGTGCGTCCATCTTTGTCTTGTTTCCCATAGTACGTGACAGAATAGTTCTTAGTGAAAACCTCGTAGAGAGAGAGTTTACTCATAGCTCAGCTGGTAGAGCATCTGGCCTGGTGTATCAGAGGTCTCGGGGTTTGATTCCCGATGGGGACCAAATTATTTTTCTCTCATCGCATGCTGGCTATTTCCTCAGTATGCAAATAATTTAATACTTTTTCTACTTAATACATGTGAAAAATGTAAAGCAGGCATTAAGTATCAAATTCTTTAGATGTCAAGTTTTTGAATAATTTTGCACACCACTGCACACATACAAATATTTGTATAAACGGTAACTGATTGTGTTTAATACAGGAAAACATTGTGGCCAGCTGGTATGAGCAGGGTATCATTGACAACATCCAGAAACACAAGCTGCTGTTCATTGAGACGCAGGATGGAGCAGAGACTAGCGTGGCTCTGCATAATTATTACAAGGTCAGAGGTCAATCAACCAAGACTTTGCCATAAAGTAGCATTAGTGGTGTTCAAGTAGCTTACACCGAATTACACGGGGTTTACACTGGGAGAACCTCCAAAAGTATGCAAAACGAACGCCATTGGGGTTTCGCTTTAAATTCTGGGAAAATGTATACATCCCTATTCCCTTATATTTGTGTCATAAATCTGCTCTTGTCTTCGTACTCACATCGCGTGATTCCAAATTGTCCACCACGTTTCACTAGCACCTTCCGCATGGTTACTAGGTGATGTCATTACACCGAGCCTTAAACCAGAGACCCTGGCGCGAGCTCGGGTAGTGGTTTCAGCCACCGGATCAGACTTGTGTATTACGTGATGGCTAATAGAATGCTCCGGTGTAAGTGCACGGGTGTTACATGGTGTGAACTTCTCGAATGCCATTATATTTTAACCCATCCACTACTATTGGGCGCTTTCACAGCGGGTCAAAAGGTCACGGGTCACTATTGCTTGTCCTCCAGATCGGGAGAGAACAATAGAGCCACATGGGGAAACGCACGTGGCTGCTAGCAGAAAAGCACGTGGCTCTATAGACCTTTATCACGGTGCAGTCATCTTCCCTTTTCTCCTAAACGTAACCAAAGCGAGGCTTGCAGAAAAAATAGTTTGGTCCCGTTTTGAAATTGGTCATTGTGTGCATCACAATGGCACGGGCGTTGCGTAATCAAATGACCGCGCAGCGCGGGCAGTGATTCTCAACGGTAGATTACACGCGCTATTGCACGGTAACGCAGACACACTGAAATCTGTGGATTGTGTACCGACACGTACTGTGGGGAACAAGACAAAGATGGACGCACCGTGATAAAGGTCTATTGTTCTCTACCGATCTGGAGGACAAGCAATAGTGACCCGTAACTTTTGATCCCCTGTGAAAGTGCCCTATAGGAACTCCAATCAGCAGAGTAAGTGGATGACTGCTAAAGTGTGACTTGAAATACCAGGGTAACTGGGTCTAAACATTCACTGGTAATCTGAAATACCCATTGTTAAAGCGCAGGGAAACAGTCCACTGGTTTAATTGTAAACCCAGTACCCTTGGCAACACCCAAAGGGTGACGTTTTCAGTTTATAGCGGCAGTGGTTGACATACACTACTCACAGTAAGTTAGGGATGTTGGTGTGGTTCGATTTTATTTATTTTCTTCAAATTACTGACAAAGTGTGTCTGCCATGCAGATACAATTGTCTAATCATATACAAAATCATTCAGACGGCATGCATACCCTCAAAATATCTGCGTACACCCAACAATAATCCCTAACTTATTGTGAGTAGTAATTTTCTCAATGATATAGTTATTTTTGTGAATCCAATCAATTTACAGGCATGTGAGAATGGCAGGGGAGCTGTCTTGTTGTCAGTCGCAAGGGGCAAAGTCTCGGAGGGTGTGGATTTTGGTGAGTTTTACATGGTCTTTGTGGTTTAATAACTTTTTCATTCTTTGAAAACATGCAAAATAATGGTGTGTCAGAGGTTACGAGAGAGTATACCACTGTGCCTGATAGCTCAGCTGGTAGAGCATCTGCCTGGTGTGTCAGAGGTCTTGGAGGAAAACCCGAGGACGTATACCACTGTGCCTCGTAGCTCAGCTGGTAGAGCATCTGCCTGGTCTGTCAGAGGTCTTGGGGGGAAAACCTGAGGGAGTATACCACTGTGCCCGATAGCTCAGCTGGTAAAGCATCTGCCCAGTGTGTCAGAGGTCTTGGAGGAAACCCGAGGGAGTATACCACTGTGCCTCATAGCTCAGCTAGTAGAACATCTGCCCAGAGGGTCAGAGGTGTCAAGCGCAAAGTGTGTTGTCATTGTCATAGGTCTATCACATTTCTCTTGCGTTAACGTGATTCTTGTCAAATTGTTGTCCTGTAGATCACCACTATGGCCGTGCAGTGGTCATGTTCGGTGTCCCCTATGTCTACACACAATCCCGCATACTGAAGGCCAGGCTTGAGTATCTTAGAGATCAATTCCAGATCAGAGAGAATGACTTTCTGACTTTTGACGCTATGAGACATGCAGCGCAGGTATGACAGTTGGTGTTGTAGTCAGGCTAGATTCACACTGAGCCTTTTCATGCGTAAATGCAACGTGTGTTGCTTTGCGAAAAAGCGGCGTGGAGGGACACTAAAAACCACAGAATTGACGTTGTTGGGTTTCGGTGGTTTTCAGTACGTCATTTCACTCCAAACTCCCGCAGAGATGCCAACATACACGATTTGGGCGTAGCATTTATGAAATTGAGCCGAGAATACGATTCTACGCTTTAACCTCATTAAACTAAGCAAAACAAGCTAAAGAATACAATAAAATTACCATACGTAAATTTTCTTTCGTAAAAAAAGAACCACGTAGAAAACCGATGACAAAAAAATACTTTGATCATTCTTCTGATTCGCACGGCTGGCCATAAAACCGCTTAGCCACATGCGTGCATGATGGTACTGTAGCTAGCCTTGTATAAGTTGTTCCAATACGTTCTCTGTGCAACGACACAAAACGCCAACTTATGCTGATCACCGTTTTGTTAACTTAAACGTCATTGGCCAGAATTCAGTAGCAACGTGTCATATTATTTTTATCGGCCAATCAGCATGCATTTTAAAACACGATCGCTTTCTTGCAAAACTGGGTTGTGTTATGCATGTCGCTGCATGCAGATCAGCTGGGCTGTCAATCATGATTTTTGTGATTGTGTTTTCGTGATCGCAGTGATCGTGTTCTGCTTGATCGTCGTTTTTATGGAAAATATCGTCCACTTTCATGGATAAAGTGTAAAAATGTATTCGAGAAATGAGAATATTTCGAAAGTGTAGTGGAACGGATACCGTCAATGACCATGATGACAGGCCGTGTCGAGCCTGCCACTGTCTGCATGCAGCACGCGGGGCCGGGGGATGGACCGCGAACCCGGAAGACTGAGGCCTAGGGCCTAGGCCACATGAATGGGCGCGGTATGGGAAAGAATTGAGTACACGTTGTTGATCATGACTTCAGACCTTGTGTGCAAAACATATGAGGCAGAATTGTTTCTACACAAAAATTTGAGTTTTTCCATCAAATCTGCACTCACCGATGCTTTATTAGGCCTAGTCTTCAAAAAAAAAATTCTAATGAGCTTTTCAAGAGTGCTACTGTCATTGACTGTGCAGGTATTTAAAATGCTCTTTTCAATTTGTTTGGTTTTTTAAACAAATATTTCATCTGCACAAAAACAATCCTAAAGAATCCATAACAAGCCCATCAAGACCCCAGAATTGCTCTAAAATGCACCAGAAACCTTGTAAAGATTAACACACCTGACCCGAGTGCAGTGCGCATGCATTACTCCAGAGGAACGAGAACTGTAGGCCTGTAAGCCTGTAAGGTGAATTTAGTCTGTTATCCTGAAATGAATATCTTTGTATGGGGTGGATTTCAGGCATAGGCCAGAATTGCCACAATGGGTTATTTTCAAGAAAGATTTTATCTAGGTCTAATCGGCAAATGTGTGAACTGTTTGTATCATCCTCTGTTGCAGTGTGTTGGGCGTGCCATGCGAGGGAAAACAGACTACGGCATCATGATCTTTGCTGATAAAGTAAGCTTTTAGTTTTTAGACAATGCATGAAGGAAGGACCAAACTATGCTGCCATTTTTAATGAGCTTCTGCCATTATTTTACCAAATCAAATGAAATCCAACTTGAGCAATCACATTCAGTTAAGCCCAATACCTGTGCATTCATTGTAACTCCCTTCTGGGCTGCTATAGTATTGGGTTTTATTTACACAGGGTGTCCCAACAAAATGTCCAGACCAAACCAGGCAACTTCAGAATTTAGGTTTCCCACGGTCATGATAGGAAATCTTCTAAAGGAAAAACGGGCTCTAATCAAAATCAATCAAGACAATAAGAACTAGAAGTTATGTCATTGTTTGGGCAAAGTCACCCTAGTTCATGAACCATGGTGTCGATTTCACCAAACTCTTCGTACGTTAAGGTCCATAATAAGGCTTGCGATGGATCGTAGGGCTGTGATGGATCGTGGCTATGATGGGTGCTGCAATGAATTTCACCAAACCTATCGTAAGCTTGATGCCTTCGATTATCGATTAGGGATGTTTGCATATTTACTCTAAGGCTGTTTGCTGTGCTGAATTATGTTTTTAATAAAACGGTTGTCAGCTACACGAGTTCAAAAAGTCTCCGTGTCCATTCTGTGTAGTGCAAGCGTGCACGTTAAATTTGGCACGCAGCTTGCGGGATGCGTACCAATACATTTTGTGCAGTCACCAAGCGCGTGGGCAGTTTTTGTTTTTCGCGTTTTTAAGTCGCGCGTAGGACGTGTGTAGAACATGTACATGTACACGATGTTGTGGCTGACGTAGACAATGGATGGCCAACTGCAGCGTAGCTTCCGTGTTTTTGCATGCAGCAAAAACATTGACACTGAACAGTCTTGAAGCAACACTTTGTCACCTGCTAAAATCGTATGTAAAAATTCTTAAAATGTTATCTTGTTTATATCGCTTATTGGCATAGAATCTATCAAGAGTGGCAATCAGTTTTTTTGGGGAGCCAGAGTTTGTTTCGTCTTTCAAAAATGGCAAAAACCATGACCATCGTTGGTCAAAAAGTACGCTACGATGACCCATTGCCTCATCGTAGCTTACAGTGCGTTGCCATGGCATATATGCATCAGTACACTCATCGCAAGTTTCTTGGAACGCAACGCGAATTACGGAGCGGTAACCCATCGCATTTTGAGTTACGAAGGATCATGAACATTAGTGAAATCGACCTCTGTCAATCAATTGGAGGATTGAAGGTTACATGATATTTGAGGCACAAAATTTCACAAAACTCCACAAAATGGCCAATAAGGGAGCAATGAGTCATCATTTTATAGTAGTATTGCATGATGTGGTGTGGGTGCAGTACTACATGTACTTTTAATGAGAGGCAGTACTAGTGTACATTGAGAAAATTTGAAGTTTGACTTATACAGATTTCCCATATTCTGTTGAAATCCTGATTTTGTTTGAATGAAATTCTATATTTTCACAGAGGTTTTCCCGAGCAGACAAGCGTGGTAAACTGCCCAAATGGATCCAAGAGCATATGAAGGACAGCATGTTGAACCTGTCTACAGATGAAGCCATCCAGCTTAGCAAGAGGTTTCTCAGGCATATGGCTCAGCCATTCAGTAGGGTAGGCTAACAGCAATATTATAGATTTATGTACAATAAATGTGATTTCGAGTGGTAGATCCATAGCAACAACAATCTAATAACGAGTTATGTATCACCTTCACAAGGCGCTCTAAGGTCGATTTCACAAATAAATAATTTGTGATGCATCGTAACAACTGGTTGACTACAGAGAGTGAGGTAAAATGTACGCGTGAAGATGCACCGCTGATTCGTCTTGAGGGTGCCAATGAACGGGGCATTTGGCCGACTACTTAGGTTCCTCAAATGGGGCGAAAACACATGGGAATCCGTATGTGCACGGGTGAAGTGACTCGCGAATGAAGTTTCATGATGATCCGCGGTAAAATTATCCCTCAACAGCGGTGAGTTTGATCAGTGAGACGTCAACTGCACGGTCTCGGGTAAATAAAAAGTGAATGCGGAAAACGTGGTAGAACTGTCGATGACTTTTGACCAGTTTCACACAGCAAAAAATCACACAAAAGTTAGGTGAAAAGGTTTGGTGTGGTCACGTCGATTGATGAGAAAATTAGATGGCTGACGCGATGTGGTAGCTGAAAAGAAGGTTATCTCATTTGCATGTGCCGTAATTTGCATATGCCAGAGTTTAGAGGGCACTACAAACCCATCGCAAATGTATGACTATCAAATAGGTACCGGTAATCACAACTTTGCAAAAAGTTCTCAGATAGCGGTTCTGCCCACAACTTGCGAAGTGTACCCGTTGCAAGTGTTCTGTGAAATGCAAGTATAAAACCTGGGTTCGGCAAGTTGTGATGGATTCGTCATGTGAAATAGACCCTGGTATTCCAAGCATGCATCCCCTATGCGAAAGGATTCAGAGCTGTATAGTGCACTAATGCATGTTAATTAAATTTATATATTTTGACGAGAGTCTGCCAAATTTCCATTTTGGCAGACTCTTGTCCAAGTAAAATCATTTGTCAGTGACTTGCATTCAGGTCAAGTCATTTGCAAAAGTGATTTCAATCTAATTCGAGTCATTTGCAAAACTGTGGGAGACTCCAATCAAGTCAATAAAAATAGAGACTCGGGTCAACTCGTACAAGTCCTGAGTCTTCAGTAAGGATCCTTACAATACTATTTTGAAGACATATTCGTGACAACCTAGGGTTTTTCCCCCAAATGCTTACATTGTTTTAAGGATTTGCAATGTCTCAAAATTGTATTCAACCATTTGACCAGAAAAATAACCTTACTCAAATGGAAGATAGAAGTGGTTCCAACTGTCCAACGCAATGATTCTGCCCGGGGTGGTAATTTTTAATACGATAATGGTACGGCCCACCACACATTTTTGGGGCACGTTCCCTCATGTGAAAAAAAAACTAGTTCCCTGATGACTACTGTGGATTATGGCTCCAATTTGTGTGCAGTATTGGAACCAGTTTCTGTAGAAAGGCGGCTTCGCACAATTTCCAGAAAGTATGGACACAGTTTTTCATTGTGTTTTCGGGACATACATGAAGTACTGAGCTGACTTACCCACAGGTTGGTTTTTGGCACACACATTCTAAATCACATGTAGGGATAACACCGTTAATCTTTGTTTAATAGGAGGACCAACTGGGACTGTCCCTGCTGACCCTTGAGCAGCTGGAATCAGCAGAGATGCGAGCTAAGGTCGAGCAGACTGCACATCAGGTCTGAGATGAACGGACATCACCTCGCAATGATGACTGAGTGGCAGCTTCGTAGAGACATCATAAGGATATGCACTTCACTGGATATTCAAACTTGGCAGATTCCTCTTTGGCCAATTGCAGAAAATATACAATTCTGTTTTAGATTTGTTGTGACTTGGTCTCATGTACATCTTCAGCAGAATGTTGTGACGTCACGATGACGTCATCAAACGAGCGAGTTTTTAAAATTGGTAAGAGTTACTGAAATGGGGTCAACAGTGTTAGTGTCAGGAGCCCTTGGGCATTCAACAAATATAAAAAAGTTAAGTCGTCACAAGAAAGAGCGCCCTGTAGTGGTGAGTTGAAAAATGGCTCGTATGTTTTTGCAAAATTAGCACATGTGTTGACTGACGGTCAGTGAACATGCCCATACCTTCAAAACTTTGATGACGTCCCCAACTCAGTTGAAAATGCACCTAGTTGGCAGCTGGGGCTGTATACTCCCCAGGGCATATGCAGCACGATATGTGGCAAACGGACTCCCCCTACCATTGTTCCCCCATTGTGTCTCAAACATCCAAGGAATTTCCAAGGAATTCCTTTCAGTTTTTAGGGGGGATTGGTGCGTTAACAAAAGGGAAGAGTGTGTTGAGGTATAGGGGCGTTAGGGGGGGAGGGGAGTCCTTGTGCCACATATCGTGCTGGGTATACCCCAGGGAGCCGAGAAGGTTCATATAAGGAATGTTATTAAGAGCCCAATGACCAGGGTTAAAGCGCCATATGACATACGTGACATGTGCATTATACAAATATCGACATTATCATCATTATTAATTCAGAGACTTTTAAGTGGTTTAGTTTTAAACACGTTCTTCAAGCAACCTTGATGAAATGTAATTAATTCCTGGAAAAAAAATAATTGTAATGGCATTCTTATTAAGCATGGTACATAAAAGAGAGAAAAATAGCTTCGGGCGTACTCAATTTATACTTCAAAAACGGAGGGTGTTTTTACCTATCACGCTTATTGAGAATGGCATTACAAGGAGTTACACTTTTATCGAAGATGCTTCTAAACTTAGGATGAGAGAACAATCAAAGATGCTTGAAGAATGTGTGTTTAAAATGAATGAACTCGAATACATTCACGTCTGAAATGTACGTCTGAAATTGTAATTACCCTCTTACATGGCCAGTCTGCAGGTTTTCCCATTTAGAGAAATTATTTTATAAAGGCAAAATGTGAATTGTCCACAACACAGTGACCAATATGTTGACTACCAAGAAAATGCACGTTGGTTCCTTTTTCTGGTATATCTGCAGCATTAATCTGTTGGTTGGATATAGCACTAACAGGGGGCACTATCGCAGCACTAACCAACTATTGGATGCTCTATACAGTCAATTGATAACCAAAGATTACCAAATCCTTCCTGACAAAAGTATATGCAACTTTTCATCCAGTATCCGTATCCCTGCTTCAAGTGCATACTCTGACTGGAAGATCGTATATTCTTATACCCAGCTCCAACCGTGGACGTCCTATTGTTCCTCTTTTGTTTGTACTTACCGGTATTTTTGGGGGGCAATCGCGGACCCTATTGTTCCTATTGTTATTTAAAACGTCAATAGTGCACTATTGTTGAACACCTCTTGTCGCAAGGCTGACTGCACCATCTCCGTAAGAGCCACTGAGGCAGGGTGCACCACTCTTCCTGAAGTGCTCCCTGATGAGAATCTGCATTTCCAGGGCTGTTTTGAGATGCACAGATCTAGGGGTCAGCTCATCCCACGCAGGTTTATTCAGGTTGAATCCGCCCCCCCCCCCCCCCCCCCCCCCCAAAAAAAAATTCTGAAGCCCTTAACGATCGGATTTTCCCAGAAACGGGTAATATGTCGCATTTCATTGCTGTGGGAAGCATTTGGTTCAAACAGGTCCACTTGAGCTGCAGGAAATCACTGAAACAGTCTTGAACGAGAATTCAAAGTGATTGGTATTTTAGTGCCTTGTTATATCTACAAGTTCACTGTATTTAACAGACTTTTGTTGTATTCAGGTTTGATGTTTTCAGAAAATTGCGTTTCTTTTACGAGAGAGTATACCTCTTGTCGGCTTCCGGGGATGGAATGGACCTAGTTGGATGTTTTGGTATCCTAACATCAGTATTTATGCTTAGTGAGGTTTTGCATTAAGCATAGTCTTGGCCCAAGACTACTCTAGTCGATATTGGTTTGTGTACGCGTTGGCCATTCCCAGTAGTGGGCCCTCTTGCAGCAGTAACTGGCCAGCCCTTTGCTCACTAGGGTAGTCTTGGGAATTTCTCCCGGAAGTTCAGCATTGGGGGGCGGTACCGTTTTATGTAAATAGCTGCAGAGGGTTTTATGATGGCACACAAGGGACATGGCATACCACAGATATCTTTGCAAATATTTGCAATGTCGCAATTATCTTCATAAACAAATGTATTTTGCGATGTCATACGCCTTTGCAAACATGTTTGTAAATATATTCGCAAACATTTGCCAAGAAACTTATGCCACCGAAAATATTAGCAACGATAAAACGGTCATGTTCGATGATTCTTGTAAGCCGCCTTATATTTTTCAAACCATTCGAAGCGCGTGCACGCGGTGTATTTGGGTCACGCTCTGCGGTCGACGCGCTGTATTTGGGTCGCTCGCTGCATTCCCACGCTCTGCTGTATTTGGGTCACTCGCTGATTGGTTCCCTAGGAAAGCCTAGGCAAAAACAAAGAAAAAGTTAAACCTTCCGGGAGAAGTTCCCAAGACTACTCTAGTGAGCAAAGACTGGTCCGTTAGTGCTGCAAGAGGGCGCACTATATGGCCAACGCGTACACAAACCAATATCGACTAGAGTAGTCTTGGGCCAAGACTACATTAAGCATGACACAAACATTTGTTTGTCAGCAAACCCATTTCACAATGCTGGCTGTGCTGAGCATTTGATTAGTGTGGGCATGCGGCATTCTCCTCTAGTTGTAGGTTGTCTGCCTCGGCCACAACTCCGTGAAAAATCTGGTTGCGTACTTCATTGCAACAGAAAAATTCTTGCCTGTCGTTGACTCGGTTTTTTTCAACAGCTAAAAATTTGGTTTCTTTGGGGGTAATTCTAAATTTCTTTGGTAAAGCGACGAAAAACTTGGTTTTTACGCCATGCATGTGTGTTTGTATGTTGGGTAATCTGAGCAACTTGGCCGCAATATTCCATGAAATGATGGAAGCAAGACGTTTGTAGTATAGCGTTGGTGTCGAAATTTTTGTAAGTCCTTATTTTGTGATACTGAAAATAAATCAAGTCCAGTACAACACACTATAGCTGTGATCTCTGTTTATTTCACGGTATACCTCGGTACTCTTATGTCATAATAAAAGTAAAAGTATATTGCATATAGGAAATCTCATTACCTCAAACAGTTTAGGGAATGAAGTTTAAAGTTCTATTTAAACAGAAATTTTAGTTAAAGGCAGTATACATGATTGGTATCTCCAATATAAACATGATGGCCGTAGAAAACCTTCCCTAAAATAATTTTGTCTGAAATGCTATAGTCTTCATGAGACGAAAATTCAATTCGCCCCAAAACCATTTCGCCTAAGTGCCATTTCACCCTAAATCACTTCGTCCAAACACTACATCGCCCAAATGCTACTTCGCCCAAATGCTACTTCGCCCCAAAACCACTTCGTGCACAGGCCGTGGTTCAGGGCGAAGTGGTTTTGGGGCGAAATGACTGCAAACCCTTTTTGACTGTTTTCCAGTCAAAAGTTAGACGAAGTACGGAGCTGGTTTTTGCTCAGGTTGGTTTTAATCATGCATATCTTCAATCACACAGGGGGATAAAACTGTTTGTAACAGTTTACCAATCATGTATAATATCTTTAAACGTGGCAAACTGCCGTAAAAGTTCCGATGGGAATATATTTTTGTTTAAGTTAAGCAATGATTTTGAGTTATTGAGATTTCACTCTATATTCCAGACTCTTGAGATATGACGCTGTGTAGAAATGTTTCATATCAAAACTTAACTTTCTTTCCAATTTATATAGAAAACAAAGTCGAAATAAAAATCATCCATGTCTGAAAATTGTCTCTCTATACTTATCACTTTTCAGCCTTCATTTCATCCACAATTCTCAGAGTTACAAGGCCACGGGCCAAGCTTTATTATTTTGTGCGTTTCTTTACCACGTAGGCCTATAGACTGCCAAAACGCTTTATCCTGAGATGATTTGAGGATAGTGAGCTCAACGCAAGATCTGCCGTTCATGACAATCGGATAATGAGATGGTATACTATACTACCGCCATCAAACGCCGCCTGCGCTGCTATTACGCCTCTTTTGTCTGACTGAAGTGTTTATAATAAATCCAAGATTGATGCGTAACTACGATTTGACGTATCCAGGGGCCAATTTCATAACATTGAATATCACAAGCCCCTGGTGATATTCTATCACGGACGCTTTCGGATCGTACAGCGTGCAAAGCGGGCTCTTTGAGCGCTTGTCACTGCACTTTGGCAGATGCATGGTTGATGGAAAAACAAAACCAGAGCGTTGCGCTCTTGCAAAGAAAACTTTTTTTTTTTCCCATTCTATTTAATACTCGACATGCAGTAAAAATGTTCAATACTTCTAATGTCCCTCTTTTAGACTTTGTTAGGCTATATTATTTATACAGACTAGACTATTTGTGCATTTTGTTCTCGAGACACCTGGGGCCAATTTCATGGCGTTGCTTAGCACAAAAATTTGCTTAGCACAGGATTTGTTTGCTTTATTTTGCAAAAATGGATTGCCAGCCAAAATCGTAAGTGATGTGTATTGAAAGGTATTCTACTCTTGCGAAGAACACAAGTTGGTGTATAATTTTGGCTTGTAATCCATTTTATAAAGCAAATAAATCCTGTGCTTAGCACATTTTCGTGCTAGACAACGCCATGAAATTGGCCCCTGAACCGCAGATATTTAATTTAAAGGCACAGGCTCGTCAGCAATGCGCGCGCGCCAAATTCGTGCCACGAAATACGCAGCTCTATGCCTTTACTATGGAGCTGGGTATTTCGTGGTACATATTCATTTTTAACGCGCTTAACACAACATTATCGATTTAAAAAAACGCGTTTGAATACGACCTTTGGTATAAAAGTTAGTCGTTTGAACATAACGTCAAAAACGGGCTTCTTATGTTCACGAGAGCGACGAGTGTTTTCCCTTCAGTTTTTGTAAATAGAAGGGGGGAAAAGTCAATTTTAAATTTTTTTTTTTTTAATTTAATTTTTTCACCCCAATCATGAACGCATATTTATTGGTCCATATCTTATAAAACGATGATTACCGAGTTCCAGCTGATTCTGCTTGATCATCGCATCACGTAATTACATGTACCTAAATCAAGTGGCTTTCTATTCTAATCCCTCGTCTTCCATAGAGAAGGATCATAAATTGTGTCCCTTGAATCAGTTATATGGGTGAACCCAACTATTAATCGGGCTCAGGAAACAATGCTAAATGTGCAATATTCAAAAACTCATTTAAAAATCCTCACAGCGTCTATGGGCCAAAAAGCAAGACACTCCTTGAAGTCTAACTATGCAAGAGTTATATTGCTGCTGAGCTGTGCCAAGATTGCATCAACGCGCGCGATACTGTCTTTTGAATACTGGCGCACACAAGTGTGTTTTTTTTTTTGCGAAAGCCTCCATAAAATTTGAACGGGGTTGGGAATCGGGGACCTATTTTCCCTGTTTTGTTCTCTCTCTCTCTTCCCGTCCCCGATTTGAATGTGAAAACAAACTCCCTTGTTTGCGTTACCCAGCGTGACACTGACACAGAATAGATGTCCAGCATTTAGGGATATAAATTATATAACCTATAGGTTGAGAGATGGAAAACATCTATATTTAAAATTGTCTACACAAGGGATCATTTGAGTGTGTTTGCTCAAAGTAGATATACATGTTCATGTATACCCTGCACTGAAAGTGGCGCCCCCAAAAAACGTTAAAGTTTGTAGGCCTATACAGCTGGATCTGCAATGGCCCAAAATCTTAACATTTCACCAGGAAAAAAAATAACGGAAGTGGTATAATATAAGTGACTGTTAGTGCCCAATGCAATTATTCCAAATCACTCCACCCGAGATGATACAATTTTATTAGAAAACAAAACAATAATTGAAGATGAATTAATAAATGCATATGCCTCTAACCAATCTGGTATTATTGCCCAATATTTGGTGTATTATATAGCCAGTGGACTAGCCTATATAAATAAGACGGTGGCTATATAAATAAAACATGACTCTGTTTTTAATTATTTTCTTGGCACGTATATAGGCCCTATGATCAGTTTGAAGCACTCGGGGATCAATGGAGTAGCTCGTCAGCAATGCGCGCCCGCCAAATGTGTGCCACACAATACGCAGCTCCATAGCAAAGGCATGGAGCTGCGTGTTTCGAGCACGAATTTGGCGGGCGCGCATTGCTGACGAGCCTGTGCCTTTAAACTCAAGAACAATTGCATTGTATTATTAGTGTTAATAATAATACTAACATCGATAATGCCCAAGGCGTGTTCACGCGCGCTACGGCCAAATTTAATGCTTTGTCTATGTATAGACCTTTATTTTAAAGCTCAACGTTCTTGTAATGCTATCAAATAGAACCGTGCACATCCAAAGAACGCTAGAAATTTAGTTAATATCACCCGTGGATTTTTATAAGCTGCCTTTTGTTGACACACAATTTGCAGAGTACACAAATTATTTTAGGATAACGAACCACGTCAAGGGGATAATTGAAAATGCACATGAAGGTCACGTTTGACGTTGCAGTAATAAGTCTCTGCTTTTTATACACCAGTTGTCCGTACAGTAACTCTGTTCACTTTGCTCAGTTAAGACGTCTATGGTTGAAGCAAATTTCACTTCAAGGAAGGTGTGTAAATTAGCTTTTTGCGTGTACCACGTAAATAGCATATGAAGCACTGACGTACTTCCATTCACATGCATACTTGGTATCCAGATGACCAGACTACATTTTTGTTGCTACGTAATGTGACGGAGTGTACGCAGCAGGTGTGAAGCACAGAGCACATAATCGATACAGTGTTCACCTTTGGAGAGAATTGGCATAAAGTATATAAGAAGACTGTTGGTTGCTAGGCAATGGCTTTCACCACGTATCAACAATAGGATAGGATAGTATGTGGATCTTCTAAACTGCACCTCCACTTAATGTGAAACAAATATTGGGGCGCCGTGGTGCAAAAAGCTAATTGTAGGCAGAACCGAAACAAGACTTCACTTTATTTTTCCTCGAAATTTCAACGCGGACAGGCTTGCCAGCGAGATGAATGTGCTTCAGATTCTAACTGTTCTTGCCACTGGATCGGCAATATCTGCAGAATCGGAATCCGAACCTTATATCGGGGTTCTTGCCTATTGCCCGCCGATGTGGCGGGCTTGGCGTGACTCGTGTTACTGTCTGACGAAGCACCAGGACGGTTGGATCGCCCAGGAACACGCCTGCCGTGAAATTGGAGGCGAGATGGCCGCTCCGCACTCACTCGATGAAAACAAGTTCTTTGCAACCGTGGCCAATGAGACGGGTCCCAGGATGTTGTGGGTCGCTTGCAGTGACTTGGATAAAGAGGATGAATGGGTATGCGAGGGGCAGGAGAAAAACAACACCTTCAAAAACTTTGCCCCTGATGAACCGAACAACTATAAAGGAGTTGAACACTGCGCTTATATCGAGCGTATTCACAAAGGCGGTGTGCAATGGAATGACGCGCCATGTAACAAGACACACAAGGCTTTATGCGTTCGTCGCTCGCCGCCACAAGGCAGACACATGCTCTTCTCTGGAGGCAACCCTTGCTTCGTTGGTCGCGTGATCAGAGAATTCAGTACCCAGAGTAAGTCCAGATGTGCCGCTGCGTGTATCAAGCATCCCGAATGCCGCTCGTTCAACATCATCGACCAAGGGGAGGCAAAACTGTGTCAGCTGAACAACGCTGCCACATCCGATGGCACGGCCGTGTTGGCCCAGGCTGACACGCTCTGCTCTCGTTACACTCTAGATTAATCAGCTTACATGTTAACCCTGCGCTGCACTGACTCAAGTCTACGAGTTCCCCTTTCATCAGACGAAGCCAAACGCATGGCGATTGCTTGACCAGATATTCCAGGGCAAGTCCAGACTGTCTGGCAGGCCCCATAATGGTTGTGTGTACAAAATAAACTGTCAGCCGGGCCCCATAAGGTTTTATGCAAAACAAATGTCATTCATTCCAGCGACTTTTACCGCAGAAAATAAATCATTCTGTCATTGTTCGGGTAAATTTTGTGGAAGACACTTTGATAAAAAAAATTTGCTCATAACATGATCCCCATGTACTGTTGAATACTTGGTGCAACAATGCATGGATTTTTGCTCAGTGCAGCGCAGGGTGAACCTGTGTCTTATATAAATTAAAACGAGGATTGTTGGAAATAGTTTTGTTTAGAGAACTGAAAACTCCATCTTTCGTAGATGCAAAAATTAATTGATATTGAGTGACATTAGTGAGGTTTCGGTGTGCACGGTTAGTGATTACGACTACGATTAGCCAAACCTCAAAATCGTTACCTTTCGCTGTCCGTTTTTCACTAAGGTGTAGAGGCGTTGCTATCAGTGTAAACAACAAAACAACACTTGGGATATTTGTGTAAATGCCACAAGTACGCACAAATCGATGACGTAAAATTCACTAATAGTCGTCGTTTTGCCTAACCGTAGGCCTATGCGACCGAAACCTGCCTAATAATAATTAGGTCTATTGTGAGTGACAACATTGCGATAATACCTGCAAACTATGGGCATGTCAACGTAAATGAAACTCTCATCTGATCTATTTTAAAGTTCTTGATTTTTATGAACATTATGAAAAGCACCCTTGATGCAACATTAAATAATTTGGAGATCTAAGGGAGCCTACGCGTGCCACCACTCCTATTTAAAAATCAAATGATCCAATGAGCATCGCGGATAATTGGTATTTTGTGTCAGTTGTATAATTAATTGTCTTTTCGTATATAGACGTGTAGATGGTAAAATAATTATCGTTTATATTGTGTAAATGTGACCTCGCGTGAGTAATTTTTTTGTTACATGTATTTATATCAGCTTAAAGGGACAGTGTCGTCAGCTTCACCGCGTTTTGAAATTCGGACCGAATTTGAGCCTTAGCGCATGCGCACTGCGACTTTGCTTGCGTATTAAACTTTACCCCAGTGTACGACTGTTGGGCTTATACGGACTCAATGAGAACCTGTTGTGCGTGCAAATGTTGCGCTGCTGATTATGACACGTGAGACTAGAACAAGTCTATGTGGGCGGTGCGGATTATTTATTTCCGGATATATGCCAGACTAGACGCGCGCGCGCTCGTTACACATTGACAAAAGCTCTGCATACATATTTTTGTGTACTGTGCATGTAGCTTTTCACTACTGTACTACTAAGTACATGTAAAAGTGTGTACACTGATTAGATATATTTTTTTCAAGCAAAAATGGTCGTTAGAATTTATTGTTCAATAGGCATGCTTTTTATATCAACGTTTGGGGAATTTTATCAACTTTGTGAATCACGTCACCCCAAGGTTGCTGAACTTTTCCGTTTTGACGTTGTGGTAAAAAATACCTGGACAAACTAGTGCTTTGTGAAATCGAATGAATGGGGCACTTAGTGCGACTGTGGTTTTTTTAAAACCGAAATGGTCGTTATTTGCCGAGCACTGCCAGGTACAATTTTTGCTTCTATAGAAAGTTGAATATGTCTCTTTCTTATTCTGATCACCCTAGGTTTGTACGATGTTGGGTTTTAAAACGTCTGTTCTAGTCTTCAAGAAGGCATGCGCATGCATATACGCGCAATGTTCCGACGATGTCCAAAACTTTTTAATATGTAACGGCCCGGGGGAGGGGGGAGGGAGGAAACAATTGATCGGCGCATAATACTCCTTTCATTGTTCATGCATTGATTATTGCGCTCTCTAAATATAGATATAAGGCTCGAATTAGTTTGTGACTTTTCAAAGTTTTCAACTTTTTCAACTTCAATAGCCTACTTTGCTGTTCTATATTACATGAGCGCAGTTGCTGAGTACGATTAATAACTTTTCACCATCGGATCTGGGGCCAATTTCATGGCGCAGTTTAGCACAAAAATGTGGTTAGCACAGAATTTGTTTGCTTTATTTTGCAAAAATAGGATGGCAGCCAAAATCGTATTTGATGTGTATTGACTGGTATTCAGAATACCAGTCAATACACACCAAATACGATTTTGGCTGACAACTCATTTTTGCAAAATAAGGCAAACAAATTATGTGCTAACCAAATATTTGTGCTATAAAACAGCGCCATGAAATTGGGCCATGAGCACGTGGGTATAGTCGCCATATGTAAACAAACTTGAGACATTGATATATTTGCGTGAGGCTGCTTCCAAGTCATGTCCAAGGAACCACCCCACCCCTTCACCAAAATAATCACGACAAAATGAAATGAAAGCGAAGAAGAAACAGATTTGCATTGAGTAGTTTGTGGATTGTGTTATGCAAAGCCGTTATAAATTATGCACCTCCCCAGGCCAACCAGGACCCTGCCGTCACACTGGAAAATCGTGGTTCACGTCGCTTTCTGTGACCATTTTATGTGATATTTTAATCGATACTGATTTCGAAAAAAAAATCTTCACAATGTTTTACGCCACTTTATCTGACTTTTCAACATGTAGGCCTACATAGTACAAAAAGTCATGTACACGTCCGTCCGTACGTACGATATGTACGTCTAGTCTACGTACATGAACGTTCATTCCTATCCTGCAGGCCTAGCCTGCGAGACAAAAGGCGCGCGCGCGCGTGTTCATGACTTGTGCGGTCGGCCAGGTCAAAAGTTCATCAGTTGCTGCTAAAAATAGGAATGGAGAATTGAGAATCAGCAAGAGGGCTCACTTCAAAAACTTCGTCCTTGTACTGACGACACTGTCCCTTTAAGTGATGAACTGTCTTAGTTAGCCGAAGCTACCAGTGCACTTATGAGCCACGCGAAAAAAAGGTACCACCTCGACGGACTAATTTCCTTGTGATTTTTCAAGATGAGAAAAATACAAAAAGTCAGAAAACACGTGATAGACTTTCCAAAACGGTAGCTGAAGCTAGTTTTGACGACCGTTTAACGGCAGAATTCAATCATTCGCGGCCTCTTACTCTGCCTATAACGCCGACGGCTGTTTAATTTATACATTAAATGACTGCGACAGATTCCAATGTATTTTGTATACGAGTAGCGATTCATGTAAACGTAAAACAGTCGTACGTACGTGTATGTTTACTTTTTGTCATGTCTGGTCGATCGCAACGATTTGTGGAATAGGATCGTACTTTTAGGCTTCAAATTGTCGAACTCTTCTTTTGAAGACCAAAAGACTGCAAGCTGTAAGTGTTTATCGTAATATGGAGTACAAAAGATTTGATTTGTAGCGTTAATCGAGTGCCTCCATGCAAGAAATGTTGCGGTTTCCGTATAAACAAATGGCGATGCGTACTACACACATATGCGTGCATGCAGTATGTGTGTGCGAATGTTGTGTTGGCCCTGCCTTGAACATTTGTTCGCGGTGCAAATACTGTATAGTATAGTGTTGTAGTAGAGATCATTAACAGGCAATTAAGTTGACGTGGGGCACACGTATCAACTCCATGTATGGGGGTCTAACCTGCTGATTTTAGCCTAAATACATGTAATAAGTTTTGCTGCAACAAAATCGTTAAAGCCTGGCCTGCCTGTTATTTACGTTTAACTTCCCACATTAATAAAAAATAAACCATGTCATCAAAAGACGAAGATTACATCCCCCCAGCAAAGAAATCCAGAGGTAATACACGTACATGTACTCTCCTGAAAAAAACCTGCATTATCTGCTCCAAACAAGATTTAACCACAGAGCTTGTCTGCCCCCGAGATGTATCATCGTGGGTTACGCTTGTGGATGCTGCACAGGTACGTTCTTTCCAACCCATACTTCAGGCTTCGTTATCCAATGTGCCGTTTTCTGAAATATACTATCACAGAAAATGTAGAATTTTGTTCACACTGAAGAAAAATCTTCAGAGTTTCACATGTAAACATAACAGAGACACACCTAATGACGACGACGATGATGATAACGGTGCTAGTTATAGCGAAAGAAGATCATCAAGAGATCAGCCTACAACTTCACGTGTTCTGCCGAAAGAGTGTATATTTTGCCAAAAGGCCTCAAAATACATTAAACGTAACAGGAGTAGAGAACCTCTTATCCAGTCCTGTGAACTTCGCGCAGACAATCGCATTAGGCAAGTAGCGATTGCGAAGGTAGACCACAGAATTTTGGCCATTGCATCCCGCGAACTAGTTGCAGCTGAAGCACATTACCACAAGTCTTGCTATCGTGATTACACAAGGGACTACACATTTGATGAATCTGGAAATATTCAGTCATCTAGTGATACCATTCTTGAGGAAAGTCTTGAGGAAAGCAATTATAAAACAGCAGAAGATCTTGCATACCAAATGCTGTTTGACTACATGAGATTGAAAATATTTCCCAAACCTCGTGTGCTTTCCTTGGTAGAATTGAGAAATAGTCTGGTTATGTACATGAACTCAGGGGGAATGAATGTGCAAGAGCAAACCACGAAGCACATTCGTCGCAAGCTGGAGAGAGAGTTCAAAGACAGTCTCACATTTTTTCAGAACCAGCAGGGCAGGGTCTTTGTTGTCCCAGGTAATCTATCAGTAATCGATCTAGCGATGCAGTTCATAGAATTAAAGAAAGAATTGGAAATTTACCAAGCCAGAGTTTTGGAGCAAGACCAAGTTGTACAAAAGGCAGCTGTTTGTATTAGAGCTAACGTAAAAGACTCGCAGAAAGAAATGAAGCTGAACTGGCCTCCACAGCCAGATGAGCTGAACAGTGAATATATGCCATATCCTTCATCACTCACTACATTTATGAAGGTGCTTCTCACAGGTGATAATGACAGCCCTTGCACGTCACGAGTAAACAGACTTATCCACTCCTTTGCACAGGACTGCATGTATGCTGTCAGTGGCGGCATGGTTCAAACAGCAAAGCATGTACTTCTGCCATGGGCTGTCAAGACACTTACTGGAAATGTGGAAGTAATTAAAACCTTGAATCGTCTAGGACATGGTGTCTCGTACTCCAGATTGGAGGAAATCGAAACAGCACTGTGTATTCAAAAGCTTGAGCAAGGCAGTGAATCAGGTTTGGGTCTTCCATCAAATATCCACACGGAAGTTCCAGTTGTGTTGGCATATGATAACATTGATCGCCTGGAGGAGACCCTCAGTGGTGGGGGAACATCTCATCGTGTCAACGGTATTGTGGTTCAACCCGAGGTTAGTACGGCTGAACCACCGACAGTGCCAACCAATTTAGCCAAAACGAAGCAGCGACGCATCACTCTCACCAACTTTGAATTGCCGCCTTATAATACCGGTCAGCGTGCATGTCCACCATCAATGAGCCCTATGCCCGTTGACAGTGAAAGTACCGAAAACACGGCTCGCCTGAAAGATTGGATTTGGTCGTTGGTTCGTCAGCAGGATATGGAAGGCCAGAAAATCAGTGGCTGGACTGGATTCAATATACTAACAAGGGACCGGGTCAGTGTTGCACAGGATACTGTCAGTTACCTGCCAACAATAAATTCTCCAGCAACAGACATGAAAACAGTCAACGAAATTCTCAATCAAGCACTTAAGATTAAAGAGTCACTTGGGTTGGAGGAAATCGTGTGTGTGTTTGATCAAGCTTTGTATGCGAAGGCTTGCGAAATTGCATGGAAACACTCGAACAAATTCTCAAACGTCGTCCTCAGAATGGGCACATTCCACACTTTGTGTAATTTGATGGGAACAATAGGCAAGAGGTTTAGGGATGCCGGGCTTCGTGATCTAGTTGTAGAGGCTGGCGTAGTTGCAGAAGGATCGGTTGACAGTGTCATGAACGGACATAAGTACAACAGGGGTGTTCGAATGCACAAACTAGTGTTTGAGGCTTTGTTGCGACTTATCTGGCAGAAGTTCAAAGAAACTTGCAAAGATGTGTTTTCTGAAGATGTCAGTAAGACATTAGAGAAATTACATCAGACTACCAACCAACAACACCTTGATGATGTATTACATGACCCTGCTTGTATGGGGCTTCTTCATCGTTTCAGTGAGTTCCTCACCTACTTACGATCTGATGCTGGCCCTCTTGCTCAGTTTTGGATGTCATATGTGGATCTGGTGGCACTGCTGCTCCATTTAATTCGAGCGTCTCGAGAAGGAGACTGGATCCTACACTTGTCATCAATTCGTATGTTAATTCCGTGGTGCTTTGCATACGACAAACCAAACTACAGCCGGTACCTCTCAGTCTATTATGCAGAGATGACCACTCTATCGGCAAATCACCCCACTACTCACTCGCAGCTACTTAATGGGGGCTTCTCAGTACAGTTAGGGAACAATAGCCCTTTTGGGAAAATCCCAGTTGATCAAACCATTGAGGAGACTGCCAACAAAGATACACAGACTGCAGGAGGAACAAAAGGGTTTAGTCTCAAGCCAGCTGCCGTAAGCAGGTATTATCTCACAGCTGAGCACAGGGCTACCGGTTTGAAACAGCTACGACTGATGACAGAAAATCACTCTCCATCTTTTATCCATCATGACCTTCAACAAACACGCATAAAGAAAGATGAATCTGATGTGCAGTCATTAACTGACATAATGGAGACTGCATGGACAAATCCATTTGACAGCCTTCCCAGTGATTTAATCAGCTTGTCCACTGGCACTTGCGCTCCTTCTGAGGTAGCAACAGATCTTCAACAGGCTTACAGTGTTGGGGAAACTGCATATCAGACGTTCCAACAAGAGCGACTACAACAGCGTTCACAGAACTTCTATGACCGGCTGAAGAGGCAGAATCTGAAAACATTTTCCAATGTCACAAAACAGAAGAAGGTAAAAACATCAGACAAGGAGACAGTTCTCAAAGCGGACCACAGACTGTTTGGGCAAATGCTGCTAATTTCAGCGAGTAGAAATCTCCCAATGGAGTCAGTCCTGGAACATCCTCTTGGACCAATACCGTGGTCATTGGCAAACTGTGATGGAACCCTCAAGAAGACTAACAAGGCAACATTAGCACGCAATCTTGAGGAGAAAGCCACTCCAGCCGAATCAATAGCCAAGCCGTCCACCTGTATCATAGACGGCATGAGTGTGGTACAAAAAGTACATGGTGAAAACAAAACCTTCGGAGAGCTGTCAGAGACACTGTTTCATACCTTCTTAGCCATTGGATCGAGTAGCCACCGCATTGATGTAGTCTTTGACACTTATGATGACAATTCAATAAAGAGTGCAGAGAGACTAAAACGTGGGTCTGACGCAGGCATTGCTTTCAGCAAAATTGCCAGTGGTCACAAGATAAAGCAGTGGAAGCGTCTCCTGTCTTCCTCAAGAAGTAAAACCTGTCTCATCAGATACCTAGTAAGCGACTGGCAACGAGCACAAATACGAGCAAAGTTAAATACAAAGTCAATGTATGTCACATGTGAAAACGAGTGCTACAGATTGACAAATGAAACGACATCTGAGATAACAGACCTTTCCAGTGAGCAAGAAGAGGCAGATACACGGATGTTTTTACATGCCAAACACGCAGCTCCAAAGTCCGTTTCCATAATAATTTCTTCCGAAGACACAGATGTTCTTGTGATAGCGCTAGCCATGCAGAGTAGCATCAAATCCCATATGTACATGAAGTGTGGAACACAGAATCGTCAAAGGTTCATTGATGTCAATAAAATAGCAGCAGCAGTGGGTAATGATGTCTGCAAGTGTCTGCCAGGTCTGCATGCCTTCACCGGCTGTGACACTGTAAGCGCATTTGGGGGCAAGGGAAAAGTGAACGCCCTGAAGTTACTCCTGAAACACAAAGAATACCAAGTGACTTTTAGTCAGTTGGGAGCAAAGTGGTCGCTCACACCTACACTACTCAACAGGCTTGAAAACTTCACTTGTCATCTGTATGCTGCTGAGTGCAAAACAAGTGATGTTAATCAAATGAGATATCGCCTCTTTAAAGCAAAGAAGGGAAAGGTCACCTCCAGCCAGTTGCCACCTTGCAAAGATTGCCTACACATGCATGCTTTGCGAGCAAATTACCAGGCAGCAATTTGGCACCGGAGTTTGGAAGCATCACCCATTGTCCCGTTCCCCAATGGTCACGGATGGACTGAGGACGACAGTGGACTAGGTATCTGTTGGATGACAGGACCGCCAGCCCCGGACGTAGTTCTAGAATTCCTTTCCTGCAACTGCAAAAGGGTATGCAAACTACCGGAGTGTGAATGTCTTGCCAATGGCTTGAGATGCACTGCCATGTGCAAGCTGGAAACATGTGACAACATGCAAGATGACGAAGCTGACGATGAAGCTCCCGGTGAAACTGAAAGCGATTCGGACACAGACAGTGATGAGGATGAATAAATCAGAGAAATCAGCATCTTAACTTTGTGCTAAAAGGCAACAGAGCAATTTATGAAACGCAAAGTCCAACGCTTCTTTCTTTCTTTCTTGATTACCCAGCTTGTATATTGGAAATTTGTCCACAGGGTAATCCGGTGTTTCAGATAAATTTCCAGTTCATAAGACGAAATGAAGACTTGCTAAATTCTTTGTGCATAAAATTAAGGATAATTTATTGATAACTTTAAATGATACAGTACATTCAGTGCGCTTTACTTAAATTGCCTAATTTATAACAGTAATATACAGACAATTAGCACAGTGAAATCAAGTTATATTTGTAAATTACAGTGGCATGTGATTAAGCTTGTACAGTTTTATGCTCTTTTAAAATAGAACGAATTTAAATTACATAAATATAGTACTGGTAATTAGGTACATAAATTCCTTTACTAATAGTCTCAAAATAGTCCCAACAAATAAGTTCAATATAATGCACCTATCAATTGTCCACCCCCCCCCCCCCCCCCCCCCCCCCTCCCCCGGACTACTCCACCTAAGAGATTGTCACTTTTCCTTGATACAATGAGCATTCCTGGGGCACAGTTTAGGTGACAAAAATCCTCATCCCCGGGTGCAAAACATGCGCGACTTGTATACAGATGCGTAGCGGAAAATGTAACCAAACCCCCACTAGTACATAGGGGTGGGGCAGTGCAAGAAGGGGAAGGGGTGGGGGAAGTAATTGATAGGTGCATATTAAGAGGTTCACTGAAAAAACAAACCCACATGAAACCCCACATAAGCCGGCCCCAGCCAGGCATTTTCCTCTAGTATCGGGGAATTGATGGTACGGTATACTATAGCTTTCCAGGCCAGCATGACTGTTTCCATATTTATTGGTGCATGTATCAAACTTTTGGACTATGTAGAGCAGAATATACAAATTTTAATCCGTTTTTAACCTTGCTCTCATCCAAGTAAGCAAATGCAGTATGCTTAATCTTAAATGTTGTCTCCTTTAAGAAATAAATACAAAACAAATTTTAGTATAGCGCCCTCTCGTGGACGTTGTCATGACAACAAAATTGACATTGTTTTAAACAGAAAACATCGCTGGTGTATTAATTATGCCAAGTTGTATCAAATATGGTTATTGTATAATTACAAATGAGAAATAAATCACATTTTCTTAACCCCGATGCTAAGAATGTAGGCCTATATGTGTTTGTGTACCTATAATTCAAAGACTTGAAAACAGCATTAAGCTACCGATTTGCAATGTCTATCATATAAAAACAAGAACTACAGATGTGTAGCTAATTGAAAATTACCAGCAGAATTAGTCCCTCCGAGGTGTACCTTTTTCCAAAATTTTGGACCTTGGCTCATGGACTATGGAGATCCGTGAAAGAAAAGAAAAAAGAAATTAGTTTACTAGATAAAAAATATAATGTACTCTGGAAATGAAAGTAAAATTATCTTTGTATTTGGAAATTGATTTAGCTTGCGTCGGGGAAACTGAATGTTAATTAAAGGTACACACCGGCCTACTGTTTACATTATTTAGTGATGTAGCAGCATTGACAATACTCTTTTGATGGTCGTTGTGAAAAAAGATCATAAAAATATCCCGTAATTTACTAAAGAAGTGCAAAATTAACAAAAACGGTCAAAAGACGGATTATACGCTTTACCAGCCGTTGCAACTACGCGCGAGCCTCACGACTTTGTCACAAACGATTCGCTCTTCTCCTGCTCAGGATATCTCCAATTTACTGCTCACGATTTCACTGGATAGCCCGGACGACCGAATAGGAATCTCCATTTTCTTTTGAGGAGTTGGCATCATGTTTTTTCTTCACGAACGTACACCGAAGCAACACATGTATGTGTCGGTGTGCACACAGGCTATTTGCCGTGCTGCGCGCGGGGCAAATATCATACACTCCACGGTATAGCCTGCCGTAGCACGCGCTCGCTCCCGTTCTCCGGACTCTCGAAACAAACAATTATGTTCGAATTTTCATACTTATGTTTAACTTTGTTTCATACCTGTATAAATAGTCTCTCTTTTGTCAATTACTTATAAATATTGAGGGGAAATCAGAGTTGAATTTGGTGCAGTTCTGCAGTAACAAACTTTTATACGGCTGGAAATACAACTAACTCACAAGACCACGTGACTTTTCGGAACCAGAATTTGGTTCCGAAAAGTCACGTGACCTTGAATTTTTCAAAAGTGCTCAAAAACGGCTAATTTTGACGGGCGTCTTTTCAGGATATATCTAATTTACTCTCGAAGGCGCTTCAGAATAATGTATGGGTCTATTTCGAGCCCAAAATAGCCCAACAAAGCCGGTGTGTTCCTTTAAGGTTTGTTTTGCCCTTACCCGACGTGTTTGATGTGGGAAACGTTCCATAAATTGTGTCTGTTTGTTCCATTATGTCCGCACCATTTTTTTCCGAAAAAAATTTCTGCGGACACAATGGTGCAAAATCCAAATATCTTTGCAAATATTTTTGCAAATATTTACGATGTCGCAATTTTTTCGCAAATATTTTTGCACATAATCATTTTGCGATGCCGCACATTTTTTTCGCAACTATCTTTGCAACTATTTGCGATGTCGTACATTTCTATACAAATATGTTTGCTAATATTTACGATGTCGTACATTTTGTCACATACTTTGCTGCATACTTGGCATGCCTAGGCGGGGTGTTTTTGCAAGGAAAGGATGGGAAACTGGCTTTGAAGCCCTCTAGCTTCTAAAAAAAAAACACGCTAAGGCATGCCAAGTATACAATAAAGTATGCAACACAAATGTACGACATCAAAAACATTTGCAAAGATATTTACAACAAAATGTGCGGCATCGCAAATATTTGCAAAGGTATCTTTGGTATGCGATGTCCCTTGTACCATACGTTAGTGCTAGTTTAAAATTTGTCAACAAATACCGACTCAAGTAACGGCAATCGCTCTGCGCTATAGCTTGCATGGCACAGGTTTTTGATGCCAAGTCAAGATGACAAATAAGAAGATGCCGTTTTAGAAGTAGGAGGAGGAACCTCCATGGACATTTCCAAGGGAAAACCCACGCGGTCAAGCACGGATTGCAAAACTAATCCACCTACACGTCCAGGAGTCGAACATGGGACGCCAGAGGTAAAAACTGAGGAAAGCACCACTGCGCCAACCCGACCGCCCTATAATCGGTGAGTGGTCTGCATTTTCTTGCTGATAAAAGTTAAAGATAGTATAGGGCCTACACTGCAAAAAAGTTGTATAAAATCCGTTGGTTAAATTACTTTAATCAGTTGTTGAACAAAGTTTTAGGCAACATATGCTGAAAGTTTGCGTATTTTGCGCATATGTTGAACAAATGTGATTGTCCAAAAATAAGAGATGTTGAATAAAAAAGTTGGATAGCTGCGTTTCCTTACACATTTGTTGATTGAATGTGAGCGGCGGGAAAACAAAATTGACAACAGTTGAGCAATTTAGACCACGTGGTTAAAATTAGCCAACATTTGTGTAAAAAAATACCCAACAGTTATTTAAACGTCATGCGCATAACTTTGTAATGATGGAGCTAAAACATCGTCGAAGTCGATACCGAGAAAATGAAGAAAAATCCTAAACAGTTGGGCTTGTTAAGGCAGCGGAGGACACTCATAGGTAAATAGGATAACTGGGGCACACTGTGGCACGTTATTTAGGGTATGTTTGCATTAAAAAGACGTTCAGTACTTGAAGAGATTATGTGACATGCGATTAGCACATGCATGCGGCCATTTTCATGTCGCTGTGTTACAAAATACGTACGCATACGTACAAACGTATGCATGTGTAGACAGTTTCGGCATCTCAGTTTAATGTATGGTATACGTGTTCGCAGACGTATCCGTGTGACATAACACTAATTTGGTGTAAACAAGTCGAGATTAACTTTATACGTACCGCTCCCGTGTCAAACGGCTCCCATACGTTGTCCTACGTGTGGCTGATCCGCATCACGTATGAGGAGACCGCATAAAGTGATGACGTCAAAGCTGAAAATGGTACGGATACGTATACGCGCGCGGATTTTGAGCTTGCCGAAACTGTCTTATATATGCACGTACGCACGTACGTATAAATGTAGTAGCGTACATACGGTACGGTGTCACCGAATATTTTGGACAACTGGACGTATTACGTGTCAAAAAGTCCTACTTTGATCTTGAATAATTTTGTAATTTTTCAACGGATTTTAACCAAACTTTTATATCATGTAAACAATAACTGATAATTTTTATTGAGCGAGTTTAATCAGGTTTTTCCAAGAGGCTGAGATTTTAAAAGCCAGACAAAAATAGATCAATTTCAGAATTCGCTATTTTTATTTGACCTGATTTAATAATACATTGCTGGAGACAGTGGTGGAATGTGCGAGCTGCAGGATCCCCGCTAATGTTTGCAAACCACTCAATCGTTTCGCACAAAGAGGTACAAATTGACTTGTTTTTCGTATGGCTTTTAAATCTTGCTCTCTATGAAAAAGCTGATAAAACTCACTCAATAACATTTATCAGGCCTTGTTTACATGATCTAAAATTGTGGTTTAAATCCGTCGGAAAATTGCAAAGTTACACTGCAAAAACTGTGGTGTTAAATTTGTCTTATATAGATACCAAGCATGGTGTTAAAATTTAACACCGTATAGGTGTTACTTTTAATACCACATTTGGAATAAATGCACACTTGTGGTGTTAAAATTTAACACCAGGATTGGTATTTATATAAGACAACACCCATGGTGTTATTTAACACCACAGTTTTTGCAGTGTATTTAAGAGAAAAAGTACAACTTTTTTCACACGTAGTACAAGCCCACCCAAACGTAACCCAGCCCGGTGTGTTACAGCCAGTGGAGTGTCTTTCACTACACGAACAAGCCTCAACTCCGTGAGATGTGTCTTCATGTCCTCTGAACCGACTTGGAGGACGTTTGACCTTGGTCGTGAAATTGCCCGATAAAGAAATGGGTAAAAGTGTGCATAAACAGCACATTTTTATAGTAAAAGGTTTGAAACCCAACAAGAGGGTACAATACCACACATTTCACACAAAATGACGTAAAACAATTTTACCCAACCATTTTACTATATCTAAATTCCCTAGCCTTTCAATTGAAATCACTTAACAATACATATAAATTCTGCACACAACAAATTTATAAACAGTTGTTCATTGGATACCGGAGCATGAATACAAAAGTAAGTAATGATGACTTGTGCTAAGTCATAATTATGACTTATAAGTCATATTTTTGACTTATAAGTCATATTTTTGACTTTATGTCATAACTGTGACTTATGTTTTAATCATGTCCCTTCCACGCTTCCGTAGATAGAAATGCTCAACATATGAGTAAACCAAAACCCAATAGGTCAGTCGGAATTTCCTCGTCCGTGTAACACCCAAAATACTTAACCAGAGCTACACAGTAAGAATCCTTATTGATTGGTAAAAACATATATCGATGTTAAAAAGAAAATGTAAGGGTCTTTTTTACGTTTTTTCTGGTTTTGTATCTTTAAACTACTTTCTTCTTATCGGATTAACAATTGAGTGCTTCGCCGCGCGCCCAGTTGACAAGGCTCTCGAGTCTCATTGCGCGACGGATCGTACCATTATTTGTAGGGTATGCAGTTTATGAAAGTTCAAGTACGCCGCCAATAAATGCATCATATACCCATTGAAACTGCATTTGAATGTTTTAAAACCGTGTTGGGAGAGAAATAAATTCTTCCTGTTTGAAAATATTAATATTTGTTGCGTTTGTTCGTAGTGTGTAATCCCTGCTAAAATCGGCCGCCCCCGTCCATATATTACGTGATCCGTCCTTTCGAATACGGCGCTAGACTGGTTTCCGATCCACATCTAAAAATCGGAACGGACGTGCCACTGAATGGGAAAGCCATCTTCGTAGGAAGAAATGCGACTGCGTATTAAACGCTATTAAGTACGCGCACGCACACGCTGTAACATGTTCCAAACACGCGCGCGTGTTGCTCGAAATTTGTTCGAAATACGGCGCAGCCGATGCGCGTCATAAAAAACTACGCTCAAAATTCTGATGCACGTGGCGATTTGTAGGAAGTGACGTCATTTGCTTTATTTCCACAAACCGAAAATTAAGATCAGTAAATCGAAACATTCTGAACCTCAAAATTTACAAAACAATTTGGGACGTTTTGGGAGATTTTATTAATGAATTACTTTGTAAGATGAGGGACCAGCTAAATTTGTATTTTCAAATTGTGCTTAAAAACAGTATCAACATTTTAGTGCACATGTAAATACATATCACAATATTTTGTCAGGCAATCAACTTTTGCAATATAAAGCAGATAAATTATGTTCTAAGTAATGTTTCGTGCCAATAGCGCCATGAAATTGGCCCCTGGAGTTCAGAAATGTTTTCCCTTTTTTCAATACTTCATTACACCATATCACTGCTGTCCTCATCTTTTGCAATGTCAGTCGTCATCAAAGTCTTCATTATCTTTAAAGCCCCAAAATTTTACTTCACGAGCAGACAAGAAAAAGAAAACTAAAAGCGTTGAAAGCAAGGTAACAATCACATGATATGGTATCTTTGTGGAAGAAAACTGCTAACTAAAGGTGTTTTAAGTTTTGAATATTTTTTTTTTTACCTTTCATGCATTGGCTTAAATTTCTACAAGGCTCTTTATCAACATATTACTACGACTGTAATTGTGGGGAAATAAAACATGTTCCAAATTATTTAACACTTTATTAAACAGCTTCAACCCGCAAAGCATTATTATGACAATTCAGTGATTTCTTTAGAATGTATTGTACCTGTAGGTGATTGCACAACACATACAATGGAGAAATGAACTGATTGCATAATACACACTGAGGGAATGGAAGGGAATGGAATGACAAGAATGCGAGTCAAGTAGTGTAGATAACAAGGAAATACAATTAATTACTTGTACTGTAACACTTATGTAATGCTGCTGTTCCTAATTTTAAAAGTTTTCCAGTCACGTAAATAATGTCTTGAAGTTGCTGCTGGTGGGTATCACCTTCATGCCATTTGGGAACGACTTTCACCTTCGTGGGTCCATCTCCTATCAATGAGTGGACATGGGTTGGCTGCTCTCTTCCAAATGCCAAATACACCTCTTCGGGAGAATGATCTAGGGAAAAAAAACAATTAACTAATTTAAAAAAAATTGTCTAATATCCATATCTACATTCTTCAAAATCGATACAGACGTTAAAACAATTTTAGACGTTAAAACAATTTTAGACGTTAAAACAATTTTAGACGTTAAAACAAGTGTAATACAATTGTAGATCACTTGATGAATACCTGGTTGGCATTTGACGCTTGCTCATACGTTTGGGTTCACCGGCGATGTCATCCTGTTTATCCTCGAGCCTCAAATGTAGGTACAGGTGTGGACAATATGTGCTGCATCTGAAGTCTTCGCTCCTTGACAGTTTTGATTCAATCACTGTTCAGGTAAGTGAAATCTTCACTTCCTGACCCCTAATGCACCTGGTGGTTGGTGCCTTGTCCCCATCACTGTTGAACTGAAAAATGAATAACAAGTTAACATTAATAATAAATGGCACTGAGGGTTGAGAAGTTGATCAGAATGTTTTTCTTTTTTTGAAATGACTCAAGCATCGGTAAGTGCAAATTTGATGGAGATACCCACATTTTTGAGTTAGAACAATTTTTTTTGTGAGGAAACACTTAGTCTCATATGTTTTGTGCAAAAGGTCGTAAGACATGATGAACGGTATAAATACCGTACACGTTCGCCACTAATTCTTCCTAGTAATAAAAGTAACCATGTCATGATCATAAATGCCCCAGAAAGTGTAAAATTTGGTTTGGAAACACGATAAGCATGATAAGAAAATATCAAGTTTTTCTAAGTCTATGCTCCATAGACTTAGTGCATGGAGTTTCAACTCGCGAACGTACATGATAGTTTTTTCATGATCAACCACCAAATTCTCTCCGAATTTTTCGACCGTGACCGGTCGAGATGTCTTAAAACGGGACGACTGTCGCTGTCACTTGTTCACTGTACCGTGTACACTGCGCTGGTGCCTGGAGTGTGTTTTTCAGTTGTGAATTTATGCCACTTAAACCACGAATTAGCAAACACGGACCGCTAGCAACATAAAGCTTACTATACTATTGTTACCTTCATTACTTACTTTATTTTTACGAGTAATTTGTTGCTCATATACACAGCAATCTTTCGCGATCCATCGATGAAAATCATGATTGTTGCTGGCCGGCCGGCGCCGCGCCATACACAAAAAGGACATTTCAGTCTGGCTCTCTGACATGACGTTAAAATGCCGTATATTTAGATTTCACAGGCCTGGATCCCAGACTTAAGGCCAATCATCAGAGTGGTCGATTTTATAGCAGGAGATGCACAAGAAAAATAAACACATCAACGATTTAAATTTTGAAACTAGAAGAATTTATTCTACTACAGCATAATGTTAAAACATTTTAAATGTTATGAGCTACAATTCTGATGGTTGCATAATGTATACATTGACAATGTGCTTCAATTTTTATAAACCACAAAACCCCACAAATAATGGTTTGGTCTGTCGCGAAGTAACAATCGGTTTTGCTGTTTAATGGCGACGCACTCGTTGTGAATCCGGAAAAAACAAAGTAGTTCCAGCGTCAAAAACCGACAAAAACGCGAAAAGGACCCTCAAAATTTCTTTTTAACATAGATTTCTACTTTCAACAATAAATAAGGACTCAACTTGTTTAGGTCTGGTTAAGTATTAAAGTCCTACACGGACGACGAAATTCCGACTGACCTACAACTGTTGAGTACTAGAATTACCCAACTGTTGAGTACTAGAATTACGCAACTGTTGAGTACTAGAATTACTCAACTGTTAAATTAATAAATCAACTATTGTGTAAACAGAATTGACAACAGGGTTGTGCATTTTATTACTCAACAACTGCTCGATTGCATACTTAGACAACGTTGGGTAAAATGTTGAGTAAACTTTTACTCAACGTTTTTGCAGTGTACATGATAAGTAAACTGTTACAAATAGTTTTATCTCCCTGTGTGATAAAAGATATGCATGATTAAAAACAACCTGAGCAAAAACCAGCTCCGTACTTCGTCTATTTTTTGAGAAAACGGTCAAAAAAGGGTTTGCAGTCATTTCGCCCCAAAACCACTTCGCCCTGAACCATTTCGCCCCGAACCACGTCCTGTGCACGAAGTGGTTTTGGGGCGAAGTGGTATTTGTTCGATGTAGTGTTTGGACGAAGTAATTTGGGGCGAAATGGCACTCGGGCTAAGTGGTTTGGGGCGAAATGGCACTTGGGCGAAATGGTTTTGGGTCGAATTGAATTTTCGTCTCATGAGACGAAAAACTAATTGTTTTACTAATTTATCAAAGACTATAGCACTTCAGACAAAACCATTTCAGGGGAAGTTTTCTGCGGTCATCATGTTTATATTGTGTAAGTTAGGCGTAAATCTGTGAACATTTTGGATTTTCGAGATTACCAATGATGATTATACTGCCTTTAAATCTTTTAACTCACCGGTGCAGTTCAGCCATTGGCAAATCTCGTCTGGATCGTTAGTGACCTTGAAGTTATCGTAATAGGTCACATCAAAGGGTCTGTAGAGGATTTCACTCCACCGCAGGCTTAGCTGTGCACAGTGTGTGTTACACTTGATCCCGAGCTCGGGATCGAACACCGAGCTCGGGATCAGCCCCGGATCACAACTAAGTGTAAACGCTCTCGGAACCAAATTGGCCCCGGATCAGACCCCGAGATTTTGGTCTCGCGTTGGCGGAGGGTTCGATCCCGAGCTCGGGATCAGTTTGCGGTTAGATAAGCAATTAGTCTTTACCGCAACCTGCCACATCCGCTCCACAGCCGTAGCGGGGGAAAAGCCCGCGAAATTCAAGTGGCCTTGTACACTGTACATGCACAACCCATGCACACACAGAGCATGACCTTTGACTGCAACTTCTGGCACCGCGCTCGAGACCAATGTAAACGCGGCACTCGGGATCATTGCGGTTAACACTAACGCCTTCTTATCAGGGGACCAATCTTGATCCCGAGCTCGGGACCAGTGTAAACACGGTGTTAGTTTACACTTGATCCCGAGCTCGGGATCGAACACCGAGCTCGGGATCAGCCCCGGATCACAAATGAGTGTAAACGCTCTCGGAACCAAACTGGCCCCGGATCAGACCCCGATATTTCGGTCTCGCGTTGGCGAAGGGTTCGATCCCGAGCTCGGCATCAGTTTGCGGTTAGCTGGGTAATAAATCTTTTTTATATCCTATTGCAGGCTAAAGCGCGCAAAAATTCCAGGGGAGCCCGCGTTCGATCGAGCGCACACAGACAAGTATAAATTGTGTATGTGTGTACACGTAGTATACACACGCACATGTACCACTGGTTCCATGCATTGTGTGCAGGCATATATGCCATGACAAAATGCACGATACCCGTACCCGTACCCCGACGCGACTCAGTCCATGGGCCAATACCCCAAAAAATGGATGTCGGTACCATGTTGGGGGACAAAGGCTCATCATATTTTTTTGAAAGATGACCACCTTGGGCACATTTTTTGGTATGATGGACATTCTCAAGTGGTAGTTTTATACCATTTTGGTGAAAAAAACATGGTTTTTGGGACAAAATCACGTTTTTTAATATTTTCCTTATAAAAAGAGTTTGCAGGCTTAAATGAAAAATCTAAAATATGGATATTGTGAGCAGTGGAAGCGTTGATTTTTAAAAATGGTTTGTTTCATCTTTTTCTCAATGGTTGCCATGGCAACAGCCGTTTTGGGGCAAAAAACTCCATTTTTGGTAATAAAACATTAAAAATTCATATTGCAGGATTCATATGGAATATTGGGCTACTTCCAACGGCAAACTCATTCTGAGATATCCAGGCAGTTTTTAGGTACCTTAGAGTACAGTACATGTAGGCATAATGGTACATTTTGGGCCAAAAACCTCATTTTAGAGTTGCCGTTTTGGGGTAAAATCACGTTTTTGTGAGATTTTCCTTATAACAAAAGTTTGCAGGCTTAAATGAAAAATCTTTTTAAAAATGGATATTGTAAGCAGCGGGGCGTTGATTTTTTTAGGTGGTTTGTTTTAACTTTTTCTCGATGGTTGCCATGGCAACAGCCGTTTTGGGGGCAAATAACGAAATTGTTGGTAATAAAACGAAGAATTCATATCACAGGATTCATATGGAATATTGGAGTACTTCCAACGGCAAACCCATTCTGGGATACCAATGCAGTTTTTAGGTACAGTACATGTACATGTCGGCGGAATTGTAAATTTTGGGACAAAAACATCATGTTAGAATTGCTGTTTTGGGGTAAAATTCCGGGTTTTGTTTAATTTTCTGCTAAAAAGGTAGAGGAAAAAATCTGGCCGTGGAGGAATAGACCAATCCAGGAGCGTTTAAGCCCCGCCCCAAAAATTTCCACCCATCAATTATTCTGAAGGACAATTGTGATCTACGTGGTTATTTGGTGTCCAAACAATCTAATGATTATGCGCACTTCGATGTTGCTAGACGCGTTTCTACGTGGGCGGGGCTTACTGGATCGGTCTATAGACCGTATCGAATAGCCGCCATTTCGTGGGGCAGTTTCTTTGTTCCTTGCGGACATGCATGGTTGCACATATTGTGCTTCCACTGTTGAACGGTTTAAGTAAGCGACCTGCCCGCATATGATGTTGTGTGCCCTTGAGCAAGGCACTTTTCCGTTAATTGTATCTCTATCCAGGTGAAAAAATAATACATGTAAGCCTGTAAAGGAGATGTTTGATAACATAACATGCAATCGGGCGGTAATGCATACTTTCAGGAAGCTGAGGTTTACGGATTGATTTAAAGTGATTAAAATAACCAGTAGTACTAATCCAGTGCGCAAGCCACCGGCGTCGACACGCTGACCCCAAAACCACCGGCGGTATCTCAAGTGGCAGCGTTTTACCGCTGCCAAGCCACAGACCACTAGCGGTATTCAGCGGCCACCAGTGGTCTGCCGCTTCTAAGCTACCAGCGCACAACTAGCGGTGGCCAGCAGCAAACCACCAGTGGTCTGTCGCACCTAAACCGCCAGCGGACACCTAGCGGCAGCGTCAAACCACGAGTGGTCTGCTGCTCCTAAACTACCAGTGGACCACTAGCGGTAGCCAGTGTTAAACCACCAGTGGTCTGCCACTAGCGAACTGTCGCTAGCGAACCACGAGGTCTTCCGCGACAAAACTGCCAGCAAACCACTGGCGGTATCCAGTGGCAAACTACCAGTGGTCTGCCGTTTTAAAACTGCCAGAGGACCACTAGCGGTAGCCAGCGTTAAACCACTAGTGGTCTGCCACTCTAAAACCGCCAGCGAACCACAAGGTCTTCCGCCACAAAACTTCCAGCAAAATTACTGCCGGTATCCAGTGGCAAACCACCAGTGGTCTGCCACTCCAAAACCACCAGCAGAATATTAGCAGTAGCCAACGGCAAAACATCAGTGGCCTGCCGTTCTAAAACCACCAGCGGACCACTATAAAAGCACCCGTTGCCTGCCACTCACACTCCGCCAGTAGACCACCAGTGGTTGATAGGGGTATGCCTCGCCATTATGATGACCTGCCACTCCTAATATAAACCGTCATCAGTTGTTCACTGTCACTAAATATATAAGGTGTCCCAAAGAAAGCGTCCAGTTCAAACCTGGCAACATCAGAATCTCCGTTTTCCCGGATCCCGATAGGGAATCTTCTTACATGAAAAAATAGTCTTTATCGCATCTTTGTCACATAAAAATCAGTCAAGTGAATCAAAAGGTCAGCCCTTAACTATATTATAGTAGTCACTAGTTCTCGTTGTCAAACAATCCGATACCTGGTACGTGCATGAACTTGGGTGTGACTTATCTGCGTATCTCAGAGTGGAGTTGCCGTTGGAAAGACTCTAGTATTCTATACAAATTATTGGACTGTGGAGTTTTAAAGTTTTATTACCAAAAATTGTGGTTTTGCCTCAAAATGGCTGTTGCGATGTTAATCATTGAGACAAAGATTAATTTAGCCTTAAAAAAACAACGCTTCTGCTTGTCGCGAGATTTTTTTTCTTGGTGTACATATACCATTTTTAGCAGAAAATAATAATATAATAACACTTGAATTTACCCCAAAACGACAAATCTGGTAGCGCTTAATATGGTACCTGAAAACTGCCTGGGTATCTCAGAATGGGTTTGCCGTTAGAGTATACACCAGTATTCCATATAAATCTGGTGATATTGAGTTTTAAAGTTTTATTGCCAAAAATTAATGGCTGTTGCCATGGCAACCTACATGTATAAGAAAAAAAAATTAAACAAACGGTACAAACCACTTTTTAAAAAACGCTTCCACTGCTCAAAATATATATATATATATTTTATTTAAGCCTGCATACCTTTTTATAAGGAACATTGTAAACAAATTGTTTTAATACAAAAAATGGTGTTGAGAAAAAGATGAAACATCATCGCTGGCACTGCTCACAATATCCATTTTTTAGATTTTTCATTTAAGCCCGCAAACTCTTTTTAAAAGGAAATTCTCAAAAAAAGTGATTTTACACAATTATCATCGGCAAATGATGTTTTTGGCCCAAAATGTACCATTATGCCTACATGCACTGTACTCCAATGTACCTAAAACCTGCCTGGGTATCTCAGAATGAGTTTGCCATTGGAAGTAGCCCAATATTCCATATGAATCCTGTAATATGAATTTTAAAAGTTTTATTACCGTAAATTGTGGTTTTTGCCCCAAAACGGCTGTTGCCATGGCAACCATTGAGAAAAAGATGAAACAAACCGTTTAAAAAAATCACTACTTGCACTGCTCACAATATCCATTTTTAAGATTTTTCATTTAAGCCCGAAATCTCTTTTTATAAGGAAAATCTCAAAAAACGTGATTTTACCCCAAAACGGCAATTATAAAATGATGTTTTTGGCCCAAAATGTACCATTATGCCTACATGTTCTGTACTCTAAGGTACTTAAAAACTGCCTGGGTATCTCAGGATGAGTTTGCCGTTGGAAGTAGCCCAATATTCCATATGAATCCTGCAATATGAATTTTTAATGTTTTATTACCAAAAATGGTGTTTTTTGCCCCAAAACGGCTGTTGCCATGGCAACCATTGAGAAAAAGATGAAAAAACATTTAAACAAAATCAACGCTTCCACTGCTCACAATATCCATATTTTAGATTTTTTATTTAAGCCTGCAAACTCTTTTTATAGGGAAAATATTAAAAAACGTGATTTTGTCCCAAAAACCATGTTTTTTCACCAAAATGGTATAAAACTACCACTTGAGAATGTCCATCATACCAAAAAATTTGCCCAAGGTGGTCATCTTTCAAAAAAATATGATGAGCCTTTGTCCCCCAACATGGTACCGACAAGTGTCTTGGCCCATGGACTGTATCCTGCATTCAGCAATTTCTTTTGCGTGTCCGATCATTACGAAGACCCAGAGGGGACATTTAAGTATTATGCTTATTTTTATTTTTAATACGTACGTACGTGATAATAGTACATACGTACGTGATAATAATAAGTACGTACGTATTATTATCACGTACGTACGTGATAACAATACGTACGTACGTGATAATACTACGTACGTACGTGATAATTTATTACGTACGTACGTGATAATACTACGTACGTACATGATAATAATACGTACGTACGTATTATTATCACGTACGTACGTATTATTATCACGTACGTACGTACTATTATCACGTACGTACGTATTAAAAATTAAAAAAATAAGCATAATACATGTACTTAAATGTCCCCTCTGGGTCTTCGTAGATCATGGAGGTCCTCCATGGTCCGATACAAACTTCACACGTTGAGAAAAAGTGTTTCTGTATTTCCTCTACTTTCTGCAACTTCTCTACTTTCTGCAACTTCTCTACTTTCTGCAACTTCTAGCGACACTTCGTCATTATCATACAGCTTAGTTTTTAGTTGTTATATCAAGGATTTCGGAGTGTCATTTAACGATTTCCGACATAGCATAAGTTGACATTATTTCGTCGTGAAGAGAAGTTGACGAAGACGAAGTAGCCGAGTAGAGTTGTCGTCTTGTGAAAACATGGCAAACGAAGTTCGCGGGCGCTCGTGGAGCAACGACGAACTGGCGAAGTTTTTGGACATTTGGGCCAGCGCAGAAATAATGGCTAAACTGGACGGAACATCTCGGAATTCTGCTGCATTCAGTGACATTAAGAGCTAGACCTTTAACTGCAACTTCTGGCTCCGCGCTCGGGATCAACAACAGATATAAACGCGGTACTCGAGGCCATGGCGGTTAACCTCAACACATTCTTATCAGGGGGTCAATCTTTATCCCGAGCTCGGGACCAGTGTAAACACGGTGCCCCGTCAGGGCATCAGGTTCCTGTACAAAGGTGCAGTATAGAGCTGTGTGCAAAAAGAAAATAATCATTGTCGTCAAAGGTTTCAGGTTCGAATCCCGATTGTGCCTGGCATAAGACTTTTCTCTCAATCGGCCTTTTATTTTACATGTATAACCTTTGCATTATGCACGGCGCCCTGAATTCTTCACATTCAAATGGACGTGCAGTTTAGAAAGTCACATACTACGCTGTTGTTGCTACGTGGTGCATACCATTGCCTATCAACAAACAGTCTGGTTACTTTGTAATTCTGTCCTACGGTGAACACTGTATTGATTCTGTATTTCACATCTGCCGTGTGCACCACATAGCAAAAAAAATAGTCTGGTCAAGTGGATACTAAGTGTTCATGTGAAAGAGAGTACGTCAGGACACCAGACGCTCATTCATGTCTCAAAGTTCACCATACCGCTTTTATAAACGCCCAACGCCAATAAATTGAAAGAGCACATTAATAAACTATACCGTTTCAATTAATAAAAGTAATGAAGAATTAAATGTATAAACTAGTCACAAACAAATACAATTATCTGACCTCACGCTCGAGATAGGGTATTCGTTCGAAGCCCCCCCTACCCACCATCCCTCGCAGCCTACGGGTTACGACCCATCTCATGCATGAGGCCCATGATTTTTCTCTCAAACCATGTTTGGCAAATATTTCAAAATTTTAGTTTAAATACATGTAATCAAATGGTTAGAAAAATAACGAACGTTTTACCGTTGGTTTCCAAAATGTGAACAGCAAGGAGTACTGCGGCGAGTTGCATGAGCCATGGAACTCCGGGGATGTACATCAAATTGGCTTATCTTGTGTCTCTTGCTAACAAATGTCTTGACAACAATTGAAACAAGTACAGCGGTCTTTAACGTTCCGTAGTCGGCAGACTGGCACAAATCCACCACAAAATGTTTTATAAACCTGTCCCATGTTATGGTATTGTACAAGGGACATCGCACATCACAGATATGTTTGCAATAATTTGCGATGTCGCAATTTATTATGTTTGCAAATATTTGTGATGTCGCACATTTTTTCGCAAATATCTTTGCAAATATTTGCGATGTCGTAAATTTTGTCACATCCTTTGTTGCATGCTTGGCACGCCTATAAGGGTGGTGCTTTTTGGTAAAAAGCTGCATAAAATCCAACTTACGCGCGTCGCAATTAAAAGATAAGAAACCAGGTTTTTGAAGCCCTCTAGCTTCTTACCAAACAAAATCTACGCTTAGGCATGCCAAGTACACACAAAAAATATTCGAAAAAAATGTACGACATTGCAAATATTTGCAAAAGTATTTGCGAACAAATGTGCGACATCGTAAATAATTCGCAAAGATATATGTGATATGCGATGTCCCTTGTACGCTTCTTCTTCTTTCGTATGATCCCCTAGAGGGATCTGGTTGCTGAGATTAGCCGACTTAAGTCGTTGCCCTGTAGCCACCTAGGGGGTTCTTCAGCATGGCCACGAAGTGCGAGAGAACAGGAAGAAATTATCAGTTTTAGAGGTGGAAGGAAAGCCCCACATACCAACGTGTATGGGGGAAAACCCACGGAATCAGGCAGGGACTGAGAACCCAATCCACATACTGACCCGGACGGGATTCGAACCTGGACTGGATTCGAACCAGGGCCACATTGGTGGAAGGCGAGGAAAGAACCGCTATGCCAACAAATGTGCGACATCGTAAATAATTCGAAAGATATATGTGATATGCGATGTCCCTTGTACGCCACCATACGTTATAGACCAACCAAACCACGCACACCACACAGATCAGTATCTGCCAGTGATTGGTCCTCCAAATACTTATACACCGGACCAATAGGCTCGTTGCATGTTGACGATAACAAGGGTAGGGGGATACGCAACCCTTTGGTGGTCATGTTAAAGATGCGAAGTTGGTTATCCTTAGACGAAACTGAAAATGACGATTTTTTATGTGCAAATATCCAACAGTGGGCGGTGTGTTACATTTATTGGATGGCGATTTTGCAGTAACGGTAGGCCTACTAAGCTAGCCTTGTCCAAGGGCTGTGAAATTAAGCCGAACCCGCCGACCAATCACAACAAAGCTAGCAGACATCACCCACATAGGTCAAAGTGCATTGCCTCACAACAACATCACGAGATGTTCTGCCCCATACAATTTGTACAGTGTTGTATGCGGTGATCCGGGTGAATTTTTGGTTTCAAGGCCGGTCGTTTTCTTGTTCAAAGGTTCGAAAGCACGTATTTCATGATATGACATCCCTGTATTACTGGCCCTTTACTCATTGTGCGTGTTCTAAGATAACTGTCGACCTTGAAACATGAATACCTTTGAGTTTTCTCCAATGGATGTGTGCTTTCCGTTGAAAGTCCCATTGAATTGTGCGTAGTATGTCGCCATTTTGACGATAGCATGTGAGGCATAGCAACAATATCCAAGGGGCGGGGTTATTAGGGCAATATCGGAACTATGCATTGCAATCTTAATCGAGGGCGTTCCGGGTTGCGTGTTTTTTTTTTTACACCGCAGCGAGGGGTACACTCCAATTTTTCAACCCGAATAGAGTCTAAGTTTCCAATGACTGACACTTCTCGAGTGACAATCTTGGAAATAGTGACAACTCTTACTCTCACTATTAGATAAAAAGAAGAAACTGGGAAATTTCGGAAAATCCCAAACATGCATAGATTCGAACCACGGACCTTATGATTACAAGTCGAGCTCTCTTCTAACCAGACCAAGAAGCTGGTTGCAAACCGACCGCATTCAAAACCCTAAATTCCTTTAAAATAACCAACCCTAAACCCTAACCCTGAACCCTAACCTATTATATAGTCTCCTCTCAAGACGCTAAAAAGGTACCAACCCCATTGTTCTCCCCTCGCAGTGGTGTAAAAAAAAACTACGCTTCCGGGTTATATCGGACCCGGTAGTCGGCGCAAAACATCAAATTGGCAGACCGCTGGGCGACTAGTGGATTTTGCTACTCGCGAGTAGTTGCAGCAATTACTCGCGAGTAATCGATTAATCGCGAGTAGTTGGCAAAGTATCAAAAGGGAGGAAAACAAAATGCCTAAATCTGTGCTGCCACAATTCTGTGTCAAACAATGCATAGATGGCGAACTTCAGCAAAGATTATTTCATATTTCTCTCAAAAAAAACCTACCTCGATTACCTTTGAGTAATGAAAATAAAACGGTCTTGCTCCGCGATTAGACGGCATAAGTTTGCCCTAATTCTCCTTCAACCCGTGCATGTAGCTACTGTCGCATAGCATAGGCTACGTGTAATCATCGCGAGTAATCGCGAATCTACGAGTAGCAAAATTAAACAGTTCATTAAATCGGGCGTAGATACACGACACTCGTGGACACGTGGAGATCCTGCAGTCGTATTGTATAGTAGTCTTTGTGAAAGACGGTCTAACGTTGCTTGGTTCGTGTGGACAGGGAACTAGTTTATGCGCCGTACGTGCGGTCGATATTGCACTGTGTGGACAGGGAACTAGTTTATGGGTGCTGGTTTGTTAGACCATGGAGGAAGAAACATTTCTTCCTCCATGGTTAGAAGTCTTTGGAATCTCTTCACGTGTCACGTGGTTTGCTCGCGAAATTCCGAGCACATTCCTACGTGACGTAATGATTAGCATAATCCTGTTTCCGAATGTACGGCGTGTGAAGGTCGTGTACCTGTGGCTGTACCTCGAAGTAGTTGTACTGTATGCAAGACTTTCCACACGACGTAACGATAAACAAAAATGTCCGTGGTGATTTTGAGGATTTATGATGGCGGATCTTCACCGTCATGACCGTGTTAACAGAAGCGACGAGGATTCGATTATATCAAAAGACAGACAGTTTAGCAAAGGATGCAGGTACTTCTTAGCGGCGTAGGTGCAAAATTTGAAGAAAGGTAGGAATGCTGTAAAATGATGGTGTTTACAAAATATCCGCATATGCTGAAGGAGAATTGTAACGAACGACATGTTTGCATAGGCCATGGAGGAAGAAATGTTTCTTCCTCCATGCATAGGCCTACTTCCAAATACTGAAAGCCACCCAGATCAAACTGCATGGCTTTCAAGAACAGCATTTTTTCCCCCCCATCAAAACCGTTGCTCAAAATGGAATCTTTAGTTTACTCATTTTACAGGAAATTGCTATTTTTGGTAAAATCTGAATCTCCACACGTTCTACATACTTCCCTGGCCGAAATACTCTCAAGACTGACGTACACACCTTCGTTTTTATCAATTTCACCATCAAATTTACATTCTGAAGTAGAACTTCAACTAATGCACGTTTTACTTCTCCACATTTCCACTCTCGGTGGCTGAAATCTGAAGTCCTGCCTGCGCTATGGCGCTCGCGTATAACGTGTCAAGCACCAGACCAGATCCAGCACGTACCATTTTTGGACGAGGGGGGATTTGTTTTAGCGTGCCACTGCACTGTGCGGTCAGTAAATGGAGGATTTACGTCAAATTACCACTAAACGGCTTTTTGTCAAAGCGACCCGCGTAGCAACTTTACGAGTGTAAAGTCATTTGATGGGGGGAAAATGCTGTTCTTGAAAGCCATGCAGTTTGATCTGGGTGGCTTTCAGTATTTGGAAGTAGCATAGGCCTACACACATGACACACTACTACACGATGCAGATTCACTCGCACCTACCTCCATGCTCGCATCGTGGTAAAATTTTACTGAAATGCCTGCACTACATTTGTCTTAAGTTATTACGGCATAATATCACCAAAACGTGAAATTCCGTTAAGAAATCGTAATTTTATTGTGGAAATGTTAATGATTTCGGAAAGAATTGGGAAGTTGATCACGGCTTCAGACCTTGCGTGCATACTGCTTGCAAAACATATGAGACAGGTTTGTAAATTTCTAAGTGATTCCTCGCAAAATCTTAAATTTTGCCACTCGAAATGTTGTTAATTTCCCATTAAATATGCACATTCCAATGCTAGATCTGAGATGATTCATTTTAAAGAAAACAATTATGATCAACTTCCCAAATCTTGTCACGGTGACGACCCTCCTGAGTTTGTCCTCCAGATGGGGGCTGGGGGATGGGGAGGGGTGGGGGGGGGGGGGGGAGAGGACGGGATGGGGGGACAAGGTGGGGGGGGGGGGACAATATAGCCATGTGGGGAAACGCACATAGCAGCTAACAGGAAAGCATCATACTCATAGCATGGGCTCTGTTTGTTCACACTTCCAATCTGGAGGACAAACCGGGTAAATTTGGTCTGCAGGAAACACGTTTTAGCAATGAAAATATTTCAAGTGTTTGCTTGAAAACACTTTAATTATGTCATGCTCCATTGCATTCTAACCATTTCTTTCACTTTCGTTTCTCTTTTTTCTCGTCAGACCCACAAATTAGCAGAGTTTCAATAAAGTACGGTACAGAAGATGGAATCTCTGTCGGCAAAGTATTTCTGCGAGGTAAAATTTGTTGTAATTTATAATCTTTTCTTTAACAAAAATTCCAATGTCACAAGATAGCAGTCAATCCACCCATGATGGCACACACAAACCCCGGAAACAAACCCATGTTGAGCATTTACTGGTATTTCCTTTTGCAGTCTCTGTACAGGGGAACAGTGACAATAATCACATAATTATTAATACAAGATCCACCTTATAAGAAGCTTTTCATGCTGATATTACAAAAATCATGTTAAAACGGGGCACTTTTGCCTACACAAGTGTTCAGTTCAGCTTTATGCATGAACAACTCGTACCTGCTTGAAACAGTGTAGTAGAGACCAGACCTGTGGAAAATGCTGTGTCCTTGATGAGCCACGGGGGAAAATGAATTTAGTAATTACAATTAAACGCTGTTTTAGACAGATTCTTACCAAATTCTCACGATTTACTATCGTATGCGATTCTTTTGCTTTTTTCTTCAGAAAATGAGGAATAAGATTGACCTCCATCTACACGGGATTCTCATCAGTCCGTACACTTCCTGACTACTTGCGGCTTCTCCCAACAGAAGAGTGTGCAATCCTTTGTCTCCACGCTTTGGTCTTCTTTTAATGTAAAATGTCCTGTTGCTGCTTCGTGTCTGGGGTTTCCATATTTGATGAATGATGGAAAATTAAAGCTACACAAGACTTTTTATTTCAAATGTCCTGCAGCTAGCTGCACGACTTCGTGACTTATGTCAATTGCAACGGACAGCCACACACAAAACAGTAGTCTTTAATCAGAATGAATTAGACTGTATTGAAGCCTTGCTTGACAAATTCTCTTTTGAGCATGTAATCGGCTACATGTAAGTATGCATGTACACTCCATGGTGTATTCACATAACATGGAGGCCTAATTGAAAGGTACAACTTCCATGCAGATGTACATGTAACTAGGACAGTTCTTTAATAATCATGAATGAACCTACATGTTGAAATTTTGAGCAAACTGTCCAAGGAGGGAATAGACACATTTTGTGCCCTTGTAAAAGTGCCCAATTTCGTGGTGATGCTTGGCGATGTCATGAGATTAGCTAGTGGATTTTGAAAGTTCATTTTTCTGAGCTATAAAGGTACATGTACATATATAAAGGTACATGTATATTCCTGCTTAAACTTAAAGAGCAGAATGAATTTGGGCCATGGGGTCAAAGACTTGCGACGTGTCACAAGTATACCAAATCCATCACATCTCGCAACGGGTTCAGCAAGTTCCGATGGATTTGGCTACTTTTGCGACACGTCACAATTCTTTGTGATATCGACCCCTGCTCTTGTATAGAAAAGCGTACATGTGAACAAAATTTGACAGTTTGAGTCCACTGGGAAGCATGCCTCCAACTACACGAAATAAATGCTACTGTACATAACAATTGAACTCTGACCTCCAAGTTTTTGTTTATTCTTTACATGTATAGTCATCAGTGCTTGGGACAATTATTTTTTTGGAAAGACAAGTAAATTCATAAACGTGCCTGCATTGATATAGCAACACAGCAAGCTGTATTAATAACGTCACTTATAAGATTGGTACTAATTATTAGTACTATAGTAAAACAATATGCTTATCACAAGAAAATGTTTATGCCCTATCTTTCAATCATTGCTTTCATTCCTTAGGTTTAAAGACATGATTGGTAAACTTTCAAAAATGGTACCAAACGCATTACAGAACTAAAGTATGCCTTTTAAAATTTCACTCGGCCATAATCCAAAACCCTTTAAAATACATGCATGGTTTTTGTGTTGAATAAATGGTAAATAATTCATTTGCAAATTGTCAACAAAAAAAACAAAAAACTATCTGGCAATTTCTCGCACGAAGGTACCGGATCATGGCTTCAGACCTTGTGTGCAAAACATGCGAGACAGGCTGAACAAATGCATGGTTTTTGTGTTGAATAAATGGTAAATAATTTATTTGCAAATTGTCAACAACAAAATACATGTAGTTGGCAATTTCTCATAATAAGGTACCAGTACCCGAAAGAATTGAGAAGGTGATCATGGATTCAGACCTTGTGTGCAAAACATGAGACAGACTGAACAAATGTGTTTTTTCCCAAAATCTTAAATTTTTGCCACTTGATATAGACCCCTTGCACGGCGGCCATGACAGAGGGCAGGTTTTTCTATTTAAATGTGTGACAATAGATCCATCAAGTGCATACTCGTGCATGACGCAATGTGACCAGGTGATGCCTTCTGTTATGGCCGCTGTGCAAGGGGTCTATTTTTTCCCATCAAATCTGCACATTACAATGCTAGCCGAGTCATTTTGTTTTTAAAGAAACAATTATGATCAACTTCTGAACCCTTTACCAATGGTATTATTTTATATGAAAAAGGAAAGAATTTACAAGTCAACTTCATCTACTTACTAACTTTTGTCCAAATTAAAATATAGGCCTAATGATCGTCATTTCTTCCTGCCAAATTTGTTTTTCTATCAGATCTGCACCTAATGACGGCTAACATTGGTTATTTAGTAATTTTGTCAAGGAATAGTGATGTCTGCGACTTGTAAATTCTTACTCGTTAAATCAACAGAGGAAGGAAAACATTTATCGTTGCTGTATGGCCCAGTTTCCGGACACGGTTCGAATTTTTTTATTTTTGTAAAATGTCCTTCGAAGAGCTGTCTCTCCTAATTTTGATTAGCCCCTGCTTCTGGCGGTCATTATTTATACTCAGAATTCTAAAAAGGTCCAACGACGAACGTTTTACGCTGCCAACTTGGACTTGGGGAGCACATCGGTACAGTAGGGCGTACAGTGCGCTTCCGTACGTCCATATCCGTTAGAGTATGTCACCAGTCTTGCATCATTATTCATGAGCAATGATATCATCTTTGCGATTGGGCGATTCCAAAATGACCTTCGTTTGAATATGTATGTTCAGGTCAAAGTCCCTGGTCTCACGTGACAGGTGGAAAGATTCCAAAGACGTCTTAGGCTGGATCCGAATTAGTGGCTTTGGCTGTGGCTGCGGCTGTTGCTATGCTGTTTCTAAGGACTTTCATTGTCCGCCCATAGCAACAGCATAGCAACAGCCATAGCCACAGCCAAAACCACTAATTCGGATCCAGCCTTACAGACTGAACCCAATGGCACATAAACTAGTACCCTGTCCACACGGTGCAATGTCGACCGCGCACGTACACGAACCAAGCAACGTAAGACAGTCTTTCACAAAGACTACTGCAGTCGTTGCACTCGATCGTTAAACACGCGGTTTGCAATCATTGGCTTATGGGGCTTATTACGCATGCGCGACTTTTTCGTAGTCTTTGTACGTGCGCTGTAACGAAGGATTACCCCTCGCAGTGGTGTAAAAAAAAAAATGCGCGTCCCGCCCATCCCCGGGGGCCGGGGTATCAATTGACAAGTGCATTATTGTTCAAAACATGCTTGTCGGATTTTCGGCTAGCACAAAAGACACAATGAATTGAAATAGTCGGCACACACAACAAATAAGTCACCTGCACACAGGTCGCCTTTTAAGTGTGCTGGGAAACAGGCCTTCGCAGGATCTCATGCGAAGTTGAGCAGTGGTTGGTGCGGAAAAACCGCGCAAAACCACTGCGAAAGGAGTGTAGCATCTGCCCAAGATGTCAGAGGTTCTGCCTTCGAATCCACACTGAGACGACATTATTTTTCTAACATTTCATGCCTTAAGGTCGGCTCTTTTGAGTATCGAGGTTGTTTGGCCGCAGTTCTCATGACCGCGTCAGCGCTGCCGGCTATGCCGGCGGACGAGCAGTGGTACGGGTGGGTGATTGTAGCGAGCAGCCACGTCGTGTTCGCGCTATGGGCAGGACTCCTCAAAACCATTGGCGTGTTACTGCCGTCATTAAGTGCCTACTACGACACGGATATTTGGGTTTTGGGGTGGATAATGGCGGCTGTGAGTTCAACCAACAACATTGCAGGTAAAACAAATTGATACGAAATCTACATGAAATCGACATGAAAACGGCACAATCTTTTGTAAAAATTGCTTTTTTAAGTTGCGAATTTTTTTTTAAATTCCTGTGCAATTTATAAATGGTGTAGCATATTTAAATAATTGATTAGAATTGAGAATTTGATCAATAGCTTCTGTTTGTTTCATGAAATTACTTAACAAGCATCAGTAAATGCAGATTTTTTGAAAACAACTGAAAATGTTCTTTGGTCAATCCCATGTTTTGTACACAAGGTGTAACTCCATGGTCAAGTACTCTGTTCTTTCGAATAATTTACACAAACAGTCACTCCTACATATCTTTGTTTCTCGGTGTTGATAACTCTTGCGATTACATTTCTTGTACATGTACTATACGGTAACTGTCATGGTTTTGCCAGCTATAGCTTCTGCACCGGCGGCCATGACAGGCGGCAGGTTTTCATATTTAAATGTGTGACAATAGATCCTCAAAGTGCCTACTCATATGACGCACAGTGACAATGTGACTGTCCCCTGTCATGGCCGCCGTGCAAAATATATTTGAGAGTGGAATATTTCAGAATGGAAATGACAAAAATACGTATCAAAATTTCAACACCCATGAGAAAAATGGGAGGGGGAGAAGTCAAATATGTGACCTGGACACACCATGGAATGACCATAAAAACGGAAAGTAACGAAACAAAAACGAAGCGTGGCAGTGTCCCAAGAAAATTATTTGGCCACATTTGCATACATGCTGGACGTTTTTCGCGTTCTCACATGCCATTTTTTTTTAAATTTTCTTTGCAACGAAATCGGTTTATTTCAGAATTGTTCATGATGAAGCGAACAAAAACGCCACAGAAAATTAGGGACAAGGTCGAGTGCATGGTTATACACCGCTGTTAATATGTTACGTCCCCCGCGCGGTCCCATAGCTATTGTATATGAAAAGTATAGGACTGGCTTGCGAGGGCAAATCTAACTACATTGTAAAGATTACAATAAGTTTGGACCTTGCAGTTATAGGCAGTAATATTTTGTCCTTTAGAAGGGCAGAAAATACAATAGTCAACTACACGGCCGTGTACAGGCCTATACGGGTGACTGCACTCGTACCATTTACAGACTGTACATTTAGCCTTTTGTGTGTAACCATTGCACTCTGTTAATAGGGCTCCGAATGCAAATGGCCCATTGTACAAAGTCTACATTGTATATTGTTGCCACCTGATGCACGCCTATCGCAACCAACGGTCTGGTTGCTTTATGCCTATGCCGATCTCTCTAGTCCTACATTATTGTACTTCACACTTGCCTCGTGCCCCCATCGCATTGCATAGCAACAAAAATTTAGGCTGGTTATCTGGATAATAATGTGTGCATGTGAAACACGCAAAAGGCCATTATAACCCACTTTCATTTCGTCCAGGTTGTTGGGTATATTGTGTTTGTTTTTAATGGCGAACAATAATATTCACCAGGACATCGAGTCTTAACGGACGGGGTCATTTTTGCCAACTTCTCGACTCGACACTTTTTCCAGCAACATTGGTTTTGTTTTTACACAACATTAGGTAGATATTTTGCACTGGTGGCCATGTTAGGGGCATGGGAATTTTTTAAGTTTATGTCCCAACTCGAATTTAAGGAAAATTATTATTGGAATCGATAGCTTGGACGATTTTGGAATACGCATTTCCGTCGCAAAGGCTTAGTTTTAGCATGGAGGAAGTTTCCTTCCTCCATGGTTTTAGAGAACATCACGGGAAAAATATTTCATATGATTGCACTCAAAGCGGCGGGCCAGAAACCAAACGGATTAGATTGGTTCCCGATCCCTATAGATTGGTTCGCTTATTGCGAAAATATAGGGTAAAGGGCAGCCATGAAAAGGGCAGCCATGACGGGCAGAATTCTGCCCGTCACGTGGTTATTATTATTTTATTTTTTTTAGTAAGTGCGCAGATTTTGCATATAGACAGTTTCGGCAAGCTCAAAATCCGCGCGCGTATACGTATCCGTACCATTTTCAGCTTTGACGTCATCACTTTATGCGGTCTCCTCGTACGTGATGCGGATCAGCCACACGTAGGACAACGTATGGGAGCCGTTTGACACGGGAGCGGTACGTATAAAATTAATCTCGACTGGTTTACACCAAAATAGTGTTATGTCACACGGACACGTCTGCGAACACGTACCATTAAACTGAGATGCCGAAACTGTCTATTTGTAACTTGGCCGTGCGTGTCGAACATATCCAATTATGTACATAAAGTACATTGCCTAAAGCAAAGGGCTTGGCCAATTTTTTAATATAAAAAACACAATGCGCACGCGCAAAGACGACCAATTACAGATCAATATGAAGCGCCCTTTACCTGTCCTTATATTCTCCTGTGTGGAATATGTGGACGGGAACCAGTCTACAAACGGATCATCACGCCCACGCCCTCTTTCTTCGCGCGCTTCACGCACTGCTAGCTCGGCCGGCAGCAGTTTCACACACTTTTGTATATATGGAGCTGAGGCGGGCGTGACAAAAACACAGAATTTTCATGGAAACGCAACATTTGCGACGGAAATGCCAATGGAAAAGGTATTCCAAAATCGTCCAAGCTATCGATTCCAATAATAATTTTCCTTAAATTCGAGTTGGGACATAAACTTAAAAAATACCGGGGCATGCCTTCATAATTCAATGATTGAACGTGACATTCTATCCACAAGGGATCTACTGATGCATGACGCACGTTGACGATGTGGTTGCTCCCTAAGATGGCCGCCGTGGCCGTGCAAAGTCTATTTAGTACCAATTTGTATACACCATAGGTTTAGTGAAATGAAAATTAACAAACGGCTGGTTTTATACACAAATCAACGGTGCAGACAAGGCAAAGCCTATGGAGAATTCCTCTGTTGTCCTGAGATGACATAACAGCTGTGCTCATGAATATGGAAGTTCTCATTTAATAGCATAAAAAGAAAACTTGCAATTACACCAAAACGCAACTATTAAATTCTCTGAAATAGACCAGTTGCGTGATAGATTTGCATAAATCCTAGAGTCACGCCTTATATTTGCATAAATGCTAGAGTCCCTCTTTCGCGCTATATGGCGCTCGCGTACTGGTGAGTCAAACACCATGCTATACCTGGCAAATCGGGCTGTTTCCAGGTGGTGCACGCTGGTACATGGTAACCGTGCGGTACCTGGAATACCTTCCACATTACTCTATGTATTTTTAAGCTGGACCATGTTGATTGAACATGTTGATCGGCAACTTCAAACCAATCACATAACCCAAAATCGTTTCTCCACTTTCTTAAATGTATCGTTGCAGTTTAGAAACGTTCCAGCTTTCAAAGTTGACATCGATTTCAAGTTTAAAAAACACGTTCTATTAAATTCGTTATTTTGACAAAAATTCACGAGGAGTACATGCTCTAAAATGTTCATTTTAACATGTAATTTCGGATGGTCCAGCTTAAAAATGCATAGAGTAATGTGCGAGGTATTCCAGGTCCCACACAGACCTTCGCGCCGGTTACTATGGACCAGCTTGCACCACCTGGACGCGGCCCGATTTGCCAATTTCTCCGGGTTTTTTTTTACGGAACGTCCTGCAGCAAAATTACTGGAACATTTTGTTTTTCTCCGTAAATTTACGGAATTATTCCGTTTATTCCGTCGTTTTGTCCGTAAAAATACCGATTATTCGACAATGTCCGTAAAATTACGAAGCTCGGTCCTTCAATAAACAGTGTGAATTCCGTAAAAATACGAAAACTCCGTAAAAATACAGAAATGTTATTTTTTAAAATCTGTAAACAAATTTTACGGGTTTTTCGGAAACATTCCGGCAGCATATCTTTGTGCAATTAAACATACGGATTCTACGTGTGCAGTCCGTAAAATTACGGAAATGACCCTGAAAATTCCATAAAATTGTGTCCGTAAAAATACGTCGTTGACTTTTTAAGAGGTTATTGTTTTTTGACGTAAAATACATGCTGATGCATTTTCTCTCTAAAAACAAAAAACTGTAAAAAAATACAAAATTTGAAGTAGGGAAAAGGTCACTTCTTACTTAAATAAAAACAATTTTTTTCCCCCTGAAATCCATTGTATTCCTGTTTAATGAGGCTGGATCCGCCACTGATTTGAGCAAGGTTTTCCCGCTCAAATCTTGTATTCTACACCGAGTACAATGTGGCGTGTATATAGTACATGCTGATAGCCTTAAGGGGCCGTCCACAAAGTACGTACGCACGGAGGGGGTAGGGGAGGAGGGGGAGGGGAGGGGAGGGGAGGGGTGACATTGCGTACACCATGCGTACAGGGGGAGGGCGAGGTCCAAGCCAATGCGTATGTACGCAAACCGAAAATTTCCTTTTAGTAAATCGGGAAATGATGGACAAGTTGACCATGGCTTCAGCCCTTATGTACAAAACATATTAGACAGGCCACACATTTTTCTCACACATCTCACATTTTCTCACTCCTCAATTTAGGTTTTTCCATTAAATCTGCAGTTACCGATGCTTGATGTATCATTTTAATTAAGTTTAAAAAAGAATGCAAAAGAAATCTACATGCGACATGCGAATCGTACTAGTAGTATATATCACTATACATGTAGTACTGAACCATTTACCAATGCTTACCAATGCTGAAGTATATATAGAATGCGTATGCGTACAGGGGGAGGGGGCCATTGCGTACGTCATACGTACAGGGGGAGGGGTCTAAACATTCGGCATTTCATGCGTACGTACTTTATGGACGGCCCCTTTAAATGTGTAGTTTGAAATGCTCAAGATTAGCTTTTTGCATATAAAATTTGCATAATAGCTGGCTCCCCAAATTCTCAGTTCACTTTCGAATGGAGGTGCAGTTTCAAAAGTCGTATATCCTATTGTTGCTACGTGGTGCACGCCTAGCAATCAGCAATCTGGTTGTTTTATGCTATTCTGTCCTACGGCAAACGCGGTATTGGTTATGTACTTCACACCTGTCGCGTGTACCACATAGCAACAAAATATTAGTCTGGCCAAGTTGATACTTAGTGTGCATATAAAAGGACGGATATCAGTGGTGGGGGGGTGGGAGGGGGGGAGAGGGGGGGAGAGGGGGGGGAGAGGGGGGGGGAGAGGGGGGGGAGAGAGGGGGGGAGGGGGGGGAGGGGGGAGGGGGGGAGGGAGGGGGGAGGGAGGGGGGGGGGGGGGGATCTGGGCTCATTAACATACAGGAATACAATAGAAAGGTCCGGTATGTAATCCTTTGTTTGTTTTTTCTGCATTTGAATTACCCTGAACCCGCCATGCTGGCTATTCATGCGAAACACGTCAAAGGCTGTTGAATATAACTTTGGTTGTTTCATTTCAATGGTGATTAGGCACCATCGCCAGACGTTGCGTTCGAATATACTGCAGTTCGATTCACGACTTAACTAATTAAAAATTAGTAATATCTAATTACAAATTAATTAAATATTGCGTTATTACGAAATACTATTTTGTAATTATTTATTACCTATTTCGTATTACAATTTACTAATTTGGAATTATGATTATAATTAGCTCAGCTGGTAGAGCGTCTGTCTATAGTGAGTCACAGAGTCAGGGTGTCCCAACAGCCACGGTTAGGGGAATAACCACGCAGCCGAGCTCCGTTTTCCCTAAACTCTGAAATTTCTCCGTCATTTCCCAGCGAAAATCTGTCAATTTTGCATGACAAGTGCGGAATATATACAGTTTGGAGCATGCAAAATTTGAAGTTGGTTGGAAAATTCCTTGATTTCCAAATTTGACGGCATTTGGGACACACTTTGACCTAATTCCCGTCACAATCTGGGGTGAGTCAACGGCCGTACAAATGTACACCAGCGCGGCGCATGCGCAGGGTGTCCCAACAGCCACGGTTAGGGGAATAACCACGCAGCCGAGCTCAGTTTTCCCTAAACTCTGAAATTTCTCCGTCGTTTCCCAGCAAAAATCTGTACAATTTTGCATGACAAGTGCGGAATATATACAGTTTGGAGCATGCAAAATTTGAAGTTGGTTGGAAAATTCCTATATGTATTTATTTATTACAAATTTGCGCTAATTGTCTTTCGTATTATTACATCATTTTTTCCGTGTAAAATGTATTTTGTGGGAAAAATTGCCAACTGAAGATGCTTTTTTTTTCTTAAATCGTTTGCCAACTTTTTTAATATTCACTAATATTCACACACAAAAAACATGCATGCTAGATTTTTAAAGTTTTATGAAGTATAGTACTGCATTTTATACAGTTTATACAATGCCGTTTATAAACAATATTCTTTAGTTTGTAATGCTGTTGTTCGTGGAATTCGTTTAAAAATTTTTTTAACACGGCCGACTTTTGTTTCTGTTTGCAGCTGTTTTGGGCAGCGTGTTGAGCTTACTTCTTGGCGGTCGGCTAGCGGTTATTCTAGGCGGGACCATGGCAGCCAGTGGCCTGTTTCTCGCGTCCGTGTCCCCAAGTCTGCTGCCGTTTGCTCTTTCGCTCACTCTACTCACGGGTAAAATGTACAATGTGTCCTTTAGAAAAGAATATATATCCATTTTTTAAATAAAAATTATCGCAAAACTACTAAATATTTCAAAAGAGAGAAATAACTATCTGTAGAAAATTTTGAATGTCTTCTATTTAATGGTACATGTATTAGGTTCATTATAGGAGATGAATTTTAGAAACACGAGAAAATTGCAGTGCCCCGACTGGGATTCGAACCCAGGTCCTTCGCATACATGGCCAACTGCTCTACCAACTGAGCATCACAACAATCTCGTGCTTGCCAATCATTTTCATTATGTCATTTCCATGGATGATTGAACAAATAAGACAGTTATGAAAGCTTGAAATCAGCACTACATGTGACAAATGTGTACACAATGGTCAATGAATGAAGAAAAACAATCATTCGGATCCCTTCTCTTTTGTGACACATTACCAGACAAACTTAAGGTGCTGTGCCCCCACATGGCCACTATAGACTGCCGAAGTGAATACGTCATCATTTGTTAGTTGCATAGGCAATGGCTCTACACTGGAAATCACTGAACCGTGTCCCTGTGCTTTTGCAATGGTATTTTTTCCGACGGCCATGATGTTTAGAGCTAACTACCATGGCAACACGTCACACCTCGGCTGTCTATTCCTGTAAATGTATAGCTGGCATTTCGCTGTCCCAGCGCCCATACTGGGCGCTGGGACAGGCTAATTTGTTTGCGTCCTCATTGGCCAAAATTGTATACGACACGTGACCACGAGGTCACGTCTTTTTCTAAAAACAATTTTTCCTGCAGACAAGGCAGGTCTCACACACAATACACTCATTTTATTCGTAAATTTGATTTTTGCACTTGATATATAAGTGTAAATATACCATTTATCAATTTTTCGTCTGGCAGTAAGCAACCCTCAATGCAACGCGCATCTGTATATGTGACATTTGTGTCACGTGTTTCCATTACAGAAATCTGTGAAGGCACATCAGACCGTACCATCGATATATATACACTGGATGAAGCAACGTCTTCTAAAATTGAAGCAACCGTCCGCCATTGTACCCCACCAAATACAATGCCTTGCCTATACTGGTCATATACTGTCTGCATTAGTCTACATCATGGTGGAATGCAAGCGATCGCATGGACCGGGGAGCAGTCTAGGCGCCAAGCATTGTTCGTGGGGTACAATGGCGGCCGGCGCATGACTTCAATTCTCGTATAGCCAACTGCTATTGCATACTTCATCCAGTGTATATATATCGATGGTAGCGGGTAATGAAAAGTGGAGGAATTCCCAGTATGGGCGGAGGGAACAAGCGAAGGCTGGCATCTTTGTCTCATGTCTGTTACTAATATACTGCCTGCCTTATCATCCAATGAGCCCCTTCGCGCGTAAATGTGACGCGCATCGCTTTGAGAAAAAGCGGCGTTGAGGAGATTTGGAATGAAACGACGCACTGAAAAATCACAGATTCACAAAAACAGTTTCCGTACGTCCAAGTTAATTTTCAGTGCGTCGTTTCCATAGAGTTACAGTGTATATATAGAAAACTAGAGTGTGCACGTACTGGCTATTCAAGTCACGTTTGCAACTGTGCCGATGTGGGCGGTGCCATGTTTGCTTAACGCTATGAGTGCAAAGTGGACAAAACCCTTTTGCCCACCGAGCACCCATAGCGTTAAAGAGGAAGAATCCCCCTTGACGAAAATCCAGCATTTAGGCTTTTTTCGATAGTCCAAACATCCCTTTTGCCGACGTGGATTTTTATTATTTTTTAATTGTCAGTTTTAAGTGGATAAATTGCAAGCAAAAGTGCGTTTTTCGAAAATGAGATTTTCGCGATTTCTGAAACGCTCATTAGGTATTCATGATATGCGCGTGACCCCGTGACGCAATCCTGAGAAAGAGAAGTCAACACGATAGTTAGCTCCATACGTTTACACGCAAAAAACTTAGAAAACCGTCTCTTTTAGATGGTGTTTTTTGAAGAATTTTGTTGTTCCAAAAAGCCAGAGATATGCCCAGTAGCTGCGTGGTTGCATGTTTTACCAGACACTATGGAAAAAAAAGAGCAGCAAGATTTTCTTTTCTATTACCAAGAGAGAGAAAAATGAGTCGCTCATTCTATAACTTGTACGGCCGATGTCCAAACACGTGAAACTACGCCGCAGTGGACCGTACACAGACCGCTGTGAATGCCGTTCGTTCCCTGACAAAACCACCCGTCGCAATGCACCAGAATTTACTTCAAAAATAAGTCACTGTGAGCCACAATTTCATCGTTTTTTCACAGGTAATAGTAGATTGCTGTCATATTACATGAAGTGTTTTTCACGTTTGTATTTTGAATTACAAGGACAAAATAGGCATGATAAACATTCACTTCGTGTATTTTCCATTCAATACTGCACAGACCGTTTTGTATGTTTCTCAGGATGACGTCAACACCCTGTTGATAAACAAGCCGAGTGACCTCGAGCGTTTCAGAATTTGGGTGAAGCGGGTCGGAACTGCTTTACGTTTTAAGCAAAAGTCTGTCGATTTTTTGTGAAAAACAAGTTGTGATGGTGTTGTAGACACATACACCTCCATGATAAACAGAAAAACTAAAAAAATATGGAAGGGGGGATTCTAGCTGTTTAAGCCAAAATGGCGGCGTCCATATTGGCACATCGTGTATTGGGAGTGCGCACTCAAGTTTTCTATATATAACTCTTTCGTCGTTTCAATCCATACTCCCTCCACATTGCTTTTTCTCAAAGTTAAGTTTGTCAAATTTACGCGCGAAAAGGCTCAGTGTGAATCCACCCCATTTACTGCACTTGTTTGGGTGCACTGTTGACTTAATTCCCGCCATTGTTGTATCCTTGTTATCTAAAGGTACTGGCCTTGGAGCAGTCATGTGCGTCTTCAAAGTCTACTTGGGTCTTTACTTCCATGACCGGCTAGCGTTAGCCTCCGGTGTCGCCATGATGGGAGTGCCTATGGGTTTAATCATCTTCCCAGGTTTGGCCGAATTCCTAAGCTCAACCTACGGCATCCAAGGAACACTGCTCATACTGGGCGCCCTCACGACGCACCTGATTGTGTGTGGACTCTTGCTCCGCCCACCAAAGGGCGTGACCACTAACAGGACAACCAATGGCTACACGCCAATAGATTCCTCATCAAAACAACGGCAAGGCATTGGTGTACTGCTCCTAAAACAGCTGGCTGAACTACTGGATGTTAAGTTATTGACGAAGCCGGACATGTGGGCGCTGATGGCCATACTAACCATGTTTGCCTTTGTGAATGATTCTTGGTTGATATTCATGGTGTCCAATGCAATGTCCAAAGGCTTCGGCGGTTTTGTATCTGTGTCCTTCAGCGTAATCGCCGGTATTTCGGCCGCCATTTTTAGTCTGCTGCAAGGCATCGTCATCTCAAAAACTCCCTCTTGTATTCGTTTGGTGGCGTCGGCTGCGACCATTATCGGCAGTCTGGCGTTGTTTCTGAACCCGTTTTTTGACAGCTTCGCAACCATGGCTTTAGCAGTGGCCATGTACGGCGTCGCGTTGGCCGTCCTCAACCCAACCACAGTGTGTCTTGTCATTGAGACTCAAGGGAATAACCGTTCGGCCAACGCATTCGGATGGATGGGGATAGCAGCTGGTCTATTCAGAATAGCGTTCGGCTTCTCTACTGGTATGTACACCCGGGAAACGTTTTTTGCTCATACGTGGGGTACAGTGACCGAGTTGTTCAAGTCGTTTCAGTTGAAAACTTGGTGTGGCGGGATTGGTATACCCGGTCCTTGTGTATCTGCCCTTGAGCAAGGCACCCACAATTGTTCCATCCTTCGGAAGGGATATAAAACCGTTGGTCCAGTTTATTGCGTAATGTACTTAAAAGAGCCCAGAGCATTATTTGCTGAACAAGAAGGGATTACCCAGTGTCTGGCCGTCGGCTGCCAATGGCGCCACCCACCTATGTATCTTGATGTTTAGGTGGAACTGGGTGGAAGACACTTGTTAACTTCATGCAAATCTGCCTACGGGCTGCGAATTGAAGTCACTCGAACCCATTAAAAATACATAGCTAAACAACATGCACCCAGTGTTAAACGTTTTTCAAACATTTTAAAAAGCAGTATATCTTGTTTTTGATTATTCACTTACGAAATGTAAGATTCTTATAATTTACCCAAGTGTTTTTCTTCCTAATTTTCAGGTGGCCTGTACGATCTCACAGGAAACTACGACGCTACCTTCATGCTACTTGGGGTTATGCTGGCCATTATTTTACCCATGCTTTTTGTTGGCCAAACTGCATCGAATAGTTAAATCTCTCTGGCGTGAGCAAATGTCACGTGACGTCTGCCGTCCAAGCAGTGGCGTAATATTCTTGGTTCAAGACGTTTTTGTTTTTGGTTGCGTTTGTCGCAAAATTTAGTCGCCGCAAGAGGACGCTGACGTCTAAGGAAACTTGCAGTGACCGTGCGATGCAATGTGCCCTTGGTCCCAAACTTTAAAAGCGAAGCAAACTTTCAGTCAGTGGAGTGTACTCCTATACTATAAATTTCCGCCGCGCGGTGCTAACCAAAGACGATATAGCGCCGTATAGGCGCAAGCTGGACCTTTCATGCCAAATCAATTTAATTGTCGTGTCTGACATGCCTGTCGCGTGCTGCTCTAACATTTCGCCACAACACAAATTACACCATGAGAGGCATGTCAAACAGACACGAGGGGTGGGGGGCGCGAAAATACATGTACATGTATATATAATCTTTTTCAGGAAATAATTTACAAGTCGGACCTTACATAATCCCTCCTGCACTAAACCTATAGTATAGGACAAGTGAAGTGGACAAATCAGAAGAATTATAAGTTTTTCCTAGTAAAACTTCATATTTTCCCCCTCCAAATGTTGGTTTTTGTTTTTTATTAAATTTGCACTCTTTGACGGATGCTTTAGAAGTCATTTTTTTGGGGGAAAACATCGTCCGAATACGGAATTGTTTGCCCCATAGCTACCGCGTGAGGACCCGCCACGTGATCGCGAAAATTTTACAAGATGTTTCTGGCAACGATAGCCCGAAGTTCAGGAAAAAAGCGCCCTCTCAAAGTAGCGCTCTAAAACAGTCGCTCGTATCCAGCGCCCTGGTGGTACGGGCTGATGTACCTTCACCATAGAGTAGATATAGAAAACTAGAGCGTACACTGGCTATTCAAGTCACGTGTGTAGACTGTGCTAATGTTGGCGACGCCATGTTTGCTTAACGCATTGAGTGCAAAGTGAGCATCACGTTGGTCGAATTGTTTTCGTTGATGTCTCACTTGAAAGCGAATAACTTTTATGTTTTTAGAAAAATTCAATTTAAAAAAACATTTTATTTTTCGAGATGCCACACCCAAAACTTTGCATCGATGTTGTTTACGTACATTTTATCTGAATAAGTGGGAGGACACTCACAGAGCACCGTAGTTCGTCTTAACACGATTCTATGTGTATGTCCTTTAATGCAAATGTCAAACATAATTTGACATGGGCCCTGTCACCATGAAAATGAAATAACCATTGTGCGATGAGAGAAACATCACAGGGACCTCAACGGGATTTGAACCCGAGACCTTCGACACACCGTGCAGTTGCTTAGAGTATGCATGCACATGTACAGCACGATGATTATTTCGGTTTGAACGGAATAACAAAGCTGCAACACGTCATTGCACCATGGTTGCACCAAGTGAAGTGAAGTGAACTCAAGGGGATAAAGTACTGTTCAACTTTAATCCAGCTAGGATGAATGTGCGAGGTCACTAACTGTTTGATCCCCTCGTAAATTGCCAGTTACCGTGTCACGCGTATCTGCCTTTTTTTTCCAGACGATCTCGCGAAACAGTGCGTATAGTAACTTAAGAACAAGCGATGTAAAGGGAGTAAAACGACGCACTGTAAATCGCAAAACACTTTCCGTCCAAATTTAAACCTGAATTACCCATGCATGTTTTTTTTGTGTATGAGTGAAGGGTAAAAGAGTTGTCTGCAGACAACTTACAAAAAAAGCCCATTCAGTTGGCAATTTCTTCCACAAAGGTACCGTTTTACACGGGGGAAAATCATGTGGTGTTTGTTACCGTTGTTTTCTTGTCAACTCGTGAAGTAAAATTTTGGGTAACTGCAAATGATGTATTGGGGCTTTAAATTAATGTGACCGGCCATGAATGAATGTTCACATCGTAATTTCACAATGCTGGCAGAGGATTGTCTGTTCCCTTTGATATGCACTCGCTTAGTTTTTTTCTCTACATACTAAACATTTTAATTTGAAATATTTCAGGAACTGTTTTGTTCAGTTTATAATAGACGTTAATTAGGGTTTGTTTTGCCCTTACCCGGCGTATATATTAGCATACTGAGTGCTTTTCCGAGACACTATGAAAAACTTCATAGAGTGCTCTGGTGGGATTCGAACCCACAACCTCCTGCAAACGAGGCAGATGTCTTAACCACTCGACCACCGAGCTAGCCAGTGTTGAATGGCCGGTTCGAATCAGGCAAAACAAACCCTTAGTAACATTCATTCTCCCCGACGCAAGCTAAATCAATTACTGATTAATTGCGATCCCCGTTGCGAAATGATTCGAACCGGCCATTCAACACCCGCTAGCTCGGTGGTTGAGTGGTTAAAACGTCACTCTGCCTTGAAGGTCGTGGGTTCGAATCCCACCCGAGCACTCTATGAAGTTTTTCATAGTGTCTCGGGAAAGCACTGAGTATACATTGCTAATTTATACGTCGGACAAGGGCAAAACAAACCCTAATTAACATTCATGCTCCCCGACGTAAGCTAAATCAATTACTGGTTTATAATAGACCTTATACTTTATTCCGCGCATTTGCCAGAACCGATTTAATGTGCAACGGGCAAAGATTTAGTGCTTTGATTTCAGTGAGTCACCGCCAGGACGCTGTCACAAGCCGCTCAAGACTGACACTGGAGAATACAAACTTGGAATAGATCCAGATGTACGCTCCTCCTTTCATATTGTACTGTATGATGCAAATTTTTGTAATACACGTGATCCACTGAGTGTGCGCACTAATGCTTGAAATCCCAGTGCTACATAGTCTGGTTCCCTAGCCCGACGATTCTCTGACCACTTTTAATCATCTGAGATGCAGACTAAGTGCTACATGGGCGCGGCTTACCTCCTCCCGGTGATGACTGGTTGTCAGTGACTTGGCATGTAGCAATAATGTACTAGTCACACAAGATAAAAGACAGGAGCGGTGACATTGTATATCAAACTTACGGGGAAAACTGTGCGAAGTGTTTTCGAAGTCGAGAATATTCAAGCGAACATCTGCATCACCGTTGTCTTGTCAAGGTAGGTACAGAGAATGATTTAAAGGGGTAGTCAGAGTTTGCACTGTCCGAAAACTGGACAAGGCAAAAAAACACGATTAATTGCAACCACTCGATAGTTTATGAAAGAAACGCATCGCCTCCTACCTTTGGAAGACCATCCAGTCCATAGTTTCCGAGTATTTTCTAAAAGAAGTCTAATCGCGTTCGGGTCGGCTGGCAAATAATATGCACTATAATGAGCAAGTTGGTAATTTAAATTACTACACCTCATAAATATTCATAAGCAAATTGGAGCGCGTCATTGGCCGATTCAGGCGCGCGATTGGGAAGTAAAAATGCTACGCGCCCAGGGGACGTTAGCCCGGTGAGTATCCAACTGGCTGCCGTGCGGTATTTTTTTGTGGTAGCACTAAAAATTCCCTCTGGAACCTAGCCTTGTCCAAGGCTATGAATTTGTGTGAACCGTGAATAATTTGCCTGTATGCTATGCAGCGAAAGTGCGCCATCGCGCGGTGAATTGTAGGCAACTGCAAAATAGTCTGGTTACCAAAATATCTTGGTCTGAATCCTGACTTATCGGGCGAGGCTGTATCATGATACAGCCTCGCCCGAGAAGTCAGGATTCAGACCAAGATATTTTGGTAACCAGACTATTTTGCAGTTGGCTACAATTCACCGCGCGATGGCGCACTTTCGCTGCATAGCATACAGGCAAATTATTCACGGATTCACACAAATTCATAGCCTTGGACAAGGCTATCTGGAACCCGCCTCGTAAAAAAATGTATTGTAATCTTAAGTTTCTCCTAAAATCCGTTTGCTCATCAGCCGTTTACGAAACACTCGATCTATTCGGTTATAGGCTCGGTATTTTAAATTTGATGTCTTTCTTTGTGTGTAGTTTAGATGCTTGAATGCTCTTGGTGAAAGAGGGGTGAACGTTCAAATTAGCATTGACGCAATATGTTTCTTCATACGTTCCTATTGCCGAGATACACCGATTTTGAGCCGGAGACTAATACCCCAGTCACAATTAGCTTGCGATGGTTTTGCGAGTAGTTTGCGACGGATTTCTAGGCATTTTCGGCCGGGCCCCTCGGGACGCCTTGCGGCTGCCGGGTCATTTTTGGGCATCGGGCGGACTTAAAACATGGTGCGGCGTTTCGTATCGCAAACTGATCGCCAATAAATCGATGGATGCCTGACTGGCAGAGAATCGCACACATCGGGCGGGCCCCGGGCCAAATTTTTGACAACCCAGATCCATATATCGGCCAGACGCCGACCGGGCCCCGCCCGGCGTCCGGCCGACTCGGCGGCGCCCAGCCGGAAATCGGCCGGGGTATCGCAGGGACATAGGCAGGACATCGGACGAGTGCCTGCCGGACACCGCGGCCGATAAACGGGCCATTAATTCAACCCCATTCCGTCATGGCAGCGTGCGGGGCACTTTTAATTGTGACTGTGACCGCCCTATCGCACGATCTTTCGTTGACCTCTACACACCGACCAATGCCTAGAAATCGCACACGCCGCCCGGCCTCCGCTTTAATTGTGACTTAGGCTTTAGCCGGCCATTTCGAAAAACAGCCAATATATACGCACACCGTTTATACCTAAGTCACAATTAAAGCGGAGGCCGGGCGGCGTGTGCGATTTATAGGCATCGGTCGGCGTGTAGAGGTCGGTGAAAGATCGCGCGATTGGGCGGTCACAGTCACAATTAAAAGTGCCCCGCACGCTGCCATGACGGAATGGGGTCGATTTCTTGGCCCGTTTATCGGCCGGTGTCCGGCAGGCACTCGTCCGATGTCCTGCCGATGTCATGCCTATGTCACTGCGATACCCCGACCGATGTCTGGCCGATTTCCGGCCAGGCGCCGCTAAGTCGGCCGAATGCCGGGCGGGGCCCGGCCGGCGTCTGAGCAGCGTCTGGGCGGCGTCTGGGCGGCGTCTGGACGGCGCCTATATATGGATTGTCTGGGTTGTACAAAATTTGGCCCGGAGCCCGCCCGATGTGTGCGATGCCCTGCCGGACATCGGCCAGGCATCAACCGATTTATTAGCGATCAGTTTTCGATGCGAAACGCCGCACCAGGTTTTAAGTCCGAGTTAAAAGTAACTCGATGCCCGCCCGATGCCCAAAAATGACCCGGCAGCCGCAAGGAGTCCCGTGGGGCACCGGCCGAAAATGCCTAGAAATTCGTCGCAAACTACTCGCAAACCCATCGCAAGCTAATTGTGACTGGGGTATTAGTGTCTGACTTGTACGATGAGACAGCTTACCTTTATCTGTTAACTGGACGGACTTTCGTCCAGTTGAATCCATCTTAAAGGAACACACCGGCTCACTGTTTAAATAATTTAGTGGTGTAGCATCACTGACAATCTATTTCGAGCTCAAAATAGCACAACAAAGCTGGTGTGTTCCTTTAACTGTGTATGCGCACACATTTGCACACCGTTACCAAATGAACCTATGCTTCGTAGCACAAACCTCAAAATGTATTTTTCTCATTTCTGTGGTAACTAACATAATGCATGTGGGTTTCGTTAAGAAAACCAGTAATGTTTATTGAGGAATAAGATTCTTGGCAATATGGCTATGATTGTGCAGGGTTAAATTTGTTCAAAAATATACGTAAAGAACGTTCAGGAAAAGCTTCACTGCCACGTTTCTTCTCTGGGATAGCTATAGGAAAGGAATACATGTGGGGGGAAAAAGGAACGACAGAAGAAAAAGGAGGTTTAAAACAGGCAGGAAAGTGACACTATGGAAACATTAATCATTTCCCTCCAGGATGTTGAGATCATGTGGCTGGATGGAATCACACAGAGTCTGGATGGTTGCCAAGAGCCTCAATACCCTGTAGGGACATGTCAGAAATGTACGGCGCTCTATAAGTGCCATCCTACTTGTTTAGATACTTGGATAATTTATCTCACCAAGTTGACTTATAACGTGGATTATGTCGACTTGTCAAAATACTAAGTCGACTTGGCGAGATACCCGGGACAAAACAACGCCTCCGTGGAAAGGCGTTTTAAACACGCTTTTATGTATGCCGTATCTTTAAAGGTACAATGTAACTGGAAAATAAATGGAACGTTTTTAATACTTTGCGTCTTTGTATGCAGATGAAGATTGTTTTGGCGATCGTCTTAACAATCAAAAGCCTCCTGATCAACCCTGTTCATCTGCAAGCTGCTACTACTGGGCCGTCTACTGCTACAAGTGAGGACAGGGCAGAACCCGTTTGCCAGACATGCTGCACGGGTCCGGCTGCAGTACCGGGCATTCCTGGCATGCATGGCCAACCGGGTCCGTACGGACCGAAAGGAGATGTGGGTCCGCCAGGTCAGAAGGGTGACATGGGACGTGGAGAAAAGGGTGACACGGGTGAGCAGGGAGCACGTGGGAATCATGGGCCTAAAGGAGACGATGGGGTAGGTCATCCCGGCAAGATGGGTCCACGTGGGCCACCGGGAGTAGTTGGACCAGCTGGGGAACCTGGTGTCAGGGGTGAAAAGGGGGAAGCGGGGAAGACTCCAATCGACTCTCTCAGCCCTGTAGCTTTCACGGCTGTGAGGACATCTACGACGGCAGAGTCAAATCCTGACACTCGTTTAACCTTCGAGGAAGCCACGACGCTTTTGCCTGGTACTAACTTTGACCTAGAAACAGGTGCATTTACCTGTTCTGTGCCAGGCGTCTACGTGTTTATGTTCTCTTGTCACAGAGATTCTAGTCATCTCCTCAACGTCCACCTCCATAAGAATCGCGCTAGTATCGTGTCCGGTGGGAGCTGGGCCACAGAAGGTCGCGAACAAGTATCAGGGGGCGCGGTGCTTACGTTGCAGCAGGGTGACATGGTGTATTTGACCTTCGCTGGTAGGGCGACCTCTGATACAACGAATAGATACATTGCATTTAGTGGATTTCTTCTTTCAAGGTTCTATTAAAGGAAGAGATGACACTTGTTTGGAATTATCGACAAATTAAATTTTTACGGAGATGCTACCAACGAATTGCCAGAGGCATAAACCCTCATGGGAATCCGGGGCATTCGTTTTCAACGTCGGCAACACAATTAATTTTGATTAAGTTTTGCAGTCAACACCGCTATGTGCTGCTCCATGTTTAAAATTTTGAAAGGGAAAATGACGGCAACCATTTAACTGTTGCTTGAACGCCTGTTTTCCCAACTGTGTAAAAAAGTACTGTAAAATGTGCTGTGACCTGACTCACGCCCTCTCGAGTCCGAGCACCAAACTGCAAAACATATATAGCGACTTACATGAAGCGTATTTATACGGAAATTAAAAGTTATTTTTTAAATGGCCAGAAGGGATATACGGTTTAAAAAAATATAAACTTTTATACGGCCGTTTTTGCGCCTTACCTAGACTTTCCCAAGTCTGACTTCCCGTGTTCGGTCGGTAATGCGCAGCGTACAGCGCACCCTCTGGACTAGTGGTCTGTCTAATCTTTTTTCTTCTGTCTCGGAAAGAAGAAGAAAAAATAGACATGCCACTAGTCCAGAGAGCGCGCTGTACGCTGTGCAGTACAGACCAAACACGGGAAGTCAGACTTGGGCAAGTCTACGCCTTACCGTGAGTTCGAAATATTGGCATTATTTGTTCGATAACTAAACGTTGGTCGATTTGTTTTCTCTATGATATCTCATTTAAAAGCGAATAACTTTTATGTTTCTAGAAAAAAATTAATTCAAGAAAAAAATATTGTTCGAGGTGCCACACCCAAAATGCACCGGCAATACATCTTTAAGCAACCTTCTGCATGTAAGTGTTTTCTTATCCGTTAAACCCCAATACATCATTTGTAGTTACCCCAAATTTTACTTCACGAGTTGACAAGAAAAACCCGACTTGCCCCCCACAAATTGTCAGTGTCCCCCCCCCCCCCTTCCCCCTTCCTGTGCCACCCCCCCCCCCCCCCCCCCCCCACCCCCAGTGAAAAACCTAGCTACGCCGCTGCACCCCATACTGTGCAACAATAATCTAGACTATATATAGCATGACTAAACTTAACATAAGGGTGTGCATGTGCTTTTGAGTTACACAGTCCCGAATTATTTTTAACATTTCGAGAAAACTGTCTTCTTTACATATTCGACATGTTGGTTCCAACTTAATGTTTAGTCAAAAATAACACCCAATCATTTAAATGATTTAACGTTATGCACTTACACTTTGATCGGACCACATACCGGAAAGGTGTGCGCTGAAACAATTCGGGTCGATCTGACTGTTCACCATAAACCGGATCCGATGGTTTGGTGTCTGATTGGCCGGTAAATCGCAAAGGTGTGCGGCGGGCTTAAAGTGTTAATAGCAATGCTAACAAACACCACATGATTTTTTGTCATTCATTCGTTCAGGCACAAAAACCATGCATGATTTTGTCAGGTTTTCTGCAGTATTACTTTATGGCTGCGTTCGGGCGTACAGTTCTTGCTACTCCGGAGTGATGCGCGCACATTGCACTCGGGTCACATTACGCGAACGGCAAGTACGCAGGCCATGACTACACAAAGCAACGCGGTTTTACTACTCACAAGAAACTGAAGAAAATACAGACAGTAAGTCGTGAGAACCTTTGATGCCGTGTAAAACAAACCTTAGTGAGTTGTTGTTTCAGTTATCCAGTTGACATATAATAGTAAATTCACCAAAAATCCCACCCATATTCCGCCATCTTCGTACAAATCACATGACACTCGTCAGGAGTAAGAGCACACTCTCCATTGTCGGGGAGTAGCGAGATACTCTCATTGACCCGAGTGTCGTCAATCTTGCCGTTCGCGCGCGCAGGAGCATACTCGTGTTATACCCGAACGCAGCCCCAATGTGGCTGAAATTTCTACAAGGCAGTTTTACCAACACTATACAAATAATTAATGTTTATGAGTTCAATGGTACGAATGTGTTCCTGAGTTGAAAGATGGAACGAATGAAAAACGAATGAAAAACTTTCATTATAGGGAGGTTTAGATGCACCATGCACGTAAAACGCGAGCGCGAACGTGAAATGCTTTGAACACTTGGTCATCATTTTGAGGAGATCTTATAACAGATTATTATGATTTCTTTCTGGTATTCATACCAAGGATTCCTCAATAGTGATCATTGCACTGTCACTCGCAAGCGTGAGGAAACCCATGAAGAATTGGAATTAGAAATGGCCAGAGACACCGGGGAATATTCCCTTGCTCTTCACGAAAGAATGCTCTGGGATCTTTAGAGCGCGTTACCGTAACCTAACACACTGGAACAACGGGTTTACATCCCTTCCGAATGATGGAGCAAGTGTGGTTGAGTGCCTTTCCAAAGGGCACAGGTATACCGCAGCCGGATTCGAACCCCAAGTTTTCACCCATGATTGCGAGTCAATGACCCAAACCACTCGGCCACGTGGCGAGATAAAACTTCTGATGTGACCGAGATTCGAGCCCGAGTTCTAAGACCTCCTCATGAGGTGACCGGTGCTGAAAGAATTTCGCGTTCACGTTCGCGTTTGCATCTAAACCTCCCTATTATTTGTTTTATATAACCCCCAAAGAGATCGTTGTCATTTGATTGGAGAACATCTGACAGCCTGAGAATAATAGTCTCTGACATCCCTCGCATCACAATACCGAATCCGACTCATCAACCACTCGTAAACCGAATTCGACTTATCAACCACACGTGCGTCTTACGCAAATGCGTCTGCTTCAGCGTCGTGCAATATCACGCGCGTACACGAACACGCGCTTGCAGTAAAAATGCATGCAATGTGCGTGCCGTGCAATGGAAACAGGCGCGCCGTGCATGCAATGGAAACAGTCGTAGGAAACAAAAAATTACGGTTGGTGACGTAGCATTAAATGGTTAAATTACTTAACGCCATGTGACCTGCTATCGTCCAATCAAATGACAGGGCGTTATATATAGGCTTATTAATCACAAGTGAAAATAACGCCGTTTTTAACAGTTTACCACCAATCATGTACTCTATCTCTTTAACAATAACAAGAGGTGTAAAATAAAATTGCAAGTAGTGGATCATCCAACAATTCAAATGGAATACTTTATTTCTTGAACCAGACTTTTAATTTAAGATGTTTTGTAAGTCTATATTGCTTTATTTATTTATTTATTTATATTAATTTATTGAAATACATGTACATATAAACCATGGCATCCCGCCAATTCGTCATTTTATGTTTTAAGTCATTTTGGCGACAAACATTATCTATGTACATGTATCTGAATAAGTGGGATGACACTCACAGAGCACCTTACCTAGCCTCAACACAATTGGCCTTTTGCGTGTTAAAACTTGCACAAAGGCTGGCTCCCCGGATTCTTCACTTTCAAATAGAGGTGCAGTTTAGAAGGTCTACATACTACAGGGTGTATCAGAAAAAAAGTAGACACTCAATAAAAATTGTAGATAAAATAAAAATTGTATTACATGTATTTTTAGAAAATTGGCTCACACATATCGGTAAACATAGGTTTCATGTTTTCATTAACGCCGTCATCATGTTGGGAATTTCACGCCTGACCGAACAGGGGGTGGTTTTGTAAACAAAGCTGCAAAATAACTTGCGTATAACGTACGGATGCTCTTCAACAAGGAGGATCGAGCTAAACGCGTCGCTACGTAGCGGCGAAACTCCACAGACGAAAGAGTCGTCTGAGCGAGTCAACAATAATGATGATGATGATAAAAATGGAAGATGCAAAACAGGATCAAGAAGCATGAGAGGTCAATTTGACACGTCCTTTTTTTGCTATCAGCTTTTCGAAAAGTTTAACTGTCCCCTCAGTCGTCTAGCTACGTGACCGTCTTTTTAATCACTGCTCTGTTCTGCCTGAGAAGGGCGACTTTGGTTCTTATTTGTCTCTTCAGGTTATCCAGTTCCATGGACTGTAACAAAAACTTGGACTTCATGTGTCCCCATACAAAAAGTCCAGTGATGTTAGGTCTGGTAATTTTGTGAAATGGACTTGGGAATACACCACTGGTCTTGGTTTTTCTTGTGGATCTCAAGTTTTTGTTACTGCCGGTTACTGCCCATGGAACTGGATGACATGGAGAGACGTATAAGAACCAAGTCACCTTTCTCATGCAGAACAGATCAGTGATTAGGCGTTCATTTTGGTGTTAGCGTTAGCCGTGCAAATCTGTGTGCATAAAAGGACAGTCACGTGGAGGACTGGGGGGCTATCTAAACTTTCTGAAAAGCTGATAGCAAAGAAAGGATGTGTCAAATTGACCTCCCATGCTCCTTGATCCTGTTTTGCATCTTCCATTTTTATGCGCAAGTTAAATTTTAGCTTTGTTTACAAAAGTAGCCCTTATTCAGTCAGGCGTGAAATTCCCAACATGATGACGACGTTAATGAAAACATGAAACATATGTCTACCGATATTTGTGAGCCAATTTTCTAAATATAATACAATTTTCATTTTATCTACAATTTTGTGAGTGTCTACTTATTCTGATACACTCTGTATGCTGTTGGTGCTCTGTCGTGCACGTCATTGCCTAGCAACAAACAGTCTGGTTGCTTTATGCCATTCGCTCCTGCGGTGAACACGGTATTGATTCTGTACTTCACACCTGCCGCGTGCACCACATAACAACAAATTAGTCTGGTCAAGTTGATATTAAGAGTGCATTTGAAAAACCAGACGTCAGTACACCAGACGCAAAGGGGTCCTTCTATATAAATTAGGGGTCCAAATATGTAACATTTTAGTGTCCCCCGGTGCACCTGACATTGTTTTTGTTTTCATACAAGAATCATTAAAAATGGCTTTAAAACTATTTGTTTATGAATTGTACTTTATGTACTCACTCTTTGAGATGGAAAATTAAAGAATGTGTCCTGAATTTACACACAAAAAAACAAGTTGCCAGATGTAACAGGGGACACCAAAAATGGACCCCTAATTTATAGAAAGACCAAAACGGTTAATTCCATGTATCCGTAAATGCAAATGGCTGGGTTTAAAAAACATAATTTGACATGGCGCCTTATCACTATGAAAATGTGTGATGAGAGAAACATCACACGGACATCAACGGGATTGGGATATTCTTGGGTTTCACTTTCTTGACAACCGGTTGCTATCCGCCATTACTGTGTCCATACTATGGCACGCCAAAGCGAAAATAATTCAACACTGATAATTTAATGTTGACGCATATTTTCGCAAATGTTGCGTAAGAAAACAAAGTTGGCATGACTTTTAAATGTTGATAGGCATACCGTGCTTTTGTTGGCAAGTTTTTAAAAATGTTGAGACTTGTTTTCAGGGTTTATGGCAGAATTATCAGTGTTGAATTATTTCCGCTTTGGCGTGCCGTAGTATGGACACAGTAATGGCGGATATGATAGTTGTTGACGTTACGCGTATGGCACGCCAAAGCGGAACTAATTCAACACTGATAATTTTGCCATCAACCCTGAAAAACGAGTCTCAACATTTGTTTTAAACTTGCCTAGTAATGGCGGATAGCAACCGGTTGTCAAGAAAGTGAAACCCAAGAATAAGACATCTGATACGTCATGCAGGTGCTCTACAATTTGAGTGTACTTCCTTGGGTATGGATCACCATGCGCATGTTTCGTTCGTGACTGGATACAAAGGCTGGAACGTCGAAGTGCAGTGAACTCGGAGGGATAAAGTAGGCCTACTGTTCAACTTTAATCCAGCTTGAGTTCGCGAACTTGTGGATCCCCTCGTCAATTATTAGGCTTGTTCAGAGTCAGTTGCCGTGTGTCACGCGTAGCTATAATTGTTTTTCCATCACCTGATTTCACGAAACTGAAAATCACAGAATCAACTTGTTTGGCGGAAAGTCTTTTTGTGATTCTGTGATTTTTATTGCATCTTTTTACTTTAAAGGGGAGTTCACACTATTGCGGAAAAATCACACTGCTGCGCTCGCTTACAGCATTGCATCGGAGCTTCCAATCGCCGATCTTTCAAAAATAGAAAATCCAACCCCAGTGATTGGGGCTTCTCTGATACCTCATTGGCTGCGCGCCGGTGATAAAAGTTCATCAAATTGAACTTTGACCCAGCTCAAAATGTTTTGCGCGTCGCGATAGGCCTAGGCCTAGGCCGCGCACAAGCGGCAAACCAGTTTCTGTACAAAACCAATGCGCCATTTGCGCGTAAATTTGTCGCGCGTCGCCTTCAGAAAAAGCCGTGTGGAAGAAATTTGAAGTGAAATGTGGCACTGAATAAATTTGGATTGAAAGTGATTTTGTGATTCGGTGATTTCATAATGAAAATGCGATGCCTGCTAAATATACCAAAATAAAATAAGTTCGATCGTGTCCAGGTTCGTGTTTGCCAGACAGATTTGTGAAACTGTCTACTGTTCATGTGGATACTTGTTCGTATTTGTTTAAAATTGTATTCTAATAAACGTGTGCTACGGGTGCCCACAAATTAAAGCCTGCCCTTTGCCAGCGTCACAATTTTTAGTGGTAAATTCACTGTATTCCGCACGGAGATGGACGAACTGTACCAAGCATAACACAGCAACCGCTTGGTCAATTTTTGCAACCAAAGTATTTCTAAAATCTGTTGTGTAGCTAGAGAATCATTTTTTTTCATAATTGAACTTTTGATTTTCCCCAAGTTGCTGCGAGACGTCGATCATTTGCGGAAACAAATAGGCATGACCTTTTGTTTTTAAAAAAATCAGAACATTTTTGTATACACGTTTGCCACTAATTCTCGAAAATCAGAAATGTTCACAGATTTACGCCTAACTTACACAATATAAACATGATGACCGTAGAAAACTTCCCCTGAAATGGTTTTGTCTGAAGTGCTATAGTCTTTGAGAAATGAGTAAAACAATTATAGTTTTCGTCTCATGAGACGAAAATTCAATTCGCCCCAAATCCATTTCGCCCAAGTGCCATTTTGCCTGAGTGCCATTTCGCCCCAAATCACTTCGTCCAAACACTACATCGCCCACATGCTACTTCGCCCCAAAACCACTTCGTGCACATGCCGAGGTTCAGGGCGAAATGGTTCAGGGCGAAATGGTTCAGGGCGAAGTGGTTTTGGGGCGAAATGACTGCAAACCCTTTTTTGACTGTTTTCTCAAAAGTTAGACGAAGTACGGAGCTGGTTTTTGCTCAGGTTAGTTTTAATCATCCATATCTTCAATCACACAGGGGGATAAAACTATTTGCAACAGTTTACCAATCATGTATACTATCTTTAAATTTGGCGAGGAAACGTGATTTTAGTAGTAACAACAATTTTGTTTTCTTTTCGAAAACACAGGACGCATTTAATCGGCATTTAATCGACGGCTAGTAGCGCTAGCTAGCCAGCGAGTGCCGTACGGTTTTCGCAGTCTGTGAAATCATAACAAAGACACGTTTCTGCAGCGTACGGGTTCAGCCAAATAACGGCTTCGGTTGCCGGGCCGACAAACCAAAGCCGAAGTTCGATTGGAATCCATTGGGAAAAAACTGGCCCCATTGCCACATTTTCGTATTTTTTCTTTTAAAAACAAATAAAGCACGGACTTGTCTGACGCGATAACGTGTGCTTTTCCTGTTTGATAAGACGTACGTACAGGTACCAGACTTCACAGCGCTCGGCTTGAAATATGTTAATAAGCCTACGTCATTGTCACAGCTGGAAGAAATGTTTGGCATTTCTTTTAATTGTTGGGTGTTGAACTTTAAGGGGCCATGAATACTGGGATAAATTCTTTTGCTAAAGTGGGCCAGTTGTGCTATTATATTGTTAATACTTACTGGGAATGCTTGGGCGTGCATGAGTGCACTGTGTTGCCAGAGTCTAATTCTACCATTGTGAAATTTTCATTGTTAATGCTTGGGGTATGCATGGGTGCACTGTGAGCATGACTTGGTATGCAGCAAATAAGTATTTATAGGGGATGTTGAGTGGGTTTAAATCAGTTGCTTCTGAGCTTGCGTGAGGTGTAGACATGCCTGGCTGTGGAGTGCTACATGATGTAGTTTGAATTGTGTGGGCCTTGTGCTACTGAACAGAATTGTACTAATGAACTTGTGAATGTTGATGACAGCCAGTGTGTAGATGTTGTTTGATATAGCAGCCGCCGTGTGTGTGTTTGAGCTTTGATCCTGCGTGCGCTTTGGCCAGCGGTGGCACGGGACAGCGATCATCTTGCTACCAGTATTCGTAAGTTGATTTGTTTGATTATAGTTATTTGAACTGATCAATATGAGTTTGATAATTTGATGAATCATTTGATTGGAATTAGTCTTACATGTAATTGCTACTGTGAAATTGGGTATTGTTTATTTCTTAAATTATAGATGGCCTTAATCGTACTGTACATGAAGGTTGTCAATCGTCAGTGCGAGATGTCCCCTTGATGTTGGCAAGGTTGCCTCGGATTCGTTATGATGAATCATCTGATGGGATGGGACTTGGGTCATCTTGGAGACATCTCCACAGGACTTGGGTTCTAAGGACTTACTGAAATTCGGCATACACGTACCAGAAGAAGCAGCTAAGTCTAAAGCAATTTAACTGCAATTATAACGTTATTAGGTTTTAACGTGTAATGGTGATCGGTGAAATTAATTTACGGTTTGAGTTAATGTATTGATAGCGTGTCAAAGCTGATTTTGAATATTGCAGTTGGGGTATTTTCAGTGACGTTGGGTACATTTTGAATGATCACTTGCCATGAATTTTGCCAGGGGTTTAATGGAGGTTAAAATTTGCTGGGTTTAAAGTAAGTGATATTTTCGTAACTGTTTGATGTAGTTGTACAACATGTATATTGGCGATAGTTGGATTTTTGCAATAGGTTAAATGTTTGGTGTGAAATATGACATTTACTTCATTGTTTCATACCTGGCTATACTATACTGGGGATAGTTAGCTTGGTTTGAAAAACTTGAGATTTAGATATATTACGTGATTGGTGCTATATTGGTGAAAATTAGAATTTGAATAAATATTACCACTTTGTAAACTTTTTGTAGATGTTGCACTTAGTACCACCAGGAGTGGGAAAATAAAATTGGGATTGTTCAGTGAATTATATTTACAGTGTCCGTTATCTAGTAACATACCGCCAAACTGTGACATTTTGGTGGACGATCCGGGTATTTCTCGCATAAGTTTGACGGTAAACAATTACTTTGGGTGCCTCTTACATGTACAAACTTAGTGGTAAATATTTTTCTTATGGACGCCTAGGAATTGTTGTCGGGTAGTTGGTTATTGGGTATTGATTACACTTCATAGGTTTTGTACATTTTTCATTTAGTACAACTATGGGAAAGTTTTCCGCTAAGTGGTAAATTTGTGTACAGTTGATAGTGGTATATTCAAGAATTTGTATTTTTGTATTTAATGTGTGTTTTGAGTATTTTTGCTTTGTAGATTGTCTGTGTGCCGCTCTCGCCAAGCTCACGGTCTGTAACTGCAGCAGCGTGCTGACCAACCAACGCCAAATATGGAAATAGAGCGCTTGACAAAGTTGGGTAAGAAGGAGTTTGGGTTGAATGGGGATGAGTTGAAAGAGTTTGTACGAACCGAGTTAGATAGAGTGACAAGAGAACGGAAAGAGAAAGAGATGGGAGATAGAGAAGCTCGAATGGAAAAATTAGAACTCGTACGTCAACAAAAAGAATTGTCAGCTCTTCAGCTTGAGTTAGAAATGGCTAAAAAAGCAAAAAGTGAGCATAGCCAAGTGGAAACAGAAACTAAATCAGTAGCGAAAAAAATCATAACGCCAAAACTTCCTTCCTTTGACGATGACAAAGATGAAATTGATGCTTACCTTCTAAGATTTGAACGGTATTCAGTTGCGCAAAATTGGCCAAAAATGATATGGGCAGTTAATTTGAGTGCTATGTTGCGGGGTAAAGCCTTGGAGGTTTACTCTAGATTGTCGGTAACTGAGGCCGATAGTTATGATTGTTTGAAAGATGCTCTTCTGAAAAGGTATAATTTTACAGAGGACGGATTTCGAAAAAAGTTCAGAACTGCAAGACCAGACAAATACGAGGTTCCAAAGCAATTTGTTGTCCGACTCGACCATTACTTTAGTAGATGGACAGAATTATCGAAGACTGAGATGACATTTGAGGGTTTGAAAGACTTGCTGTTACGCGAGCAATTCATAAGTAGTTGTAATCTTGACTTAGCTTTGTTTCTGCGTGAAAGACAACCCAAAACTGTAAATGCTATGGCGGAACTTGCTAATCAGTATGTGGAGGCAAGAGGAGTATTTGGTCTAGAAAGAGCAAATTTAACTCCTAAATCTAACCGATTTAGTGACAAACCACATCAGACTCCAAAAAGCAATTATTACCGATCAGGTGATAGAGACGTAAGGTCAGCAAGTATGGGAAGTTCTTTTCCCCAGGGAAATAGATTTAACTTACCTCGTACCTTTAATCAAAAGGATGTTAGAACTTGTTTCATTTGCCAGAAGACGGGACACATCGCTAAAAACTGTTGGAAGAATACTCGTCGTGACGCCACAAGAGTTGCAGGAATGATGACATCAGAGATGGAAAACCAGCGTGACGAAGGTCAAGTGAGTAGTTCACAACACGCAAGTCCGGTAGATGAGGATATGGGTTCGGTGAAACAATTCTTTTTGCCAACTGAAGTAGAAAAGGTTGCTTGCATGTATATCTTTGACAACAGAAACATGGATAAATGCTGTTCACATGATGGCATTGTACCTTTGCAATGTGGTCATAACTTACCTTTAATGAGTGCCGCATGCAGAGTTCAAGATCTTGTAGGTATGTCTGTTGTCAGTGGTAAACTTGGTAATCATGTAGTCTCTGTCCTTGGAGACACTGGTTGCTCCGGCGTTGTGGTGCGTCAAAGTCTAGTGACGGATGACCAGTATACAGGTGCAAGTCGACATTGTGTTCTTGTTGATGGTACAGTTCAACAACTACCAGTTGCTAACATTTCTATCGACTCTCTATACTTTTCTGGTTGCATTAATGCATTATGTATGTCCAATCCTATCTATGATGTAATAATAGGAAATGTTGTTGGTGCTCGAGCTCCAGGTGAACCTGAACGCCATGCTGTGGACCAGCCAGACAGTCCCGTAAAGGTTCAGGCAGTTCAAACCAGGGCGCAAAGGGCCGCTGTGGATAAACCGCTCCCTGCACTTAAGGTTCCGGGCGCAATACCAGACACCACTATCGATCAGCTACGTCAGGCACAGCAAGACGACGACACCTTGAGTAAAGTAAGAGAACGGGTTTCTTCGGGTGAAACTGCAAATCAAGGCCAAATGAGGGTTATCAAAGTTCCTTACGAAGAATGGGTTGATCCATCGACAATTTTCTCATCCTTCTATGTTGGGGGGAGATGTCATTACACAGTTGGTCGTACCAAAGACTCTTTGTCAATCTGTAATGAAATTAGCTCATGAGTCATTGTTGGCTGGACATTTTAGTTCCAGGAAAACTCAAGAAAAAGTACTTTGTGAATTTTTCTGGCCGGGTGTACAGGGTGACATACGTAGATTTTGTCAATCGTGCAATATCTGCCAGCGTACAACTCCGAAAGGTCGAACAGTTAGAGCTCCCTTAGGTCAAATGCCTTTGATAGATGAGCCATTTCGCCGCATTGCCGTAGACATTGTTGGTCCTATCACACCTATAACTGATCGTGGCAATAGGTATATACTTACTGTGATCGACTACGCCACCAGATATCCAGAGGCCATTCCTCTTAAGAGTATAGAAACACATAGAGTAGCAGAGGCTCTTGTAGATATTTTTTCCAGGGTTGGTGTTCCGCGAGAGATACTCTCCGACCAGGGATCCCAGTTTACCTCCGGAGTGATGAAAGAGCTCAGCCGTCTTCTTTCTCTTAAACAACTTGTGACGACACCGTATCATCCGTCTTGCAACGGATTGGTTGAAAGATTCAACGGCAGCTTAAAACAAATGCTGAAGAGACTCTGTGCTGAGAAGCCTAATGACTGGGACCGGTATGTAGGACCCCTTCTCTTTGCTTATAGGGAGACCCCGCATTCCAGTTTGGGATTTGCCCCCTTCGAGTTGCTATATGGTAGATCCGTGAGAGGCCCTATGGCAATTCTTAGAGAACTGTGGTCTGGTGAGGTAACTAATTCAGACGTCAAAACGACCTATGAGTACGTCCTTGATTTGAGGTCACGTATAGAGCAAACATGCCAACTAGCCAGTCAGGAACTTCAGAAAGCCTCCCAGAGATACAAGGGTTACTATGACAAGAAATCCAAACCACGTCAGTTTCAAGAAGGTGACAAAGTGTTGTTGTTGCTTCCAACCGACAACAACAAGTTGTTAATGCATTGGAAAGGTCCTTTTCATGTTGTAAAGAAAGTTGGTATCTGTGACTATAAGATCGACTTGAATGGTCGGGTTAAGACTTTCCATATCAATCTGCTAAAACGGTATGTTGACAGAATGCCTATAACTGCTGTTCAGTCTTGTTTGTTCAATGACGCAGATGGAGTCCTTGATGTCGTGGCTACGGCTGTGATCGATCTTCCTGATGAAGAATCTATTGTCTGTCAAGAACGACTGGATGATTCATTACAGCTACCTTCCCTTACGGCGACAGAATCGGTTACCGATGTCAAGATCGACGATGCCTTGTCTAAGGATCAAGTTCACCAGGTGAAACAGTTGTTAGATAGGTATGACACGGTACTTACTGATGTACCTGGCCAATGTAATCTTGCTATGCACAACATTCGACTTGTATCTTTAGATCCAGTGCGTTCTAAGCCATATCCACTTCCTCACGCTCTTAGAGATACTGTTCGAGAAGAAATTAAGGGCATGCTTAAAATGGGCGTGATTGAGAGATCGAACTCACCTTATGCTTCACCTATTGTACTGGTTAGAAAAAAAGATGGTTCTCAGAGATTTTGCATTGATTTCCGACGACTTAATCGGTTAACAGTGTTTGATGCTGAACCTATGCCAGATCCAGAGGAAATATTCAGTAAATTGGCTAGGGACAAGTACTTCACAAAACTAGACCTAAGTAAAGGTTATTGGCAAATACCATTAGATGATGAGGTAAAAGAGAAGACCGCTTTTGTAAGTCCAGATGGTTTGTATCATTTCTGCATGATGCCGTTTGGCTTAGTCAATGCCCCATCAGCGACTTTCAATCGCATGATGCGAATTCTGCTTCAAGATATGCAACACGTGACAAACTTTATTGATGACATTTTGGTACATACTGTCACTTGGGATGAACATATAATGACACTGGACGAACTACTTAGCAGGTTAAAAGATGCCAGTTTGACAGCTAGACCTACAAAATGTGTCATTGGTTACCAGAAGCTGGAATATCTAGGTCATGTGATAGGTCAAGGATTGCTTGCACCAGTTGAAGACAAAGTGACAAAGATCCAAAACGCTGAAAAACCCAAAACTAAAAAGCAAATGAGATCTTTTCTAGGCCTCACAGGCTATTACAGACGGTTTATCCCCAACTACGCCGCTATTGCTGCACCACTAACCGACAAAACAAAGAAATCTGAACCAAATCACATCAAATGGGAATCGAGTCAAGAATTTGCATTTCAAACTCTCAAGGAAAGACTTGTAACGCCACCAGTTTTGCACTTACCTGATGTTACTCAATCTTTCATTCTGCAGACAGATGCTTCGAAGATTGGTCTTGGAGCAGTTATGTTGCAAGTTCATGGTGATGAGAAGTTCCCTGTGGCCTATGCTTCCCGAAAACTTCTTATACGGGAGCAGGCATACTCAACATTTAAAAGGGAATGTCTTGCTATTCTTTGGTCAGTCAAAAAGTTTCAGACTTACCTTTGTGGGCAGGAGTTCGTTATCCAGACGGATCATAACCCTTTGATCTACCTTAATCAAGCTAAGACATCTAATGCACGCATTATGCGTTGGGCACTACAGTTACAACCATTCCGATTCAGGCTTGAGTCCATCAGAGGAAAAGAGAATGTAGGTGCTGATTATCTCAGTAGAAATGTTGATTAATGAGTGTATTTTCTCTTTCTTGTTGCAGATTGTCATAGTTAAGGTTGGTGAGTTTGAGAAGTTTTTTATGATCTTGAGATGCTGAGAACTGCGTCAAGATAAACAGATTGCTTTTGTATTTTAAAATTGTTTTGAGTTGTTTGATTTTTAAAAAAAAAAAAATATTTTTTTTTTTTTCCCTAAGTAGGGAGGAACTTGTCACAGCTGGAAGAAATGTTTGGCATTTCTTTTAATTGTTGGGTGTTGAACTTTAAGGGCCATGAATACTGGGATAAATTCTTTTGCTAAAGTGGGCCAGTTGTGCTATTATATTGTTAATACTTACTGGGAATGCTTGGGCGTGCATGAGTGCACTGTGTTGCCAGAGTCTAATTCTACCATTGTGAAATTTTCATTGTTAATGCTTGGGGTATGCATGGGTGCACTGTGAGCATGACTTGGTATGCAGCAAATAAGTATTTATAGGGGATGTTGAGTGGGTTTAAATCAGTTGCTTCTGAGCTTGCGTGAGGTGTAGACATGCCTGGCTGTGGAGTGCTACATGATGTAGTTTGAATTGTGTGGGCCTTGTGCTACTGAACAGAATTGTACTAATGAACTTGTGAATGTTGATGACAGCCAGTGTGTAGATGTTGTTTGATATAGCAGCCGCCGTGTGTGTGTTTGAGCTTTGATCCTGCGTGCGCTTTGGCCAGCGGTGGCACGGGACAGCGATCATCTTGCTACCAGTATTCGTAAGTTGATTTGTTTGATTATAGTTATTTGAACTGATCAATATGAGTTTGATAATTTGATGAATCATTTGATTGGAATTAGTCTTACATGTAATTGCTACTGTGAAATTGGGTATTGTTTATTTCTTAAATTATAGATGGCCTTAATCGTACTGTACATGAAGGTTGTCAATCGTCAGTGCGAGATGTCCCCTTGATGTTGGCAAGGTTGCCTCGGATTCGTTATGATGAATCATCTGATGGGATGGGACTTGGGTCATCTTGGAGACATCTCCACAGGACTTGGGTTCTAAGGACTTACTGAAATTCGGCATACACGTACCAGAAGAAGCAGCTAAGTCTAAAGCAATTTAACTGCAATTATAACGTTATTAGGTTTTAACGTGTAATGGTGATCGGTGAAATTAATTTACGGTTTGAGTTAATGTATTGATAGCGTGTCAAAGCTGATTTTGAATATTGCAGTTGGGGTATTTTCAGTGACGTTGGGTACATTTTGAATGATCACTTGCCATGAATTTTGCCAGGGGTTTAATGGAGGTTAAAATTTGCTGGGTTTAAAGTAAGTGATATTTTCGTAACTGTTTGATGTAGTTGTACAACATGTATATTGGCGATAGTTGGATTTTTGCAATAGGTTAAATGTTTGGTGTGAAATATGACATTTACTTCATTGTTTCATACCTGGCTATACTATACTGGGGATAGTTAGCTTGGTTTGAAAAACTTGAGATTTAGATATATTACGTGATTGGTGCTATATTGGTGAAAATTAGAATTTGAATAAATATTACCACTTTGTAAACTTTTTGTAGATGTTGCACTTAGTACCACCAGGAGTGGGAAAATAAAATTGGGATTGTTCAGTGAATTATATTTACAGTGTCCGTTATCTAGTAACATACCGCCAAACTGTGACATTTTGGTGGACGATCCGGGTATTTCTCGCATAAGTTTGACGGTAAACAATTACTTTGGGTGCCTCTTAAAAATAAAATAAGTTCGATCGTGTCCAGGTTCGTGTTTGCCAGACAGATTTGTGAAACTGTCTACTGTTCATGTGGATACTTGTTCGTATTTGTTTAAAATTGTATTCTAATAAACGTGTGCTACGGGTGCCCACAAATTAAAGCCTGCCCTTTGCCAGCGTCACAATTTTTAGTGGTAAATTCACTGTATTCCGCACGGAGATGGACGAACTGTACCAAGCATAACACAGCAACCGCTTGGTCAATTTTTGCAACCAAAGTATTTATAAAATCTGTTGTAACTTGTGTGTAGCTAGAGAATCATTTTTCTTCATAATTGAACTTTTGATTTTCCCCAAGTTGCTGCGAGACGTCGATCATTTGCGGAAACAAATAGGCATGACCTTTTGTTTTTAAAAAAATCAGAACATTTTTGTATACACGTTTGCCACTAATTCTCGAAAATCAGAAATGTTCACAGATTTACGCCTAACTTACACAATATAAACATGATGACCGTAGAAAACTTCCCCTGAAATGGTTTTGTCTGAAGTGCTATAGTCTTTGAGAAATGAGTAAAACAATTATAGTTTTCGTCTCATGAGACGAAAATTGAATTCGCCCCAAATCCATTTTGAAAAACTGCGGAGTAAATTAAGATCGTCGTTTGAAAGTTTGGTAGGAATGGGACAGTCATAAGGAACGGAACCCAATACAATTTCTTGAAAGTATAGAAATCGTTTCTTTTCGGCATAACATGACCGAATTGATTAAATTACATCAAAATGACTCGGGCGTGAGTTGGCTCAAGACAACAGCCGGCTCACTCCACAGATTTGCGTGGATTTCCTCAGGGTATTGTTACGTCGCTTTGCAGAGTGGAAATTCCCTGAGATCTCAGGATGGCTATTTCGTGGAGACCGTAACCGCCATAAACTGACGCTGTTTGTCGCTTATTGCTTATTAGCGACCAAAAAATTACCAGAACAACCATTAAACCACAGTAGGCATTATTCTCTGTCGGGAAAATATAAATAGTTATCTGGGTTGTGTTCCGCTCATCCGCGCCACGGCAGAAGTACTTCAAGTAGGCCCTACCACGAAAGAAGTATATACTTGACCCCTAGGCTTATATTCGTATTACACCGGAATACTAGGCCAAGAAGAAGGCCCACAGGCTGTGGTCTGCATCTAGCAACGATATCATTAAGATCATTTTCTGCAGCTAAGATTGTTGTTTAATCTGAAGAAGTTTACCCCTTTAAACATTATTAAATTAATCCATCGCAGCTGGCCGCCCTTGGCTACCGAACCGCAAAGGGTTATTCTGATGAGCAAATATATCTTCTACGCATTGTTTTGATTAAATCCTGATCAGCTGTGGAGAAGACTTCCTAACAATATAAACATGATGACCGTAGAAAACTTCCCCTGAAATGGTTTTGTCTGAAGTGCTATAGTCTTTGAGAAATGAGTAAAACAATTATAGTTTTCGTCTCATGAGACGAAAATTCAATTCGCCCCAAATCCATTTCGCCCAAGTGCCATTTTGCCTGAGTGCCATTTCGCCCCAAATCACTTCGTCCAAACACTGCATCGCCCACATGCTACTTCGCCCCAAAACCACTTCGTGCACATGCCGAGGTTCAGGGCGAAATGGTTCAGGGCGAAGTGGTTTTGGGGCGAAATGACTGCAAACCCTTTTTTGACTGTTTTCTCAAAAGTTAGACGAAGTACGGAGCTGGTTTTTGCTCAGGTTAGTTTTAATCATCCATATCTTCAATCACACAGGGGGATAAAACTATTTGCAACAGTTTACCAATCATGTATACTATCTTTAAATTTGGCGAGGAAACGTGATTTTAGTAGTAACAACAATTTTGTTTTCTTTTCGAAAACACAGGACGCATTTAATCGGCATTTAATCGACGGCTAGCCAGCGAGTGCCGTACGGTTTTCGCAGTCTGTGAAATCATAACAAAGACACGTTTCTGCAGCGTACGGGTTCAGCCAAATAACGGCTTCGGTTGCCGGGCCGACAAACCAAAGCCGAAGTTCGATTGGAATCCATTGGGAAAAAACTGGCCCCATTGCCACATTTTCGTATTTTTTCTTTTAAAAACAAATAAAGCACGGACTTGTCTGACGCGATAACGTGTGCTTTTCCTGTTTGATAAGACGTACGTACAGGTACCAGACTTCACAGCGCTCGGCTTGAAATATGTTAATAAGCCTACGTCATAGGTATGCATGGCATAATGAGCAATGCTTGGAATGCGTTCGGAATTTCCCGAGCGGATTCAGGAAAAGTCCCAAGACGATACTGGAGCACGGACGTAGACTGGTTCCCTGTCCTCATAGTAGTGTGTATGGCGCCCTCTCTTGGCGAATGTCGGTGAATGTTCGCGGCGGTCAGTGACAAATATCACGCAGTCATCGTCTTGCACCAAGACTATGCATGCATGTGATACATGTACTCGGTAACTTGAATGCTGGCCGTTGTCCGCGCGTCGGCGATTGGCTGCTATTTAAAGGATACTGGGGAATCCGTTCCATTACATTCGTCAGCATGCATCCCTGTTATTAATTTGAAAAACTGCGGAGTAAATTAAGATCGTCGTTTGAAAGTTTGGTAGGAATGGGACAGTCATAAGGAACGGAACCCAATACAATTTCTTGAAAGTATAGAAATCGTTTCTTTTCGGCATAACATGACCGAATTGATTAAATTACATCAAAATGACTCGGGCGTGAGTTGGCTCAAGACAACAGCCGGCTCACTCCACAGATTTGCGTGGATTTCCTCAGGGTATTGTTACGTCGCTTTGCAGAGTGGAAATTCCCTGAGATCTCAGGATGGCTATTTCGTGGAGACCGTAACCGCCATAAACTGACGCTGTTTGTCGCTTATTGCTTATTAGCGACCAAAAAATTACCAGAACAACCATTAAACCACAGTAGGCATTATTCTCTGTCGGAAAATATAAATAGTTATCTGGGTTGTGTTCCGCTCATCCGCGCCACGGCAGAAGTACTTCGAGTAGGCCCTACCACGAAAGAAGTATATACTTGACCCCTAGGCTTATATTCGTATTACACCGGAATACTAGGCCAAGAAGAAGGCCCACAGGCTGTGGTCTGGCAACGATATCATTAAGATCATTTTCTGCAGCTAAGATTGTTGTTTAATCTGAAGAAGTTTACCCCTTTAAACATTATTAAATTAATCCATCGCAGCTGGCCGCCCTTGGCTACCGAACCGCAAAGGGTTATTCTGATGAGCAAATATATCTTCTACGCATTGTTTTGATTAAATCCTGATCAGCTGTGGAGAAGACTTCCTAACTTGGTGATAATTATGTCATTTACATATGAAACCTTTTTACGAACTCCTGCACAACAGCATGTACTACTATGTCCAGATCACATTTTTGAACCACTGCACCCCCCTGTTTTTCCCATAGGCCTATGGTGAAATTTTGATATCATATTATTTATCATATTGTTTTCATTGCCATATTAAAATTTCGCGGTTTGTTATGTGATTTAATCAATTCGGTCATGTTATGCCGAAAATAAATGATTTCTATACTTTCCAGAAATTGTATTGGGTTCTGTTCCTTATGACTGTCCCATTCCTACCAAAATTTCCGGCGACGATCTTAATTTACTCCGCAGTTTTTCAAATTAATAACAGGGATGCATGCTCACGAATGTAATCTTACCATGGGAATTTTGGGGAGGTATTTTATATGATTGTTAGGTTAGAACGAAATCCAATTTTTGGTAATATCTGGATAACTCCTTTAATCACCACGTCAACTTTGGATTAAAATCTGAAGAGAACTGATTTCGCTTTCAAGAAAATTCAGCAAAAATTGATACTTTTCTCAGTGGGAGGTTATGGAGCAAACGGGTGCAATTTATAAAACTTTGCCGCAACATAAAGTAAATATGTACTTTTAGTACTCACGTGATGCGATGGTTCAAACCGCCTCTCAAGTTTGACACTTTAGCGGTCATCCCGCCCACATTTAAGGCGTTTTCTTGGGCGGGGTCACGCTATCGTGTATTGTGTCTGGTACCCAGCCTATACCACGTGAAAATGAACAAGTCGCGAACGAGGGCAAACTTGCGCCTGCATGCTTGCTTGATGAGCATACACAGTACACTGTATGCACTCACATACCGCTCACTGCTAGCTGCATTGTACTTGGCGTGGTGGCGACCAGAGCTAGATTTTATTCCTAAATTGTTTCCACGTGTAATTAGGTGTTAAATTTAGTTCCTCTGGCCGTCCAAAAATCATTAAAAACATGCCATTGCAACGGAGAAAGAGAGGGGATCAAAGTGAAACTGTTGAAGATGTCAATCCAAACGGAGTGACAGTCGGCGAAAAGAATGCAGCGGCCAGTGCCAGTACAGTAAAAAGGTATTGCACTAGGCCTACTTTTAGAAGGCTAAAAGTGTTGTTTTGGACGTTTATATTGGGACGTTATCATTTTCTGTATTACACTTTTAGCCCCTTAACATTTTAACCCCCTTCGTCGTGTGGACCATTCGAACACGCCCTCAAGAGTCTAATTACCTAGCCCTAAAGTATAGGGCTGTAAATTGCTCGCTTTTCAAATCTGACTTGTTACACTAACAGTCGCAAATCACAGCCCTAAACTAGGGATGTACGACAATACTCAGTCTGAAACTGCTCAAATCTGACAAAGTTCTACTACAAATATCGTCCGAAGCACATCGGACCGAGCACTTTCACATACACCATTGTATTTGTATTCCTGAGAGTCTAGTGTTTCATAAAATAACAGTAACGCTTACGGAATCGTCAATTTGGCCATCTACGATGTCTGGAAACATTGGACAAATTTCGGACAATGTTCTGAGCCGCATTCCCTGGGTGACGCCATCTTAGCTGATATGCTGGACGCGTGGTGGCGCTTCTCGGTCAAGGAGCCCGGCTGTGCAATATGCATAATTCATATTGACGTCCGTGTGTTTATCCCAGCTGGCAATACGTCACTCGCACAGTTCGATAACTAGTAGACTGGTTCCCGTCCACATATTCCACACAGGAGAATATAATATATATTTTCGCAATAAGCGAACCAATCTATAGGGATCGGGAACCAATCTAGATAACTAACTGCACTGCGCACATGACGTACTTGCCAGCTGGGATAAACACGCGCGACGTCAATATGGATTATGCATATTGCACAGTTAGCCGGGCTCCTGTACGTCTCATGATCGAGAAACGGCAGCATATCAGCTAAGATGGCGTCGCTCATAGGGATCCAATGTTTCCAGACATCGTAGATGGCCAAATTGACGATTCCGTAAGCGTTACTGTTATTTTATGAAACACTAGACTCTCAGGATTACAATGGTGTATGTGAAAGTGCTCGGTCTGATGTGCTTCGGACGATATTTGTAGTAGAACTTTGTCAGATTTGAGCAGTTTCAGACTGAGTATTGTCGTACATCCCTAGTTTAGGGCTATGATTTGCGACTGTAACAAGTCAGATTTGAAAAGCGAGCAATTTACAGCCCTAACTTTAGGGCTACTAATTACCCATGTCAAAATTCTTACCGTAAATTTCAAATCAGACAATTAAAAGCACACCATGGAGGTCCTTGTAATCTCAAGACTTCTGTACCCTTGTCGTTCATTGTCCATGATGATTCGAACATAAAAAAAGGATAAAAGGGAGCAAAATCTGAAAAGTAGTCCCACCAACGCGGATGGATTTTGTTTAGCCTAGATTGGCCCCCTGTCCACATATTTACTTCCCCACGCGTTGTATATGAGCGAGAGCAGCGTAGCGCACATAGACAGGGGGCCAGTCTAGGCTAAACAAAATCCATCCGCGTTGGTGGGACTACTTTCCTTTTGACGCGATTTCAACATGGTCAAGTCTCCCGTTTGTCCAGATTTGTCGATTTTACGCCAGATTTTGCTCCCTTTTATCCTTTTTTGATGTTTGAGTCATCATGGACAATGAACGACAAGGGTACAGAAGTCTTGAGATTACAAGGACCTCCATGGTGTGCTTTTAATTGTCTGATTTGGAATTTATGGTAAGTATTTTGACATGGGTAATTAGACTCTTGAGGGCGTGTTCGAATGGTCCACACGACGAAGGGGGTTAAAATGTTAAGGGGCTAAAAGTGTAATACAGAAAATGATAACGTCCCAATATAAACGTCCAAAACAACACTTTTAGCCTTCTAAAAGTATATATGGGTACTTCCAAATACTGAAAGTATAGGCTTTTTTAAACTGATATATGCTTAAAAGGCCTATAGATACTTTCAATAGAACCATTTTTTTTCCCATCAATTTCGTTGCTCAAAATAGTCCGGCAGCCAAAGGCCAAATTTTCACCTGACCCTAAAATGTCTGATATAGTTTTTTTCTCTGCTGATTATTCATCTTTGGGGTGTATCTAATGAGATCTAGGGTGGTGTGGACCGGACACCCTTGAGCAATTTTAAATATTCAAGATGGCGTCCAAGATGGCTCCCGCTAAGGTCTAACATTCTAAAATTCCCCATATTTCCATGTTTGCTGCAACAGATCAATGTTTTTTTGGCCCAGATATATGTTTTGGGGTCCAATAATTTTGATAGAGAGGTTTGGAGAAGTATTGGATGTACCGTTGCTATGGTAACAAGAAATATGGCAGTAAAAAGTGGTAAAATGCGGTAAAAAGTGGTAAAAAAAAGGCAAACTGTCAAAAACTTCTAGTTAAATGTTTATTTGAGCATTGTTGTTCCTTTATGTACTAATGAGATCTTTGGATGGTCACGGGAAGATGGCTCCAAAATTCTGTTCCCAACAACTCTTCCTAGTGACACACCTGTAGCACCAGATGATTTGCTGAAACTTGTCAGATGCTCTTGCAGTAGTGAGATTCCTTGCAAGACACAAAGATGTGGTTGCAGCAGTGCAAACCTTGCCTGCTCGGTGTTTTGTGCATGTCAGGGTGGCCAGGGTTGTTTCAATGAAAGAACAAAGCAAGCTCTACAGGCAGACGACGATGACGACGGTGACGAAACTGATTAGAAGCCATCCCAGCCTAGCCCAATGCCCTTCCAGCTCAGCCCAAACCCAAAAACCCCAGCCCGACGCCATCCCGGCCCAGTCTGAAGCCATCCCGGCCCAACCTGAAGCCATTCCAGCCAAGCCCGAAGCCATCTCAGCCAAGCCCAAAGCCATCTCAGCCACAGCCCAATGCCCTCCCAGCAAAAATCTGAAGTCCAAAAGCCCAGCCTGAAGCCACCCCAGCCCAGCACGAAGCCACCCCGGCCCAGCCCAAAGCCACCCCGGCCCAGCCCAAAGCTACCTCGGCAAAGCCCTCAAGCCCAGTCTAAAGGCCACCCTAGTCCAGCCTGAAGCTGTGGAATGACTTTTGGCTGGGCCAGGATGTCTTGGGGCTGAACTTAACTGGGATGGCTTCGGGCAGAGCTGAGAAGGCTTTGGACAAAGAGAATTCCGGGCTGCACTGGGAGGTCTTTAGGTTGGGTCAGGGTGCAGTGGCTTTGGGCTGGGCCCAGGGTGGGCTGGGCCGGATTGGCTTCAGGCTGGGCTCGGGGTATCTTCGGTTTGGGCTGGGATGGCTTCGGGCTGGGACAGGATGGCTTCGGGCTGGGCTGGGATGGCATAGGGCTGGGGTTTTGGGTCTTGGGCTGAGCTGGGAGGGCATTATGCTTGGATGAGATGGCTTTGGGCTTAGCTGAGATGGCTTCGGGCTTGGCTGGAATGGCTTCAGGTTGGGCCGGGATGGCTTCAGACTGGGCCGGGATGGCTTCGGGCTGGGGTTTTGGGGTTTGGGCCGAGCTGGAAGGGCATTGGGCTAGGCTGAGATGGCTTCGGGCTGGGCAAGATGGCTTCAGGTTGGGCCGGGATGGCGTCAGACTGGGCTGGGATGGCCTCGGGCTGGGCTAGAATTGCTTAAGTTGGGCTGGGATGGCTTCAGGCTGGGGTTTGGGGGTTTGAGCTAAGCTGGGAGGGCATTGGGCTTGGTTGGGAGGGCTTCAGGCTGGGCTAGAATGGCTTCAGGCTGGGGTTTTGGGGTTGGGCCGAGCTGGGAGAGCATTGGGCTTGACTGAGATGTCTTCGGGCTGGGCCAGGATGGCTTCAGGTTGGGCCTGGATGGCTTCAGGTTGGGCCGGGATTGCTTCAGACTGGGCTGGGATGGCCTCGGGCTGGGTCAGGATGGCTTCAGGTTGGGCCGGGATTGCTTCAGACTGGACCGGGATGGCTTCGGGCTGGGCTGGTATGGTTTTTAGCTAGAGCGAAATGGCTTCAGGCTGGGTTGGGATGGCTTTAATATAGCTGGGCTTGGATGGCGTCAGGCTGGGGTTTTGGGGTTTGGGCGTAGCTGGGAGGGCATTGGGCTTGGCTGGGATGGCTTCGGGTTGGGCCGGGATGACTTTAGGCTAAAACGGGGTGGCTTCGGGCTGGGCTAGGATGGCTTAGAGCCAGGCTGGGATGGCTTCATGCTGAAGTTTGTTATGTTTTTATCCTGATTAAAACGGCATGGACCTAACCAGACCTTTTGAATCCCATGTCTCAAAAACGGCCCTAGAAGTGCAGGTTGTCAGGGAGGCAATTCTGGCAGAGTGGCCCACCCTGCCTTAGCGGCTCATATGGTGGCTGGTGCAGCCAGTCTTGCCACAGTATCATGTTATACACATTAATGAATACTAAAATTACATGTAGCTATATCTGACATCAGCAGTTATATTAGTGAAGTCATTGTCTCCACCCCTTTCATGCCTGTACGTCTTTATTTCTATGTTGGGGTATTTTTGGTGCTATATTGACCCACCTATTTCCCACGTTGTGGCAGAAAGCCTTTCTACCAATATAATCAAATTAACCTGTATTTATATGCCGAATAAAAAATTTTGAGACAGAATAATATCATGTTATAGTAAAACTTTATTAAAATACAGGTACAGTTTTGTTTGATGGCGAGGATTACCAAATTTAGCGAAACTCCCTTTACAATTTACCTTTTGACCTCTGTTGACCTACTTACTAAATTAAAAGACATAACTCATGTACCACTGTGTAGAACTCACCAAGACCTACATTTTGAGGGGTAACTTGTATCTCTACGACCATTTTTGACGGAACAATGGATATTTGAATTTCCCTTAACCCTAAAATGGCCGTCAAAAGTCTTGGGCTTGAGGGTTCATGTAACATCCAAATTCAAGTAGTGAGTCCCAGTTAATCTCATGTTAAAATGAAGTACAGATACAAAACTACTAGAAAATGTTGTTTCGTAAATTCGACGGGGGGACTGGGGGTGGGGGGGGGGGGGGGGGGGGGGGGGGGTGAGGGGTGCACGGTGGGCCCCTATGGCCCATGGACTATCTGTATCCATCTGCAAATACCCACTAACCCATTGTCTCAGAACATTTGGTGACACCACTCCAAACTGAAAGGTGGTTACCATGGCAACAGAAAATCTTACACGAATCCATCGTTTTTTTATCGAATTTGTCAAGGGCAATAGTATATACATAGGATATACAAAGAATGTTCAATTCATATATCTTGGAATTTATGGCAGTTTTGTAATTTTACCACTTTTTACAGTTTCAATGGTTGCCATGTGGCTAGTTACCATAGCAACGGTACATTTAATACTTCTCAAACCCTTTATTTTAAATCCATCATACCCCAAAACATAAATTTTGGTTAAAACATCATTGCTTTGTGGCAGAAAACGCTGACATAATTGGAATTTTCCTATTTTAGTCCATCGCAACAGCCATCTTGGACGCCATTTTGAATATTTAAAATTGCTCAAGGGTGACAGGTCCACACCACCCTATATCTCATTAGATACACCCCAAAGATGAATAATCAGCAGAGAAAAAAACTATATCAGAGAAAAAAGGGTCACTCTCCTTGGCTGCCGGACTAATCTTTAAGCAAGTCTTTTTACGGGAAATTGCACTTTTTGGGTATAAAATCAATCTCTACACATTCTACATACCGCCCTGGCCGTAATAATCTCAAAACTTGCGTACACACCTTAATTTTTCTCAAATTGTCAAACTCGCCTCGCGTGCACGTGCAGTCGTCAAACATTATTGAATTATGGGATGGCACCAGTAGGACAAAAAGGGGCGCTATTCACAATGAATGGTCGAATTGATTTTCATTGTCTGCCCATAGCAACAGCAATAGCAACAGCCATAGCCACAGCCAAAGCCACTAATTCGGATCGAGCCATGGTCACGGTGTCATCCCATAATTCAATGCGGCAGCCATAACGGCCATGTTTGACGACTGCACGTGCACGCGAGGTGAGTTTGACAATTTGAGAAAAATGAAAGTGTGTACGCAAGTTTTGAGATTATTACGGCCAGGGCGGTATGTAGAACGTGTAGAGATTTTGATTTTACCCAAAAAGTGCAATTTCCCGTAAAAAGACTTGCTTAAAGATTCCATTTTGAGCAACGAAATTGATGGGGAAAAAAAATGGTTCTATTGAAAGTATAGGCCTTTTAAGCATATATCGGTAAAAAAAAAGCCTATACTTTCAGTATTTGGAAGTAATATATGGGTAGGCCTAGAGAGTTTGGGTAGATTACCATGCACGGACACCCAGGATTTTTCTTGTTATGACTTATGACATATCATATCCGAGAGCCGAGGACTCCTTTTCTTTATATCTTATTGAACGATTTCCCCTGTATCGCATCGCAAAACGCGTTTTTGACAATCTGTGATGCCACTTTTCAAAATGCATCGCAGTTTTTGACTTAATTTAGCGATGGAATTTACGACATATTACTTTTAACATCTTGTCCTTATTCTTGCACTTCCAGATTAGTTTTGTTAATTAATGTTAGTAAAATTAAAAAACAAAAATGAAAAAATGACCAGACTTACTTCCAGATAGCTGAAAGTTATAGGCCTGTTTTTTACTAAAATTATATTATTCAATGTCCTATACTTTCAGAATGAGAGAATGTTTCTTCCATCAAAAACGCGGCTCCAAACGGAATCTTTAACCAAGGGTCCGTCATTCCGTGTCAACTCGGCCACCCATGTATATGACACCTAAGATTTTGCTGAAACTTTTTTCAAAAATACCTTAGGTTCCTAAACGAAGGAATCCCAAGTTTTAGCTCGATATCTTTAACTGTTTTTGCAGGACTTCCGTTACTTTTGAATAAATGTTCGGTCAGTAGCTTAATGCATACAACTGTTGATTCTGTACTTCGCACCTACTGCGTGCATTTGTATCACATTTACAGTAAGGCCAAATAATATAAATAACATGTTTCTCGTCCAGACATTTTTTCAAAAGTCGGTGAGGGGGGACTTTACTATTTACTATTTTTGATATTTTTGCTATTTTTTTCCAAGATGGCCGTGCTGCCATAAATGACCCCTGTGACTAATTTAAAGAACACCCTAACTGTCAAGTATGTCTGTATAGCTTTACCGTTGTAAAAATGTAAGAATGTGATACAGGAGTCCTTTTTATCGAATTTGTAAATCGTAAATCCGTTTTGGGGTTGTTTTTATTTTAAAAAAATAAATAGTAAATATCAAAAATATTGATGCGGGCGTCAAAATTGATGCGCGCGGGGACGAGAAACATGTAATTTATATTATTTGGCCTAAGAGAAGTTGAATATTTTTCTTTAAATTTGACGAAGAAAAAAAATATTTAAATTATTGTAAGCCAGCCTCATAATGGTTTCTACACAAGGTCTGTAGCCATGGTCAACTGCTCAAATCTTTTTGAATGAAACTGCAACATCACAAAATATGATATGACAATTGAATTTTATCTAAAAACAAATGAACTGAAATATTTTGTGCACATTTATTTTTTATTTTTTACAGGTCAGGGTCCACATCATGGAGAAGCATTGCTGCGAGGACGGCATTATTCTGCCTGGGCGTTTATTTTCTCATCCCAGCATTTGCCCCTCTGGTGCCTTTCATATCCAAGCAATTTTTGTACCTGTGCCTTTGTAAGTGATATGTTAAGAGACCACTCTACCCTGACTTCCGTAGTATGTCAAGGGGCCATTTTAGTAAGCAAACTATACGTGCCTCGTGTCTGTTTGACATGCCTGTTGTCGATGCTGCTTTAACTATTCGCCACAGCATGGATTACACCACAAGCGGCATGTCAAGCAAACACTAGGTGCATCTATTTTGCTTACTAAAATGGTGCCATGGCGTAATTACTTTATTGAAATGATTTCGCATGAGTAGTCTATTTTGCGCCTATGGCACTACATGGAGTCATTTTCTTCAGTTTTAAACGAGGAGAGATATTCATGTTTTGGGTGATTGCCAGTAAACGTGTAGGCCTTGACGTTAGCCGAGGCCACCAAGACCAAGAGTTGGCCTTTCAAAATATACACTGTGGGGCACCGTGGCTGAGTGGTTTGGGTCACTGACTCGCAACACTTGCTCTATCCTTCGGAAGGGATGTAAAGCCATTGGTCCAGTGTGTTGTGTAACACACCTTAAAGATATCAGAGCATTCTTTCGTGAAGAGTAAGAGGATTCCCCGGTGTCTCTGGCTATCGGCTGTTAATGGCGCCACCCACCTTGTATGTATCTCGATGTTTAGGTGGAAGACACTTGTAAGCTTCATGAATGCATTTCATTCAGCCTACGGGCTGCGAATTGAAGTTCATTAAACCCAATAAATAAAATTGGGTTATGCTTGGCCAGCATGCCCTATCTTCCTAAATTCCATGAGGCTTGTATACGGGGTACACTAATAACCAGTACACATTCGGAACAAAGTCGCCCGTGGTACCGGTACCCGTCCAGTTGGGCTCAATGCCCTTTGAGATTTGGACACAATCAAGGCCGAAGTGACCTGGCCAAACTGAAAATGTGTTCAAAAAGTAGAATCAGATATTTTAATTAGGGTTTCTTTTGCCCTTACCCGACGTATATATTAGCACTGTATACTCAGTGCTTTCCCGAGACACTATGAAAAACTTCATAGCATACTCGGGTGGGATTCGAACCCACGACCAAGGCAGACGTCTTAACCACTCGACCACCGAGCTAGCCGGTGTTGAATGGCCGGTTCGAATCATTTCACAACGGGGATCGCAATTAATCAGTAATTGATTTAGCTTGCGTCGGGGAGAATGAATGTTAATTAGGGTTTGTTTTGCCTAATTCACACATATTTCGGGGACTTTATACTCCACATAGTGGAACTCCCTTTCACTGCTTTGTTAACAAAGGAAAACTGTTAGCATTATTCCCCTGTGTGAATAAGGATGTGTATGATAAAAACCAACCTTAAGTCAGCTCAGTACCTCATCTACACTACCCATCAAAACGTTGTTAGGTTTTTGAGAAGGAAGTATTATTTTGTTTATTCATAATAAACCAAGCTATTAAAGCAAACGGAGGTGTAAGGGGTATCTGCATGAGAGAAAGCAGTGCTGTCCATCATGGAATGGCCTTCCCAGTCACCTGATCTCAATCCTATTGAGCTGCTCTGGGAGGAGTTGGATCGTAAGGTCAGAAAGAAATGCCCAACCAGCCAAAAAAACCTCTGGAGAGTCTTAAAAGAGGCGTATTTCCACTGAATGTTTGGAGAAACTGACAATCAGGATGCAGAGATTGTATGTAGCTGTCATAGCTGCATAGGGGGATTCTTTGATGAACATCAAGTTTAGCCGTTTCTTTTTGCATGCTCTCCAATTTGTTGATAAAGCCCACTGCTGAGGCCGTAGATGGCACTAAAATTAACATGTAATTTTGCTTTTTGTACATTTGCTTTCACAAAATTAACTTTCACAAAATTAACATTCACAAACTTATACGTTTTCTTCTCAAAAACCTGTAACTTTCAAGGTGTTTCCAAAGTTTTGATGGGTAGTGTATGTCCCGAGAAAACAATGTCCATTCTTTTGAGACTTTCTGTGAAGCTACTATCCTATTTAGGCTGGTTCCATGGTTATACTGCATGGACAACAAAGCCATAATACCACGATAGTCAGGGGTCTAGTTTCTTTCACATAAAGGCGCCCTTGCAAAAAAAAAAGTGTGTGCGCACATTAATATAATAAAATAAATCTTCATTTATCATTTTCTTAAGCAGAATCATTGGACCACTTTTATCTTCCATTTGAGAAAGGTTTTTCCCAGTCAAATGGAAAAAAAAAATTGCGACATTGTAAATACTGTGTACGGGCTTTAAAAAAGGCTTTAAACATTTTCTCTTTGTTTTTTTTTGTTAGTCAAGACGCCTTTTTCCTCTGCGTTGGAGAACCCAGAAAGTCTGAATATCTCTGGTGTTAGAAACCTGAAGATTGGCGCTCTACCCCCTGATGAGTCGATCAAGCTGGGAATGTGGTAAGAACTTCAACCGTAGCAAACAATTACAGTAAACTCTCGCGGGAGTGCAATTGCAGAAATTTTGAAGACTTTCAGAGCTATGCTTCGCGTATATAAGTCGTTAGTGTTTGCAAGATAATATAGCGGCGTAGGTGCAAGACCACTGTACCCAGACTTCTGTCGTACGTCAAGGTGCCATTTTAGTAAGCAAATTGGATGCGCCTCGTGTCTGCTTGACATGCCTCTCACGGAGGCTGTTGTAACTCTATTCATCACGACACAGATTACACCACGAGAGCCATGTCAAACGGACACAAGGCGCGTCTAGTTTGCTTACTAAAATGGCACCTTAACATAATACAATATTGGTCCATCTGTCCTTGAGTTAGACGATGTTGTCATTAAACAATCTAAAACTGTTAAGTTACTTGGGGTTTTTATACAAGCAGATTTAAAATGGAATTCACATATCGCGTCCATTATTAAACGAGCTAACAGCCGTTTGTTTGTTTTACGATCGTTTGTTTGTTTTACGACATTATAATCTTCCAAACAAGTGACCTTGTTAATGTTACTGCATATTCACCGGTTGCTGAATATGCCGCTGCAGTTTGGTCCTGAGGCTTAACAAAAGAGCAGTGTTTGCGTTTAGAATTAGCATGCAGGATTATTCTTGGCTGTAACTATACACATTACCCACAAGCGCTTGAAGTCTGTCAGCTTGCTACCCCGGAGAGCAGGCGCCATCAATTCGTCAAATTTTTCGCATAGTGGCTAATCAGAAAAATTCCACTTTCGAGTAATACGGCTTTTTAGTAATGCATATTCTGGTTCTTGGATTTCATTTTCTTTTCGTAACAAAATTCAATTTTTGTTAGACTAATGTTATTAGCGAAGAGTTTCACTAAAATTATGTTGGGTTTTTGGCATGAGTAAGCAAGGGTAATCTCGGAGGGATATTGGTGCCACGAACTACGCGAAAAAAAAACACCACATGCGTCTTATTCACCGCTCGTAACGCTATGGACTTTTTCACGATTCGTCACTATGCAAAAAATGCAAGCCGGCTGTGCTACTTATTCGCCGCGTCTATTCTTTTGCATGTGTCTGTGAAAATCTGAACTGTCGCCTTCAGTTTCGTCATTGATATTATCCCATCTGGATTTCATACAAGGCCGGTACTTACACAGATGGACACGTGGTTATTTTAGCATTTGATTTATCAATTAATTCCTTCTTAAACGCTGCAAATTCCACAGTGTGTTTGATTTTTCCCCAAGTTAGGAATGTTTGGTTCACGCAATGTCTGTTGGTTCCCGGCAGGAGGCGTTGCCTTGTAATGCGCAAGGCGCCATCGGTCACCAGCGTAATGTCGGTATTCGTCACTACGCAAAAAACGCTGGGCCAATCATTTTTTAATAATTAAAAAACCACTAAATTGTTTAATTTAAAACCTTCACAAATGAAAATTGGCATCTTTAGAACCCTAAATATGACAATCTCAATTTCGGAAAAATTGCTTATTCATCACTATGCGAAAAATGCGACGAATTGTGCCCTTCATTTGCCAAATCCATGTAGAACCCATCTTCCAAACTTCACCGTTTGCTACCAACCGAGCAACCAAAAGTACACCAAACTCGAAGTTTAGCAAAGCAAACTGAATTCCGCTGTAGGACCGAACGGTTCAGAAATAGCCCCCTTAGTTCCCTATTTAACACGAATTCTTATTTCTGCATAATTTCATTACTTTCTTTTTCGGCGTTTTGATTTTGTGCATATAATGGATTTTTTTGTTTCTAAATTTACTGTTTTTTAATGTTTGTATTTAAATCATGCAATTCAGCCAGGTGGCTGCGAGATTGATCTTATCTGAATAAACCATTTCAATTCAATTCAATACACTAAAGTTATATAATTGATTTTGCATGGTCTATCTTGCGCCTACAGCGCTGTTTTATCTTCGTTTGCTACCAGTTCTAGAATTGAGTGGCTGATCCAGGATATTTTGTGCGTGGATTGTGACATTTTGAGCTGTCATATATAGGGCACCAAACTGGGTCCAATTTTTTTTCTAGCTGTTTTCAATGATGTTAAATTCGACCAATCGACTACAAAAATTCAACATCATAAACGATCTGACCATAATTGAGACACGTAATCAGCATACACAATCAAACCTACCAGCAGTTCTTGCTAAATTGCATGATTGGTCGATCACAAAATGTGCTTAAATCCATTAAAGTGTCGGATTTTGGAGGTCTTCCAATCTCAAAATAAGCCGACACCCACAGTACTTACACGATGATGTCACAATTGGACATCGTAAGGTCGTCAAATTACTGGGTATTTTTATCCAAGCTGACCTTAAATGGGATTTTCACAAATTCCATGATCAAGCGTGACGAACGCATCATCTGGTATGGTGCCTGATCACCATTGAAATGAAACAACCAAACTTAGGCTGAGAGAAAAATCGTAAGGGCCTTAATGAGATTCGAACCCGAGACCTCTGACTCACTAGGCAGACGCTTTACCAGCCGAGTGGCACAGTTGGTATACTCCCTCAGGTTTTCCCTATGGACCCAATTTTTCTCTCGGTGTTGCATAAAGCAGTGTAGTGATTACACTAACCTTTTTGCTTCTACATCCAAATTGGGGGTTGCAAATTTCCTTTTTTCTTCCCATGGATAGTATTTTGGGGAGGTATTGTTGGGGTTAAACAAAATTCTTTTCCTCCTTTTATTACAACTGTTCATGTTTACAATGCAGGCAAATCCTCCCTTGGTCGTTAAGTGATGGCAGTATAAACCAAGATGGGTTGTTTGATGCAGCGCTCAGTGATGGCAAACCTGTAATCCTATATCTACATGGCAATGCAGGAACAAGGTAAGATTCTCGGGGCCTGGTTTCATGGAGCAGTTTAGCATAAAATGCTACTCTCGGCAAAAATTGGCAGAATACTAGTTAAAAGTAATACAGATGAAGTGATATTTTAGCTGGTAACCTGTTTTGGTTAAGAACATTTATTTTTATTCGGTAAATAGCACAAATATATGCACGCAAAGTTGTGACGTCGCATTCAGGTCACTGGACTATAACTATAGTCATTCAATGTTCGAAACTTGTTTTTTGGAGTTTGAAACAAATCAATGGCAATGTCAGTCTAGGAGGTTTCGGACGTGCGCGCCGCGTGTGTGGTATAGATGTGCACCAACTGTGCAGCTACGTGCTTCATCAGGCAGCCAGTACGGTAATGGCGGAATCTCGGAGTCGTTTTGATCTTGTAGATGATGAAATCCTTAAGGAAATAACAGAAGTGGCCAACAGTGAAAATGGTGTCAGGTGAAATATTTTGCTGTAAATACCAACATTTCTGCCGTAGACCAGCTTCCAAAATCGAAACTCAATGAACTACATTAATGTTCAGGTGACAAAAATCTACACATTTGGTATATAAAACAAATATTGACTGCTTTGTTTTTAACCCACAGGGCTGCTGGCCACCGCTTGGTGCTGTATCGACGGCTAGTGGATATGGACTTCCATGTGGTAGCCATAGATTACAGAGGTATGTACAGTGCTCTTTAGCGGCCGTCCAAAGTTGTCAAACATTTTCACAGTTGTACAGAGAGTAGTATTTTTCAAGACCGCCCTCCCTCCCCCCGAAATACTACTTAACATTTGTTGTCACTACCATGGAATGTGAACATTTTACAGTGCATGTTTTTTAAAAGTCCTACGTGACCCTCGACCCCCTCCGATCCAACCCCCCCCCCCCCCCCCCCCCCAAGTATTTTGGGGAGGTATTTTATATGATTGTTAGGTTAAAACAAAATCCATTTTCCTGAACATGCTCCTTTAAACGGTTCTTTGCCATTGTGCGCGATAGTAAATTAAAACCTACTCGGAAAAGGTGTTTGCCGGTGCACACAACGGCATGTCTCCAGTAGAAACAGACGATAATGCTTTTAAAGATAGTATACATGATTGGTAAACTGTTACAAATAGTTTTATCCCCCTGTGTAATTGAAGATATGCATGATTAAAACCATCCTGAGCAAAAACCAGCTCCGTACAGTCAAAAAAGGGTTTGCAGTCATTTCGCCCCAAAACCACTTCGCCCTCAACCATTTTGCCCTGAACCACGGCCTGTGCACAAAGTGGTTTTTGGGCGATGTAGTTTTTGGACGAAGTAATTTGGGGCGAAGTGGTTTGGGGCGAAATGGCACTTGGGCGAAATGGTTTTGGGGCGAATTTAATTTCAGACAAAACCATTTCAGGGGAAGTTTTCCACGGTCATCATGTTTATATTGTGTAAGTTAGGCGTAAATCTGTGAACATTTCTGATTTTCGAGATTACCAATGATGTATACTGCCTTTAAATGGAGTATGTCAATCTACATGTACATGTAACTGCCACGTGCATGCCAATTGCCAAATAACCGGGGGTGGATTGCAATATAACCATCTTAAGTCTGAGACATCATATCGTCGCATAGCTGACGAAGTGACGAATGTGCAGTGGCTTTAAAGCCGCATATTCGTCACTTCGTCAGCTGTGCGACGATATGTCCTAACTGAGTTTATGACATCTTAGCTACATGTACGACACATTGAAAAATGTCTTGCAATATCTGAAGTTAGGACTTCTTAGCTAAGACATAAATGTTTGTGCGTCATTATTGTTGTGAATGGCGTTTCAATTGCAGCCGATGTGTTAGTATACCGTCGCACATACGCATTTACTTGCCGGTCGTTGCTGCCGTACCGTACACGTGGTAGTGGCGTGAAAAACGTTGAAAAAAACTTTCGTAATTAGCTTGTACTGTGATCACCTTTAGTAAAAACTGAGTGTAAGAAAGACAAACCATCAAAAACGATAGTTTTGATCGCAAGGCTCTTTATCTCGGAATTAAGCAGGAAATATACAACTTTTTATAAGACATAACTTACGACACATATCAGGTGTTTTAAATTATGTGTCCTAGGACACAAGTTAGGACACATAAATTTTTATTGTAAGACAAAATCATCTATGATGTCTTAGTGATGTCAGAGTTAGGACGTCCTAAATCCACCCCAGTTTTAGTAGAAACAGCTAAGATATCGGTTAAAGGCATTGCCCAACATTTAATGCCGATGCTCGTAATAGAAACGCACTCTAAGAAGCATGCATTTACAATACAATTTACACATGTATCATTGCATTAGGCACAACACATTACTTGTCTTCCCATTCAATCTTGGGTCTTTTTGTTTTTGTCGGGAAGGTTTTGGCGACTCCAGTGGTTGGCCAACTGCAGACGGAGTGGTGAATGATGCTGAATCAGCTTATAGATGGGTGCAACAGAGGACCAAGGGTGCGCCCATCTACGTCTGGGGTCACTCAATGGGAAGTGGGTAAGAACTGCCAAAATCCCACCCACCTGCTATGATGGTGTGCAGCGGCATAGCTAGAGGGGGACAAATTCATGGTACTGTCGGAAAACAAATAATTAAGGAATCATAAAGGCACTTTTGTATCGGTAATGCTATTATGCTGGTAACATCTGTATTATATCTGCACTAGTTGTCCCGCGAGGGCGCTTAGCACAAAATTCGTTTTTAAAATTTTTTTTTGCAAAAATGGGTTGCCATTTAAAATAGTATGTAATGTGTATTTACTAAGATTTTTCTACCGTTCCTAAAAACACAATTTAACATACAATTTTGGCTGAAAACCCATTTTACAAAGCAAAGAAATAATGTGCTAAGCCCATTTTTTTGTGCTAAGCAGTGCCATGAAATTGGCACCTGCTAAGGGTGAGTCTGATTATAGATGGGTGCAACAGAGGGCCAAGGATTCACCCCAGGGTTCTCCCCAGGTTGTTTGAAAATGTGTGGGGGCCCAATTCTGTAACGACTCGTTAACGTGCGAAGCCACGGCGTGGGGTCCGGGGCCCGCTTAAGGGCCCGGGGAAAATTTTTGACTTTAGAAGCTTTCTGGTGCATTTAGAGCTATCCTGGGGTCTTGAAGTGCTTGTTATAAATTCTTTAAGATTGTTTTTGTGGAGATAAAATTTTTTGTTTAAAAAAAAAACCTTTAAAAGACTAGGACTATAATAGGAAAGCATCGATGAGTGCAAATTTGATAGAAAAACTCGAAATTTGAGTGAGAAAATTTTAATATTTTGTGTGGAAACACAAAAAAAATTCAGTTAGGCTCATGTTTTGCACACAAGGTTTGAAGCCATGATCAACTACATGAACATGTACTCAATTATTTTCCATACCGCACCCATTCATGTGGACTTGGCCCTACAATCCTGGCCAAAACTCGCTGGGCCCCCCGGCCCCCTTTCAATGTTGTTTGATTTCCGCGCGGCCGGTCTGTGCTCCAGCGCGGAGTAACAACATTGATCGGGGGTGCGGGGGAGGTGGCCCAACCATTTTGGCCAGAATTGTCCGAATGTACATTTTCGTGATACATGTACATGCATGTATATTATAGACAGGGCGGATTGTGGACAGAGTACGACTGGATGGCAGGGGATATGTTGTGTCCGGGAGGGTTTGTCGAAATGCCAAGGGGTATGTAAACTTGTCTCATTTGACGGGTTTTCCTCGTCACCGACACTTTGCATTTTGACCGACTATCAACCCTTTCGGCGCATCCCAGTAAAACTACAGTAATGATTGAATCAACCCTTCGTGTCCCGTTTTTATCTGATTTAAATAAAAAAAGATGGGGGGAGGGTAACAAACGTATTGTATTGGTTGCATTTTCTTCGCGCCACACGTGTTGAATGAAAGATCACTGGATTGAGACGCGATGACGTCATGTAGTAGTACGGACTTTGCAATTGCGCGCCTCTCTCGTCCAGAGTGATGGAGAGGGGAAAAATGGACAACCGAAGTGTGACGTTTGACACGGTATTTGGCTCTAAACATCATGGCCCTCGAAAAATGTACCATTGCAAAAGCATATTGACACGGTCCAGTGATTTGTTTTAGAGAAGAGCCATTGGTGAGGCAACTAACAAAACAAGACGTATTCACTTCGACAGTTTATACTCGCTAAATCTCCCCGACACCGCACGTGCACGTTGGCGGGTTACGCAATAGCCACGGTTCTCGGCTGGACACTAAAAAGAGGAATCATTCTTTCTTTTCTTTTTTATTTGGATGGAAGACCGATGAGTTTTCGCTAATTTCGTTAAAATTATGGGGTAAAAAAAAAAAAAATCAAGGGAATGTACATTGCTATTGGGGATTCCAATCCACACTTCACAATCATCAAAACCAGCATTTTGTTTACAGAAATCGGCCTAAATAGAATGGCACGTCGTGTGGCGAACCATGAACGATGTATTTTGTAAGGCTCTATACAAACAAGACAAGCACCAAGCGGGTAGTCTGTGTGGTCTAACGGTTAAGACATAGCCCTTGAAAAGCGAGCATCGCAGGTTCGAATCCCACTAGACAAAAGTGGGACTATCAATTAGAGGGACCGAGTTCAGATCTCGCTCTGGTTATAGTTTTTCATTAACTGATGAAATACTTTGAAATATATTTCCAAACTGAACTTTGATTTGAAGAACTTGTTTTGCATGCATGTGATCCACCAATACGAAAGCGATGTGCTGTGTCGTTTGGGGAAAAGATAAACAAAAATAGTAAATAAGTATATAGATACAAAAAACAAATAAATAATGTTGCCCCAACCTCCGCGCAATGCTGTTTCTCATTCCACAGTTTCTGTAAAAATTCAGACAATCCTGGCCAAAACTCGCTGGGCCCTCCGGCCCCCGTTCAATGTTGTTTGATTTCCGCGCGGTCTGTGCTCCAGCGCGGAGTAACAACATTGATCGGTTGAGCGGGGGAGGTGTCCCAACCATTTTGGCCAGGATTGTAGGCCTCATACATGTACATGTATGTCTTCCGGGTTCCCGATCCACATTACCCGCGTGCTGCATGCAGCCCGCCCGGCAGGCTTGACGCGACACGGCCGCCGCCGGCCGGTCATTGCCGGAAGTTGGTGACCATTCCACACGAAATATTATCATTTCTCAAATACATTTTTGCACATTATCCATTAGTCTTGGCCCAAGACTACTCTAGTCGATATTGGTTTGTGTACGTGTTGGCCATATAGTGCGCCCTCTTGCAGCACTAACGGACCAGTCTTTGCTCACTAGAGTAGTCTTGGGAATTTCTCCCGGAAGTTCAGCATTGGGGGCGGTACCGTTTTATGTAAATAGCTGCAGAGGGTTTTATGATGGCACACAAGGGACATGGCATATCACAGATATCTTTGCAAATATTTGCAATGTCGCAATTATCTTCATAAACAAATGTATTTTGCGATGTCATACGCCTTTGCAAACATGTTTGTAAATATATTCGCAAACATTTGCCAAGAAACTTATGCCACCGAAAATATTAGCAGCGATAAAACGGTCATGTTCGATGATTCTTGTAAGCCGCCTTATATTTTTCAAACCATTCGAAGCGCGTGCACGCGGTGTATTTGGGTCACGCTCTGCGGTCGACGCGCTGTATTTGGGTCGCTCACTGCATTCCCACGCTCTGCTGTATTTGGGTCACTCGCTGATTGGTTCCCTAGGAAAGCCTAGGCAAAAACAAAGAAAAAGTTAAACCTTCCGGGAGAAATTCCCAAGACTACTCTAGTGAGCAAAGACTGGTCCGTTAGTGCTGCAAGAGGGCCAACGCGTACACAAACCAATATCGACTAGAGTAGTCTTGGGCCAAGACTAATTATCCATGGGAGTTGACGATATTTTCCATAAAAATGACGATCAAGCAAAACACGGTCGCTGCGATGCACGAAAAAACGATCACAAAAATTACGAACGACAACCCAGCTATCTACATGTACATGTACTGTACACGTGCGTGCAGGGGATTTCACGTGCAGGGAATTCCCCGTTCAGAGTAAGAGGCCAACTCGTGTTGTAAAACGCATGTTGATTGGCTAATAAAAATAATATGATCTGTTGCTAGTAAATTCTGGCCAATGACGTTCAAGTTAACAAAACGGTGATCGGCATGAGTTGGACTGGTTACCTCCCCACTAAAGCCGGAAATCTTATGGTCCGGAAACCAGACTAGGCACGTTCCGGCGCCCGTGGACCAGCCGGGCCGTCTGTACCGTATCGAGAGCTGTTTTTGGTCGGCCGTACGTGCGAATCAGAAGGAATTATTGTTTGCCATGAATTCTCTGTGCATGCATGGTTTTTTCACGAGAGAAAATTTATGTATGGTAATTTTATTGTATTCTTTAGCAGCACCATGTGTGATATTTTTAATTTTGTGTGTGCGTATCGGGAGCTGAATTTTTTGATCGGCAATTTTTCCTGCGTATCGGGCCGGAATTTCAGCGTATCAGGCCGATACGCGCGTTTGTACGTGGGGAGAACCCTGCACCCATGTATTTCGTTTGTGGGAACGAATTAGAATCATAAAATCTCAAGTTTTTCTTTACTGTTTTCTGTGTTTAGGATTGGAAGTGCAATGGTAAAAAGATTATGCAATTCAGGTACCGGTAAGTTAATCCATTTTCGTGGCGTCACACTATTGTTGAAACTGTACATTATTCTGACAAATCTACAGTCCATTGTAGATTATTTTTAAGAATGTACTCAAACTTTAGATTTTTAACACAAAAGATTTTAAGAATCTACACCTTTTATTAAGAAACAGCGACACACAGATTGAGAAATTACCAAACTGACAATATTTCCTTTGCGATATAGTAGTTGTTGCTTGCAGCACACCACGAACGAAATGACTGCATGACCTGAGTACCAGAATGCAGCGTGTTCGCATGAGTGATTCTATTCTTACACCAAACCAAACGCCATGCATTGCATCCATATTGACAGAATGGCTTGCTGGCACGTTTCTTTGTTCCAAGGCGGTGAATGGATTAAGTTGGAGAATTCGCCTCGCCCATTATTTTGAAGAATCTACACTTCTCGTCCATTTTCCTTAAACAGCTAGAATCCCCCCGTCCACATTTTTAAAGTTTTCCTGTTTATCATGGAGGTGTATGTGTCTACAACACCATCACAACTTGTTTTCCACAAAAAATCGACAGGCTTTTGCTTAAAACGCAAAGCAGTTCCGACCCTCTTCACCCGAAATTCTGAAACGCTCGAGGTCACTTGGTTTGTTTATCAACAGGGTTTTGACGTCATCCTGAGAAACATACAAAACGGCCTGTGCAGTATTGAATAGAAAATACACGAAGTGAATGTTTATCATGCCTGTTTTGTCCTTGTAATTCAAAATACAAACGTGAAAAACACCATGTAATATGACAACAATCTACTATTACCTGTTTTGTAAAAAAACGGTGAAATTGTGGCTCACAATGAAGCTCTTTTGAAGTAAATACTGGTGCATTGCGACGGGTGGTTTTGTCACGGAACGAACGGCATTCACAGCGGTCTGTGTACAGCATGGAACGGTCCCTGCGGGCCGTAGTTCCCACGTGTTTGAACATCAGCCGGTACAAGTTAGAATGAGCGACTCATTTTTCTCTCTCTTGGTAATAGAAAAGAAAATCTTTCTGCTCTTTTTTTTTTCATAGTGTCTGGTAAAACATATCATACTAACTGCTAGATTTTCCTTCAAGGGGGATTCTAGCTCTTTAACTTAATCCTCATGTAGTTTGCTTTTTCCAACTTTTATTTCACTGAACCAAATAATTTCCAGCATGTGGAAATCAATGTTGTAGAGGTCGAGACTTGTCATTTGGTTCTCACACTGGTCTCTAGACCAATCCTGTAAGGCTGTGCCTAACGACTTGAAATAAGTCTAAAATGGCACAACCAGACCCCCGTACCAGATATCAAGATTTTGTTCTTACGCTGCCCCCTGCTCATTTGCATCTTCAAACTTGTACGGTTGCTTTTTGTTCTCAGGGTCGTGTCCACAGGGTCTTATCTTAGAGTCACCTTATAACAGTATGCATGATGCAATGCACAACCATCCGTTTACTGTGGTAAGTACGACAGTAGAAAGCAGCTACATGTATAACAAATGGCTATGAACATGAAGTAAGGAATTATTGTCGGTCCAAACGATGTCAGGTGGAAGTAATTTTTGCCCATCACGACACGGTATGAACTATATACTAAGAGTGTTTCCCCGAGAACACACTAAAAACTCATAGCGTGCTTTGGCGGGACTCGAACCCACGACCTCCTGCATACGAGGCAGATGTCTTAACTACTCGACCACCGAGCATGCCGAGGGTCCTACAGTGGGCGACTATGTTTTATAGATCCCTTGATCTTCATTTTTCATGTAGTTCGCTATAGTGATGGGCAATTTTATGTTTGCAGTCAATCTCTGTTGTCGGATATCTAACATTGGAAAACGTTTGAAATGCATAATGGCAGCAAACAAGCCGGTCCTTTTCCATTGTTTGTCATGTTTGAGCTGATGGGAGCATGCTCCGTGTGATGTGTACAACGAAAAAGGATCAAGTTGTTTTCTGCTACCACTTTGATGTTAAGTCTAGCGTACATCGAGCTTGCATCTGGAAGCAACTCAATTAATCAGTTGCTGTCAATGTGTGCGTAGTGCGCACATCGCCAGCAACTGATCAGTTGCGCAACTAGCGGCAACTGGGAGCATCCTGCCATGTCCCGGCGCACATCGACACGGAAACTCGGTAAGGCCAAGAGTACAATGACCTTGCAAGTTAAAGCAACTGTTGCTTACAGTTGCTGTCGATGTGCGCGCACGTGATCAGATGCACACTTGCAACTGACGGCAACTAGTTGCAAGTACGCACACATCGCCGCAACTGGGTACAACTAGTTGCCAGAAACTAGAACATGAGCAACTCGTGGCAACTGGGATTTTTCCAGTTGCCAGTAGTTGCAAGTGTGCATATATTGACCTTTTTAAGGAACTGATTAGTTGCTCCTAGTTGCTGCAAGTTGCTTCCAGTTGCCCAAAACACCAGTTGCCACTAGTTGATTCCAGTTGCAATGTCGATATAGTATACACTAGGCTTTAATATCAATTGGCACATGTTATTATTTCACTAATGTGATGTATTTCCGATTGCTTTTATTAGCCATGGTGGATATTACCAATCTGTTTAGCACAGTTCAGCAAAGCCTATGTAGAAGAGGAAACAATGTTCAACACACAGGAGAAGTAAGCAATGCTATATTCACCCTCATTTAAACAATTTGACTTTCTGAAACAAGAAGACGATGTTGTCTAATCAACTGACTAGTGTGAACCTTTCTAATTTCACAAACTCACTCACTCCCGTCGTGCCCAGGTGGACGCTTGAGGCCACTCAGCATCTTCCTCCATCCAAGCTTGTCATTTGCTGCTGTCGCACTCGCCCAAGATTTCATCCCCAGCTCCCCCCTCTCCTTTTTCATGCTTCTCCTCTATGTGGTCGTTCAGACAAGGGGCTATCTCTCCGGAGCTAGCTAGCTCCACCCCCAACTCCCGTCGTCTGAACGCTACTTAGCTCCACCTCTGGAGCTAGCTCCGGAGCTAACTCTCCCAAAACTTAGCCCCGAAAATTCATGGGGCTAGCCCTACTTTCAGCACAGCGGGGTTTCCTTTTACGACTTAGCTCCACTGTTATTTGACGACTGAACACAACTGACCTCGCTCTGTGGCATCTGGCCAATGTTAATATGCCATCAAATTTGACCACATTTTAGCTCCGGAGTTATTACCACCGTGTGACCGGGAGGGCATTTTGGACTAACTCACTTTAGCTCCAGCGAACCCCCGCCAAGTCCGTTAATGCATAATTCCGACCTGTCAATCAACCGAACCCGCCGACCAATCACAACAGAGCTAGCAGACATCCACCCACATAGGTCAAAGTGCACTGTCTCACAACAACATGATCACGCAATATGTTCTGCCAGCCCCATACAATTTGTCCAGTGTTGTATGCGATGATCCGGGTGAAAATTTGGTTTCAAGGCCGGTCGTTTCGTTGTTCAAAGGTACGAAAGCACGTATGTCATGATATGAGATCCCTGTATTACTGGCCCTTTACTCAGTGTGTTCTAAGATAACTGTCGACCCTGAAACATGAATGCCTTTGAGTTTTCTCCAATGAATCTGTGCTTTCCGTTGAAAGTCCCATTGCTTTGTGCGTTGTGTGCCGCCATTTTTGACGATAGCGTGTGAGCCATAGCAACAATATCCAAGGGGGAGGGGCTAACTAGGCAAACTCGGAACTATGCATTGGATTGGGGCTAAAAAAAGTAGCCCTCCGTCTGAACATACCCCATGTGTTCCTTGGCCTCCCTAGCTTTCGTTTCCTCTCAGGGGCCCAAGTGAGGGCCACTCTGCTGTTGTCAGTAACATCCTCTCGCAGGATATGCCTAATACCGGTATATCGCCATCGACGGATTTTAATTGTTATGAAGATGGAACATGGCATAAAGCTCTTCGTTATTGATCTGATACGGCCAGAACACTTTGAGAACTTTCTAATTTCACTGACCAGTTAATTCCTAAATTTCTTTGTTGTATACATTATTTTATACCACTTTTGACTGGCATTTTTTCCAGCACTATGAATGCTTTACTTACCAAATGGCAGATAACCACCATAAACATCATTGGTCAGATACGAGTCTTTCCACAGTAAAGGGGGCATTTTGGCAACACATACTGGTCATATTTACCAAATTTCCAGAAAATACCTTTGTATGGTCTCAAAATAAAAGAAATAAGTTTCAGTTGTTCTAAAGAGAAAAGGGTTACGAATAGAGTGACAACATGCCTTTCGAAAAACCCTGTGTACAAATTTCCAATATATGCTTGTAACCGGGACAGCCTAAAATGTAACTTGTGCCAACGTGTTTGTGTCCGTGGGCAAGACACTTAATCTCAATTGCCTCGTCAACCTAAGCGATATTTGGGGAGCTGTTAGGGGAATGCCACAATCTAACTGCTGATAGGGTTGTACGCCTTGGCCAGGTAGCCACCTTGGAGCGAAATGGTTCTGGTGATTTTCTGATGGCAGCGATGATGTTGATGGCAACAGCCCCAGGAGTACCCTAGGGTAGACATGTGCACTATACAAGTGTCCACCATTACATTAAGTGTCCGTCCCGGTTACGAGCGTATATTGGAAATTTATACACAGGGTTTTTAGAAAGGCATGTTATCACACTATTTGTAAACCTTTTTGGGCCTAAGTTATGTCTTCAGAACAACTTCAGGTATTTCCTTGAAAATATGGTCTGTGTTGCCAAAATGCCCCTTTACTGTGGAAAGACCCATATTTAGTTTAAGATTTTGGTCACTTAATTTTCAGAGATTTTGATCAAGAGCTTTAATACTCTTTTTAACAAATGCAAGACATTTGTGGGGTACTATGGCCGAGTAGTTTGAGTTATTGGATTGCGACATTCAGGTTTGACACCTGGTTGTGGTACCTGTGCCCTGAGCAAGGCATTTATCCACAATTGCTCCATCCTTCACAAAGGATGTAATGCCCTTGGTCCAGTGTGTTGTGTAACACACTTAAAAGATCCCAGAACTTACTCTTTGTGAAGAGTAAGGATTCTCCGGTGTCTCTGGCCATCGGCTGCCAATGGCGCCACCCACCTACATATTTCGTTGTTTAGATGGAAGATACTTGTAAGCTTTATGCATTTCATCATATGGGCTGTGAATTGATGTTTCTCCTAACAAACACTAAACCATTTTTGTTTGTAGTTCCAATGGTAGAAACTTGCAAGTATCCAGTGAGATTTACAGAGGGGCAAAATGTTATTTACCATTTTTCCTTCTTTTAATCTCTAGTCTCAAGGACGTTCGATGCCCTGTGCTTATTATTCATGCTGAGGATGATTCTGTTGTTCCTTACAAGTTGGGCAAGAGGGTAAGGACAAAAGATAACTGTCAATCCGACAACTGTAGGAATTATAGGATTTGGGGAGAGTACAGTAAAATGTGTACAAGAATATAGGACACACTATCACACTACTAAAGTGCAGTATTGTAGTACTCGAGTCCGTGACTCGGACTCGAGGCTAATGACTCGAGACTCGGACTCGAGGCTAGTGACTTGATATTGGTGACTCGTGTACAACACTGCTAAAGTGTGACATCAGTAGCTATGGTAACTGGGTCTAAACATTGAGTAGTACAGTGAAACTTGTATATCATGGCCACCCTAGGGACCGTACAAAAATGGCCACTATAAACAGGTGGCCTCTGTATAGAGGTCGCTTAAGCATTATACACATGGCATTTGGGACCAAAAGGCCTTGTTCCCACTAGAACAACCATCCCTGGAATGACCTCGCTCCGGAGATGCCCCAGGGTGACATGCAATATTTCACCCTCGAGTTGTATTGCATTCATAGCTTGTGTAGGCCTATGGGTTTGCAGTAGCACCATGTGAATCTCTTTTGTATATAGGTGGTTCTGAAAAGAACCAGTGAGTGTGAACTCAACGTTTAGAACAGTGTGCTCTGAAGACGAACAGAGCACACTGTTCAAAACATTGAGTTAACACTCACTGGTTCTTTTCAGAACCACACATACAAAAGAGATTCACATGGTGCTACTGCAAACCCATACACATGTTGATTTCCACCATGCATACCCTTAAAAGGACATACCGGCTTTGTTGGGCTATTTTGGGCTCGAAATAGACCCATACATGATTCTGAAAGTCTTTCTGAAATAGACTGAAGAGAACCTGAAAAGAAACCATCAAATTTGGCTGTTTTTGAGCATTTTCTAAAAAATCAAGGTCACATGATTTATCGGAACCAGATTCTGGTTCCGATAAATCACGTGGCCTTGGAGTTAGTTTTATTTCCAGCCGTAAAAACCAGCACGAAGTGCGAGTTGCTTTTGTCATTCGCGGTTGGTTTCTCTTCTTGTTGGAAAATAATGTCCTACGAACACTATGTACATACCGTACTTTCCAATTTGTACACAAATTTGCCAACAGATTTCATAAGAAGGGTTTCTGGGTGTTGATACGGACGAAAGAATCTCTCAGATTTTTGCGTCTTTGCTTTGCAGCGATCAATAATATCCGAAGAAAATACAGCATAGGCCTATTGAGGGCGCTAATGACACCAACAAGTTGCGTTCGAGTTGCTTCCTTGAGTCAGCGCTGACCTGAGGGATCATGCAAGGTGTGATGAGTGGGGGAAAACAAGGAAATGAGGTTAAACACGTGTTGACCCATATCGAATGCCACCTTCATTTACTGATACATAATACATCGCGACGGCTGGTAAAGCGTATAGCCCAACATTTGTCTCTTTTGTTAATTTTAAACATTTCTAGTTAATTACGTGACATTTTAATCATTGTTTTCACGACGACCATCAATTTGTTTGTCAAGGATGCTAGATCGCTACATTATGTAAACAGTAAGCCGGTGTGTCCCTTTAAGTCTTACGCATTCATAGCTTCACACACTTTTTCATCAATTTTATTGCGAGTTGAAAGTAAATTATTTTATTCAATTTTGATTATTCGGTTTCCAAATGTGAAATCGGATGGTAAAATTAAAATCAATATTCAGAAATTTGGTTTCAGGTCCCATCACTAGCTTTTGGGTTATCCAAATTTGGCTTATCGAGATTTCGCTGTAAATCTAGCAAGTTTACTTCGGTCAATGAAATGAAAATCTGTTTAATGATTTCTCAGCTATATGAGTACAGCGTTCAACACCGCCATAAGTCTCTTCCGCCGGTGACATTTCACTCCTTTGGCAGCGACGGCTACGGGCATCGTCATATCGTCGACTCGCCAGAATTTCCAGATGTAGTCAGGTAAGAGAACAAATTGTGAACTGTCACGTTTAGGTGTGGATTTGGACCAAATTCATTTCAAAAGGCTGTTAGTACGATGCTTGTAGGATCAAACAGGAAAGAGGTGTTTATAAATTCACCGGTGTTGGGAGACGGCGAAGATCTCAAAATCTGCTTATTCGGATTCTTGAAAACTGAATATCCGAATATCCGATTCTCCAGCTTTGCAAATCATATTGTCCCGCGCATGCAAGCATTAAGCCTAGCGTACATCAACATTGCAACTGGAAGCAACTCGCAGCAACTGGGATTTAAAAGGTCGATATACGCACACTTGCAACTACTGGCAACTGGAAAAATCCCAGTTGCCGCGAGTTGCTCATATTCTACTTTCTGGCAACTAGTTGCGGTCAGTTGCGTCGCGTACGCGTACTTGCAAGTAGTTGCTGCCAGTTGCTCGTGTGCATCTGATCATATGGGCGCACATCGACAGCAACTGCAAGCAACAGTTGCTTCCAGTTGCAAGGTCAATGTACTGAAGGCTTTACCGAGTTGCCGTGTCGATGTGCAAGCTCTGGAAATGTAGACATGGCTGGGATGCTCCCAGTTGCTGCTAGTTGTGCAACTAATCAGTTACTGTCGATGTGTGCGCTTCGCACACATCGACAGCAACTGATCAGGGGCCAATTTCATCAAGCTGTTTAGCAGCTACAAAAGAAATATAGCTACGCTGACAAACTTACCACCCATTCCTTCAATATACATGGCTCTTAAAACCATACTGAGGAGATACCCCAATCATTCTTAACTACTTAGATACAACAGAATTAAGAAGGCAAAAAGTGAAAATGCCCATCCATATATGGCCTTCACCAGGGCTTGTATCTTTACCATTAAATATTTGCATCTTTTTTGGCAGAAATTTCATGAAGTGATGCACAGGAAATGTGCCAAGAAGATAAACAAGACTGAATCGTGACATGCACTGCAATGCAACTTTAGTATGCCGTGTCTTTTCTTAACTTCTCTATATGCAAGATGTAAGGTTTGACGTGTCCTAATCCACATTAGCCCCCCTCCCCCCCGCCCCCCCCAAAAAATAACTATGTTTAGTGTTAGCGTGCTTCACTTATTTTTTATTTTTTCAAAAACACAATGCACTTAGACACGCATTGTCAAGCTGCTGTTGACAGCAGTCGGGGCTCGAACTTCATTACAACATCAACGTTGCCGTCTTTTCCCGGTACTTTTGGCCACAATGCCCCTGCAGCCGATTTCACGAAACTTTATGCAATTGCACAAGTCCACTTGCGCCATAAATACTCCTCTTGCCTCCACATACTGATTAGCAATTATTGCGCAAGTAATGGCGTAAGTAGACTTGCGCAATTGCGTAAAGTTTCGTGAAATCGGCTGCTGGTTTTTCGGCAGTAAATGCTGTTGACTTTATATCAACCTGACTTTATTGCTTCGAATCCACTTACCAAAAAAAAGAAGCTGCGTCACTGCATCCTTTTGGGAGACTTACGCTAAACATAGTTCTTTTTTTTTTGGCCTTAGTACATAGTAAATCAGGGTAGTTTAGTATATGGGTCGTTCTATAAATTAGGGGTCCAAAAGTGTGACATTTAGTGTCCCCCGTTACACCTGATATGTGTTATTTTTCGTAAAAAAATAATTAAAATGGCTTTTAAACCATTTTGTATGAAAAGTACTTTTCTTGAATTTACAAAAACAAGATGTGAAATGTAACGGGGGACACCAACATTGGACCCATTAATTCTTATTGTGGTAGAAAAGAGATAGTTTTAGGGTACCATTTGTAGTGGTCAATGTTGTCAATGTATTTTTCTTAGTAAACTATTTTTCCAGGGTCTATTTTGATGCCCTAGGAAATTCAGGGGTGATCTATTTCGCTTCTCAGGGAAAAGTTAGTATTTTGTAGTACAAGGTGCACAGAAAATGCAAGTTACGCAATTATTTGCGTTAAAAAAATATATATTAAAAAAAAAAATAATGTCACAAAATAAACCGATTTGAAATTAAAATATTCAGCAAGTAATTTTATTACTAACAGATATATTTAAATAGATTGGCTGTTAGTGCAACAACTTAGCAATGAATTTGGTGAACTGTAGTTATATTGTGGTGATGTTTTCGTAATGTGTAATTTAGAATTTTTGTGTGTGGGTGTGTGTGTGTTAATGAATAATGCGATAATGCAAATTTATTTATACTTACAATCTAGTAATTGGCAAGTGGGGTCATTCCATGTCAATTCAACAAGCTTTTGGACCTGACCCTCACAGATTGAAATAAAATTTGGTGTGCTGATTGGACTCCTTGAGAAACCCTGAGAACCAACATTTTATATCATTTGGTCAATTAATTTTTGAGAAACGGGTCAACGAACTTTGACTAATTAGCATGACCTGCTATGTTTGGACAGTTATATCTCTAAAAGTAATGGACCTAGAGAGATAAACTTTACATCATTTTAAAGCTCTTGAAATGGCCTTCATTTTATAAAATCACATCAAAATTAAATATGTACATACACAGTTACACGTTATTTACATGTTAGCCAATGTTAAAATTATCATAACTTAAAAACTGTAAGAGTGCCCATCCCAAATCTTTCTGGAAATGTTCCTTACATCTTAAGCTAACAAATTAAAAACCATTACGCATTTTGACAAATACGCATTTTTGCAAAGGTTATAAATTTACATAACTTTTTTGTGGTACTAGATACAATTTTGATGTTATTTTATAAAATGAAGGCCATTTTAAGAGCTTTAAAAATGTAAAGTTTATCTCTCTAGGTCCATTACTTTTAGAGATATAACTGTTCAAACATAGCAGGTCATGCTAATTAGTCAAAGTTCGTTGACCTGTATCTCAAATTAATTGACCAAATTATATTAAATTTTACTTCTCATGGTTTCTCAAGGAGTCCAATCAGCACACCAAATTTCATTTCAATCTGTTAGGGTCAGGTCCAAAAGCTTGTTGAATTGACATGGAATGACCCAGTGGCCACCATGCGAATACAAACTCGAGTCATCTTCAAGTATTTCAGTTCTTTCATTTTGATATTTTTCTATTATATTAATTCTCCGTGACACACGCGAAATCAAGTTCTCTCTTTTTATTATATTTTCTTTATTCTAGTTTCTTTTTTCTTTAGTTTTTTTTCCTAATAGTCGCACAGATTGACATTTTGAATTACATGTTTCCAAAAGGCAAGTATAGACCTTATTCACACAAAGGCATTGTTCAATTCACCTTTATCACGGTGCGGCCATCTTCCCTTATAGACAGCCGAAGTGTGACGTGCGTTGCCATGGCATTTGGATCTAAACTACCATGGCCGTCGGGAAAAGTACCATTGGAAAAGCACTGGGACCCGGTTGAGTGATTTTTAGTTTAGATCCAATTGCCTAGGCAACCAACAAAAGGTGACGTATTCACTTCGGCAGTCCCTATTAAAATGAACGTAATCAAAGTGAGGCTTGCTGGTCCCACGTTGAAAATGTTCATTGTGTGCATCACAATGACACACGCGTAGCGTGATAAACGATAACGCGCAGCGCGGACAGTGTGATTCTCTGAAAACAACAGAAGATTACACGCGCTATCGCGCGGTCACGCACATGCACTGATCGTACCCAACACGTACTATGGGGAACAAGACAAAGATGGAAGCACCGTGATAAAGGTCTATTAGCCTTTTTGAGGTTACACTCCCGCATGCGCCAACTCATGGTTGCCACCCATTTGTTTCAAAAACAAACCGTTCAGCCTAATAGCAACACATCAAAATTGTTTTTGCAAAAATAGTGTCGATGTCTAAAATTGGCCTTTTGCGTATAACTTTTGCATAATGGCCGGCTCCTTGAATTCACTTTCAAATGGAGGTGCAATTTAAGAAAATCCCATACTATGTATGCTGTTGTTACGTATAGTGCACGTTATATACCTCATGCGAAGATTCCTGTCATCTGCTTGGTTAAAAGTGGGGGCATTAAATCAGCTGGACCCGTCGCGTGTAGAATTCTGACTATGCCCACCGGGCATAGTCTGGGGCCAATTTCATAGAGGTGTACAAAAAACTCTTGCTCAGTAGAGAATGTTACCAGTGGAATTGATAGAAGTAGTGTATGACCAGTGTTAGAGGACTGTTTCATTACCATGACAATCACATGAAAATTTTGCTGGTAACCTCATTTTATCAAGCAAGGTTTTTCATGTTTAAGCAATTTTTCATGCTTAATCAGCTCTATGAAATTGGCCCCAGGTGGGCATAGTCATTTCGCGGGTTCCGGACGCGCGCATAACGTGTGTAGCAAGCTGTGCACAAACTATGCAGCTACGGGCTTCACGTAAACATTCAGCAGGACGGTAATGGCGGAATCTTGACGAAGTCGTTTTGTCGTAGATGATGAAGTCCTTAAGAAAATAAAAGAAGTGGCCTACAGTGAAAACTGTGTCAGGTGAAATGTGCTACTAAAGTACCAGGTGATTATGCTACAACTTTCCCGCCGTAGACCAGCTTTCGAAACTCGAAGGACCACTGTCATGACTGTGACTGTGTATGGTTACTTTTAACCAACCAGATGACAAAAATCTACACATTCGGTATATAATATATAAAAATATTGACTGCAATGAGGGGCATGGTTAAGATTATAGGCCCTCGGTGATCCTGAATCCATGACTGTGCCCATCGGCTTCCGCCTCGGGGCATAGTCATGGCTTCGAGATCACCTTGGGCCTATAATCTTAACCATGCCCCTCATTGCAGTCAATATTTGTATACTATTGCCTAGCAACCAACAGTCTGGTTGCTTTATGACATTCTCTCCTACAGTGAACAAGGTGTTGATTCTGTACTTCATACCTGCCACGTGCACCACATAGCAACAAAAATCCTGTCTGGTCAAGTGGATAATAAGTGTGCATGTGAAAGGAAGTACACCAGATGCAATTTATGTGAAACACGCAAAAGGCTAATTAGAGGCTCATCGTATCATTTGCAATTACCTAAAATCTCACTTCGCGAGTTATTACAGACAATCTTACTCAAAGTGATTAGAGCAATGATACCAAATACCCCATGAAGTTATTGTACCTGAGATGGTATCATTTCGAAGAAAACAGTATTTGAAGATGGTTTTTAAAATGTACATTTTTGAGAGTACGTGGGTACATTTCAAAAACATGCATGGATTTTCACAGTTTTCTAACAACCTGTTCCATCTCTGGAGCTGACATTTCTTGGGATTAGTTTACTGTGACTCTTCTTAACATATTTTAAAGGTAGAACACATCATTTGCAGTGACCCCGATTTTTTCATGAGTTGACAAGAAAAACCTTAATAGATGTGTTAATAACAATAGTACCAAACGCCATAATTTTATTTCAGTCCAAAATGGTATTTTGTGGGAGAAATTAACAACTGAAGGTGGTTTTCTAAAAAAGAAATACTTTTGTTATTATTCAACTCAACACAAAAATCATGCATGGATTTTTTTTAAGTTTTCAGAAGCATTACTGCACCTATGTGGCTGAAAATTATACAGGGCAGTTTTATCAACACGGGCTTCTAATCACGAGTGGCAATAACTCCCCTTTTAACAGTTTACCAATCATGTATAGTTCTTTTAATTCATCAAAAACATCTGCAAATGATACTGCGGCTTTTAAAGGCCCTATGTATCATTTGCAAGATAAAACGTTTTACAGATTCGTGAAATAAGAGTGTAACATATCTAAGGAAGAATGTTGGTAAACTAGCCTGAAGAAATTTTAGCTACTTAGATGCATCGATGCTTCAGAAACCCATGAAAATTTATATATGGATTTTGTGTACAAGTAAAAGGTAAAATTTAGAAAACCACCTTCGGTTGTCAATTTCCAGCATGAAATACCATTTTGGACGGAAATAAATTCATGTGGCGTTTGTTACCATTGCTATCAACACTTTGAGTAAAGTTTTTCTTGTCAACTTATGAAAAACAAAAATGGGTCATTGCAAATGATACAATGGCCTTTAAGCATCGATTGTTAGTCATTTAGCTAATCGTTCAGCGTAAAGTATATGGTAAAAGCTTCCCATGCACATTACAATTGTACACTACTCACAATAAGTTATAGGGATATCGGTATGTCAAATTTGGAATTATTTTTTTTCTTCAATTGACTGTTTTCACCTATTCCTGTGACAAGGTGTGTACGTATACCTTCAATAAAATATCCCTAACTTGTTGTGAGTATACACTACTCACGGCCTATACAGCTTTATTACGGCCTATACAGCTTTATTAACATGTTAAAGTGCTAATGATTACGCTCTTTGTTACATATGCATTTTCCCATGGAGCTGCAAAACCACCTGAGGCCTGTTTTTGCGACCATAACTAGAAGCGTATTTAGAGTGACGTTATTACTGATTCATCCAATGACCAGCTTCGGTATAGTAAGCAACCTATGTCTGTCATTGGTTGATCAAGTGATGACGTCAAAAACACGTTTCTGGTTATGACCGCGAAAACAGGCCCATGGTTCCCTGACGCTTTCTGAAATACGCACATAATGACGCCATCGGTGATTCAGCAAGTTTTAAAGGTGGATTCACATGAACTTTCTCGCGCGTAAATTTTGATGCATGTCGCCTTTATAAAAAAGCTGATCTGGAGGGAACTTAAGAGAAACGAGGCACTGGAAATGACAGAATCCCCAAAACACTTTCCTTCCAAGTTGATTCTGTAGTTTTCGGTGCGTTGTTTCACGACAAATTCCCTCTACACTTTTTTTTCTGAAAGCGGCTTTCGACAATTATGTGCAAAAAGGTTCAGTGTGAATCCACCCAAAGCAACAAAATATATGGGCACAGTTGAATTTTATTAGGACTTATGCTGAAAGCTTGATTTTTCTATATTTAATTAAAAAGATAATTTATGTGAAATTATTAGATTTGATAAGCATCCTATTTCTCGTATGAAGTGATAATATATTTTGCAGTTAGATACGTGCAAAATCAATGGTATGTTTACTTGGGGTCCATTGTTTAAATTCTCAACATTGCTTAATGAGTTGACAAGAAAAACATGACTAAAAGTGTTGATAGCAATGGTAACAAACACCACATGATTTTTTTCCTTTTAAAAAAGTTTAGCTAGCCCCTAATTAGTCCTCCATGTGACCGTATTTTTTTCTGCACACAGATTTTGCACAACACCAAAGGCACGCCAGGGGACAATTTCATGGCGCTGTTAAGCACAAAAACTTGCTTAGCACAGGATTTGTTTGCTTTATTTTGCAAAAATGGATTGCCAGCCAATGTGTATTGAAAGGTATTCTCCTACTCTTGCGAAGAACACAAGTTGGCTTATAATTCTGGCTTGCAATCCATTTTATAAAGCAAATAAATCCTGTGCTAAGCAAATTTTTGTGCTTAGCAGCGCCATGAAATTGGCCCCTAATCACCGCTCTGAGAAGGGTGACTTTGGTTGTCCAGGGGCCAATTTCATGACGCTGCTAAGCAAAAAAATTTGCTTAGCACAGGATTTGTTTGCTTTATTTTGCAAAAATTGATTGCCAGCTAAAATCGTAAGTAATGTGTATTGAAAGGTATTCTCCTACTCTTGCGAAGAACACAAGTTGGCTTATAATATTTGGCTTGTAATCCATTTTATAAAGCAAATAAATTCTGTGCTAAGCAAATTTTTGTGCTTAGCAGCGCCATGAAATTGGCCCCAGGTCAGTGACAGAAACCTTGTACTTCAGATGTCCCCACAAGAAAAAATAAGACCAGTGGTGTTATGCCCGGCGATCTTGAGAGACCATTCCCAAGGCCTGTTCACAAAATCACCATGCAGACCAAACATGGGGACATCTGAAGTCCACGTTTTTGTCCTTGGCCGTGGAGCGGGATGACCCGGAGGCGCGCGACCCGGAGAGACCGATCAGTGGTAGCCCTTCTGAGGAAAACACGGCAGTGATTAGGCATGTCTTTGGTGTTATGTGCAGGGAAAAAAGACGGTCACGACTAAGACTAAGAGGCTAGCTAAACTTTCCCAAAAAAACTTATAGCAAAGAAATTGACCTTTCATGGTCCTTGATTTTGTTTTGCATCTTCCATTTTCCGCGCAAATTAATTTAACCTACCTTTGTTTACAAAACTAGCCCCTGTTCATTCATGCGTGCAACGCTAATCTGATGTTGATAAAAGCTTGCAACCTAATAATATGTCTATAGAGCCTTTGCACGGCGGCCATGACAGGGGGCAGTCACATTGTCACTGTGCATCATACATGAGTAGGTGCTTTGTGGTTCTATTGTTACATCATTTAAATAAGAAAACCTGCCCCTGTCATGGCCGCCGGTGCAGAAGCTCTATACCAAAAAGTATAAGCTAATTTAAAAAAAAAAAAAAAAAAGGCCTACAAACAGAATTTATTTATCAACATTTTTCGGAGTGTCTACTTCTTTGATACACGCGGTATGTTATGTAGCAATGAGTATGATATAGGACATCAATAGGACATCCGCGTCGGCTTCTTTGTTGCATTTTTAAAATACGTATTCCTGATCCAAAACCAATTTACAAGCATCAATAATCTTTTAATCCTTAACAATTGCATTCTGTTTAATATTACAAAGCTCTATCTAGGTTAGTCGGCAGTTTTTGCACGCAATCGGCTTGTTTAATGCCCCTTAGTATTGTCATAAGGCAACGCACCCACACACACGGGGGTCTTCGAACATTGGTTGATGTCACCTTTATTCATAAAATCGGACAGAAATTACTCATATCTAGGCGCCAGTTTGCCAACAAACTCTTTCCTATTTGACTGTCCCACGGTATCGCATGGCCTACACTCTCTTTATATATCAAAGTATGCAAGAGAAATGTACGTGTCATCCACAAAGAACGTTGGTTGTCAACAGTTTTCAAAAGTATTGTATAAAGTGAGGAAATGGAAAGAAAGGAAAATCGGTCAACGTTCTGGCGGGTCTGTTTGTTCAATTTCTTGTGATCTGGGCCGGCCCAATTTTCGTGAAGGCAGTGTACCGTTTAAGGTAAATTGTCTCTGCACCGTACCCAAGGCCAATTTCACTTTGCATGGAAAATACAATTGTATTAAAAATGGATATTTTTGTCGGTTTGCCGAGAAAAACAAGTTCAATGACATTCGATGTTCTTCACCTTAAACAAGGATTAGGCTTATTCAGATAAACTGATAAATTTAAGGAAGGTCATTTTTCTGTTAATTCTTATTTATTACGGGAGACGCATAAAAAATAATAAATAAAAACTGTTTTCTTATTTAGTTTGAACTAAATATTGATAAAAAGAAATTTGCCAATACAAGAAGTTATATAAAAGTTTATAAACCACGTCACAGTACAGAACTGTTTCAGGAGACGCAATCATTTAGACTGGTTCCCGCTCCACATATTCCACAAATATGAGGACCGGCAACCGTAGTGTTTAAAATAGCACTAAACATTACGTCATGCATTTATTTTTAGGAGCGCATAACCGTTAATTTTCCAAGCGCGCTAAACGCTATAGGCTACGGCACGAGTGTATAACAATTTGAAAAGGGTTATTCCATATTTGGCCAATAAAACACATGCCCATAATAACACCAAAAATCAAATTCAAACCTTGTCTGCATCGTCGTAAAATAAACACTGACGAATCGTACCCGACAATTAACGTCCGGACGTACATTCGGGTAACTTCGGGAACCTTCGGAAAAAGGAGGAATTCCTCCCGTTTTAATATGGCGAATTATTATGTATACTGGCGGTTGCCGGACCTTAAAATCAGTCTAGCGATCGAATTTTTTGGTCCGGGAACCAGACTAGCAATCATTGGCCTTTTTTAAGTATATCGAACACGTTAGAGGGCGCACTGGTAATCTGCGAAGACCATTGCTAAAGCACTACACAGGAAAACACGTCACTTGTTTTATGGCATTCTCTCCTACAGTGAACACGGTATTGATTCTGTACTTCACACCTGCCGGGTGCACCACATAGCAACACAAATTTAGTCTGGTCAAGTGGATACTAAGTGTGCAAGTACATGTACGTCAATACACCAGACGCTATTCATGCGAAACGTGCAAAAGGCTAATTCGTTTTTTTTTTTGGGCCGCACGTAGGCCTACTCATACCCATTCTGTCACTTTCAAGAGAGCACTGTGTTTATTTGCATAACCCATCGATGAATCAAATTCAAGTGGCATTGTTAGAGTATAACTTCCAACGCTAGGAGACAGACAGATGTCTAGCAAAATACGCAGGTGTGATGTGGTACGTCCCCCAGATTGTTCGGTTATTGCCCCCGTCATATTTCTTTCAAAACGAGGAGACATTTCACCTCAAGTCGCTGCAAGACCCTGTGAGGCTGGTCTGCGAGGGCTCCTTCAACAGAGCAACGACACCACGACGGTTGATGGTTACCGAGATTTAATTAAAGGTTGGCTGGCTCGGTCTTTGCTTCTAGCTTCTCGATACACGCGCTTGCTTCCTCGTTTCGGCACTCCGCCTTGGTATAGGCCTAATATAAATCTTGAGACCCCCTACTCGTGTTCTTGTTTGTTGCTTTTGTTTCGTGGCTACACCACCCAGAAACAGCCGTGGGAGTTCTTAATTACGACTATACACGAATTACTTTTTAACGGTCAAGTTCTCTGAAATAGACCCTTTGCAGGGGCAGCCATGACAGGGAGGCAGTCACATTGTCACTGTGCGTCACGAGTAGGCCTTTCTGGATCTATTTTTACATTATATAAATATATGAAAACCTGCCTCCTGTCAAGGCGGCCGGTGGCCAATATTCGAGTAACCCTCACCCCCACCCACGGCACCCCTCCCAATCCCACCCCACCTCCCACCCCAACAAAATAATAGCAGATTCTTTTACACCGCTTAATCGCCGCTTTATCCAGCAAATTTCACAAAACATGCGTTAGCGACGCTATAAAGTATTTTATAATGTTGAGAGTATAGTAACAGAGATCTAAAAATCCGATTATTCGGCATCTTCAAAACCGAATATCCGAATTTTCGATTTTGCAAATTGTTATCCCACGCGGCGCGCGAGCGCCATTGTACCGCCCATTGAACTCCATAATATATGACACTCTTTGGTACCGCCCGTTTTGGTGATGCATGAGCATGTAGACTTCTTCTGAAGCTCGGTACCAAGACTGGACCTCGGCACGTATAAAAAGTGGCGTAACATAACCGACCATTCACGCGTTTGAACGGTTCAGTCGTGTCTCCTGACTCAGTTCGAATCTATAGAATGCAAATTGCTGAATTGTTCATCCCATGTTTTGTTGTTTCATTTTACATGATCAGGGAACCTGCGTATGCCTGTTCTTTAAATTTACTATAGAGACATAGACCGAGCTGCATAAAGTGTATACCTCACCGTTCAGTGAACCCCAATCCCATACATCAATGTCAGTGATGCGACAAAGTTTGGACACGGACATGCACCGCCTCTTTGCCTCTGCCCGTTGCAACAACACTTTGTATGGGTTTATTTTTAGAGTTAAAGGTGCATTCCGGTGTCTTAAAGTGACTGAAATTTGAAAGTCACTGGAATTTGGTTGTCGTCAAGTGGAATTAGTGAATGTGTGCCTTTCGGTTCCCCCACAAAGCATAGTTCCGAGATTGCCCAGTTAACCCCGCCCCTTAGATATTGTTGCTATGTGCTCACAAGCCATCGAAAAAAAATGGCGACACCACGTACAAAGCAACGGGACTCGGCATGAAAACCACAGATTCATTGGAGAAAACTCAAAGGTATTGATGTTTTAGGGTCGACAGTTACCATAGCACACACTGAGCGAAGGGTTATAGTAATGCAGGGATGACCATATTCATAAAAATGCGCTTTCCTACCTTTGAACAGCGAATCGCCCGACATTGAAACCCAAATTCACTCGGTTACTGGCGCATACACCATACAAACTGTATGGGCAGAAAATCGCGTGATTGTGTAATGATTGCATCACTTTGACTTATGTGGGCGCCGTCTGCTAGCTCTGTTGTGATTGGTCGGCGGGTTCGGCTTGATTGACAGGTCGGTATGCATTCCTGCGCGCAGTGGATTTCTAGTACACTGCACACAGGAGCGCCAAGTTTGATCATGGAGCTATAAAAGGAAGCTCCATGGTTTGATCGTGTACAAACGAATGGGATTTCGCAGGGGAGTAGAGCTCCCGCCCGCTTCAAACTCGTAAAACGTGGCGAATTTGTATTTCTGACACAAGTATTACCTGGTAAGATAGAGCTCAGATACAGAATCAACCTACTGTATATGGGTAATTCCTAAAATTGGGGGTCCAAAAGTGTGACATGCTTTTTAAGATTTCCAAGTGTTTTTAGTGATTGAAAGTGGTTTCCCAGTAAAAAATAATTATTTTTATTTCAACAAATGCCACTTAAATTTAATGTTTGTGTGTAGATATGGCACCAAGGTTAATACAAACTCATTCTACAGCCAATTTTCATTGGCGTAGGTAACCCGGGACACCAAATTTCTATTAAATACCATGGAACAAATTATAAGCCTTTATGGTCTTTTGTTTTGAATATTTTTCAGAAATCAGAGAACAAAATATTCAAGAAAATGATGCTGCCCCCTATAATCACAGGCCATAGTCCATTACTGAGAATTTGTGATCATGAGTGGTGATTTTTGAAACAGAGAGTGTCGTACGTAACTGGGACACCAACAATTTTGGACCCGTAATTTTGGGAATTACCCATATCTGTTTTGAGATAATTATATCGTCTGGGAGACGGTGAAATACTGACTGGATTGTCAAGAACTTAGTGCACACGCCAGTGCGTGCAGTCTTGATCGGTACAGCCGGTGCGGTGTGCATAAAACTGGCAATGTCCCAACATTATAATCAAACATTTGACAGGAAAAACCTTACTCAAATGGAAGATAGAAGTGGTGCAAACTGTCCAATGCAATGATTCCACACGAGATGATTATCTTTTTATTAATAAAAGATAATTAAAGATTTTTTTATATAAATGCGTGTTCCTGGATTTTCAAAGTTTTCTGAAAGCATTGCTGCGTTTATGTATAGCTGAAACTTTCGCAGAAGTTTACCAACATTATTCTTTAGATATGTAGGTTATGCCGTTTTTTAGGGATTCGTTAACGGTTTCATCTTGCAAATGATACATTTTTGTTATTTAATGGGTTCAATGAAATTCACTTTTTTTCGCAGTCCGTAGGCTGAATTGCATGAAGCTCAGGAGTGTCTTCCACCTAAGGCATAGGCCTAGGTGGGTGGCGACATTGGTAGCCGACGGCCAGGGACAATAGGGGAATCCCTAACTCTTCACTAAATAATGCTCTGTGGTCTTTTAAGTGCGTTACACAACACATTGGACGAACGGATTTACATCCCTTCCGAAGGACGGAGCAATTGTGGTTTAGTGCCTTACTCAAGGGCACAGGTACCGGTACCATGGCCGGGTATCGAACCCGCAATACCATGTTTTCACTCCTGTTGCGAATCAACGACCTATAAACCACTCAGCCACGGTACCCCACAATGGGCCTTTAATGCATCCCGTACAACGAACAAAAATGGGAGTGTCTATAAGGCAATGTCCTGAATGAAAAGAGATGACACAAAAGTCAAGTGAACATGAACCACTCGAAGTGTTGACATTTCCCAATGACATGACATACTTGGGCAGTCCGTGGATGTGCCTTCATTGTGTTGGCAAGTTAACGGGTCACGTAGATAACAGAACTGCATGTGCGTTATTTATGGCGATTGACTTTTGAAAATGTTACAGTAGACCAACTCAGCTGTTATAAATATTATTTTAAGGATAAAGTCCGAAATGAAGATGAAGTCTAAATATTTAGAATATTTCCTCCAATCAGTTAGCGTAAAAACCTTAAAGGTAATTCTGCATGAGTAGTTGGAAGTAATTTCGCCGACCAAATTCTCTTCCTAAAACTCATTGCTAGTCTTACTTCGGTCGCAACATTGACTTGATATAGACATCCCCAGCGAGTGTTTTGTACATTTTCTTTGTGCGCGCGCGCGCGACTTTCCGCCATTACTTTGTCCATACTATGGCACGCCAAAGCGAAAAATAATTCAACGTTGACGCATATTTTCGCAAATGTTACGCAAGAAAAAGAAAGTTGGCATGACTTTTAAATGTTGATAGACTGTTTGAAACTGGCATACGGTCGTGCGTTCTGTTGGCAAGTTTTTAAAAATGTTGAGACTTGGTTTTTCAGGGTTGATGGCAAAATTATCACTTGCGAAAATATGCGTCAACATTAAATTATCAGTGTTGAATTATTTTTCGCTTTGGCGTGCCATATTATGGACACAGTAATGGCGGATAGCAACCGGTTGTCAAGCCAAGTGAAACCCAAGAATAGACGGACGAAACAGTTATTTAGAATTATCAGAGTGCATGTGCAACACGAACAAATTCGGTCCTGTGCTGCGCCGTATTTAAAGGGCTGTGACATGCTAAACAACTTTGTGCCTAAGCTTTGCTTCATAATGACGGATTACTTGTTCAGCAAGACATACTATTGTTCGTTTGGATGTAAAATCAATAAAAGGTGGCCTTTTTCAACTTTGAAGATTTCATTGCAATAAATCACAGACAGAGGGCGCTGTTCGGAGTGCATCACGTAAGGAAGACAGAAGGGAAAAGTTAAGAAAAAACATAAAACTTCAAGTTGGACTTGAAGTTTCTACCCCCAGTTTTGTCATGGCTTACAACAGGAAACATGTAGAACAAACTCAAACAGCCATGGATTACAAAAGTTTCAGGAAAATTGAGAAAAAAGTGGAATCTTTTGTGCACAGTTGAATGTGATTTTCCTGTGTTTGCCTCTTGTGACATCGTGACCTTGGTCATGAATATGCATATTCGCATTAGCATAAAAACTAAAAACCTTTGTTTTAACCCCCAAAGAAAGCTCCAAATAGGATTTGTATGACTTTAACTGAGTAGAGTGGTTTTAAAGCGTAGATTTCATTGATAAAAATCCTAAATAAGGGGCCCTTTAAACTTTCCGGCTCTTTTGAAAGGAAGGATGACCGCATACATGCAACAGTCGCATGGATGACGTGTTGAATTCTGTGTAACTCCAAGTTCAGGATTTCGAATAATTCTTCTGATTGGTTCACAGTTCGTAAAATTTAACCAATAGAAAGCTTGAAGTTTCCTTTACCGGTTAATTATGCACAGTCAGAAATGAAAACTGACAGGGCGGGCATTTTCTGGAAACTACTAACCATTTACCTTGTACATTGAATTTGACATCCACAACATCTGACGCGGTAGAACAGCACCTATTTAAAGCCAATTTTCATGAGGTGGATATGAGATAATTTTTCCGACAAAAATGTCAATTTATATCAAGGAAAAGGCGGGGAAAACATGCATGGTCACGGATTTCGAGAAAATTATCTTATACCGTTTTTTTTGGTAACAGGAAATGGTCGTCGGGATAGTCAAGTTGTGATACATGTATTTAACTTTTTCCCGCTTATTGTTACAATTATATTTCCGTCCTTGTGATAAACTTTTCTCTAAAGTCCTTGGAGCGTGCGCCCTTAAAGGGCCCCTTATTTAGGATTTTTATCAATGAAATCTATGCTTTAAAACCACTCTACTCAGTTAAAGTCATAAAAATCCTATTTGGAGCTTGCTTTGGGGGTTAAAACAAAGGTTTTTAGTTTTTATGCTAATGCAAATATGCATATTCATGACCAAGGTCACTACGTCACAAGAGGCAAACACAGGAAAATCACATTCAACTGTGCACAAAAGATTCCACTTTTTTTCTCAATTTTCCTGAAACTTTTGTAATCCATGGCTGTTTGAGTTTGATTTACATGTTGCCTGCTGTAAGCCATGACAAAACTGGGGGTAGAAACTGCAGCAATTTGCCACAAGTCCAACTTGAAGTCTTATGTTTTTTCTTAACTTTTCCCTTCTGTCTTCCTTTTGTGATGCACTCAAAACAGCGCCCTCTGTCTGTGATTTATTGCAGTGAAATCTTCAAAGTTGAAAAAGGCCACCTTTTATTGATTTTACATCCAAACGAACAATAGTATGTCTTGCTGAACAAGTAATCCGTCATTATGAAGCAAAGCTTAGGCACAAAGTTGTTTAGCATGTCACAGGCCCTTTAAGCAAAGCACTTTGCCATAAATTAGCTCTTTAAACACGTGTATCGAAGTGCACTTATAGAAGGAAAGCGTTTAGCTGTTTGCGTTAGCTGTTAAGGAAAAGGCTGTGCTGTACTCCTTTGTTTATAATTTATCGTATACACTTTTTCATAACTTTGATAAAAGTTGAATTTTCGGCGTGCGATGTGATGAATTTATTCACTTCAGCATTCCGTTATACCCAGCCCCTGCGCAAGTGTATAGTTATATACAACTATCCGTGCTTACAGCCCACATATATACAGGATTTGCAATATCCCAAAATTATAATCAACCAATATTGATCAGGGGAAAAAATCAAATAGAAAATAGAATTGTAGTTTCGTACCAAGACCTGCTGGGGATGCTCGCCCTGATGACCCTGACTACCGTGGTATCATGGATCTGTTTTCCGTCAAACCTAAACAAACCTAAACAGGACGATAGCTTCGCACAATTTCTTGAAAGAATGGACACAGTTTGTCATTCTTCCTCAAAATGGTTTTTTTTTTGTCAAAGTAAAATTGTGGGTATACGCAAATGATGCGCTTTAAACTTAAGGGCCATGACATGCTAAATAACTTTTTGCCTAATCTTTGCTTCATATGATGGATTACTTGTTCAGCAAGACATGCTATTGTTCGTTTGGATGTAAAATCAATAAAAGGTAGTTTTTTTTCAACTTTGAAGATTTCATTGCAATAAACCACAGACAGAGGGCGCTGTTTGGAGTGCATCACGTAAGGAAGACAGAAGGGAAAAGTTAAGAAAAAACATAAGACTTCAAGTTGGACTTGTGGCAAATTGCTGCAGTTTTCTCCCCCAGTTTCGTCATGAAACATGTAGAACAAACTCAAACAGTCATGGATTACAAAAGTTCCAGGACGTTTGAGAAAAAAGGTGGAATCTTTTGTGCACAGTTGAATGTGATTTTCCTGTGTTTGCCTCTTGTGACATCATGACCTTGGTCATGAATATGCATATTCGCATTAGCATTAAAACTAAAAACCTTTGTTTTAACCCCCAAAACAAGCTCCAAATAGGATTTTTATGAATGTAATTGAGTATATTGGTTTTATAGCATAGATTTCATTAATAAAAATCCAAAATAAGGGTCCCTTTAAGGGTGGTGGTGGTTATCAGCGACTTAATGCGATTTTAATAAATATTTCCCTGTTCCCTTTCCGGTGTACAAATGTCAACTCCCACCCCCCTCCCCCCGGCCTCGCCCTCCCCCGGCCTCCCCTCCCCCGGGCCCCCTCCCCGTGCGTACGTACTTTGTGGACTTCCCCCAATCAAGCTTGTCTATACGTAACATGCATTCAGAAGATGACCAGTTCCTATCTGTCAGTTAGATACAATACACCTCATCCGGTTGGATCCCTCGTTTAGTGGTTTTGATTTTCCCTGCTCAATCTAGTTGACCTCATTTCGTACGGGGCCAAGTACTGCCTGAAACTGTTTCACAGTTGCTTCTCAGTGGGCCGTGTTTTCTCTGAAACCGCGGGTATATCGTCTCGCGCACCGTGCGGCCAATATTTGATACGCCCTGTGGCCTAGTATGGTTCATATGAAAGAGAACGTTTTATACTGAAGCCACTGGACGGCACCGGTGTGCTTGTTTTAAATGTTGCATGCCGTCCAACATTTGTGGAATTTCCAGTGATTCAAGGGCCTCTGACAAGTTGTCTCTGTATCAGTTAATGGTTGCCAGCGAGCAAGATCAGATTTTGTGTTTGTGTATTTATGATGATAGTATATCAACAAATATTGGCTCGCCCACCAGGCAGGAGGAAGCTCACACGCAGTCAGTGTATCTTGGGATTAATTAAATTAATGGTCCGGGTAATGGATTATAGTTCAGGCCAGGAAAGCCTCGTGTTCCTCAGGGGGTGAATAAACGGTCCGTGTAATGTCAGGCGACGGGAGGGTTGAGTGGCTGGGAGGTCGACCAACCCTTCTCAGCAGAAGGTCAGAGTCCACATCCAGTGTTGCCAGCTCTGGATCAGCATGGCACGGCCTAGCCCAGCCCTCGCTCCGTGGTGTGGTATGGTATTCCCCCAACAAGCGTGTATCCTCTCCAGTGACCTATTAGATGCATTGTCATGACCGGCTGGGTACTACCCTCCCGCTGTGATACACACAATGCCGTTAATGGAGCGCGCGTGCGTGACTGCCTCAATATCAGTACCTTCGGTATTTATGCACTCCGGCGCTGAGTACTGACACTGCACGATAAAAATCTGTTGAACAACTACAAAAGCCTGACACATATTTCCTTTTTTCTCTCCCGTGCCGCTCTTTTCTCCATGTCGAGCTTCGTTTCACTCTGAATACCCGCGCCCTCGTTTCAACCCGCCGTCCCTATTTTAGGAACAATTCGGATCGATAACCGTTAAGAGGTGACGGAAAGAGAGCGGCCAAGTGACTTTAGTTTGCGTTTGGAAAGAGGCGTTTGTTGGTTTGTGTGTGCCCAGTGACTGCCTCGTGTGTCCTCGATTGACCCCAGGATGTGATGTACGGAGAGTCTGACTGCCCACCTGTATGCAACCAAGACGGCTATATATAAAGAATAATCGGCATCTGTCAAACATTCAGGTGTGGAGCTGTTGCTGATAACAGCACAATCGCCGGGTCCCAGCTCACGTGGAACTGACTGCTAACAATAAGCCATGGGTACCGTGATTCTATCCATCTACCTGTTCATTGTGTACCTGACACCGTGTTCTATCGTGGTCAGGCTCCTAGCGGCCCTACCAGCCGTGGCTCTTCTGCTGTTCCTATGGCTCGGCCCGCCCGAGAAGCGCCTCGGACCAACGGGTAAGGCCGTGGTGGTCACCGGTTGCGACACGGGGATCGGGAATGCACTGGCACGCTACTTGGACCAGCTGGGCTTCCGTGTGTTTGCCGGATGCCTGTTCACACAGGGTGAGGGAGCGACTGGGCTCAGAAGCCAGTGTTCAGATCGGCTCATGGTGCTTCAGATGGACGTGACTGACGGAGATCAAGTCGCCACTGCAGCAGCGCAGGTGCAGAAAGTCCTACGAGCAAACCGGGAAAGTACGAATTGTTTTTTCCTTTTCCACCCTAACTATACCCCAGCGGCGTCGCCAAACTTTTCAAAGTAAGAGGGGAAAGGGGGTGGCACAACACGTTGGAAGGGGGCACACAAAGCAGATCACACATACTTTTTGCAAACTTCAAGTCTCACTTAATTGGGGGCGGGGGGGGGGGGCACAAGGGGGTGAACGACACTTTTCCGGGGGCCACGTGCGCCCTCCCCTACCTCCCCTCATCCTTGGCGACGCCGCTGGTTACCCCCACCCTCTCTCTGCATGGCCAATGTATGACGGCAGAGGCCCCGTTGAGCCAGTGAGATAGTTCTGGGACGTCCTAGTAGTAATTTAGAACCTGTGTGAAAAACACCAACTTAATGTTTAGACGTCCCAAATTATAGTTGAATTTACAATGCCCATAGTGCCTCAAAATCAATCACTCATCAGTTACATTTTGGACTCCGTTCCAAAAAGCTCATGGCTGAGAAGATTCGGTTGTCGCAAACGTGAACTTTTTTTTTTATACAGGTGATTTTTTTCTCCGTGGTAAAATGCAGCGGCGTATTTAAACTTGACAATTGATTGTATGTGTATAACATGATCTATTCCCCTCCGGCGCGTAATCCATAATGTCAAATTGGCTCGTGAACAATTAAATTCTTTATTCTCCTATAAATTTATAATATTGGTATAGGCCTACCAGATTAAAACTTAGTTGAATAAAACAGGACAACACCATAGGCCCTATGCAAAATGTTCCATTGCTTCCGCGTTTTCAAAAACCATGGTAACGCCGTGTTTTCCCTCGAGTCGGGTTTTTAATGCATTTGATTTGTTCGAAACTGAGTTATTGGGGCGCTCACAATCAGCTAATTGACAACGATTCTGTACTGACAACGATTCTGTACTATACTGTACCGCGACACACTCTTCCCATCTGTTAACGCGACAACTCCCACCTAAAACCTGAAAGGAATTCCTTTAAAATTCCTTGGATGTTTAGAACACAATGGGGAAACAATGGGGGAAGGGGGTTACACTCTGTCAAAATAATATCGTGCTGCTGCATATGGAAAATTTGCCAACTGATTGTACCATTCATTCTACACAAAAACCGATGCTTGATTTTCTGAAATGCATCTGCAGTGTGGCTGAAATTTCTACAAGGCAGTTTATCAATATATTATTCTTTAGTTATGTAATGCTGTTGTTCCCGTTTTTAAAAAAGTTTTCCAGTCATGTACCATGCACCTCCCTCGGAAATCTAAAAGAAATTCCATTGAAATTCCTTGGATGTTTTAGAAACAATGGGAAAACAAAGAAAGGGGTACCCTCTGTCATATGTCTACTAAACGTTTACTGTTTGGCGTTTCAGTGGATGGCGTCGAACGAATCGGATGCACAGCAATTGTTTGTTTTTTTGGCCATATTTTATTTATTTAAAGGGCCCCTTATTTGGGATTTTTATCAATGAAATCTATGCTATAAAACCAATTGCCTGCTCAGTTACATTCATAAAAATCCTATTATATTTGGAGCTTGTTTTGGGGGTTAAAACAAAGGTTTTTAGTTTTTATGCTAATGCGAATATGCATATTCATGACCAAGGTCATGATGTCACAAGAGGCAAACACAGAAAAATCACATTCAACTGTGCACAAAAGATTCCACCTTTTTTTCTCAAACGTCCTGGAACTTTTGTAATCGATGACTTGTTCTACATGTTTCCTGTTGTAAGCCATGACGATACTGGGGGATAAAACTGCAGCAATTTGCCACAAGTCCAACTTGAAGTTTTTTCTTAACTTTTCCTTTCTGTCTTCCTTACGTGATGCACTCCAAACAGCGCCCTCTGTCTGTGGTTTATTGCAATGAAATCTTCAAAGTTCAAAAAGGCTACCTTTTATTGATTTTACATCCAAACGAACAATAGCATGTCTTGCTGAACAAGTAATCCATCATATGAAGCAAAGATTAGGCAAAAAGTTGTTTAGCATGTCATAAGCCCTTTAAACATTAGTTTGCCGCTCAGGGGTCCGGTGTTGCAACCTCCTTGTACCCACCCCCCACCAGATCCGCAACTAACTGCGCAACAATTATTGTCGATCGGAATGAAAACGTCTTGATAAAAATTAACTGGATGGGTAGTATATTGATTAGAAAACGAGAATTTATTGCACAGTCGATCGATTTAGCATCCACGTGTATAGGACTATTGCAGTCGTGCAATGATCAAGACATGTGCCGAAAACGTCATGCATGCACTTTTGTATAAACTTCGCATACCAGATTCGATCATGACCAAGTTAATTTTTATTCATGTACGCAGTTCTAAACATCTGCAGTAACTCTTTTCAATCGTACAAACTACAAAACACATCTATCTGAACTAATGCCTCAATCAAAAGCCGAAAACTTGAAAATTAAAAAATTAAAATTAAAGTATAGCTCTTAAATAAATAATTGCCTGAAAATAGTTTAACTAAGACAGGACGACATTAGACACGTTTCTTGTTTTTATTTAATTTGTTTTACTTGTTTTACCTTTTTGTAGACTCTCCACGTTTTTGCACTTCTTAACTTTTTACGGTAGAAAGTGATTACTGGAGAACTTGGAAAATGCAAGTCGTGTAAACAAACCTTAATCCGATAATTCGAGTCTTGGGTTCCTCTTAATCCGATTTCAGTGAATTTGTCATACCAAACAAAACAATGGAATGCGACTCGTATATTTTTTCGAGAATTGCAAAGACGGTTATTTTCCAACCAATTGATTTATGACAACTCGTATTCTCTTTTAATTCAACACCGAACCCCGCAAATATTTAATGGTGATTTACGCGGGGTATTCTAAACGGCTACTTACCCCGAGATTTTCCACCTGTCATTTTTCTCAGCACAGAGTCAGAGTTAAACTTGGAGGGTTTATTTCACTATTTCTGAGACAAATACGCGTTAATCCACACTTCCTCTCATGTGGAGATTTAATGGCGTTGCTGTGACACGGGGGTTTAGCGCGCTCGTGTGCGGGGGACCCGGGGGAGGCCTGTTGCGCTCAGTTTAGTTCAGCCGGCCCCATCGGGCTCATTTCACATGGTTTTTTTTCCTGCAGAACACTTCCACCTTCAGCCAGGAATAGACCAAAAATAAATCACACAATTGCGGATATTTAAAACGAAATTTGTGACGCCCTCTATAAAAAGGATGGCCTGTGGGTGAACGTTCGCTCAGTGCATCGAGTTCGTTTTGGAATGCTTATAATGTTTATACATGCCCAATATATCATTTATAGCAGATGAAACTTTTGTTGCAAATTCCAGGAGCAACAGCATCACCTAACTAATAGTGTTGAAAAACTTGTAGAAATTTCAGATACATAGATGCAGTAATACTTCAGAAAACCTTACAAATCCATGCATGCATGGTTTTTGTGTTACATGAATAAAAGATTGGCAAACGAGTTTCGTTTTTAAAAAAGCACATTCAGTTGGCAATTTCTCCCACAAAGGTATACCATTTTACACGGGAAAAAATCATGTGGTGCATGTTATCATTGGTATCGACGCTTTTAGTCGGATTTTATCTTGTCAATTCATGAAGGAAAATGATTGGTCACTGCAAATGGGGCTTTAAATTAACGGTGGGCTTATGATTCATGCACGGCATGGGTCTTATCTATAACAAATCATTAGGTTTGTCCGTCTGCATTTTAAATTGATGGTAAAAACAACTTCTCTGAAACGGAAATGTGACTGGAACTTTTTAATGAACGAACCAACAGGCTTCTTGGCTTCGTAGAAAAATTAATCTTGTTGTTTAAATCGAACCGATAAAAAGTCAAATTGTTTCTCAGGGGTTCAAAATTTTAAAGGCAGTACACATGATTGGTATCTCGAAGAATCAGAAATGTTCACATATTTACACATAACTTACACGATATAAACATGATGACGGCAGCAAACTTCCCCTGAAATGGTTTTGTCTGAAGTGCTATAGTCTTTGAGAAATGAGCAAAACAATTATTTTTCGTCTCGCGAGACGTAAATTTATTTCGCCCCCAAACCACTTCGCCCAAGTGCCATTTCGCCCCCAAATCACCTCGTCCAAACACTACCTCGGCCAAATGCCACTTCGCCCCAAAACCACTTCTTGCACAGGCCGTGGTTCAGGGCGAAGTGGTTTTGGGGCGAAATGACTGCAAACCCTTTTTTGACTGTTTTCTCAAAAGTTAGACGAAGTATATTGCTCGGGTTGGTTTTAATCATGCATATCTTCGATCACACAGGGGAATAAAACTATTTGTAACAGTTTACCAATAATGTATAGGCCTATCTTTAAAATCGCTTCCAGTTTCGTCAAGAATCCGCAGTTAAAACACCAAACTGTCACAAATTTCAAAAACAAAATGAAATACATTATATAGCCTAACAGTTAGGGCTTAGGTCTATCTATTGTGATGGGATTTTTTTATATAAATATGCAGATCAGTACGAGAACGTATCAGTGATAACCCTTGGTTTTTAAATATATTATACAAATTGGAAGATTTGCGATTTCTACTCTTTGCATTTTCTGTTTCATAAAGAGTCGTTATGAAACTCCCACGCGAGTAGGCCTATTATCCCTAATTATCCCTTCAGTCGCCTAACGGATGAAAAAGTCTTATTCACAGCTGTCGAAATTGAGTTTCATTACACCGTCAACATTTAGCACCGACGCATTTCCTTGCATATTTGCGATATTATTTTTGGTATTGTATATAATGGACATGGGGCAGTGGTCAGTGTTCGCGAGAAATTCTATATCCAATTTGATAGCTACGTTTTATAATGAAAGATAATGACTGGAATAATTGTTCATTGCAGCATTGGGGGAAATTGCTTCACCTTGGATGTGTCAAATCGCAGGTCGTTGTCCACTCGGTCATCGACCCCGCGTCAGGAGTTTCTGTATACATGTATACACTTTTTTTTTTTTTTTCGCGCGCGAACTTTGTTCTCTGATATCGCACGGTGTTATTTGCGCTTTACATATAAAACTGTTGCACGTAAGCGATTAAAGTACCCAACTAATACCCTGCTATAAATACCGAGTGTTTAAAATTCAAATGCCGTTTAGGCCTACACTGTAGAATTTTAAAAACCCGCTTACATGACTTGCAATTTCTTAAAAATCAAAGCATTTGACCGGAATAACCTTAAAGGCAGTATACATCATTGGTAATCTCGAAAATCAGAAATGTTCACAGATTTACGCCTAACTTACACAATATAAACATGATGACCGCAGAAACCTCCCCTGAAATGGTTTTGTCTGAAGTGCTATAGTCTTTGAGAAATGAGTAAAACAATTAGTTTTCGTCTCATGAGACGAAAATTCAATTCGTCCCAAAACCATTTCGCCCAATTGCCATTTCGCCCCAAACCACTTCGACTGAATGCCATTTCGCCCCAAATTACTTCGTCCAAACACTACATCGCCCAAATGTCACTTCGCCCCAAAACCACTTCGTGCACAGGCCGTGGTTCAGGGCGAAATGGTTCAGGGCGAAGTGGTTTTGGGGCGAAATTACTGCAAACCATTTTTTGACTGTTTTCTCAAAAGTTAGACGAAGTACGGAGCTGGTTTTTGCTCAAGTTGGTTTTAATCATGCATATCTTCAATCACACAGGCGGATAAAACTATTTGTAACAGTTTACCAATCATGTATAAGTATCTTTAAGTGGAAGTTTTTTCCAACTGTCCGAGATGACATCTTTTTAGGATTTCCCGGTAATTTTCGCACTTATACAGTGACTTATAATCAAGCAAATTCCATATAGAACGATACTTTAATTTCGTCCCTGAACAGCAATTACGAGTTCATTTCTCAATTTGAATCAGACAAGTCACCAATGGATTTCATTTTATATAATTTAAATTTGACAGCGTTCTAATTCGTCCTGATTGCGTGGATTTCGTCTCGTGCGATGATCGGTATTGTATTGAAAAGGGGAAAATAATTCATTCATTTTAGCACTTTGGTTTTTACATTTCGTTTCTGGTAATTTCAGTGGTTACTTTTACAAAATCTGTCCAGATTTTGTTCTATCGCATTTAAATACTTGTTTTATTATCTGCCTCTCTGAACTCCAACATCGTCAGCCATCTTTTGCCATCGGATTTAAACGAACATTTAACAAGAAAATGCAAAAATAAACGGAACATTTATAGGTTTTCATGCTATGGAGTAGGAAATGCAAGGAATGCACTCTCTAAATTTAAGTGACCAAAGTGCTAAAATAAATGAAAAGAGACGAATTCACTTTTTCAATACAATGCCGATCACCGCACGAGACGAATTCCACTCGCAATCGGGACGAATTAGAACGCATGTTAAATTGAATTATATACTGCACAGCAAATGAAATCCATTGGTAACTTGTTTAAATCCAAAATCCAAATTGAGAAGTGAGCTCGTCAATGTTCGGGGATGAAATTAAAGTATCGTTCTATAGAATTTGCTTGATATAAGTGGTAAAATTACCGGAAAATCCTATAAGAAATTTGAAGATGAATTTGTACAAATTTGTGTAAACACATGTTACACCGGGGCGCCTTCGTGTGAAATAAAATAGGCCCCACCGTGCAGGCTCCGTTGTCCGAGCACAGTTATACACACACGGAACGTAAGCCTCAATTAGTTAAATAAAATCGATATCTGACCACGCACGCGCGATCACAGTAAAGGAGTGCAGTAAAGTTCGGGTAACATCGCTTCGTTCGCCATTTCGTCACACTCGGGCGCTTAACCTTCTGATGCACACGAACGTCTCGAGACAGTGACATGGACTCCAGTCAAACTTCAGGCTTCGTTCGGGTTCTATGGCTACGACTTGAATTTTCACACGAGTCAATGATAGATCCCAGGTAGACGGCTTAACCATATGTGTAGGCTAATTTCTACTCGTAGCGAAAAACATATTTCGGACACGGCCATACTCGACGCTGGATGGAACCTGCTCATGGTTGTGCGGTAAAGCTGGACCTAGTGCGCCCTCTGTCGGTACATGCATGCAATATGGAAAAAGTAAAAGTCGCTTACGAATTCAAAATTCCGTTTCGAAACAAAGATATTTTTTGATTAATTAAAATCCAGTAAACTGGAAACTTAAGAAAACCCCAAACCTTAAGTGGATTCGATGGTAAGTAAAGATTATAAACGGTATGGGGCTTTAAGAAATATCGGATGATACAGCTGTGAAGTAAATTGCAGTTCAGTATGAACGCAATAAAACGAATACTTAAAATGAGGCAAGGACCAATCTGTCGCGCGATGGTTACCTCCATTTTGCCTCTCCTTGAATGGCCGGTCATTCCCCTGCAACCCCTTCAGTCCATGTACTGACTTGCCTTTTACCATTCTGAGCCATCTCCGCAGGCCAGGTTCAACGGCCTGCTAAGGCCGGGATCAATCAATGGGGGCGAGGAATTTCAAGAGGTTTCTCCCTCCGTCCAAAAAGACCGCCGTGGCTTTTTCTCGCTCTCACTCTCCACGCTTCGCGCCTCTATGCATGCCCCCGATCGGTCCGGCTACTTTGCACCCTTTTCCTTCTCTCTGTATCGCCGCGCGCTGCACACGCTCCAAGCCGCATCCCTAAAACCCCGCAATGGCAGCACTTCTCCCCACGCTTTGCACATTCACCGGGCCACACGCCCAATATCTCCCCTTCCCCCACTCGCTTCGATCTTGCCAATAACCCCCGAGGCCCTACTCGCGCGGGAACCCCCTTTTTGTTTCTGTGAAATTGATCCCGAGGAAAGGGCTATATCTGATTCACTTACCCACTTTCGGATTACCGCCCCAGCGTATTATTTTAATTATACGGTATCGGGGCGTGCGAGTGAATTATATGGGTTAAACAGACCGTATTACAATGTTTATCGAAGTCGGGATGGCGGTGATACGATTAGTGCAAACGACATGTATATAGGACTCGGCGCGTTGGGGCAGTTTGCAACGGGGGCGAAGAGGAGGGGGTGAGAGGACGCGGGGTGAATGGCATCTCATGCGATCAAGCAGCATCGTGCTGTGCCGATTACACTACATAGTAGGCATATGTCTGTTGAAGTCCATACACAGGATTTGCAGTGTCTCAAATTCTAATTTGTCAACCACCATTTGACTATAGAGAAACCTCATTCATGCGGAAGATATATAATTAGAATTGGTTCCAACTGTTCAATGCAGTGATTCCGCCCGAGATGCTATGTTGTTTTTTTTGTTTTTAAAGAAAACGACAATTGAAGATGAATTCATATAAATGTGTGTGCAGACACATTTTTTACAAGGGCCCTCTCATATGAACGAAACTAGACCCCTGACTACTGCGATTTTTATGGCTCCATTTTGGGCAGTACATAGCCAGGGAACCAGCCTAAATGGGACGGTGCCATCGCACAAATTCTGAAAAGCATATACATGTATGGACGTAATTTTTCATCGCTTTTTTGAAACCAAAATGATTCACTGAGCTAAAAGTTACCGGTATCATTGGTCTTTTCCCCCTGTTTGTTTCATAATCTGGTACAAAGCTATTTCTGACAGGGTCGCTTTGAACCATCCGTACTCAGTCATCCGTGCTCGAGTATAAGACCCTACTAGAAAGAGAACACGGTGATGTTAAAGGACAGTGGTTGTCATTTTCCAAAATCCCCGGTAATTACTAATTAGTTACTAATTTTTAGGACATCCTGTAATTTGTGTGTATATAGGTTTATATATCATACTTGTGGGCTTGGCACTTTATTTTCCTATCTCCATGATTTCACCAATTCCGAGCCCACACTTTCTACTTCTCCATCAGTGCACGTTCTCACGTTATTTTGACAGAATTGCCCCTTTCTCACCGATAAACAATTTAATAAACTTAGCACTGGGTGCTAACATTTTAAATTAGATTGATTGAAAATGGTCACCAAAACGGAATACACAACACCACACTTTGCCCGGAGTTGATTCCAAGCGAAACGTTTAGCAGGTCTGGCGGTTTTCCTGACGTATTTATGGCGTCTACAAACGCCTTGGCGGAATTGCTGGGGACCCTCCCACGATGGATTTACGAGTTTTTAATTTGACCGCAGGGAGACGTGTTTTCGTGCAAAGGGTCTGCAGTATAGACTAGTGTCGTCACATGCAGAGTGCAAAGGGGCTATGTAGCAATGGCAAATGGAGGGTACGTCGTGATTGGTGCATAGTTCAGTGGTACGGCCAATAGAAGCTTTTGCCGGCAGAAAACTGTTGGTGTTGGCGGCATCTGATTGGTCAATGAAATCTAACATGGCAACCCGGCACTTTGTTTTAGAAATGGATGGACTGGGAAAACAGGCTAGGTCTGTACTCCGCTATGTGCCCAGCGCTACGCCTTGTTTAGGGCGATGGGAATTGCTCCTTCGTTCCGCCACTTGTGGTTTTTTGTACATTCGTAGTGGTATTTGTGGTCTTTGTGGTATTTGCAAATGACAGTTTAATATAGAAACCCTAAAATATATGAGAAGACTACGATATGGCACCAAGGTCAAGGCCTAAAATTTGAGCCTTGATCGTTCACGCCGAAATTAAATCGACTTTAAAGGTACATTACACGATTGGAAAACTATTACAAACAGTGTTATAGCCATGTGTGATTGAGGATGTGTACGATAAACCCGTGTGTGATAAGTCAGCTCAGTACCTCAAACGTTCCGAGAAAACAATGAAAAACTGTATTAATGCTTTCAAGAATCGCCACGGTGAAGCAACCAGCCTATAGCCTAGTTCCCTGTTTTAGTGCACAGAAAAAGAGCCATAACATCAGTTTCGTTCGCACGAGGGCGCCCTTGCAAAAATGCACATGCACACGCACAGGCCTATGTATAATTCATCTCCTAAACAGATGTCATCTCAGGCAGAATTATTTCATTGGACAGTTGGAACCACTCCTACCTTTCATTTCAGTAAGGTCTTTCCGGTCAAATGGTAAAACTTTGAGACATTGCGAATCCTGTATTAGGTTTAATGTTGTGACTTTAGTGTTAGACACAAATTTGGACTCTCAATGACCCACATTAGCACAACAGGTTTCGTAGATCACTCCAAGGTCTCTCGTTTACAAGGAAAACCCACACAACATTCCAAGAAGTAAGATGTGGTTTTAGCCTTGTATGGTTATACGTGACCTCGTATGGGTATACTCCACAGGCTGACCATTACGCCAGCCTGTCTTTACTCAGAAGACAGAAATGATTGTCATATGACATCACATTCTATTTTCCTCCCTGAAATGGTATGATATTTCCGTATTTTGCCACTTAGTCAGAGTAATTGTTCTAAGCTGATCTTCTGTTGTCTTCTATGCCCAGATAGGCTATAAGCTGTTTAGAATTGGGTTCTTGAGAATGACATTTGTTTCTTCGCATAGCTGAGCTCATGCCGTGTGTTATTTCTTTGTGCCTCACCCGCTCTCGGCCTCTATACCGTAACCATGGAGGAACAAAACACAACCCAAATAGAGAACTTTTCGTATGTTACACTAGCGTCTAGTTGGATAAATGGTCAGGGACACGCCCGATTTGGCTGTGAACGAGGGTTGCATATCGGTAGGCCTGTCGGTTCCCCCCGCACCTTCGCGGCGTGTATCGATCCCATGCTCGCACCGAGCTTTGCGGACAAGGCACAGGGTTTCATTGCGATTCCATACCTGAGGATTGTTCTTATAACTGGGCAATGTAAACCATTCACCCTCTGAGCAAGGAAGGGTTCAAATCGATGGGGGTTGGCCGGGCAATTTCAAGCCGGGGGCGCGATTCATGACTCCGCATCGCAAACCTTAAATGCAGAGGGTTGGGCTGTGCCACACATACTTATAGATTTTTTCCCTGATGTGATCATTGTTAACAATGTGACTATAAGAGGGAATTGTGAAAAGGGTGGGTAACACTCCGCGTGCACGCATGCAGGGTTTTCCCAGAATGGATTGGTCCGAACCAACTGGTTATTTTCTCTAAAATAGGCTGGATCCGAATTAGTGGCTATGGCTGTTGCTATGCTGTTGCTATGGGCGGACAATGAAACAGCATAGCAACAGCCACAGCCAAAGCCACTAATTCGGATCCAGCCATAATTGAAAATCTGCCCTCTATAATTTCAGTGAACGATTCCTAATATAGGCTTTACTTTTAACCTGGGTGTTTATTTTGGAGACAACTTGGACTTCTCTGGTTTTTTTAATTTTTTTTACAAATAGGCCTAAACAAAATAAAGGCAAAATATTTCTCCACTTTTTGATTGAAAACAAGTCAATCTGGGAGTGTGAATTTTCAGCACCAAGAAGCTTTAGGCCTATGCAGTCATGCTGAAGCTGAAGCTGATGTGAATATTTCGATTTTTGATTCAACTAAAAAAGTGCGTTTCCTATGTTGCTCGGTAAAGTTATGCAGTGCAAGTGTATTGATATACAAGATTTGTTAAGTTTTCGCTACATGTATAATTATGTACACGTACTTCGTATAGAAAGTCAACAACGTAGTTTCACAATACAGTGATCCATTTATGCACCTACCCCTATAGGTGGGGTTTGGTCACGTTTTTCATGCCTCAGGGTGGGGCATTTGACCCGTGTATTTGTATACAAGACGCGCATGTTTTGCACCCGAGGGTGGGGATTTTTGTCACCTAAATGTTGCCCCAGGGGTATGGATTTTGTCACCAAAAAAAGGGGCAATCCCCACCTCTTAGGTGGGGTATCCCGGGGGTTTGGGGGTTTGAGGGGTGGGGGGTGCATTATATCTACCTGGCATATGCCAACGAACGCCCGTACGTTATCTTTTCTACGGATGAACACTTCGAATCCGTGGGTAAGCTGTCAGAAAGATTAATTTAAAAACGATGTCATTGGCACTGCTACCGTAAAGGGTTAATTGAGACAACCCACCCCGGTAATATATCGCTGATTCACGGCGAACAAACCTGTACATTCCTCCATTCATTGTAACAGACGGAGCGTGGCGTTCGGTTCGCCATACCGGGTCACGAACGTCGTTTACTATACTCGCGTAAACTTCACGGTTTCTGATCCTATTCTCAGAAGTCAAGAATAAAATTTGCGTGACGGCATGGGATTTGTATTGCTTTTCGAACCTTTTCAAGAGTGCCCTTGGATTTTAGTTTTTTGGGGGGAAATTACCTTGTAAGAACGACAGATCAACGTCAGTTCGTGTCAGTTGAATGACCGATTATCTCTGTGAAATAATTTGTCATTAGATTTGGCGCCAAATGCCAACTGGTCCAAAGCCCTGACAATTATTGCAAGGACACTATTTTGGTAGAAGTCAAACACCGTGCTGCGCGGTAAACCCATGTTTTCGATTTCATCATATCATAGGCCTATACTAATTTTAGTAAGCCCTTTTCTGTTTGTTATTGATAACTCCCAGGCGCCTGAACGAAACTGGCTGAAAATATTCGTACGTCCATATTTCAGGCTGGTTTAGAACCTAAAGGACCGCAATTTTGTGTATTTCCCCGTTTAAAAGATGGCATAAAAACATGTTTCTTTCAAAAATATAATCCACGTAATTACACTGAAAGAGGATGCCATGCAGTATGCATTGTAGTGCAGTGTTTGTACACGTGAGCTGGGAAAATCCAGCCCATGCACAGGGACTATATAGACAGCCGAAGTGTGACGTCATCAAATTTTCTTTTTTGCATTTCAGCATTTTCATGACCATATTTCGGTAGAACATGATGAAAAACCCTCACACATCAAATTTGACATGAATTGGTTCATGGTGGCCCGAGATATGGCCGCATGAATACCTAATTATCCCCATTCAAATCAGTGTAAATTGGCCTGGATCGTAACTTTTGGAACCAGGCCAATTTACACTGATTTCAATGGGGCTAATTATGTATTCATGCGGCCATATCTCGGGCCCCACTGAACCGATTCCCACCAAATTTGGGCTGTGGATGTTTTTCATCATGCTCCACCGATACATGGTATCCAAAACGCTGAAATGTAAAAAAAGTTTTTTGTGACGTCATCGCTTCTGTACTCTATTCCCCCAAGTTCATTTCGACATAGGCACTGAGTATGGTTTACTGTAGTTTGGCCTAGCAAAGAAGGCGGCCCTTTCGCGAGTCTTAAAAAATTTGACAATTGTTTCGACGAGTGCATCCATGTAACACCAAACAACTTCCAACTACATGTTGGTCCTTGTTGGCCAACAAAATGATGGGATCGTGTAGACGGGTCTAGTTAAAGTAAACCTCCAAGATAACATATCCCGATAACAAGACTTAATGTTGTTGTAATGTGGTGCATATGGCAGCCGAGAAGCCCGGAATCAATACCGTTTTCATTGTAAGAGAGAATGGCATAAAGCAACCAGACTGTAGGTTGCTATGTAGTGGCGTGCACCACATGGCAATATCATATTATGTGGACTCAATTTTGATGTGAAGAATTCGATGCACAAGTCATAGTGCATGCAATGGTTACACGCATAAGGCTTACTGGTACATGGAGGACATTGCACCGATTTGTTTTTTACATCCACGTATAAGCTTTGTTTCAAGCTCGGATGGACTACCACAGGCAGGACACACACCTGCACTCATTCTGACGGTAGGGGGGTGCTTACAAATCTCGTCAACTTCTCTTTACTAAGTATACCCCCTCCACATTCCCCCAGGGCAAGGTTTGCACAGAACCATTGACAAAGACAGCAAAAGAAAGAGAGTCAGTATCAGTAAACCGGAGGCCTATGTATCACCTCCACGGCGCGGGTGTCAAGTATTTAGCGGACCTTGACGGGGGCCCAGGGTTCAGGGGTACCGCCCCTCCATTTGTTGCCGTACACGTCGCCCCCACAATGCGCACGCCGCGGTGCGGGGCCAAAATATTGTTCCCCGGTAAAAAGGCCGGGTTCGCACCCGGGTTTTGTGATCTTGAGTTGAACGACCTGACTGCCAACGACCGCCAACCCTAACCCTGCGTGGGCTCTAAAACCATCGCTTTTTCAAACATTCTCGCAGTTATGGGCGTTTAGAGTATTGATTTAGTGGGGAAAATACCACTTGAGAACGGTGGCATAACCTAGACTTTGGACAGTTTGAAAATTTAATCGGGCTTTTTATGTTGAATCGGCAGGCCCAAAATAGATAATTATGATTTGGTTGATGGTATCGCGAATATCAGAGACAATAATCTCTTTCTTTCTCAAACGATCGACAAATTTGCACTTGTGTTATCCGAGCATCTATTTCGAGAAACTGTGGATTGCATGTGCAAAATATGTGAGTCAAATTGACACCCCCACACGTAGTCCTATAATATACTCTCCAACAAAAGAAACTGTGCATGATAAAAATTGCTGTATTTTTTTCAGCCATGGCAGATAACTCGCTGGAATAAACTGTTAATGAAAGTCCATGAAATCTTTCAAATGGTTAACCGAACTTGAAATGTACAAAATGTGTTCTTCGTGTTCTCAGAGGTTGCTGAAAACTGACTTGCCAATATTGAAGTCACAAAGTCAGTATCGAGTGTGTCCCCCTTGTATATTAATCACTGCTGTGCATCTTCGCCTCATGGAGCCAATGACACGCGCATGAAAGAGAATATTGACTTTTGGGTAGTCCTTTTATACGGCTTGCTAACGAGACCTGAACTTTATGGAATTCTGTTACATAACAACCTGTAGGACCCCTATTGTGAAATCAACACCCAGGCATGCCTAAGTCCTGCACTATGCCATGAGCAGGTTTTGAGTGCATAACCTTTTTCTAACAATGTCAGAGAATATTGTCTGTGAATTTGGTGTTTATTTTCCACCTTCTTGAAAAAATACAGCAATTTTTACCATGCACAGTTTCTTTTGTTGGAGAGTATATATAAGTTATTCATTATTGTTTAGGTCTATGAGACGGGCCTAGACAGTCCAGACCATGGAGCTTTCCTGGTATGGTCTCCCCAGTCTCTCACCCTATAGGCATTGGGTGAGGTCACAATTCTGTGTGTGTTACGTGTTAGTGTTAGTGTTACAGATCTGTTAACAGATCTGTTAACTTAATCAGAATTGTGACCTCAGAACAAACGCCGTGTTAACAGGACGTGTTAAAAGTCGCGCACAGAACCGCAAATTGCAGCGAGTGAGGGCGCAATCCTGTGTTGCCTGTTAGTGTTAGTGTGACAGATCTGTTAACACCATGTTAACATCATGTTAACATCGAGTTAACATCGAGTTAAATCGGAGTCTCGGGAAACCGTGTTAGTGTAACAGATCTGTTGACTGGGCATCTTGGGAAATGTCAAGTCGGTAGCGTTCTGCACGACTTTCAACATACTAACACACAGAATTGTGACCTCCGGTCCGTGTTACACGAGCTTAACCACTAAGTGATTGAAATTTCTAAAATCTTCACGGAGCCAAAAAAAATTCCTAATTGCGGGTACAATCCAAGACCTGACACATATATAAGTTGTACTAAAAACGCGACTTCAATTTATTGAGAATCATGAACGTTCTAAACTAATCAAAATTAACACCATCCACTTTGTTCAGATTAAGTTAACAGATCTGTTAACAGATCTGTTACACTAACACGATCTGTAACATGAGATGTTGAACTAACATGAGATGTAACACTAACACGTCCTAAACACCATGTTAACACGGCGTTTGTTCCGAGGTCACAATTCTGATTAAGTTAACAGATCTGTTACAGTAACACTAACACGCAGCGCAGAATTGTGACTTCGCCCTGTGTACAGCGTAGAGAACTAACATGGTGTTAACACCGTGTTAACAGATCTGTTAACATGATGTTAACCTGGACGCTCAGTTAGGGGTCCAGATTAACGGCGTGTTAACAGATCTGTTAACAGATCTGTTACACTAACACTAACACGTAACACACACAGAATTGTGACCTCACCCATTGTCGTATACCTGCATTCAAGTAAAAGGTGTTGCTCTTATTGTATTTATTTCAAGATATCTCTTCTTTTTTTTCAAGATACATGCATGTATCTTGAATTATTATTTCAAGATATCTCATATTTTAACAAGATAGGCCTTGCAACAAGGTGCTTGCAACTCGACAAAGTTTCTTAAATCATTTTCAGATATCTTGAAACGTAATTAGAGATATCTCGAAATGTTTTCAAAATGTCTAACTGTTTTCTAGATATCTCTTGCGCGAAATCTTGAATTCGATTTAGAGATCTCTTGAAATGCATTTAGAGATATCTCCAAATCGATGCCTCGAAATCGATTTGGAGATATACCTTGAAATCGATTTGGAGATATCTTGAAATGCATTTAGAGATACATTTGTATCTCCAAATACTTTTAACAATGTCGTTGATGTGAATAAATGTCACTTATGCGTGCCATAGCCTATAAGTGACATGGTATATGTTGAATATAGATTCTTTACTGGATCGGAAACGGTTACAAATGGCGTTGTGCAATTGAGGGTGTGTATAATACTCGGCTCAGTACCTCAACCACGTTCCACAGAAAACCATGCAAGACACTGTCCATGCTTTCAAGAAATTGTGCAAAGCCGCCGTCCTTTAAACTGGTTCCATAGCTATACTGCAGGAAAACGTAAATACCACGACGGCAGTAAGGAGCTTAGTTTCGTTCACATGAGGGCGTCCTTGTAATAAATGCGCGTGCATACGTATTTATATAAATTCACCTTCAATAATCTTTCTCTTATTCAAAGACTTTGGTGGAACCACTTCTGTCTTCGGTTTTAATAAGGTTTTCGGCCAAATAGTTGTTTCAAATTTTCACACAATTTACAGTTTTATACTCATCATGCGAACGTCGTCAACCTTTGCCACATCACTTTTCTATACGTGTAGATGGTATAATATGGAAGGTTGCTGACGCCAGACGGACGTTGCAAACATTGGCAACTTTCGCGTTAGTGGAACGCAGCTCCTAACGATCCACTTTACAAAATTAATTTGAGTGAGTCTCATATCTGTACACCAAAAATGCATTAGAGACCCCCTATTTACAAAACCTAAATGTAACAGGTCTGAACGTTTTTTCCTCCGAAATTCCCCACCCATTTTGTTTCTCCGCGTGTTCTACAAAGAGGGGCCGAAAACCGCATAGGACTTTACATGCACTGTTGACATTTCATGGTACACGTACTGACTGAAATGTTGATAAGCAGTAGGCCTATTTCGGAGGAGGGAGGGAGTCTTGAAAAACACTACTCTCTGTAGGCTGTGAAAATGGTGACAACTTTGGAGTTTGAATGGAACCTACGAAACAAAGGATAAGGGATTTTACCCCATTAATTAACCTTAACGCTCCTGAATTTAATTCCAGTAAATTTTTTTTTCTCACACCCTAGGAAATTAGAGTTAATGAGCCTGTTTTTCTCTTGTCAATCCGGCAGGTCTGTGGGGCGTAGTGAACAACGCAGCAGTGAACGGCCTGGGAGAGCTGGAATGGATCAGTCTGGACCAGTTCAAATACGTAACAGACGTCAACCTGTGGGGCAGCATACGGGTCATACAGGCATTCCTGCCCCTTATCCGGCGCAGCAAAGGTGAGCTTTAAACTGGAGCAGCACGCTCGACCGTGGAGAATAACGTGTATCCGGGTTAATTAACGCTAGAACAGAGACCTCGTGCACTTGGCGTGTGTTGTTGCTATAGTTAAGTCTTGTGGCAGGCATTAGGGTTTCACTGCCCACAGAAAGAAAAAAAATTAGACTCAAAATTCTCCCAAAATGTTCACCTTTTTCCCACCAAAATGTTTTCTCTAAACTAAATTAAACAATAAGGCATGTCTGATAAGTGACAAAAAACAACTTTCGGATATGCCTCTGTCATTTAGATCATTTTTTTGTGAGCACTATACATTGTCTTTAATCCAGGACGTCTTCCTGGCATGTCGTCTTAAGATTCTTCGAATCCGACTGCGGTACCTGTGCCCTTGAGCAAGGCACTCAACCACACTTGCTCCATCCTTCGGAAGGGATGTAAAGCCGTTGGTCCAGTGTGTTAGGTAACGGTAACGCACTGTAAATATCCCAGAGCATTCTTTCGTGAAGAGCAAGGGGATATTCCCCGGTGTCTCTGGCCATTTCTAATTATAATTCTTCATGGGTTTCCTCACGCTTGCGAGTGACAGTGCAATGATCACTATTAAGAAATAATAATAATAATAATAATAATATCACAATGAAGACACTTTCGCTATATCTCAAATCTTGCACAATGGTCAGCAATTGATTTTTAACATGTAGCATACTAGAGGCCTTTTTGGACGTATTTTCAAGAATGTCCACTTGTGTGTCCAAACGGAAGACCGTCTTTCAGTCTTTTCGTTTCAATGTGATAAAAAAAACAAGCTCAGACGTCCTTACGTTTTTCATCAAAATTAATATTTTTATGGGACTATCCAGGATTGGCCTTTTCATGATTTTCAGATTGGGGGCTAGGACCTACATGTAATGTTACATTCAAACCTCACTGACATTTTCAAGGGTGTATGTTTGTGAGTGCTGGGAAGAATAGAGGGGTTCCCTGACCGTACTCCGGATGAAAATAAAAATCCATACACATTTAATAGATGTTGGGGTCATAGAATGAAGACCAGCTGGCTGGTACGTGTTCACGGATGTGTAAGCCTACTCGGAGGGGGAAACATGTCGACACATTAAAGCCCGTATGCAACATTTGTAGACCTCGTCCCAAAAGTTCAATCGATCATTAATTTTTGAAGAAAGAAGGGGTTCCAACTGTCCAGTGCAATTAGTCCATCCGATATGGTATTTTTGATAAGAAAACGATGGGCTATACTTGCAGATGTATATTTCTACGCTCCATAAATGTGTGTGCACATACTTTTTTTTACAATTGCAAGTGATGGAAACTAGGTCCCTGACTGCCGTATCATATTATAGCTCGGTTTTTCGTTCGGCATATCCAAGGAACCAGCCTAAATAGGACAGTGGCTTCGGGCAATTTCTCGAAAGGTATTAGTGGGCTAATGAGCTGAGTTACACACATCCTTGATCGCACGTGGAGACAACGCCGTTTGTAGGATTTTCCAATCATGTAACCTATCTTTAAATTTGGTAAAAAGGTTTCTGGCGATTTTTTCAGGCGATTTTTGCCAACTATATATTTATCAAAATAATGCATAAAAATCTCATGGTTTTTATTTTATTTTATGATTTTTTAAACATAGGGGATCATTGTTGTTGAGAGTAGAGTTTTTGCAAGTTTCACTCTAAAAACTGAAGTGTTAAAACCTAGCACTATCCAAGTGCTACATAAATTCAGCACTTTAAGTTTTAAGATAGTGCTATAATAACACTTGGAGGCGTTCATTTCCAACACCATAATTGGTGCTATTCATAGTGCTATAATAACACTTGGAGGCGTTCATTTCCAACACCATAATTGGTGCTATTCTAGCACTTCAAAGTGCTTTAATAGTGTTAAGAATTATACTACTGGGTTTGCTCATTTGGAAATATCATCATTCAATAGAATTAAGTTTCATTGTTAAAATCTTACTTACCAGAAGCTACAGATAACTCATCTTTATGTTGAAAATTCCACTTGAAATCGAACTTTTTCGCGTCATGAACGGAGCGAAACTTGTTCACAAATCGCTATTTTTTTCGCGCGAATCGCGTCGACGCGTGTTGATGACAGCCGCGGATTTCCGTACACTGCAAAAAACGCGGTGTTAAATTTCTAACACCAAGGTTTTTTAATTCTTTGGGTGTTACATTTGTGTCAAACGAACACCGGTGTAATAGATTAACAGCACAAAAAGTGGTGTAGATTTTGCATGGTGTTAAACTTGATAAACTGCGCATGATCATTATGCATAATGCAGAAATCCAGCTATTTGATTGGCTACATGCGTTTCTGATCATTTTTCCGCGTTTAAGCATACAAACCATAATTACCACGTTGTACTTATGGCTAGACTATCTGAATTTTTCTTCCCTATGATATCTTCATTATTCCTTAAGGGATGTGACGAAATCATGAAAAAACATGATGAAAACAATGGTATATTGCTGTTGCACAATTTCATTGCTGTTCCACCACAAACAGATCAGTGTTGAAATATTTTAACACCAAATGCTGGTGTTAATTTACACCATGGGTGTTAAATTTAACACCAATTGGTGTCGGCTTTGAATTCTGTAAGAATAAATCAACTGTATAATTGTTACAATTTAATTCCACATTTAGGTGTAAATTAACACCAACATTCCTGCCCAAAATAAACACCAAGAAGAATACGTTGACACCAAATGGGGTTGTTAGAGTTTAACACTCTTCTTAGTGTTAAAAACTATTGATTTCCAAATTGGTGTTACTCAACACCCAAATCCTTGCCCAATATGGATACCAACGAAGAATCAAATTTGACACCAGTGGTGTAGATTTTAACACCGCATTTTTTGCAGTGTATTATTTTACTACATCGACAGACAGCAAAAAAAACCAACAGGTCACGGAGTAATGAATATTTATTTTTGCATGACCCCGGCGAAATCTTGCGCATGCGCCCAACCGCTTCATCAAGTGCTGTATGGATTGCACCTTGGGGTGCTGGATGTACACCAAGATGGTGCTACAAAGGACTTAAATCAACACTATATTAGTGCTGTATTGGTAGCACTTTCACAGCACTTAGATAGTGCTGCAATGCTGACACTTCATCAAGTGCTGAAATGGCACTTGAGGTGCAGTCCCTCAGGAAGCACCTGGATAGTGCTAAATCTAACACTTAGGGATTTATTTATAACACTTCAGTTTTTAGAGTGTTATAGCCTGAGTATGGCGGTTCCAACCAAGGAGCTAATGCTACAGTCTGAAAACTTTTATAAAAATGGTCAGTTCTGTGAGTGTTGATGGTTTGTAAAAGTAAACAACCCCACTTTTCGGACTTCAAGACTTTTGCTTAAAACATCGAGTTCTGTTCATTTAAACGTGACAGACTTAAAGGGCTGTGACATGCTAAACAACTTTGTGCCTAAGCTTTGCTTCATAATGACGGATTACTTGTTCAGCAAGACATGCTATTGTTCGTTTGGATGTAAAATCAATAAAAGGTGGCCTTTTTCAACTTTGAAGATTTCATTGCAATAAATCACAGACAGAGGGCGCTGTTTGGAGTGCATCACATAAGGAAGACAGAAGGGAAAAGTTAAGAAAAAACATAAGACTTCAAGTTGGACTTGTGGCAAATTGCTGCAGTTTATACCCCCAGTTTTTTCATGGCTTACAGCAGGCAACATGTAAAACAAACAGCCATGGATTACAAAAGTTTCAGGAAAATTGAGAAAAAAGTGGAATCTTTTGTGCACAGTTGAATGTGATTTTCCTGTGTTTGCCTCTTGTGACATCGTGACCTTGGTCATGAATATGCATATTTGCATTAGCATAAAAACCTTTGTTTTAACCCCCAAAGCAAGCTCCAAATAGGATTTTTATGACTTTAACCGAGTAGAGTGGTTTTAAAGCATAGATTTCATTGATAAAAATCCTAAATAAGGGCCCTTTAAATCGAGGTCTTATTGCAAGGAAACTAACACCCGTTTCATATACTGGCGCACCAGAGTCGCGCCGAACTAAATTATCCCAGAAATTTGAATTAACTTCGAGGTATCAAACATTACAATTTGGAGCGACTTGGTTCGCCGGGTTTGGTTCGCCAGAAGTCGAAAGATCGACTCAGTGTTCCAGTCGGTCAGAACGACCGAAGAGCGACTTGGTTTCAGACGTCGATCTTTAGTGTGCACGGCTTGAACGCCTGTCTGAAACCAAATTTTAATCGGAGCGACTCGAGTCGCTCTTAAGCGTGCTCACGAATTTCCTACGAATAGGTACGATTATCGGAGACTGCCTATATAGACTCTACACACAATCGTACCCAATCGTAGGAAATTCGTGACAAAAATCGCACAGTGGGAGGCCCGCTTTAATACAATTAGTTTGGCGCGACTCTGGTGCGCCTGTATGAAACGGGTGTTAATTCACGTTAAAATGTGTGTACTATATATAAGTTTAGCCGAACACTTGCCTGCGATTAAGCCATCCCGGAACGGCCACAATTGGTTCCAGCGTATAGCATGCAGGAAGGGGGCTTGCCCAAGCAGGTGTGAGGGGGTCATGGTGGGGGTCAGCCCCTTGTCGAACTCGGTCATCGGACGGAGACAAAAGGGGAACAACAGGGGTCCCAGGTGCCCAGGTCTTTAGTGTTTTGTTTCGGGTATGTTGTCCGTCGGCGATTGGCGTATAGGATCCCATTGGTCCGGAGTTTATGTAATGCAGGTGCGCTCTGGCAGGTGAGCTCCGGCTACTGTTATGCTGGGAGCGGATAAAAATGCTAGAGCCTGCGCCGTTTTTAGCCCGAGCACTCGAGGGGTTATTAACCTCAAACAAAGAAGTGGCTCTATTTTGTTTCTCCTTTAAAATGTCCACTATCAGTGTCTATGGATACATCACTGATTGAAGGTTCTGGGTCGAGTACATGACTCAAAGTAAAATGCATGACCTCAAAATCTTTAAAATAGATGACCGATTTATCGTTTCTTGTTTTAAACTTAAATTGACTTAAATCCCATTATATCATTTGCACAAGAAACCTTTTAACCATTTTTTTAACGAATAACTAAAGAATAATGTTGATAAACTATTTCAGCCACAAAGGTGCACACACTCAGAAAACCTTAAAGGTTTAGTGAAGTGATCTTTTCTGTACTTCAAAATGTTCTTGACAGACGAGGGCGCTGTTCATTGCTATGGAGGGAACCGGTTGAAAAACAAAGAAAGAACATTTCAAACAGTAGCAGTAGCCCACTGATCCATTTCTGACCCAAACAAACTTGTTGGGATTGTTGCAAATGACATACTAAACAAACTCAGTAAACTGTTACAGATCATAACAACTTTTGTACACAAGTCAATGGAGAATTCCCCTGTTGTCCTGAGATGACATCACGGATTTCATTAGCATAAAAATAGAAAACTTGCAATTACACCAAAACGGAACAATCAAATTTTCAATCAAATGTGTAAAACACACCCTCTACTATTATTATATTTAATAAAAACCCTATTTCACACGTCCTTTAAAAATCCATGCATGTTATTTGTGTTGAATGAATGGTAAAAAAATGTTTGCAAACGATTTCATTTGGCAATTTCTCTCACAAAAATACCAATGTACACGGGCAAAAATACCATGTGGTGTTTTGCTATCAACATTTTTTAATGGTTTTTTTTTTTGTCAACGCATTAATTAAAATTTTAGGTCACTGCAAATAATATGTCTAATAATTATATACTTCTTGTTCTCTTTTCTCTAAATGTACTCAGGTTGTCCATGAGCGATTATACAACAAAAGTTGTTGTTGGTTCTCAAAAAACTACCCATGCATGGGTTCAACTTTCTAGCTTTTTTGTAGCCTTTCTTTTTAGCCGCTTTTATTTGTAGCCTTTCTTTTTAAAATTAAAAGTTGTTCATATTTATTTTGTTTGTCAGGTCGCATCGTTAACATGAGCAGCATCAGCGGGCGGATGAGCTTCCCATGCAACTCGCCCTACTGCCTGACCAAATACGCCGTGGAGGCCATGTCCGACTCACTTCGCCACGAGATGTACAAGTGGGGCGTGAAAGTGGTGCTGGTTGAACCGGCCAACTTCGCCGGTGAGTGGCATGCACGCTGAGGCCCTGTGGTACGGTATTACGGCCCTCGGTAACCGCTGGGGTACTAGAAGCAAAATGTATGGTGCGATGAAGCAAAATGTATGGTGCGATGAAGCAAAATCAGTCTGAAGTAGGCCGTGGTAAATTTTGGGTTTCTTACATAAGCCTATAATTCATTTTTAGTGTATTTCATGTTCCACACAGGTGTCCCAACAATTTCCAGGTCAAACCTGCATGGCAATCTCGGAATCTGTTTCCCCAGATTCTGAAAGGGAATCGTCTTACATAAAAAATAGTGGGACTATTTTTGACATTTAAATAGACAGCCGAAGTGTGACGTGGGTTGCCATGGCAATTGGCTCTAAACTATCATGGCCGTCAGAAAAAGTACCATTGCAAAGCACAGGGAAACGGTTCAGTGATTTTTAGTTTAGAGCCAATTGCCTAGGCAACCAACAAAAGATGACGCATCAAATTAGTGTGCAACCATACATGTCCTCATGGAACAAAGAAAATGCCCTACAAGATGGCAGCTATTCGATACGGTCTATATCTCGCCTGTGACCAGGTAAAACGACTCAGTGACTATTTTGATCAACTGTTAGGCGTCCAAGTTTGAGGAATGACTAGACCACGGAGATGGCGGAAAGTAGGCAATTGGGCCTGAAGTTAGCTCATTAATGGGTCAGTAGGGCATTTAGGACGCTCAACGTGCAGGGGAAACGTGTGTCATCGGGAGGCCATCCGAGGCGTATTTTCATGCCAGGCCTGGGGGGAAATGTAATTTGTCTCCCATGAATTTTTTATTCCTTCGTGACCAAATCAAAAATGACTTCATATATGGGGTGGGTGAGGTTTTAGGTGTTCACTTTCTTGTGTATAGACGGATCTGAATAATCCTTCTTCAGTGCATATCACCGTCATTTATATTTTCCGTTGTCAAACTTTGTATACCCTCAATTATATTCTAAAAATATCAATTCTTGAATAGAACAGAAGTTTGTTGAATACGGGGAACTTGCGGATAACAAGGCACTGATTGACCAATCACTTTGGAATTGCTGTTCCTCTTGTTAAGTGATTTCGTCCAGGTCCAAGTAAACTTGTTTGAACAAAGTGATTCCCGTAGCAATGAAATGTGACATTTCCTGTTTCTGGGAGAATCCTATTGACCCTTTACACGAGCGGCCATGAAAGGGGGCAGTCACATTGTCACCGTACGTCATAGGCACTTTGTAGATTGTCGCATCATTTAAATATGAAAACATGCCCCTGTCATGGCCGCCGGTGCACTATGGAAAGGGTCTATGTTGGGTGTTCAACCTGATTAAACCTGCGTGGGATGAGCTGACCTCTATAGAGGCGCGCATTTCAAAAACAACCCTAAGTGCATGCAGGAGCTCGGGGATGCACTTCAGACAGAGTGGCGCACCCTGCCTCATCGGCTCTTACAGAGGCTGATGCAGTCATCCTTGTCACAAGAGGTGGCCATACACGTTACTCACCGATAAAATGTTACATCCGTCGACCTCCTAGATCTTTCAGCATACTTTGCGGTTATCATAGAAGAGAATAACCTTGTTACCATTGTCACAATCAGTTTTAACTTCTTTCGCAGGGGCTACTAACTTCTTCAAGAAAGAAAACATCGAGAGAATCCTGCAGGGCGTTTGGAACAACATGTCCGACTCCTTGAAAGCTGAATACGGGACGGAGTATTTCGATTACGTCATGAATTCCATGTGTTCATGGTCCGGCCAGGGCTCATCCGATCTCCAGCCCGTCTTAACAGCAGTAACAGACGCCCTCACGGTACTGCGACCACGCCAGCGGTACTTGGCAGCGCCCTTTACCACACACTACCTCCTCAAACTCTTATTCGTCTTGCCCACACCGTGGGTGGACTTAGTTTTCACGTTCATGTCTGGGAGTTCTTGTCTTCCGAGGCCCAGAGAAAATCTTGACTGTTCGGATTCTTCGCCGGATGCCCCTGTCGAAACCCCTGTGACGTCAGATGAAAACGCCAATGTCATTGACGTTAACGGCAGCGCCGCCAACGGTGGCGTTGAGCAGTAGAAACGCGCCATTTTTGATCTGGTTTCCTGATCAGGGAAGCGTAAGGTTCCATGTTGTCAAAGCAGAGCGCCATGCAGTCTCCGAGTCGGCGGATGCTTGGTCTCGTATACCCCGACCTGCTGGGGATGCTCGCCCTGTTGGGCGAGCATCCCCAGCAGGTCTGGGTACGAGACTAGCGGACATTGACTTAAATGGTATACCTTACAAGATTTTCAAAATTGCTTGTTGTAATTGAAACAAGTCTAGAGACCAAATTTGCATAAAATAATAATTAGTACTTTTTCTATCGTGAAAAATATGGCTGTTAATGTCTTCGATACAAATCATGATTTATGTAATATAATATAATATATATATGGGTCTTGTCCTCTTTCCTGTACAGTTGACCTAAGACTTTTGTGATCTACGGAAATCTGTAGGTTTTTAGGGGAAGTCGAAAAAAAAGCTGAATCGAAAGGGGAAAAAAACGATTTTTCAAAATTTGGTGGACGTATATATTTTGCAGTACGCTGTATTCAGTAACAAATAATTATGCAATCAAAGGAAATCAGGCACATGTCGGACCAGGGCTGCGTTCCAAACACGCGAAGATTGCAAACGTTTGCAACGTTCGCCAGCAACAGGTACCCGGCTTTCCATAGACGAATGTTCAAAAGCACTGTAAAAAGTGGCAAACGTTGGCAACGTTTGGTATCAATCACTGTATATATACAGTGGACTGTACGAGACTTCCTGAGTGCAACTGTCCAACATCTTACTCCACGAAATACAATTGGACCGGGGGCTAGAACCGGTCAAGGCAAGGGATTGTCTTCTGAAGTATAAGATGACAGACACGTTGCTTCAATTCTCGCATTATGTGCGTGTTTGTTTCATTACAGATCCGAATCCAGATCCCGAGATGTGTCCCCGCGTGGAAACAAACGAAACTGCTCTCAACTATCTCAAATCACGTGAATAGCAAGATCAAATTTGTCAAATTTCTGTACCAAATTTCACCCATCACATTCATCGTAAATATACAAGGAGCTTCAAATTGTTTGCATCGTGTGTTGCCACTGAGAATTGGAACGACACGATTTACTCACCCATAAATCTTCGCAACGTTCACGTCGCCATTTCGGATCTAGCGCTATAGCTCTCGAAAACTATAAGAAGGGTACCCGCAGAGATCACAGATCTCGATCAGAATCTGCGCGAAGTGAACATGTTCACTTTAGATCTGCGCAGATCTTGTCCATCCGAAACAAACACGCCCTTATATGTTGTTGTGCAGTCGTCCATTGTACAGATCAATGATTGAAAGATGAATTTGAAACACGAAAAAATTGCAGTGCCCCGACTGGGATTCGAACCCAGGTTCTTGGCTTACATGGCCAATTTCTCTACCAACTGAGCTATCTGGACATCCCGCCAGGGCACCACAACAATCTCGTGTTTGCCTTTCTTTTCCCAACAGTGCAGTGGGGCAAACCATGCCAACCAATAGAGCTTTTGCATGACGGCGGCCATGATAGGGGGCAGTCACATTGTCACTGTGTGTCAAGCATGAGTAGGTGCTTTGTGGTTCCATTGTCACACATTTAAATAAGGAAACCTGCCCCCTGTCATGGCCGCCGGTGCAGAAGCTCTATTGGCTACACTGATGGCATATCGTGAAGAGAGGTCTTACCTCCATAGGTGGTGGGGGGCGGGAGAAAATCCATGCTAACCCATTCACTACAGAGATCAATGATTGTGAATGTATATACGTATGACCTCTGAAATATTGGTATAGGCCTAGGGCTAAAGCCATGAAATATACCATATTCACGCGTTTGAATAGTTCAATCGTGCCTTATAATACAAAAATGCCGATTGGAAAGGTGCCAGACTACTTGCGTGCCAAGCCTCGTCTTCAGATCGAGGTTTGGAACGCATAGGTAACTGGCACTCTATAAAATGGGACACCTTGAGACGCTTGGTGGCAGCAAACACAGCGTCACTCTTGAGCTTATGTTTGCTGCCACCAAGCGTTTCCCATCGATTCTGGGGGCACGATTCTGGGGGCAACCATTCAAACGCATGATTAGCACAAGCTCAGTTTTTGTAGAAGTAAACTTTATACAATACATGAGGTATCCAAAACTGTTGTACTGTACGTTGGTGGTGGATCGGGTGAACTGTTGCCATATTTTGTGGCATAATAATTTAACAGCAAACTCGAAGCATTTGGCAAAAAGCTTGTTTAATTGTCAAAAACCAATGACCTGGTTCAATATCCGCGCGTTGTACAGTAATTTGAAACAAACCTCACGATATTTTGTTAATGTAACTCATGTTTTATATTTACGTGTATATGTATATGTAGCTTCCTGTTTTGTTCAGAACTCGAGTTCATATTCCATTTTATTTTCAAGAGTGATGTATATTGTTTTATTTGAATGTATATATACGTTTGACGTTTTCTATTGTATTGATTTCCGCGTACAATACGTATAATGTGGAGGTTTTGAAAAATTAAAACTGTCAGAAGAGATTCTGATTAAACGCATGCAGAGAGTTGGGATAAAAGGATGAGTCAGTGAACTAAACTAAAAAACTAACATGGAAATTGATTAAGTGGGCGTTTTAATTGATTATTTCCCCGCTCACACTTCAGTCTTAATTGACCATGACATGCGGAAGGGATACCGGGTAGTTTGCCCCGGGGGAAAGGTCACTTGAGCCCCAGGGAATAGGGGCTCTCCTGGGGGCGCGACGATGGGTGCACCACACCGGTCACTGTGGCTAACCATGGCCAGGTCGTTTTGGCTTTGATGAAGACCAGGACGGCAGGAAATGAAGATTAAATGGATGAGGCAGGAATAGAAACATTTTAAACCCATTTGGTGCACTTTGTCCAAAGACTTGAAGATACAATGTCAAGCTTTGCCAGAACTAAATCCCAGGGGTAGAAAAAAGGCACGCATCCTGCATACCGTTGAATTTGCAAGTCCATCACATATCCCCGAGTCTTAAAGGCAGTATACATCATTGGTAATCTCGAAAATCAGAAATGTTCACAGATTCACAATATAAACAGATTCCACAATATAAACATGATGACCGTAGAAAACTTCCCCTAAAATGGTTTTGTCTGAAATGCTATAGTCTTTGAGAAATGAGTAAAACAATTAGTTTTCGCTCATGAGACGAAAATTCAATTGGCCCCCAAACCACTTCGCCCGAGTGCCATTTCGCCCCAAATTACTATATAGCTCTATGGTACAAACACTACATCGCCCAAATGCCACTTTGCCTCAAAACCACTTCGTGCACAGGCCGTGGTCCAGGGCGAAATGGTTCAGGGCGAAGTGGTTTTGGGGCAAAATTATTGCAAACCCTTTTTTGATTGTTTTCTCAAAAGTTAGACGAAGTACGGAACTGGTTTTTGCTCAGGTTGGTTTTAATAATGCATATCTTCAATCACACGTGGGGGATAAAACTATTTGTAACAATTTACCAATCATGTATAGGCCTACTGTCTTTAATCCAATTAGTCACAATCCATTATTCAAATGAACTGCAAATATTAGTCTCTCTTTTGTGCGTATTCATCCGGTGTAAAGCGGGCCTCCCACTGTGCGATTTTTGCCACGAATTAGCTACGATTGTGTACGATTGGGTACGATTGTGTGTAGAGTCTATAGGCAGTCTCCGATATCGTACCATTTCGTAGCTCACTTACGATGAATTAACTTACGCTGGTTTCGAGGACAGCCATGCACCTTTCTAAAGCGGGCCTACCTAATCGTTTGAAATTCGTGGCAAACATCGCACAGTGGGAGGCCCGCTATAGAATATCAATTCTTTATCGGACGTTTTGTTGAATGCCGCGAACATTTAGATAAGCCACTAACCAACCATCACTTCGGAATCGCTTTCAAGACTGTTTCGCTTTAGTGATTTCCTCTAAAGCGGGCCTTCCATATATGCTGTGCGATTTTTGCCACGAATTTCCAACGCCGATTGGGTTCGATTTGGTGAGATTACCAGAGACTGTCTATAGACTCTATACACAATCGAACCAAATCGTACATAATCGTTGGAAATTCGTGGCAAAAATAGCACAGTGTGAGGCCCGCTTAAGAGGACCCCTTTGAACTAAGTGAATCTTGTGACTTTTTCTGTTTTCGGGAGAATGTTTGCAGTTATGAGCTCTCAGAAAATCTCTTTTCACAAACAGCCCTAGATTTCAGTGCAGGAGCTCAGAGAGACACTTCAGGCACTGGCGTATCCTGACTCGGCGGCTCTTAGAGAGGATGTTGGAGTCGGCCTTGCCGTAAGGGGGAGGGGGGGGGGGGGGGGGTGGTCATAGCGTTACTGACCAATAAAATGTGTATAACATCTCCACTGTGTCTCATTGTAAGGTGCATACTCCAGGTGTCTGAGGTCTCGGGTTCAAATCCTGACGATCCAAAACATGTACATGTATATGTAAAAATTTGTGCACCCGACCTACATTTACCCCCTCTGGGAAAAAGTTTGATTATTACAAGCCTATACACCCAGGGATCAACAACCTCGAAACTGAGTGAAGTAAACAAATTAATGTGGATGCATTCCATCGATACTAATAATTCTATTTGTGTACAAACAAGCGGTGTTTTTCCCTGCAGGAGCCTAACAATTTCGAGGAAGCTACAATCGTAACTTCCGGAACTGCTGTCAATAAAATTAAGTTTAAAATGAAACTTAGTCAAATCGACAGAAAATTAGTAAGACAAATTAATAAAAATCCAATTTTGATCGGTCCATTGAACTTTAATGCCCTATTCAGACCATTTCCCCCTGCAAGTTCATGTACAAATAACAGTCACGCGTGCATGCCTCCTCGCCTTTGCCTTTTCAAATTTCGAAAACAGTTTCTTTTTGCGGCAGTCGGAATTAATACTCGTTATTTTCATAATTATGACGGAAGGACCCATTCATAATCACGGCTTGCTGATTTACTGAAAGTTTGGTGACTTGTTCGCTTGGGTTGTGGTACTCTTGGGTCATTTTGAGATACTTGTATAAGAACAGGCACATGCAGTGATTTCAATATGAGAGTACATGTATACGTTTTGCATATTCCAATCAATTTCAGAGAATTAAATGGTTGTTTTTCACTACATTTGCAAGTTTTGTTTTATGTTTATGCTAATGATTTGCATATTCATGAGCAAAGTTGTGATGTCATCTCACCAACAGCAGACGAATTCTCCATATATTTGTGTACAAAAGCTGGTGTCATTTTCAGTGGTTTCCTGATATCACGACAATTTGCGACAATTATCACAAATTTGTTAGAGTCAGAAATGGATCAATGGGCTACTGTTGCTCTTTGAAATCTAATGTTTTTTTTGGTTTTTCAACAGTGTAGGTTCCCTCCATGACTAGCTATGAACAGCGCCCTCACATGGTAAAAAACAATAGCAAAAAAGGTAACATCTTTGTGAAATACGTTGTAAAAATAAATATGAGACAGCCCCCCTTGTCTACAGTTTTGTATAAAATCAGTTGGAAGTTAATTTTCATTTCACGAAACCTTTCATCACAGAAATATAAGAGACAAAAGGGTCACCGGTCAGCGCCGGGGAGGTGGGGGAGGCCGCAGGGATTGAATGGTGTTCTTGGGATTAAACGCTCCCCTGCTTCTCTCCAATCGCATTGGTTTTCAATTCATCAGACGGACCAAAAACTATTGCTACAGAAATCCTTTCCTTTATTTATGTTCAAAAACCAAACTTTGGCCGTGTCTTGCAAGGCAACCCCTCAGCTTTTGCCTTACTTTCGACGGTGAGAGATGTTCCTGCAGCCTATTTCTCGTTTGGTATGGTATTTCATAATTGAAATGAAACAACCACACACGGGATGAGAGAAAGATCATTCGTGCCTTATCGGGATTCGAACCAGAGACTTCCGACTCACCGGGCAGATGCCCTACCGCAGCTGAGCTATAAGGCACAGTGGTATACTCCCTCCGGTTTCCTCAAGACCTCTGACACACCGGTGAGATGCTCTACCAGCTGAGCTATGAGGCACAGTGGTATACTCCCTCAAGTTTTCCTACGAAATAAATCTTTCTCCCGGAGTTGTATAGATATGCAACTAGCAAAGTAACGAACGCTGTATGGTTCTTACTAATCCACTCTGATATGCGTGTATACGCAGGGTGGATAAAAAAAACCGAAACCGAGATATTATCGCTAACTGTGACTAAAGTAGGGCACATCTGAATCAAAGGGAGATATCCTCTGTTAGGGTGGAATCTCCTCTTTAAAATGATACCCTAATCATGTCATTATGTTTCCGGTTGAATGAGCAGTAATTAATGTTTTTTTATCCACCCTGTATTGAGCTCGTGCCAATGACGTCATTTTGGGAGTCAAATAATGCCGCGTCGTTCTGGAAGCAATGTGCGTGCGCGTTGTGCGAGTCCATAGCGCGCGTAACGCGCAATGCTGAGGCTCCCATTGGTGAATTAAACCGCATTACGCCCACCAGAGATACACACAACGCGCACGCACATCGCTTCCACAATGACTCAGCATTATTTGACTCCCAAAATGGCATATTCGCACGTGTTCGAAGGGGGTCAATTATAGGTGTCGAATCTTTTTCTTGTAGTTTACTTTACTTTTTATGCTCAAGTCTACTCTTGCTACTGCGCTATACACGCGTGAATACTAAAACTCGGTCTATCTGCAGGCAGACGAGGTGGCCGAGTGGTTAAGGCGATGGACTGCTAATCCATTGTGCTCTGCACGCGTGGGTTCGAATCCCATCCTCGTCGACGAAAGGTGTTTTTAATAGTCACGTTTCAACTCATTACGTAATCAGATGTGGTGGCCGAGTGATTAAAGCTATGATCTGCTAATCCATTGTCTTTTACAAAAAAATTCAATCGTTAGAACGAAATTTCGGTAAAATCTAAACAACACCTTTAACCGAAAACAAAATAATTGCCAAGAGAGGGCGGTGTGCTAAATTGCAGGCACGGTGATTTTTGCCACAGAGTTAAAGAACATATAGACCAACAGAGGGCGTAAAGCTGAAAAGAGATTGAGGGCATTTTTGCAATTTTCTCTGCAGGACAAACACAACCGCGTTGCGCGCGTTATTAAACTTCAGTTGTTGATCAGTTGTTTAGCAGCTTGTTTAGCGGCTTGTTTAGCGGCTTGTTTAGAGGCTTGTTTAGCGGCTTGTTTAGCGGCTTGTTTAGCAGCTTGTTTAGCAGCGTGTTTCGAAGCTTATTTAGCAGCTCAGTGTTTAGCAGCTTGTTTAGCAGCTTGTTCAGCAGCTTGTTTAGCAGTTTGTTTAGCAGCATGTTTATCAGCTTGTTCAGCAGCTTGTTCAGCAGCTTGTTTAGCAGCGTGTTTATAGCAGCGTGTTTAGCAGCGTGTTTAGCTTTTTTTTTTTAAATTACCAGCATTCCCATGCTTCAAAACTACTTCAACAAAAGTAGATAGATGCTCAGATCAAGTAAAATTATGGTGAAATTTCGCAGATGAATCAATATGGATTTCGTTTCGCCAAAAAACCCAAAAATTTTTCGGCGCTCCGATTTTTTGTGCACACGCTATAAAAAAAACTTTGCCCCCAATCTTTCACATAGTCGGGTGCCGTCCCAATTACTGTCGCGGCAACGTCTATAGTCTAGTTATTCTTTATGCCTGTGGTGGTTCGGTCGTACCCAGCGCCCTCCGTTATTGACAAATTTTTTGCGCCCTTATTGGCCACATTTTACACGACACGTGACCACCGGTCTTAGACCGCATATTGCATTCCGCCCATGTCGCCAAAATCGTAAAGAATCGCAAGCGATCGTAATGGCATCGCATACGATCGTAAAATATCGCAAAAAGTCGCAAAGAAATCGGAATGCATCGTGAAACGTCGCAATCTGATCGCAAACATTTGCAAAGTGTCGTATCAGTTTCGCAAGGATTCGCATCAAAATCGTTTCCACTTTTACGATTATCGTATGATGGTTTCATCACGGGTCGTAACTTGGTCGTAACCTGTCGTAACAGAATCGCAACATGTTCTTTTCGGTCGTTTACGTCACGGTAATTACAGATTTCTAGGCTCTTTTATTATGTACTGTGATTCATACGTCGTGTTGATTCGTATCCAAAATCGTCTAAGTGTTAAAGGGGCTTAAAACATGGCAGACGGTTTGGAATCGAGACGTGAGTACGAAGAGAGACACAGATTTATGACACAAATAGGAGGGAATAGGGCTGTAAATACATTTTGCTTAATCAATAGATGTCTGTAGGCATCGAAAGTTTGTTACAGTTTGTTTCGCGTGGCGCCGGCTTATTTTTTCCTCGTGAGTCAAACGATTAACAGTATTTATAAAAGCCCCGCCTGGCAACAACCTTTGACCTGTGTTCCCAGAATTCAAAGCGAAACCCCATATCGTTCGTTTTGCATCTTTTGAAGGCTTCCCCCGGTGTTAACCCCGTGTTACACGGTGTAAGCATCTCGAACGCCCCTACTATTAATGATAATGGGCCAACGCAGTACGCATCCAGAAATTGTACACCATAAAGATGGTTTAGCGCCCTCTCTTGAATCTTTATTTAATGGTCTGACCCACAGTCTGACCCCAGCCTCTCGGCTTTGTGCATGCACCATACAATCAACAATATAAACGTTACATTTTACATGCCACACGCACGCACGGCACTTCTCAACTGACAGTCGAATGTCGTGTATTTATAAACATTTTGTTAACGGAATGTACATACATTTCTACCCCGAAAGCCATGGATTTTGCTTGTTCTTGATATGTTTGTGTTAAAATGTGAACTCTTTGAAGCCCTGCCACTCGTTCACTGCGTGAATTTTGCCACCCTTCTGCGGTCGGACAACCCACCGGACGTTGTGTGATCATGGCGGAGAGGTCGATGGGAAGAATTTACACGGGCACCGGGCATGCCTGGTCGGGGCATAATTCACAGGGGAATAAACCGGTGCCTATGAAGTTGTTCTCAACGTGGGAAGTCGAACGGACGGCTCCAAACTGTATAGCCAGGTGAACAAAGCTTCTTACTAAGAAATGTGTGTCCGTGTGTTTGTATGATTGGTTCATTCACAGTCGACTGGACCATTTGTGATTTGCCAGCTCGACCAACATGACCAACTCCACCGTTAATGTAGGTCTACCACTAGGCCTACCAGCTCGACCGTTGAACCAACTCGACCATTTGCCAACTCGACTCGTGCGTACTACCGGTACTTTCTCGCGCGAGTCGGTTGTGACTTTCTTGCGCGAGTCGGTTGTGACTTTCTTGCGCGAGTCGGTTGTGACTTTCTTGCGCGAGTCTGTTGTGACTTTCTCGCGGTGATTTCATAGTGCTAGGCTTACCAAGCACAGAAATTTTACCGCCAACCGCGCCACGTGTGGCCACACCAGCAAAACCCAAAAGCATAATTTTCGCGCCGCGATTTTGCAGAAAGTTTTTAGTTTCAGCTTGCACAAAGTTTTGCAGGGAAATGTTTGACATCATATTTATCTCACTTTCGCTGATGATTACACTTCGCTTTCGCAAACTGCCACGAACTTTCCCGTTGAACGGTCGAGTTAGACAATGGTCGAGTTCGTACAACGGTCGAGTTGACTTCTTCGGTGATGTACGCCCAAGTCTGAGATGAGCGAGAAAAATAGCCTTGGGTCAAGACCCTGTTCTGTTGGATTTGCAGAACTCGGCTGCCATGAGGGAGCGTGATCACAACTAAAGTCATGCGTTTGGTGTGTTGGTGAACGACTCGTTAGCTTTTTTCAGCAATAAAAACTTGACTAAAAAGAATCATTCATAAATACCTTAGACAGTTTACGCATCCTCATTGGCTGAGAACACATCACGTGGCCGATTTTAAACGAATGATAATAATCAGTACTTAAAACTAGCTGGCTCGCATTTCTGCCTGCGCCCTAGTAAGCGTATGGACTTCGCACATGTACGCAGCGCAGAAACTGCACGCTCCCGACAGCAAAATTTACACAGTGCATGCGACATCTACCGGGTCGTCTGCATACGCGTACACAACACATCTGCATTATGCGTAACGCGCGCGATCGAACAAACAACTCGACGCACAGCTAGCAGTTTGAACATACAAACAACAAGATGTTCAAAGCGAAAAAGTGAATGCAACGACAAGCTAATTTTGGTGAGTTTTACCTATTTACACAAAAAAGGTATTTATGAATGGGATTAAAAGTGGGTTTGGCAGGTCTTAAACAATCCGTTTTAAACCGGATAGGGGCCTGGACGCTGATAATGGCCCGCGCCTTCGGCTTGGGCCATTATCAGCGTCCATGCCCCTATCCGGTTTTAAACGTATGTTTAAGACCACTCAAACCCACTTTTAATCCTTAAGTGTCGGAGATACAAGTTGGAATCATTGCATTGGACAGTTGGAATCACTTGTAACTTCCATTTGAGTAATTTTTTTCTGCTCAAAAGGTTGATTAAAACTTTCAGACTTTGCAAAATTTAAATTTTAGAAGTTGGAGGACACTAATTGCTGCACATCTTATAATGAAAGTCATGCATTTTTATTGAAAATGTTGTGGTCACAAAAAAAATGCTGAATGTATGTCAGTCTTTACCATTTCTAATGCAAATACAGACATTGACTTCATGTGGGAAAACACCCTAGGTCCATTAATGCATGGTTAGTCATGGATGAGTCATTGTTGCATTTGGAGGCAGTCAACTTTTGGGAAAAGGGTAATGTTCACAATGCAAGTCATGAAAAAAACATGGTTACAAAACATGTAATTCCAATCTGATTCACAACTTGGGGTTGTGCATATTACAAAAGAGTACATGTACATGTATAATTGAACACTTGCCTTTCCATTTATAAATGATACAATATTTGAAGACGTAGTCTCGTTACAGGGCAATACCATTATCAGATTAGGGGTGTTTCAAAATAACATGAAATTTCAAATTCCTGCCTTGTAACAGGCTGTTCAGCAATAACTATCAGTTTTTTTACATGATTCGTGAAATGTTTAGTAATGTGTGGCATTACTAAGATTACCATATGTGCACCCACAAATTCCATTCTGGAATGGTTGTTTTGTGTGTCCCACCCATAATGCTTTTTGCGTTCAACTGAAGAATGTTGAATGCACAACACAAATTCTGCCGATTTGTCACTTTGATATCGGGGCCCAATTTCATAGATCTGCTTAAGCGCTAGCTGAAAACGTGTGCTTACTGTAGCAGAAAAGTTGTGCTAACGTTAGGGCTATTTCACGGCCGCGGTGTGCTTAAGCATGCGCGCTCTTTAAAACAGCCATTGTTGCGTCACTATCTTAAGCAAAATTTGGCTCTGCGGTTAAGGCAGGTTTTCAGTTGCTTACCGTTACCGATGTCTATGAAATTGCCTGACGCTCGGTTAACAGAAAATGGGCTGTTAAACAGCTCTATGAAATTGGGCCCTGTTTAATAACTGAATGATCCTGCTGAAAAAAAGACTGTACAATGCCACTTTGCAAAAAAAGTATGGTGTACACTGGTTCAAAATCTTCAGATCACTTGAAATTTGAAAGACAGATTTTTAATAGGGTTTCTGAATGTGTCATTGTTGCATTTACACTGCTGATGGACAGTCTGACATTGTGAGTGTAACCACAATGACATGACTCATTAATAGAGTACTAAGTATTGCAAGGGTGAATGAACAGCATAAGCATGTGTTGCACTGTGGGCAGACATTCAAATACTTTACATGATGATGCACAGTGCTACTGTACAGCACACAAATATTAAACCTGTAAGCCCGTACCATTAGTAATGTTACAGAGCTCTACCAGTATGCTGACATATATGTATACATTTTGTTGCATAAAAAGTATGGCATTTAAAGCCATTTTTATACAGAAATATATAGAATTCCAAATTTAAAGGTCATATGGGTAATTCCCAAAATTAGGGGTAGAAAAGTGTGACATGCTTTTTAAGATTTTTGTGTGTTTTTAGTGATTGAAAGTGGTTTCCCAGTAGAAAATTATTATTTTTATTTCAACAAATGCCACTCAAATTTAATGTTTGTGTGTAGATATGGCACCAAGGTTAATGCAAACTCAATCTACAGCCAATTTTCATTGGCGTAGGTAACCCGGGACACCAAACTCCTATTCAATACCATAGAACAAATTATAAGCCTTTATGGTCTTTTGTTTTGAATATTTTTCAGGAATCAGAAAACAAAACATTAAAGAAAAAGATACTGACCCCTATAGTCACAGGCCACAGTCCATTACTGAGAAAAACCAAACATTTTGGATCCCTAATTTTGGGAATTACCCATATCCATCTCTTTGTGGAATTGCCCTGCTGATTCAAAAACAAAACTGCTCACAATGCATTTTATTTGTAACCACAAGGTCAACTAACCATGGCCTTGTTGTGTCTTCCAGGGGTCATGGCATGTCAGCTGAAGACTTGTGTAAACTAAACCTAGCAGGGTTGTAGTACAAGGTCCACTGTGTAGTGTAACCTTGACATTGGCATTGACCCACATATGGAACATTCTACACCATGTTTACACTCGAATCAGCAAAGGTGGATACAGATCCAGCATTTTTATTGCAACCACAAAACTGAACATTTGCCGCGTTTACACTACACCCCAAATCGTTTCAACTCGCTTCAGAAACCGCAAAAGTCGCCACTAAATGTAACTGCAGCGCATGCGTGAGCTGTAAGGTGTTGCTGCACTAGTGCCAGATTGGTCAATTAAATCTACTACACTGCGGGCACCGCCCCAAGGACACTCAAATTGCCGAATCTGTATTCGGGTAGCGTTTACACTACAAGCGACCTTGACGATTGCGGGGTTCAACCCCGCAATTGCGGGGTTCAACCCTACCCCAAAGGTGACTTGAAAAAGGCGAATCAGACCCGGGTCTGATCCGCCTTTTTCAATTCACCTTTTGCGTTTACACTTAGTGCTTACCCGGCTTCAACTTCCCTTTTTGGAAATTGCGGAGTTCGATTCGGCAAAGGCGAATCGAGTGTAAACGGGGTGCTACTGTTAATTGTTAATGAGATAAGGCCTTTTCACACTATGAACGTTCGACCCGTGTTGAAAATCTACACGGATCTACCCTGTGTAGACTTTTTAAAATTTCAACAAGGGTCCAATCGGCTACGTTTTCACACTACTAAACGCAACACCGGCATTTTTTTTACACGTTTAAGGTTTCGACCCGTGTATCGTGCGATCGTTTCACACTACACACACGGCCGACCGTTAACACGGGTTGAAACACGGGTCATCTTATTCTTCAAATATTGCTATTTCTTGTTGTTCCATCGATCTGGTTTTGGATAGAATTGTCAGCCCAAATGGCCAACATATAGCAGCTACATGTACCTCCTCTTCACTCCATATGTCTGCTCAGCCTTTTGTCTGATTTCGGGCCCGATTTATCGGACATATTAAAGAACAAAGTTGTAATATGTTTAGCACGGTAAAAATATACACGAACTGCACTGAATCGCGCAAAAAGCGAAAGTCAAGCTTGTTTGTTCGTTGCAAAACAGCATTTAGGCTACATTTACATGTACTACAGTTGCGATGCTGCCGTGCTCCAAAATCTACACGGGTCCAAACTTAACCAAGAGGCGTTCAGACTGTGGTTTTTGAAACGTGTCGAAAAAGTCTACACGGATCGAAAGCTTTCAACCCACCTCCCGAGGTGGGTTAGTTTTAACACGGGTCGAGCGCTCTACACGGGTCAGTGCCGTGTTGAAATTTTGTAGTGTGAAAAGTCAACACGTGTCGCACCCGTGTACAACCTGGAGATTTTTCATAGTGTAAAAAGACCTATAGCTACAAAGTATGTAGGTACCAGTATGGCTAGTGTTCCAGTGTGGTCTCGGGTTTGAATCCTGATAGAGACCATGGGTCAATTTCATGGTGCTGCTTATAAAGCATTAGCTGAAAAGGTGTGCTGTAGCAGAAAAGTTGCGCTAAAGTAGCGTCCACACTAGAGCATTTTTTTTGCCATTTTGATGCCGTTTTAATGCTGCCACAAAACCATCGCAACACCCAATTTTGGATGTTCACAATGTGGACCCATTTTTCATTCCACCGACAGCAGATTAATTACCCAGAAACAACAATGGTAGCCGCTAGCGGCAAATGCCAAAAGTTGAAAAGTTTTAACTTTCAGTAATGCCTTTGCCGTTCTGTCACCATCAGTTGCCGCTTCCGCTGCAATTCACTGCTGTGTGGATGCAGCTTAAAGGCACAGGCTCGTCAGCAAAATTCGTGCCACGAAATACGCAGCTCCATGCCTTTGCTATGGAGCTGCCTATTTCGTGCATGAATTTGGCGCGCGCGCATTGCTGACGGGCCTGTGCCTTTAACGTTAGAGCGTGATCAAAACTGGTAAACACTGTATGAAAATTTCAAAATTTCTTAAATTAATCAAAATAATACCTCGAATGTCCAGTAAAGAAATGTCCATATTTTACAATCATATAACAAAAATTAACAGAATACATTTAGCTGGGCACACTGTGCCATCACATTTTCAAGAAATAGTTGAAAATGCATGTAAAAAATTGTAGTTTTTGTTAATTTTATTGATTGTCCATCCCTCACACATAAAAACAACCTCTGCATAAAACTGTAAAGTCAATTTCAACATGTGATAAACTGGGTGTGTGTATTAACATCAGTAGCAGGTAAACATACACTTTAGTTTTCATTTGTTGTATTGATTAAGGAAAGGCATTTGTCTCATGATTTCCGTCCCTCACATGAGGGACGGAATTGGATCACGCTCGTTACCGTTAGATCTATTTCACAGCTGCAACGTGCTTAAAGCATGCAATGCTTTTAGAAACGGCCATTGTTGCATCACTGTTTTTAGCAAATTTTGCCTCTGAAATTAATGAACTTTTTGCCGTGCTTACGGTTACGGCCTGTTAAATAGCCAGAGGCTCCGTTAAGCAGCACCATGAAATGGTTGTAAATATTATAGTGTTAATCATGCATTCATTGCAATCCTCTGATAAGGCTTCAAATGTACGTGTACCGGTAATATGTAGATTTTACAGATCTTTGATTTATTTACAACACTGGCTGAACTTTGTCAAACTCGTAAAATGCTCCATTCAACAAGAAAAGATTTCTGAAATTCTGAATGTCAACTCTTTTAAAGGAGCGTGACCAGATTTTTCCAAAAATGGATTTCGTTCTAAACTAACAAAATACCTCCCCAAAATACCTCCCCAAAATACCATCCATGGGAAGAAAACGTAAAATTTGCTATCTCCAATTTGGAAGTGGAAGCAATAAGGTTGGTGTAATTAATGCACTGCTTTATGTAACTAGATAAATTAGTTTACTAAACTTCGGTGGATTTTTAACGATATCCCTGAAAATATATGGACGCGAAATTTCAGAACAGTATGGTAGGCCATTAGGTGTGTTTACAGTAACCCGACCTACCTGGAATTTGAGGCCAAATTGCCGACCTCAAACTTTTTTTGCCAATTTTCAAGTTGATAATTTTAAATGAGCACTTTTTGCAATAATTTCCAACGAACATAAAATTTTCTACACTTTTATTTTGTTCGGCCAAAAAAAAAAATTTTGTTTGAGAAAAATATGACACTCGATATGGTATCAAAATCTGAACACCCATAGCAAAAATGGGACGGCCAAAAATGTGATCTGGCCATGCTCCTTTAAATTGTGCATCCAAAATCATACATGTATTTGCACAATAAATTTTAATCTAAGGAAGAACATCCGCCATCTTGTACTGTCATCAACCTTGTGATTGCCAGACCACTGAAGCGTAGTGAAGAGACAATTTCCAGGAAACGTGTTGTGCTCTTAAGATTACTGTCTGCGTGCTTCAGCTTCAGTAGACCCAAGATGTTTGGAGATGGGATATTTACGTGTTGAAGATGACGCCAAGACGAGGCCAGGATTACGACTACTGCAGTAATTAATTGGCCATTCCAAGGCTTGGCATTAAAGATGTACATGTACTGTACATATCCTGGTTGCATCTGATATGGTACATGTATAGCATTTTCCCCCTTAAAAAACTTTGTGAATCGAGAATCCCCCCATCGATGAACCTCCAAGCGAACCTCCAAGCCGACACTCATCCCTCGAGGGGTTGTGACCATCTGAACACAGCTCATGACTTCATATGTAAATTATATCATTATAAAGAAAAAAAACAAAAACAAATGGCAACAAATTGTCTTAAAAAAAAAGCAAATGGTTCCATTTCAATATTTGTTTTTCTGTAATTAAATGCCACCTCCGAAAACATGGTGGCAATGAAATTTAATAATTTCAGTTTTGTAGTTGGGAAACACAACTACAGCTTTCACGCAATTAAAGGAGTGTGACCAGATCACTTTTTTTTACCCATAACTCCGTTATATTTTTCTGATTACGAAACTGAAACTCCCGCGCTTCTAGGCCGCATATTTCCGAGGATATCGTCGAAAATCCACCGATTATTTGTAAACTAATTTTCCAGTATCAACGTTTAACCGCTGAAAGCATACTCGATAGTTTTGTTCAATTTTTTACTGGAAATTGTGAATGTTTTCGGGTTTTGGGGACATGGGAGGTGTGTATGGGAGTTACTTGATAATATTGGTAAGTTACATCGAAAACTATTTTCCAGAAACTCTGGTCATGCTCCTTTAAGTACAGCACACATCAAGTTACCTAATCTGATATACTTGTTGGGAATGCACAGCAATTGCAAAGTACATAATAGCTTTCACACTGTTTGTTTGAATGAGTTTTAATTAGTTTTCCTTTCTCGCCTCTGCAATCTTTTTACATATGTACTTGTAGACACTTGGAGCGAGTGTTTTTAAATGTAATTATGCTAATTCATATTTGAGATGGCAGCATTAAAATGTAAAGCAAGGTTATTTTTTTAGTGTAGCAGTACATGTACACGACTGTCGGTGTTCTCCACAGGTCAAAAATTTGTCCGGGCACGCCGAAGTCGCTCAGGGGCTGGTGGTTAGCGGTAGCATGCAATCGCGGTGCTGCGCACGTACGCCGCCCCTGTAACTACGCCGCTGCGCTATGCATGCATCGCCCTCAACATGTGAACACAATCGCCACTTGAGGGCGCTGTTCAAAAAATTAATGCAACTGTCATGTCCGTTATTTTTTTCGACACGGATTTGCGTAGCCGATCGGATAGATATGCATGGTAAGTAAATGATAATCATGATAATGACACCAGTGGCTAGCGAATCACGTTTGTAGAATTTGAAGCTAACTTTGAAGTGACATGACTGTATACCGGTACTTTCATAGTGTTTTTGTCCGGGCGGCAAATGAACCGGACTGTGTAGATATTGAGCAGTTTTATCTGATACATGTAGTTAAACTATACGGTAGTTGTGGTGTATACATGTACATAGGGCTAGCTATATTTGAATTATATTCACTTGAATATCAAATATTCATTCAGACTATGAGGCGGATTGCAATACAATTGACTTAGCCACTGGTCTAGGACCGGTCTTTTATAGCCGGCTATCCAACTTAGCCAGTCTCGGCTTAGTCGCTGGTTTAGCCCATTGCAATAAACCAGTCTAACTGAAGTACGGCTGCGCAAGCCGAAAAACACGCACATCTTAACAGAAAGTGACACAGCCGGCTATCCTTGCGTGATTTCAAGCCAAACAAACGTCCTCACGAAGCCACTTGATGACGCGTGTGTGGTGCAGTTTTTACAGAGAAACTGACCGCGAAAGTTCTCAAATAGCACTATAAAGGCTCTAATAGGCACATTGTGCGTTTTGTTTGTCTTTTTTCATGTAGCACGGTGTCCAAAAATTATAGCCTGCTCGCCGCGGGCTTAAATTTTAAAACTGGTCTAACTTTAAGAAAACGATATTGCAAGCGGCCTATAATTATAAACCGGTCTTAGTGGACGCCACGTTAGCTGGCTAAGCCTATAGACTGGTCTTAGACCGCATATATTGAATTTATTGCAATCCGCCCCCGGGTTGCATAGCATTACTTTGCGGGGACCGGGAAGATCGGCCTACAAAGCCTGGCCTGGGCCACATGAATGGGCGCAGCATGGTCTGTGAATAACATTTTGGTAAGAGTTGGGAGGTTAATCAGATTTTTTTTCTTTAAAATGACTCGTCTAGGATTTGAATGTGCAAATTTGATGAGGGGAAAAAAACCCAACATTTCGAGTTGGAAAAATTTAAGATTTTGTGAGGAAACCTTATATTTTTTTTCAGCCTGTCTCATTATGTTTTGCACACAAGGTATGAAGCCATGGTCAACTTCCCAATTCTTTCCGCAGCTCAACTTCTAAAAAGAGAAAATCTGCGGGAAAAAGTAAACCAAAAAGTTAGTCTACTTAGGAAAAACGTTTTTTACCAAGTCGGTCTCCATAGAGTTTGTGCGTAGAGTTAAGTGCAGGTATTAAAGCAGAATCCTTCTTTTCCATATATATTTTTAATCTGCACAAAAAAATATATACAATAACACATGTAACAAGCCCTTCAAGACCCCAGAATAGCTCTCAGATGCACCAGAAAGCTTGTAAAGTAAAATCTTGAACACCACCTTTAAATTGAAGGGAAGTGACATTAAGTCATCGACAAAAAAAAAATTGAAAATGGCCTTGGTGCCCTTTCAATTGGCCTTGGTGCCCCCTTCTTTTTGGGGGCCTTCAACAAGTGGCCTTGCCTCTCTGAAGCTTAAGGTTGAGGCCTGCTATAGTGTGCATGCAATAGGACGTCACCTGCGGGTCAAGGCCGTTAGCAACACTGCTTTGTTTACACTCCGAGTGGCCAGCGACATCTTGTAGGACAACCTGGAGGATCGCGAACTATGGAGCCTTAATAAACCTAGCTTTGTGCAACGTCCCAATTGTGGAAAGTGGAAACAGTGCCAACTAGTGTCATGCATACCTGTGGCACAGTTGGGCTTACCGAAGTCGGGCACACGTATGCATTATATTTTTCATTCGCTCCACGTGGCGTTCGATCGTGACAAATTGTTCGATTCACTCATTAAAATTTGGTGCATTTCTTTGAAATATCGCTAAAATTGTTCATTTTTGTGTCGTAGTAGGGTGTTCAAAACGTTCCAATAGAGATAAAGGCGTGAAATTCTTCAGATTGCCGAAGTTAATCACTGGTCAAGGGGAGCAAACAAGGGAGCTTTCCGATGAGAGAAAAAAATATAAAAAAGGCGAAACCAAAATTCTAAAGAATCGCTTGGTGAATCCATTTCTGCACATGTGTACATGATACCGATAGTTACACTCCCGTGAACGCCATTTAATAGAATAAAGTCCAAAAAAAGAACAAAAATATAAATTAAAAGACACGGGCATACATTAAAACCACTTTAATAATAAATACGGCCGTACGATAAACACCATAGCCCAAAATAAACCAATAAGTCGTTACGAAACTTCTGTCTTAATACGGGTTAAATAAAATTGGCATAAAAATGAAACGTAGAACCGAAAAATTACCCAAGGCTTCAAGCACTCTAGACACAGTTTTTCAAAAAATAAATATCTAAAAGAATTCGGGTCCGCAATGTTTCACCATGGAGGAAGGAAAAGGGTTTCACATACGGCATATATTGATCAAATGGGGAGTGGTTACTAATCCACGATAAAACAATTGCCGATTGAGCATGGTGCCGGATACTACCTCTTCCCGTTGAAAAATGCAAAAGTGAGCACTTGAAACAATTCATAACACTCGCTGTTCAATGATAAAAATACAACTCCATGTTCAGTTTTGCCAATTGATTTGATCATGGAGGTAGGAATGATTTGATAATGTTGTGTGTTTGCGTCACTCTTCGCTCCCACAAACACCAAACATGCCAAATACATGACGAGATGTGCCCAAGAAATCTCCGGAAATTTCTCAATTTCGCTTGACCATTCTGACTTCTTGATAGTATATATGGATCAAGGCCACCTATATCTTGAATTTTCTTGAGGTACCGTTTTCGGATTTCGGAACATTCAAGCTGATTGTAGTACTCGGAAAACTGCGATCGCGATGTGACCATTTTGGAAGAACTACACATGTACATTATGTTACACGCGGCCGCGGGCCGCTGTATATGGTAAGCAAGTTTGTACATGTACGTACAGACTTTGTATGCGTTGGCTTGTCCTACAGCATGGAGGTGCCCTGTGGAGGTGCGGTGTATCCAAGGATGACGTCATCGGTGCACACATTAACGAGCTTAATGCATACGCTCTATACATGGTATTAGTCAACTGGAAAAACAAAGGAAAGTACTAGAAATGGATCATGGATTAAGTTAAAACATACCGGGTAGAACTACAGTTCTCTAATATTGCCACTACACTGCAAAAACTTGGGTGTTAAAATTACAGTGTGACACCCTTTGTGTTAAATTTGATTCTTTCCCGGTTTATATATGAGACATCACCCCTGGTGTAAATTAACACCAGCATTTGGTGTTAACATATTTTAACACCAACTCTGGTGTACTTTTTACACCTGATTCTCCTCTGGTGTCAATATACTGAAGACAATACTGAAGAAAATTTTGCTAATAGGGAAACCAGTGCAGATAGTCTAGTGACTCTAGTCACAAAGACAACATTGAGAAAGGTTAAGAAATGCCTAGCCAATCAAATAGCTGGATTTTCGCACATGCCCACTTAGCATTACTTTTTAAATTTACCAAGATATTCAATAAGATTAAAATAATTTGGTGTTACGTCAAGTTTTACACTGGAGGTTGGTGTCAGAAATTTAACACGGGCGTTTTTGCAGTGTTAGTGACTGCTTGTTGGTGGTCGTCTGTCCTGTCTTTTCAGAATTTGCATGCAAATTCATACAGCAGGGAATCTGAATTGCATACATTTCATAACCAGGTAGCACTAGCAGTGATTGTGTGTTACCTTGCTTTCCATATTCAAATCTGTAGTAAAGAAGCATCGAAAATGGCAAACAAGTAAAACAATTCGGACGAAAAAAGACATCTAGTAGAAATCAAGCGTTAACCCGGAGAAGCACTTACCCGGGTCGGCTCTTACACGGGTACAACAGCGACCCTTTTCCCACGGCATTTCTGCATGCCCACGTACCCGGGTACACCAATCAGCACAAATACCCAGAAACCATTGCATGTGGAAAATCGATCGATCGATCAGGCTGCGCGCGCACACACAAACATAACGGACGACACAGAAACATCACTGGCAATTTTGCTGTTAATATTTCGCATGTTTAATAATATTTATCTATGTGTGCTTTGTCACTGGCCTCACGGGTATTTTGTTGTACTCTACCTTCAGAAGAGTACCAGTTTGACAGTGCCATTCAAGCGCGGGCGCACTTGCAACATTTGACCCAATCACAAGAATTTAACTCGCTAAATAGCCTACCCGGGTAGGCTATTGTCGTCGTTTCCCACGACAAACGTTAACCCGGAGAATCGTCTCAATGTCGCCGTTAACCCCGATATTGGTGGGTTAACACACCTCCCGAGCAAGGATAGAAATTACCCGGGTTAAGTGGCATTTTTGGCCAGATAACTCGGGTAATTCGTAACCCCGAGATTTGCCGTGGGAAACGAACCCTTAACCCGGGTAATCTCGGAGTTAAATTTTTCTGTTACCCGGGTTATCTCGGGGTTAAAGTGCCGTGGGAAAAGGCCTTAGAAGGTTTTCGGTTGCACCGTGTATTCTACACTGTAAAAACACCGTAGTCAAATTTGACTAGAAAATTGTCAAAACATTGCACCCAGCATATAGTATACAAATAATGAATGTTTATGAGTGCAATGGGAGGAATATTTTCATGAGGTGAAAGATGGAATGTTCCATTCAATGAGGCGAAGCCGAGGTGAATGGAACATATTCCATCTTTCACCCCATGAAAATATTCCTTCCATTGCACAAATTAAAACTTTCATTATTTGTTTTATATAACGCCCGAGTAGATCCTTGTCATCCTACATTTTTTTACAAATTATTAAGACGTCTGCCTTGTTTGCAGGAGATCGTGGGTTCGAATCCCGCCCGAGCACGCTAATAATTTTTTTTATAGTGTCTCAGGAAAGCACCGAGTATACAGTGCTAATAATATGTCGGGTAAGGGCAAAACAAACCCTAACTAGAGCTTCGCGTTTGTGTTTTTTACAAACGCAAGGTGATCGGGTGACATAAACATTGAAATGATGATGACGACACAGTTTTGAGATTGTTTGAAAACTTGAGTTGTTTGATGTTGAAAAAGTATTGAAATTCTCAAGACATGACTCTGACTATTCAACGCTAAAATTGTGTATCTGATGACGTCATTATTGGCAGTCAATCTCATCATAACGTTACTATTGTGTGCACCGATTGTTCAAGTATCTACTGAAGAACAAGTTTTTACATGTATATGTGGTGAAAGAATATTTCCAATATCTATTACAGTTCTAAAGATTGTCATTTGAGATCATATTACGTAACCACCGTGCACGTGATATATGTAGTCATAAAGTTCACATGTGAGGGAACATTTCGTTCCGTAGAACTATGGTCAAATTCCCTACCACTTTGGCTCTATTTGCATTCAAAATGCTAAAAGAAAATTACATTTCCGAACCTCTTCCGGTTTGGACCGGAGGTTTGGGTTACACAGGGGTCATGTCATTGTATGATTTGTTCAGTTCATTGAGACCTATCATGCTGTGAAAGAATTGTTCAAGTATCTATTACGATTCTTGAGATATGAATTTTTGAAATAATAACCTTTTAATTCTTGTAATTTGACACCTTGATAAACATCAAGTTCTTAAATGTGGCGAAGGAATCATGCAAATATCTGCTGTAGTTCTCAAGATACAGCATTTTTAAACAACTCGGCTTCAAATTTGCGTAATTTGACACGACATTACGTAACCACCGTCCATGTGATGACGTCACCACTGGTATAGTCATAAGGTCCACATGTGTGGAAACATTTCGTTCCGTAGAAATATGGTCAAATTCACTACCACTTTGAATCTATTTGCATTCAAAATGCTAAAAAAATTGCACATTTTCGAACAACTTCCGGTTTGGACCAGAAGTAGGCGTCACACAGGGGTCATGACATCGTATGATTTGTTCAGTTCATTTAGACTTATCATGTTGTAAAATAATTGTTCAAGCATCTATTACGGTTCTTGAGATATGAATTTTGGAAATAATAACCTTTGAATTTCTGTAATTTGACACCTGATGACGTCATGATTATGTCACACTTGTTGCCATCATGATACTATACATGCTGGTGAAAGTCTGCCATAATGTTTATGTCTGTATCTAATTTAATAAAGATCCAGCTTGGTTTAATGAGCATTGTTGCTCGGTAAGTATAAAATCTGAGATTTCCGTTTTCGTTGAACTTTGACCTCCAATTGACCCCAGAAGGAAGGGTCAAATGAAAATGCCCACACAAAGAAATTTGTAGCCCACGATCTGATCCATAAGCCTGCTAAATACCAAGATCTTGGGTCACGTGGTTATCGAGTCGGAAGCATTTTCAAACATGCATATTTTGGTTATTTTTGGGATGTAATTTGATACTTGATGACGTCACGATGACGTCACACGTGATGCCATCATGATATTATACATGCTGGTGAAAGTCTGCCATAGGACCTATGCCTGTACTTTGTTTCTTAAAGATTCATCTTGGTTTGATGGACATTGCTGCTCAATAAGTGCCAAAAATTAGATTTTCGTTTTCGTTGAACTTTGACCTCAAATTGACCCCAGAAGGAAGGGTCAGATGAAAATGCCCACATGAAGAAAATTGTAGGCCATGATCTGATCTATAAGCCTGCCAAATACGAAGATCATGGGTCACGTGGTTTTCCAGACGGAAGCATTTTAAAACATGCATATTTTGGTCATTTTTGGTTTGTAATTTGATACCTGATGACGTCACAGTGACGTCACACTTGTATGCACACCTTCACATTGGGGTTGATGTTCCTACCAAGTTTCAGGTTGATAGCTTGAACCGTTTTGAAGAAAAGCCCTGGAAACGTTTGAGTGGAAAAACAAGAAATAGGAAAAAGACAACCAAAAAAAAGACAAAAAAATCATACAATAGTAATAGGTGATCGGGATCAGCCCGATCAACTAATTAACAAATTATTCAGGTTTACCCTTCAAGTTTATTTTGATGTTGGCGGCATCAGAATTGTCCAAAAGCTCAGCTATTTCAATGTCTGACATAAGTACAAAACCCGCCATGTTGCTCGTGAGTTGTAAAAAGTTTTTATGTCAGGGGTCGTCACATTTGACACGCAGCACATACATGTACAGCGAGCGCATCGTGCAATGGGGAAAAAACGTATCTAGAACAAAATTGCACGGCAAATGAAACAAAACTGCACGGTTAGTGACGTAGCATCTAATGGATTAAATATTGTACGACACATGACCTGCTATCGTCCAATCAGATGACAAGGATCTACTTGGGCATTATATAGTTACTAACAGTAAATCTGACTCTGCCTGGTAGTTGTTTTAACTACATGTAGATACATGTATCTATTTGACATTACGAAGATTCTAATAATAATAATAATAATAGGCAGTTCTTATATAGCACATTTCAGAACCGACGGAACTCTCAATGCGCTTTCTGCATTATTACCCCTGGTCATTGGGCTCATTAATATCATTCCTTAATCCTTCTCAGCTCCCTAGGGAGTATGCAGTCCTGTGCTCCTTATGCGCACAGGGACTAATCAAACACATTAGCTTTCACTACCCTCACAGGTACCCTTTTCCTCCTGGGTGGAGAGAGGCAATTCATGGCAAGGTGCCTTGCCCAAGGGCACACGCACCATGGTAAGCCAGGGTGGGATGCGAACCCACGATCTGTAGATTCACCACGATCTTGGATTCAACACGCCACACCACTCGGCCATGCTGCCCCATGCTGCTGATTAGAAAATCTAGTCATACTGACTGATCTTCAGTTGCACCCAGCTGACCCTTTTTTCTCTAGTACATGTAGTTTTTTTTTACTAAAGTGTTTTTAGAGTGTTTCTCTTTTGAAAAGAACTGGTGAGTGATCATGTGTCATATTATTCTCATTACCATTCTGAAAATTCACACTTTCAATCTATATATTTTATAGGATAAAAAACAAATTTGATTTTTTTTTTTTTAAACTAATTTATCTGGTTTAATACATGTACATGATGATGAAGCCGTGCAGTGATTACACCAACCTTTTTGCTTCCACATCCAAATGAGAGATTGTAATTTTCCTGTTTTCTTCACATGGATAATATTTTGGGGTGGTATTTTATATGATTATTAGGTTAAAACAAAATCCATTTTCTGAAATAATTTCAACAAGCTTCTTTAAACATGACATCTTGATTTGAGGACAGTGTAACAAATGTATTTTCCCTGTTGCGCAATTGAAATATTCTGTATATGTGCATTACAACTTGCAGTATTTGAATACTTCACATCTACACACTTTATTTAATATTTAAATGTTTGTAATTTTGTAGTCTGGTTAAGTTTTATTTTTGATAAAATTTGTAACCAAATTGTAACCAGCAATATCTCATGTACATGGCATGACTCCATATGTATCCTGGGTTAATGCCAATTTTATTTTAAAATTCCAAGGATTTTAATTAGGGGTCAATTTGGAAAAAAAAATATGCATGCACAAAAGTGATTTTTTTCTTGAAAATTTGTTAAATTCTGCATGCACAGATGAAATTCTACATGCACAGATGAAATTCTACATGCACAGATGAAATTCTACATGCATTGGTGCGTGTAATTATAAATCCACCACTGATTTTAAGGCAAGGTTTTTATTTTAGAAATCAATCCCATAAAATAAAGTAGAAATTTTTTCGAGGTTTTTGTTTTCATAGATTTTGCAAATAAAACTGCTTAAATGAAAAAACAAAATGCGAAAAACTGCACTAGCAAAGTAGCACATCGCTCACATTACAAAACCGTGAAATTAAAATAATGCGAAGTATGCTAGAACTATCAAATTCATGAAAATATATGGTTAAAAAAAAGAGAAACAAATCCAAATTTAGTCTGACTGAAAGATTGAGGAGCCTGAGCGTTATGGCCGAGCGGTCTAGTGCGTCAAACTTAAGTTCCTGTGCTAGTACTAGAATGTAGGTTCGATTCCGGGCCGCGACGGATTGTGGCACCTGTGCCCTTGAGCAAGGCACTCAACCACACTTGCTCCCATTCCTGTAATTGGCGGTCCCTCCACTGTTGGATGTGGTGAATAAATAAATAAATACATCGGTCAGTATATTTGTAGCACAGCTGACTGCACTAACACCGCGTTTACACTCGAACCGGCAAAGGTGGATACAGATCCAGCATTTTTATTGCGACCACAAAACTGAACATTTGCCGCGTTTACACTGCACCCCAAATCGCTTCAACTCGCTTCATAAACCGCAAAAGTCACCACTAAATGTAACTGCAGCGCATGCGTGAGCTGTTGGGTGTTGCTGCACTAGTGCCAGATTGGTCAATTAAATCTACTACACTGCGGGCACCGCCCCAAGGACACTCAAATTGCCGAATCTGTATTCGGGTAGCGTTTACACTACAAGCGACCTTGACGATTGCAGGGTTCAACCCCGCAATTGCGGGGTTCAACCCTACCCCAAAGGTGACTTGAAAAAGGCGAATCAGACCCGGGTCTGATCCGCCTTTTTCAATTCACCTTTTGCGTTTACACTTAGTGCCTACCCGGCTTCAACTCCCCTTTTTGGAAATTGCGGAGTTCGATTCGGCAAAGGCGAATCGAGTGTAAACGGGGTGTTTGAGCTGCTGAGGCAGTGCGCCACACTCTGCCTGAAGTGCCTCCTGAGCTCATGCACTTCTAGGGCTGTCACCTTTCAGAGAAAATCACTGAAGCAGAACAGTCTTAAAAGTGATTTGTCAATTATTGTTTTGTCATCCACAAATTCACTGTATTCAACAAACTTCTGTTCTCATATCATCAAAAATCAATATTTTAATTTAAGAAAGTTGCTGATCTTTTTTTGAACCGCATTATCCTTACCTGAAATTATTGGTGTATACATTATTAAATTTAGTCTAATGGTTGATGATTTTTTAATTGTCACACAGGTTATGCAGTCTGAGGTTAACACACTTGGTGGTGCTGAAAACACTGGAAAATGATTTACATGTAGGCTCTGTCATCATTGCTGTTCGCATGCAGGTGGGTACATTACACTGGCTATTTATAGTTTAAAGGGCCCCTTATTTAGGATTTTTATCAATGAAATCTATGCTTTAAAACCACTTTACTCAGTTAAAGTCATAAAAATCCTATTTGGAGCTTGCTTTGGGGGTTAAAACAAAGGTTTTTTGTTTTTATGCTAATGCAAATATGCATATTCATGACCGAGGTCACGATGTCACAAGAGTCAAACACAGGAAAATCACATTCAACTGTGCACAAAAGCACGGCAAATAGCCTGAGTGCACACACACACGGGCGTGTTGCTCCGGTGTACGTTCGTGAAGAAAAAACATGATGCCAACTCCTCAAAAGAAAACGAAAATTCCTATTCGGTCGTCTGGGCTATCCAGTGAAATCGTGAGCAGAAAATTTGAGATATCCTGAGCAGGAGAAGAGCGAATCATTTGTGACAAAGTCGTGAGGCTCGCACGTAGTTGCAACGGCTGGTAAAGCGTATAACCCGTCTTTTGACCGTTTTTGTTAATTTTGCACTTCTTTAGTAAATTACGGGATAATGTCAGCGTTCGAATTAGCACTGGTCCGTTGGCCAAATGACAGTTGAAATCATCTCGGGTCAGTTGGAAAGCCTTCCCAAATGGTCCGGCTGTCCAGTTAAAATATAACTTGTACTGGGGAGAACCTCCTGACTACCAAATTTTCCTAATTTATTCACTCAAATGTGGTTATTGCAAACATTAATGGTCGACTGTGTGTAAAAACAACAACCGGAAATTTTAACCGGGCCACTTGAAATGCCGACGGGCCAGTGAAGACTTACGCCAACTGGCCCTGTTGGCCAGTTGGGAAAAAAGTTAAGGGCAAACGCTGGATATTTTGATGATCTTTTTTTCACAACGACCATCAAAAAAGAATTGTCAATGCTGCTACATCACTAAATCATATAAACAGTAGGCCAGTGTGTACCTTTAAGCCAGATTTGTATTCTGGCTTTTGTTTGTTTTTTGCTTACTTTGCACATTCATTTAAAAAGTACAGGTGGATCCGGCTTCCAGGTGGATCCGGCTTACAGGTGGATCCGGCTTCCAGCTGGCAAATTTTAAATGAAAACAATTTCACCAAATACACATTTTTGCAGCCACATTTCCAAAGTGCAAAGCTAGGTTCACTTGTCATCAGACAAAATGACATATTTATGACCTTCATACTACATGAGGGTAGCAGCTGACTGCATTAATACTGAATGCTATGGATGCCTGTCATACATTTTGTAAATTGTATTATGGGGACATTTTTTTTTATTTCTGTGAAAGACCTTTTCCAAATCAATCATGCATTATATATTATCAGCTGGCATTTTTTTTTCTTCTGACGAGTCTATCTAAGCATGTAACTGAAGCTCGGTATAAATTGTACTAGAGATATTAATTACCGGGGGATAAATTGCTTCTTTGCACAAGTAATACATTAATTACGTGTGATTGGACACCTTTGACAGTGGTGGTTCTGTGTTTAATTAAATAGGCCTACTTCACACTTGCATGGTCCATGTTATGGTACATGTACATGTACTGTACTATAGTCTATGGCAAGATACATGTTCTAAATCAGGATGCAAAGGTTGATCAACATTGTCTACCAACACACAAATTGGAATGCGATTGCCCTCCTAAATGTGGGACTTGATGCACATTATACAGTACTATGTGTAGCTTTTGCGGATACCGTGCAGCACAGAGCCCCAATCCGACGCTGGGTGCACCAAAGCACACAAGTGAATGGATTGCGTGTGTGTGCAACACGCATGCGAGTACAGTAACAAAATAAAAAACAACAGTAACAAAAGTGCATGCAGTTGTAAACGCCACATGAAGTTTTAAGCACCAAACAGACAAAAATCTTGTGGTTCCAAATCCTACAAAACAAAAAGTTTAAGCTTCGTTTTATATAACAACAATAATATTGGATGTCTTTTTGGGTAATATGAGAATATACATGTATGTACCGCACTTATCATGAAAATACCAAACTCACCTTCAGCTCGTTTGGTATTTTCATGACACTTACAATATATTCTCATATCACCCTCAAAGCCATCTAATATTACATGTAACTACATGTACTCAACTACAGTACAACTGCCTTCAGCATGTGTACATGTAGAAGTGCATGTATATTGGATGAGAATTTACCGCACGATTCATGAAAATACCGAAAGAGCCGAAGCTACATGTACATGCATGCACAAAGCATGATTTTTCCACATCTACTGCATAACTGAGATAAATAATGCAATCGACAAATTTCAAATTAGCACTGGCAGCCTCGTTTCAGATGCTGAGCCATTGTATTACGTCATGCGTCTTTTCATTTGCAAATTTTATTACAAAGGAAACAGTGAGACCCTCTGTTTTGATGGCAATTTGAAATTCCTTCACCATACACGTAACTTCAGGGCGACATGACATTTTAGCGGGTTAGGATGCCATGCTAAAACCTGCCGTGGAGACTGCATACTACTAGTATACGTACCGTACACATTATACATTCACAAACTGTACATGTATTATGTACAACTTCTGTTGCTGCAATCATGTTGCACGGTGCAATAGCATGCTTCAGTGCATGCGTTGGAAGTCCTTACGAAATAACCCCCAAGGAATTAACAAGATGATGTGATTTTGTAGGTCTACTGCTTTACTATACATGTCCGGCATCGAGTGTTATTTAAGCAAGTTGCATTCATGCAAGAACTGTCCCATGTGACAATTTCTTAGCATAGAATAGGAGTGGCTTTGTGCATGGAGTGTGCACAGAGACACATGCAGCTAATGTACAGCAAGCAATACAGGGTGTGCTAGAAAAAAAGGAAACTGAGTAAAATTGGGAATTTTTGAATTTTGGAAAATGGCAACAACCATCCATTTCAACACCGTGTCCTCTTTCTTATGACACCAAGAAATCCAGAGTACCTTCATGGATGACTGAGCACCGATGATTCAAAGCGAGACTGTAAGAAATGGCTTTGTACCTGATTATGAATAGGTTTATCGAAAAGAAAAGATTAACATAAAAAAAAAAAGTGCTTTTAAAAATTGTGCTCTTATTTATAAAGGATTTTCAAAGTGATTATTTGTCTTTTTATTATGTTTTCCCTTTTTTAGCCGATCAACCTATTTATAATTTGGTACAACATTTTTAGCAGGATCTTTTTGAATCATCAGTGCTCAGTCATCCATGAAGGTATTCTGGATTTCTTGGTGTCATAAGAAAGAGGACACAGTAATTAAAACAAAGGACAGTGATAAAATGAATGACAGTAATAAATTTTAAAAAATGACGGTAATTATCGAGTAATTAGCAATTTAATCTCGGTTTCTTTTTTCTAGGACACTCTATACATGTCCAGCATCGAGTGTTATTTACGCAAGTTCCATTCAAGCAAGAATTGTCCCACGTGACAATTTCTTAGCATCTGCAATAGTGGCTTTGTGCATAGAGTGAGCAGGGAGACATGCAGCTCAAGTAGGCCTATAGCGAAGAATACAGTGTTTGCATTGGATCGCGGTTCTCGACCTACATGTAGAGGCCTATGAAATCTCCAAGCAGCGCTTGTTTATAGCCTTTCATCCATCACTGACATTCTCAGATACATGCTCCAATCGCTGATTTGCCGGAGGTCTCGGGGATAAAAATAAATCCCCCCTTGTGATTGGATTTCAGACTCTTCTTCATGCACTAAATGTCAGAGTATCGCTTGGGTTTTATCGGCGCCTAGTATAGCTCATTTTGAGAGTGCACGGTTGTAAATTACTAAGCTTGTCAGGGACGTCAGAGGGCTGTTGACAGAAATGAAAGCAAATACCTGTTCATTAGACACTAAATTGTGTTACACAGTGCTGATGTCCTCTTAAGTATAACAAGCCTATAAAACACTATTCCCAAGACAAATCTTACATTTGAAGCCCAGTTCATACTTGACAGGATAGTGAACGTGAATTTGACGTAAATCTGACGTCAAACATTTTGACAAACATTCGTGGAAGTTTAAACTACATGTAGTTCAACTTTCTGCAAATTTGACTCCAAAATGGCGTTAAAAGTGCATGTAAATGGAGAAATTCAAAACGAATAACTCGTAGAATTATGTAAAAATAGTTCTGTAGCTTGTCCTTCATATTACCCATCATATAAAATCACTATAAAATCACTAATAATAAAATCTGACGTCAAACATTTCGACAAACATTCGTGGAAGTTTAAACTACATGTAGTTCAACTTTCTGCAAATTTGTGGCAAGAAAACTTTGCTGTGACATCAACTTCGCATCCGTGTTCGCTTTCGCTTGAAAGCAAAGTATATGAACAGGCTTTCACTCATAATATGAGCCCATTGGCTACCATTGAGGTTGTAGTCAAGATTTTGTCTACGGTACATGTGTCAGGGTGTACTACATGTATGTTGGGTACATGTACCGGCTATCGTGTGGTGGGGAAAATGTAACAAGCTTCATAACTCCTCCCATGTACTGGTATCGAGGCCTTTTCTCAGTTGAGAACCCTGTTACATTTAGAGCACCCTAATGTTGAGTGTGTGCAAGTGGTGTTAGTAGGGCCGTACAAGGACAATCTTTTGGGGATCTAAGGTTGGGAGAAAATACCATTGAAAGTGCAGTACTTGTTGAGCTTGGAGCCCTTATATTAATAAGAAAAAATTTAGCTTTTTAAATAAAAATTCAATTTGTCGTGTTGAAATCTCGGGCACTAAGAAGATGATCGAATGCCTTGTACCGGTAACTTTTCTAATGACTCTACTCGGAACAAATTTGGGGGAGGATTGTGATGGGGACAACAAAAGTATCCGAAGGGACAAATATTCTCCCTTCCCCTTTTGTGGCGCCGATTACTTGTTGTTCTCGCAATAAAACATGGAAACTGTGAGAAGCTTCGAAAGATAAAATTCACACCGTCACAGCAACAATAAAAAATGAAAATGGGTTTCTCCGCATTAAAGCATACATTTTTTTCACTGTAAAATAAAAGCAATAACATTTATTTAAATTATGCACATTATTTGAATCTATGATGCGCATGTTCAAGAATTTACTTGTGAAATGGCTTAAATTGAAAGTGTGTTCTGCTCCACACAAACAAAAAGCCCACAGTGCATGTATTTTTTAAATAATTCTAACTTTCCGTTCTGTTTTCTTGCAGAGTTCCAAACGAACGCTCCGGTCGAATGAAATCTTCTTCAGCCAAGGCAGTTTATTGGACACTGATCTGGACTTATCATTCTCATTACAAGTATGTCAAACAGCTTTCTTATTTTTAAATCAGGGTTTCATTTCAAAAACATCGTAACATGCTAGAACAACAATGGGTGACACACAATATTTCACCCTCCACTTCAACTCCGCATCGATTCACACTTGTTGTTCTCCTAGTTCACCCTGGAGATCGGCACCTCATCTCTCACTTTAAGTGGGGAAAGTGTCTCAATTCCAAAGCCAAAATACTCAACTTCTGCAAGAGTATTCAGCCTCTGATTATATCCACGTTATTTAGAACATGTGTGGCACAGGCTGGCATGATATCGTGGACGTTTAATGCCACTCGGTTCCAATAATTGGGTCATCGTTAGCACAATAAGTACGGTAGTACATGTACACGTACTTAAACATGCTCATCTACCTATTAAACACACTCAGTATATGGAATATTTCGAATGGAATCGAGATTTTGAAATCGGAGTCGACTCCGAAAATGCTTGAGTCACCCAAGCCTAAATTGTGGTAAATTGAAGGGGCCATCCATAAAGTACCGTATGTACGCATGAAATGCCGACTTTTTAGACCTGCTCCCCCAACCCCCCACCCCAGCCCTTCATTTTTTAAAAAGTCAGATAATCGAGGAGAGCTAATAGCTCTCCTAATAAAAAAAAAGTTCCTTAACATCTTTGAAAACACACTGTATATGGACTTTTGGGGAAAAATCAAATGTTTGTACCTGCAGTGTTACATGTAGGTTTGGTACAGGGGATCTTTTAAATGGCGCCCAAGTATATGGTACAATAACAAGCCGGAGGTAGGTTGTAGCATGTACTACACGATCACAAAAAATGCTACTTCCGTGTTACCTCCAGCTACCTCCGGGTTTCAACCACACCCTCGGCACGATGCATACTGCATAAACGTTGTAGGGACATGTATACGTACGTGGAAGATTTTCATGTAAACGCAAGATGTGCAAGATATTGTTCAACGCGTCAAGGGTCGCCGCAGCATGATCGCACGCATGCAGTGTGTGGAACCTTTTCACCAGAGACACTCTCGCTTGCAACATCGCTTTCTGCAGCGAGCGTCCAGGGACATGTAACACAAGGCAAGATTGGCTCCTTGTCTTTGCTGAAAATTCAACCGACCAATAAAAATACGCAGTCTATCGCTGGCGTGGCTTGGCTGGATGAACCAACATTATGTACACGCGCATTATCGATATCGATTGGTCTAGGATCGATCAGTCAGATCGGGCTTTCGGTAGCGATCAGGAGAAATGCTCAAGTAAGTTTAGTGCCGGCCTTTCGATCGGACTGTGGGCGTTCGGACACTTGGTCATTGATGGGCCCGTTATTTTTTGAGGAGCGCTATTTTTTACGCTCCCCGAAAATTACGAGGAGCGCGGTAGGAGCGCCTGCGCGATCGCGCTCCTTAAAAATGAAGGTCTGCCACCCCCCTCCTCCCTCCTCCGTGCATACATACTTTATAGACCGCCCCCAATGAAAACAAATCAAATGGGGACATTGCTTAATTAAAGGGCCAACTGAAATAGAATTTTCTTTCTGTATTCCTGAATTTAATCAATAACTTTATTTTAATTCCAAGTCCATGAATCTACATGTACAAATTTCCCAAGTAGAAAATAATTAGAAACAAGCCTGTCCCATTGACCTAACCATTACAAATGCAGTACCGCGTGTGATTACTGTAAGGTGCTGCAGTTTGCCACAAAATTGAAATTTAATTGCTTGCATAGCCAGCCCAAGCTCTACATGTACAAACTAATGAATATGAATGATATTCTTCACACCGTGGACCCACTTTAGGCATCATGTACATGTTCTTGTATCTGAGGTCGTTTATATCTTTGTCTTTAAAGGGCCATGATATGATAATTTTATCAATGGAATATGTATGCTATGGAACTACTCTATATAATAATAATAATAATAGCAGTCTTATAAAGCGCCAAATGCCAGGGCCTCTAGGCGCTTTACAGTATAAAAACAAAAACCAAAGCGATAACATACATATATGTGTACATAGATAAAAAAGATTAAATGTTAAAACCAAAGAGCATCATCAAGAGCATCAAGTCTGGTAATACTGAACAAAAAGATGTGTCTTAAACTCAGTTTCAGTCATAACAATCATATTTGGTAATTGTTTTTGAGGCTAAAATAAAGGGCTCGGTTTTATGTTAATGTAAATATGCATCTATATATTAACACAGGCTAATCACATTCAGTTGTGTACAAAAAATTGTACTGTTTTCTCCAACTTGCTGAAAATTTTGTAATCCATGGCTGTTTGGGTTTGTTTTACATGTTGCCTGTTATAAGCCATAACAAAAATGGGGTAGAAAACTGCAGCAGTTTGTCACAATTCCAGTTTGAAGTCGTATGTGTTTTCTATAGTGTAATCCAAATAACATTTAGTGAGCCCGCCCTCTTGTGGTTATTCCATTGTTACTGAGTGTGTATGTCTATTGTGACGTCATGTAAACGCGTTGGAGATACACTGCAGTTTTCTTTCGTCGGATTGGTCTATACTTTCTTCTTGTATCTTCCTGAAGTGATGTGCCCCAAACAGCGCCCTCTTTCTGTGATTTTCTGCAATAAAATCTTCAAAGTAAAAAAATGCTATTTTTTATTCATTTTACCGGTACATCAAAATGAACAGTAGTAGTATCTTACTAAACAAATAATCAAAGCAAAGATTAGGCATAAAGTTATTTAGCATGTCACGGCCCTTTAAAAACGAGATCTTCATTCCTAAATTAGCCATGCTCTGTCATGTTTATGGCATGTTTATACTGTAGGTGATTCCCAGATAAACATGCCTGGCATTTTGTTGACACATACACACTAATATTTGCATGCAATAAAAATGGCAAACAAATCTGCAAATACTATACAGGGTATAATGACTAATGCTGGAGTCGCATTGTACACAATGTAGCGCACATATCCACCATGCAAGGTGCTCATTGAAAACATTTAAAATTACAATGTACACATGTCTTTAAAATTACAATGTACACATGTCTTTAAAATTACAATGTACACATGTCTTGATTCACTTCCAAGTTTTTATCCTGTGCATGGGCTGTGCTTGTACTGGTTTTGTGTATTATTTTGCCCTGTCTTCAAAACGTACAAATTCCTAGATCGTTATCTGTCTTGAATAATTACACTCAGCCATGCCTGCATTGGACTTTCTTCCCCATGACAATTCACCATGATGATGATAAAAATCCCTGCACATGGTTTATTTCTCCCGCTGTCTGCAATTGTGGCACGCTTATTTGGTCACAAATCTGTATCCAGATCGCGAGATGTAGTACTATGTGGAAACAAACGTACCAGTAACTGCACTTAATGGAAGACCTCAAGTCTTGTGAATCCTATTTATTTCTGATCTACATTGTACATGTCATGGACCGCGTTTTGTCACTGAGAATTGTCACGTGTACATGTAGGATTTACTTATGCTCGGAAATGTTTGCAGTGTTTATGTCACCAATTTGGATTTTGTACTGAACCACCTCCCAAGAAGGATCCCTGATATCAGAGATGATCAGGATCTGTGCAATGTGAACGAGTGCATATCTGCGCAGATTTGGTTTCGGATCCATCTGAAGCAAACACGCCCTTGGATTTGTACAAATCCATAGTATACCGGTACATACATGTACTGCGTAAATTGCACACCTGTGCTCTCAACCAAAATCAAATTTCAGTTTTGTTTTTCAGTTGTCTAGATGACATAATAATATTGCTTTTAACTGGTACAATCTACATGTACAGTATGCTGTTTTGAATACCACATCATTTCTTCAGCAGAATTCATTTTATTGGCATGGTAAATTAGCCAGCTTTGCCTTCATGGCCATTGTGAACTACATGTACATAAGGATAGAGCAGATTTACATGTAACTGTACAGTACACACATGTACATGTTTATGGACCATGATGTAATTGACTGAGGCCCTGCTAATGACTGTTGAAAGAGGTGATAAGTACATTGTAAGCACAATGTAGTTGGTTGGGATTACCCTTGTAATGTCATTAATGACATTAAAGCCTTTTATCACTTGTTGATAAAAGGGGTTATGCTCGGCGAGATCTGGGTCGCGCGCGCGCGTGGGCTGTTGATGTTGACATGGATCTTTTTGTCGGTCATGCTTTGCCTTTTTAGGTCACCGTCCGAGTTTGTGATTGGCTTTGGCTTAGGAACGAACGCTGCATCCACGCCCCCTCTGGTTTGTTTTGGTTACGGCCGGGCAGTGAGCTGATAACTTCTGTCCAATCAGAGGTGGCCGCTGCGCGTTGTTGTTTTGCTGGCTAGCTGGAGCGAGCGACCTTTGGCTTTAGCTTTTGCTTTCACTTTGTCACAGCCGTTTGTTTAACAACATGAACAACAATTTTGTGTTCAATTTTGCGATTAATTTCGCAAGGACTTAACTTTTGTGATAAATTTTCTGTGTTAAATTTTCATATGCGTCGTGGTGAATTTCAATGCAGTCAATTTTGGATATAGACATGAGTTTGTTTTGCAAGTTTGCCCAGCCATGAACAGCTCATCTCGCCCATATATCCAGCGAATTTGTGGATGCACCAAGTTGCGGGCCAAGCAGTGCCACGGTCGTTCCCAGGATTTGTTCAGCACTCCGCGGTGTTTTCTGGTTGACATGCGACATCAACTTCGAATGTTTGCACTGCTTGCATTTTACTAGCACCAGGTTCGTCATTGGCATGTCTATAACCATCATGGTCGTGGTCACCGCTGTGTGCCTGTCTCTCGAGCTGGACCTCAACTTCTTGCGTAACATTAACATTCACTGACGCGGTTGTTTCGGACCGAGGGCTGGGAAACAACATAGGCCTAAGCCTAGGCCCTAGGCCAGTCACAAATGTCAACAGGGGAGTCCGCGACATCATTCTCCTGAATCAGCGGCTTGCAATAGACCTCATCATTCTCCTCGGCGATGGTGTGACGGCATTGAGCACGTTGAACAAGCTATCACGGGACGAATAGCTGGCGGTCTCCACAGCCGGCCACCCGTAACATTTTGATTTTGAATGATTTGGTTCTCCGTAATTCACCACAGATTGATACCGATAGGCCTATGATGACAGATTGCGGAAACATAGAAAGCGGATTTCTTCTAGCCCCTAATTGAAACTTAGAGTTGGAGGGAGCGGGGATGAAGGATCGATTGCGGAATGACCTGCGTTTAATTTTGAAAGGAAAACATTCCAGCCTACTCGCGTGGACATAGACAATGTACTGCTTCGGCGTGGGCCTATTTTATTAAGCAGGCTAGGAGGCCCCTAAAACTAAGGCATTTTTCGACGCTTCCGGAGAGTGGCCAGGTGGCCACTAACTTTGCTGGGCCATTTCTCAACGTTTGTTTTTATCTTTTGAGCATTCAGCTCGGCCTTAGCATGCTTGGGTCTTAATTAATTGGCCGTTTATAATTTTTTGATTTAAAAAAAAAAAAACAACAACAACAACAATTTCCGCGACGGATTTTTGTCTTGAGTTAATTTAGCGCTTAAGATGAGAAATTTTCAAGACATTTTCTTGTAGCCTAGGCCTAAATGTGTTCCATGATTTTCCACGGTGTACTATTAACAGGAACTTGAATGCGTGCGAGTTTGGTAAGTATTTTAGTTCTTTTCCCCGTTCGGTGATTCTTGTCACCGATGGAAAACGTTTGGTATTCTTGGCCGCCAACTTCGAGCCAACTTGCTTGTTTAATTTACCGTTATTGTTAGGCCTAGTCGCAATCCAATGGGGTTTTTCGTCCTCGGCGGGAGGGGCAGTCCTGATGATGTTTTTCGTTGCTTTTGTTTTATTCGGCCAGAAGGGATTCCCCCGCCCATGTTTGACAAAAATGTCATGGTTGGTTTTTCCCTGTCCATTTCATTTTCACATTTCTTTTTGCGATACCCGGTACCCCGGCCCAACAGCCCACTCTTGAACAGTCCGAAACCGCCCACACTTGTTGTACTTTTTCATTTAGGCCTAGGCCTACTAGTACTAGGCCTAGGTATGTAGGCCTATGTTTTTCTACCGTGATCATCTATAGGGCCTATATTAATAATGCAATGTTTGCAATTTTTCGAGTCGGGCTAGTATTGTTGAATAGGCCTAGAGTTTCATTTTTTGTGCGTTTTCTTAATCGCAGTCGAGGCTGAATTGCAGTTGCAACGAACACACATTTTTGTCCAATTAACAGTCACATTCAACAACAAACAATTTTGGTGCGGGTTGTGATTTTTAAAACAAATCCTTCATGACCGTGGCCTCATTTCAGACAAGTTTGTGCATAAATTGACACGGTTGTTCTTGTTCGCGCCCGGATTTGTTTCGAGTACTACTAGTTTAAGCCCCGCCCACGTTGAATCTGCACAGTATCGTCATTGCTCATCGTTTGGATCATCACTAAACGACCGCGTGGATCACATTTGGTCCTTCAGATTTTCGGGGCGTGGCGTTAACGTTTCTAGGTCACCAGACAGTGACATCGCGTCGCGCGCTCCGCGCGTGAATTTTGTACATTTGTTTGTCAGAAAACGATCGAGGGCTTTTTAAGTACTGCGTTGGAAATGTTTGCCATTTCTGCGTACTTTGCTGCTGCACATGCAGCATTCAAGTTGTAACATCGTCATGAGGTTTTGGCAGCTTCTAGCGAGGAGAGTGTTTGTTTCGGGCCATGGGCCATTTCCCTTCGAGAACGCGATGTTTGTGAACTGTCTTTTTGGGCCCTTGCCGGGGTTTCGTTTTTTTTGGGGGGGGGGGATTCGAACCCAATGGTGCTTTTATGCTTGGGATATTTATTAAATGATGAGTTATGTTGTACAACCTAGTAAATTTCTTTTCGCCTAAAATCAAGAGATTTTAATTTTTCTGAAAAACGATTGGTGGCGCTTTTCATTTTAATGTTTTTGTGTATCGGTGTTGTTTACCAATTTTTATACCGGTGGAAATTCAGGCTTGGACTCCAGCGCGTTTTTGGAAACTGATTTTTTCATGGTATCCTACATGTGGTTGCCTTTTAGCCTAGTAGTAGTATACGTTAAGTTTATTGTCTTTTATGATTTCATTAAATATTGTTTGCAGACGTTCTAGCAATAAAGATTCGCATGTACTGATGTAGGCCTACTTGTTCTTCCCTTTGTGTCGTGCTTGACTACTTGGTAGTTGCCGCATTGTCCATGAATCATCTTTTTTGCTTCAACTAACGGCTTGGAAAGTCAACTGCCTTCAGTCTCTTTGCCACGATTGGCCGAACAATGAACGTTCTGTCGACGCCCCCAACTCCCACCTCCACCCTCACCACCCCCTTTTTTGTTTTGCAACGCCGGACGTGCAATTTTGCAAATTTGTGGGGGGAGTGGAAAAACAAGACAAAACAAATAAAAAAATAGAGGTATGTCTGTTGATAACAGAGCATATGGCTTTCCGCTTTTCTTTTGTTGTATGTTTGTATGCATGTAAAACTGCATGCTGTATAATACTACATGTACATGTACACTTTGTTCAATGTAAATGCATACCGTGCAAATAAACAACCCAGCCAATAAACAAACAAACAAACAAACTTGGGACCATTTTACTTTTACCCGAAGATAGCTGGTATTTATTTATTTATTTTTTTTGTATCGTTAAATTTTTGCCATTCACGGTCTGTTTCCCCCCCCCCCCCCCCCCCCCCCCTACCCCCCTTCTATTTGTACTCTGCGCCGTCCGGTCGCCAGATCGGCGGTTGCATGCCTTGCGTGGGCTTCTTTTGTCAGTGCAGAGTTTGTACCCTTGCGTTAATTTTGTAGCGCCCGAAACTGAGACGTTTGTTTTCCAACGAACCTTGGGCGTCTTTTAAGTAGTGCGGATCGAGGTAGGGAGTTGTGGATCGCAATTTGGAAGCGCAAAATGGCCCCGATGCGCGATGTTTGTGTTTTTCGCACGGAATGTTTCCTCTCAATCGGAGAGACGGGCAACTTTCCCGTTTTGCATTCGCGGCGGACCAGGGCCCTAGGGCAGAGGCGGTGCCGAAATTTGTGATCTCCAGGCAATTTTGACCGAGTTGTTGAAGGACATTCACGCTTGTCCCCGGTTCTTTTTAATTTTTTCACTTCGGTTCTAACGACCTCGTGATGTGAACGAATTTTGCTTGCGCCAACGGATCGCAGTTTTGTGGCGTTGCGTGTCGTCGACTTTTCCAAACTCCTTTGTGATCTGGTCGGATGTCCTCCCGGGTGTTTTGCTTCGGGGCCCGTTCTCAATCGGCCTTGGAGCGCAAGCACTGAACAATTATCGTTAGGCCAAATCTCAGTGCGCGAAGACCTATAGATTTATTCGTTTGAGCCCCGGTGAATTATAATAAATCTGCTTTATCCTTGTTATGTAAGAGCAACGGTTCAGTGCTCTAGGGGGTTGATAAATAAGGGGTGTTCACGGGTGTTGGGCATTCTACTGCAGCGCACATCGCTAACATTTGTGTTTTTCAGAATTTTATCAGTTGCATTGCTGGCCTGAAAGCGTTGGTTTGCATAGGTCAGGCGTACGTTTCCATTTTTCCCAATGGGTTTTTGTGGTTTTTCGTATCTGGCAACCAACACAGCAACTGTTAAAATGTGCACATTTTTTGCAGTCTGATCACACTCGGCGATGATCTTCGGTTTGTTAAGGGGTTTTGCTTAACAGATAAGTTTACTTTGCATCGTAACAATCATCAAGTGTTTGAAATTGCCCGCTTTGTTTTTGGAGCGTCGGTGTGGACTCTGGCTGTCTGTTCTCTGTGGGGCGCGCCTTGCGCGGGTGGCATTTTCGGGTCGAGTTCAGACCGCCAGTAGCCCATTCCATGCCTCGAACGCAATGCTCTTTCTTTTATCACTGTTTTTGTGCAGTTGACATAGTGCACGAAAGTTATCATGTGACTAGCACCCCGACCGAATGTCTAGCGCGGTGGGGGCTCAACTGCACCAACAATTCACAACACTGTATTCGGGATATGTTTTTTATTTCAGTTTGATTTGGTTGGGCCTGTAAGCCCAGTGTTGGTTTTTACATAAATCTGGTTCGGGCCTAGTGCCCATGACAAAGGGCTTGGTATGCCCCGGGTCGGGCTCGGTATGCCCATGATAAAGGGCTTGGTATGCCCCGGTTGGGTCTGGTGTGCCCATTTTTATTGTATGCTTTTTCTTGGCCGTTTGCCCGTTGCATTTTTGGTATTCGGCAGATAAGGACATTTTTTAAATAAAACATCTTTTTGGCTGTGGCCTAATCCAAATGCAATGTTTGTTGTTTAATGTCTTTTTTCGGAGTCCGAGTATAAAGCCTTTTATCACTTGTTGATAAAAGGGGTTATGCTCGGCGAGATCTGGGTCGCGCGCGCGCGTGGGCTGTTGATGTTGACATGGATCTTTTTGTCGGTCATGCTTTGCCTTTTTAGGTCACCGTCCGAGTTTGTGATTGGCTTTGGCTTAGGAACGAACGCTGCATCCACGCCCCCTCTGGTTTGTTTTGGTTACGGCTGGGCAGTGAGCTGATAACTTCTGTCCAATCAGAGGTGGCCGCTGCGCGTTGTTGTTTTGCTGGCTAGCTGGAGCGAGCGCGCGACCTTTGGCTTTAGCTTTTGCTTTCACTTTGTCACAGCCGTTTGTTTAACAACATGAACAACAATTTTGTGTTCAATTTTGCCCCACCACCACCCCCATTCTCCTCCAATTTCTCTGTTGTTCTGTGGCATTTTCGGGTCGAGTTCAGACCGCCAGTAGCCCATTCCATGCCTCGAACGCAATGCTCTTTCTTTTATCACTGTTTTTGTGCAGTTGACATAGTGCACGAAAGTTATCATGTGACTAGCACCCCGACCGAATGTCTAGCGCGGTGGGGGCTCAACTGCACCAACAATTCACAACACTGTATTCGGGATATGTTTTTTATTTCAGTTTGATTTGGTTGGGCCTGTAAGCCCAGTGTTGGTTTTTACATAAATCTGGTTCGGGCCTAGTGCCCATGACAAAGGGCTTGGTATGCCCCGGGTCGGGCTCGGTATGCCCATGATAAAGGGCTTGGTATGCCCCGGGTCGGGCTCGGTATGCCCATGATAAAGGGCTTGGTATGCCCCGGTTGGGTCTGGTGTGCCCATTTTTATTGTATGCTTTTTCTTGGCCGTTTGCCCGTTGCATTTTTGGTATTCGGCAGATAAGGACATTTTTTAAATAAAACATCTTTTTGGCTGTGGCCTAATCCAAATGCAATGTTTGTTGTTTAATGTCTTTTTTCGGAGTCCGAGTATAACATGGCTGCTAACATGTTAGATAGCAACAAAACTACACTGTGCACAATACATGTGTGGTTCCAGGTTCCTAAAAAAAATACAGCGGGGCATAGTACCATCTTTTTGTTTGTACACTAGTGCCTAGTTATTCCACTGCAGAGCTCACTTTTTATAAAGCCATGTGTGCATTATAATTTTTTCAGAGATGGTTGCTAATTTAAGCAAATAAGGTCAAGTGCAGATGGCCAGTAAACAAATAGTACATTATGTAAACAGTAAGCCGGTGTGTGAGATCGTTAAAGGCCCAGTGTATCATTTGCAATGACACCAAAAAGTAATTGACGAGTTTACAGGGGAAAAGTTCTGAAAGTAAAGATTGAATTAATAGCAACTATCCAATGAAAGTTTTCGCTCAAAATGATATAATTTTACCAGAAATTAATCCGTAAAGATGAAATTATTTAGATCGTTTGCAAAACGATTTACTTATTTTTGGTTCGCATCTACGCGGTCTAAAATGCATGGGCGCTGTGTATTCCAACGCGATGCATTTTGATGGATCACGCGCACACGCAGTATATGGTGTGCGCTGCACAGAGTGCATGACGCAAGCCACATAGTACCCGATCAACTGTGAACGAATATTTGAAACACCCCGCCAAGACCAGGAAAACGCATATGGATTTTTATGGTTTTTTTAAACGTGGTACATTTGAAAAAGCTGAAATTTCTTCGGATGAGTTTGTTGATGTCTTTCTTTTGATTTATAATGGTTTTATTCGCAAAATCGCTCAAAAACAGATCATCTACAGGGCTTAAGTGTCGACTGTCGATTGTGCACCATGGTTTATGTAAGTTTTGCAGAGCGAGTTGGGTCACGAACAAATTGTTGATTTTTACGTCACTGGAAAGTCCCATGTGGACAGGCATTGTAATGTATAACATTGTAGGTGAGGATTTGGTGACATTTTTTATACCACAGGGTGGGGATTTTGACCCATTGAAATAAAAATATCTGTGCATCTGACAGCAAAATGCACAAAATGCAACCGAGGGTAGGGATTTTTGTCACCTAAATATAGCCCCAGGGTGGGGATTTTGACACGCGAAAAGTGACAATCCTCAACGAGGTGTGGATCGCGCAAGTTCCCAATCAGTGTTTGCATTTTTACATGATTGAAATTTGTTTCCGCATGAATGAGGTCTATCTAAGCTAGCTGGTCACCATTTCTGATTTTCATTTTTCAGTACCCACACTTTCTCAAGAGGGACGGCAACAAATTACGCATCATGCTGCAGCGAAGGAAACGGTATAAGAACCGGACGATATTGGGCTACAAAACGCTGGCCGTTGGGCTCATCAACATGTCAGAGGTTTGTACGTGTACATTGAGATATCTTTACTTGTTTCCAGTTTCTTAACGAGTCTCCCTCTGCTTGAGTCCTAAGTCAAGTCAAACTTCATTGGAGTCCCCAAGTCAAGTCAAGTTGTTTGACACTAATGCTGAAACAAGTGTGAAACGATGCGGGGTTCAACCTGGGGCAATCTCGGAGTTCGCCCCAGGTTGTAGTGCGAAAAGGCCTAAAATGAGTCTCAATGCTGAAACTTGCATTTGTGTAGGGTATTTTTGTTCAATGTTTAAACAAAGCTTATAGTCTTAGGTTTCGTTTGTGCTAAAATCCAAATCATCCTTAAAATAACCAAACAAAGTTGCATAAAAGTTCAATTTCATTTTTGGCAGTCAACACGTCTGAGTCAAGTCAAGCCATTTGTGTCAGAGTCATTTGAGGTTCAAGTCTCAAATCAAGTCAGTGAAACTTGAGTCGCGAGTCTGAGACATTACAACACTGTTTCTTTATTTGTCAATTCATAGTTCCAACCAAACTGTAAGTTCCTCTCGGGGGATTTTCCTGTTTATGCCATGTACTTCTACTTCACCAGAAAGCCACTTGACGAAACAGCTCAAAACTGTCTGACTGTCATTCACAATAGACCTGAAACATAATGACTTCTCAGGGTTCCTGAGGGTGTAGGGCCGTAGGAAACGGCATGTAAACAAAATGTAAACAAACCGTGATGTTATGTTTCAGGTCTATTAACCCTTGCCCTATAGGTTCAGTCCCAATTTATCATTTGCAGTTACGTGTACATGTACTGCGTGTTTCTACTACGGAGCGGTTGCCAGTTAATGCCGTGTAGTTTGGAGTAGAACCGGTTGAAACAGAACTGAGTGACAAATTTCCCGTGTAATGCCGGGTATCCTACCGTGAACCGTTAACCACCTCTTGGGGTGGACCATGCGGTGTAATACCGATTGTTTTTCGCAGTAGAAACACAATCGGTGTAAGATTTGACGGGTGCACCGGAAGTACATGTGTATGCACAGCGAAGAATGCAATGCGTGTGACCCGTATAGCTTTCCGTGCTTCCGGCATGTGCGGTTTAACACGTTGACTGCCAACTACGAGTATACTCGTAGTAACAGGTGTACCAGATTCTGCCACTTCGAGTATACTCTTAGTAACAGGTGTACCAGATTCTGCCACTACGAGTATACTCGTAGAAAATGGGAACGCCCTGTGAAACTATGCTCAGCAGTCGACGTGTTAACCCTAACTCCCTATGGTGTATGTAAAATCATATTGATTTTGGAGGATTGAGGAGTTTTAGGGTTAATACCAGACATCTGGCATTTTATGCTTCAGGAGAAACACACCGTACGATGAAGAACCAGTTCATGGGTTGGTTAAAATAGTGGGTAACAAATGCAGAGTAATGCGGAGTGCTCAGTAGAAACATGTTGAGAGTGATTAGAGGTTACAAACACCCTTGGAAGTTATTCCACATGAGATGTTTTTAATAAATGAGTTTAGATACTTATTTTTTGTAATAATTATGTTCATGTACTTTGGCAGTGTACATGGGTGCATTGCAAACACGCATGCTACATATGTAAGATTTCTTGGGAAAAGTGTACATACGGGTAATAACATAAGAGAATTTCGAGATTGGAAAACATCATCTGCATCTATTTTTAGTCATTTTAGCTCATTGTTCAGCTACATGTAGAAGTACTGTATATGTACTACATGTACGTGTGCCTAAAAGGTTTCTAACACTACCGGTACAGTTTAGTATTGACAAATATTTCCTGGTGAAGTTTGATGCTACTGTTGCTCTTGGCACAGATTCACACTTAACTCAATCTGTTTACTTTTGGGGTATTATAGTATTACTTTACATTATTACATTACATGTACTTCCCAGCAGTAAAGCCGTGTCCGCATTCGACTTGTTTTTCGGGAGGTTTTACCGAGACGATGGTAAAATGAAAAGTAACTAAATATTTACTGCTGTCCGCATTTGGACTTTTTCGACACGGGAAAATTTTACTGAGACGATGGGAAGAAACCAGGAAATTTGCAATCCCCAATTTGGTATGTGGAAGCAAAAAGGTTGGTGTAATCACTGCACTGCTTTATGTAACCGGATAATTAGTTGACGATATCCCTGGAAATATACGGATTGAGAGCGCAAAATTTCAGAATGGTAGTGAGAAAAATATGACATGATATGGTATCAAAATCTCAACACCCATGGGGAGATCACAGCACTTGAATTTGAAAGAATTGCAAACCGGACATTGAATTAGCTTTAAATTCCCAACCGTACTGTACATACATGTACACTTCCAAGATCTTTTTCATGTTGCATTGTTCATGCTGCATTCTGCATGAAAATAATTTGCTGTAGTTCAGGTGAAATATTCATTGTACAGTGCATGGGTAATGGACATGTATTCCCTGGAGGATTCTGCATCATTCAAACAGGGAATTTGATTGTGTGTGCTTGCACTGTGATTGCATTAACTGGCCTGCTCCATTCACTTACTGCAAAAAAAGCAGTGAATGTTTTAATAATGCTTGGCTATTTATAGAGACCATGGTTAACATTGCTGTGGCCATAAATTGTCCCACTGTCAGCACTTTGGCAGTTTTCGTGCTAAACAAGAACATTTGCAAATTTTAGTATGATGTACATGTACAGCGTGATCCAAAACTAGTAAATAACACTGGATGAAGATTTCACAATTTCTTAAATTAATCAAAATAATACCTCGATCTGTAAAGAAATGTCCATATTTTACAATCATATTACAAAAATTAACATAATAAATTTGACTGGGCACACTGTGCCATCACATTTTCAAAAAATAGTTGAAAATCCATGTAAAACAATTGCCTTTTTTGTCAATTTTATTGATTATCTGTCCCTCACGCATAAAAACAACCTCCGCATAAAACTGTAAAGTCAATTTCAACATGTGATAAACTGGGTGTGTGTATTAACATCAGTAGAAGGTAAACAAACAGGTTCACTTTAGTTTTCATTTGTTGTTGACTGAGGAAAGGCAATTGTCTCTTGATTTCGTGAGGGACAGAATTGGATCATGCTCTGTATGAACAGTTTTAGCTGAAACGCATCTGGTTTTAGCCAGAGATGTTGACCTAGAGTTACATGCACGTAAGACCCTTTCTCAAGTTTCTGTAGAGCGCTTTTTATGTGAATAAACAAACGTGTTCTTATACAAACCTCCCGGCAAATATGACTGTTGACAAAAACATGCCCTTTATGTAAATGAGCAGTACTTCTACCGGTACATGAACTTGGATGTTTTTTTGTCAACTAAGAGCTGTACTATTTCTCAAGAAATGTTGATCTTATGCACGGGGATATTTGAGTAATTATTACTGGTTATACAGTTGAAATGGCACTGAAAAGAATATTGCAGATGCACAAACACAATCCAATATTTATTTTGGATATAGGCCTATATGGAAGCAAACAGGCCTGTTACGTTCCGATAATTTTGGTTTACCAAACATTGGATTTTTGAATGGTAATAGGAAAAATATGACACAGGATATGGTATCAAAATCTCAACACAGTTCAAAAATGTGATTTGAGGCCTTTTCACACGACATCAAAAAAACTCGCAAGGTTTGAGACATAATTTACGAGCAGGGATTGTTTACTTTATGATTACACGGTCGGGTGATTTGACCATGGAGGTAGGAAACCTCCATGATTTGACATACTTTCACATGTCTGCTGGTCACTGTCAGACCATTAATTAAAATGCACATAAGTGCTGCTGGTATCAGCAGCCAAAAAAACCTTCCTCCATGCAAAAACATAGCCTACCCGCGACAAAGTGTACTGCGACAGCCGGAGAGTCAAATTCTATTTTAAAAACGTAACATAGTATGGGGCTACATTGTAGTCGTCCACCGTCCAGTTAAAAATGGATGACTTGGTCAAAATCGCCTGGAATAGCGAGAATTGGAACAGTGATCTGAGCCATGACCGGTGGATAGTACATCCACCGGTCGTGGCCCTGATCACTGTTCAGAAATTACTTCTGAATACATTCGCTTCGAAATTTCGTGGGACCGGGTCGCGCACACACTGCGCTGTCACAAAGGATGTGTACAGTGTATAAATGTATCCATGCATGCGCATTACGTTGGCGCATTACATCGCAAAGGACGTTGTACAAATCGTTTCACACGATCGTTTTCAAGGATACCTTGAGAAATCTTCCGCTAGCGGAAGATTTTGTCGTAGGTCCGGACCTCTGCCAAAATATCTCAAGGATTGAGAACATTTCTCAAGGAGTTCTGGTCTATCTCAAGCATGGGTGTCCTTTCACACGATGGCACTTTTGTAAAATTTTCTCAAGCATGAGAAAATAAAGCCTTGCAAGTTTCTTGGCCTCGTGTGAAAAGGGCTCTAAACACACTCCTTGAAGAGACATCTGCCTTGTTTGCAGGAGGTCGTTGGTTCGAGTCTCACCCGAGCACGCTATGAAGTTTTTCTGTAACGTGTTTCTATTAAAGATCCGGAAAAGGGCAAAACAAACCCTAATTAACACCAAGAAAACTAAGAAACATCCATATAGGAAGAATTAAATTTAAACATTCCAGTTGTACTTTTAGTAGCTGTGATTTCCTGATTAAAAGGATTTCCTCATTGAAAGGAAATTTGATGTTTACATTTTTAAATGATTGTTTAGTCAACATAGGGAGCATCGGAGGCAGCATCGAAATTGTATGGCTACGTCCTGAACAAACTACAAGTCAATGGTACCTTAATGGAGTGTGGCCAGATCACATTTTTGACCCTCCATTTTTCCTGTGGGTGTTGAGATTTTGATACTGCACCATATCGTGTGTCATATTTCTTATTGTAAAATGAAGCTTTTGTGGATACCGTGCGTTTCCGATACTGTGCAGCACAGAGCCTCAATCCGATGTGCGTCCATGCTGGGCGCAAAAAAAGCACACACGTAGTACGTGCGAAACATGCATCGAGCGTGTGCGCGCAATGCACCCGTGAGTACCTGTACAGTAGCAAATAAAAACTGTACTGTGCATTGTTTTGTAAACTAATTTATCCGGTTCAATGAAGCAGTGCAGTTATTAAACCAAACCTTTTTGCTTAACCACATCCAAATTGGAGATTGCAAATTTCCTGTTTTCTTCCCATGGATACCGTTGTATTCTGGGGAGGTACATGTATTTTATATAATTGTTAGGTTAAAAGGAAAAAAAATTCTGGAAAAATCAAGCTGCTTTTAGCAGACAGGTTGATCACTTTCCATAGATCCATGTGCAATTTGTGGCCAAATAATTTTTCACATGGCCTTACATGTACAAAAGTATAAAACATACATGTACAATCATGCAAACTAACCAGAAATGTTCACATGTACATGTACAGTAGGTGTACAGGTGGTATTATGCAGGACATACCAGTATGGAGCTTCTAGGAATTTCAGTGGTTAATATTGACCTCCAGCCAGGAGCTGGGGTCCATATATTGATGCCAAGCAAACAACACCTTGATTTTTAAATTAATTTTCCTGTGTGCTGTGTTGACAGTGTTTCATGCCCAGTGCTGTTACAACTTACAAGCTGCTTGTCAAAATAAAGCAGGGACATATGGCAAAGAGAGTAGAATTTTAAAGTGGAACAGTAGAAAAATTAACAGACCTGTGTGGGAAAAAGGACAGTCAATGTTATGGAATGTTACATGTTTTGCCACTAACATGTAAGCCCTTTTCCTATGACACTTAAAGGCTCAGTGTATCATTTGCAATGACCCCAAAAAGTTATCGACGAGTTTACAGGGGAAAATTTATAAAAGTAAAGATTGAATTAATAGCAATTACCCAATGAAAGGTTTCCGCTCAAAATGATATAATTTTACCAGAAAAAAATCAGTAAAGATGAAATTATTTAAATCGTTTGCAAACGATTTAATTATTTTTGGTTCGCATCTACGCGGTCCAAAATGCATGGGCGCTGTGTACTGCGTGTGCGTGTTCCAACACGATGCATTTTTATGGATCGCGCTTACACGCAGTATATGATGTGCGCCACAGAGTGCATGACGCAAACCACATAGTACCCGATCAACTGACGAATATTTGAAACACCCCGCCAAGACCAGGAAAACGCATATGGATTTTCATGTTTTTTTTAAACGTGATACATTTGACAAAGCTGAAATTTCTTCGGATGAGTTTGTTGATGTATTTCTTTTGATTTATAATGGTTTTATTCGCAGAATCGCTAAAAAACAGATCATCTACAGGGCCTTTAAACCCTAAGATTACCCGGGTGACAAAAATATTTAACCCCAAGATTACCCAGATTAAGCGTTCATTTCCCACTGCAAATCTTGGTGTTAAGAAATACCGGGTTGATTGGCAAAAAAATGCCACTTAGCCCAAAGGCCTTTTCCCATGACACTTTAACCCCGAGATTACCCGGGTAACAGAAAGATTTAAACTCAAGATTAACTGGGTTAAGGGCTCGTTTCCCACGACAAATCTCAAGATTACGATTTACCCGGGTTAACTTGCCAAAAGTGCCACTTAACCCTGGTAACATTTAGCCCTGGTCGGTAGGTGGGTTAACCCACCAATCTCGAGGTTAATTGCGGCCTTGAGACGATTCTCTGGGTTAACTTTAGATGTGGGAAAGTCCAACCAGGAATAGCATGTCCTTAGAACAAAGCAAGTTTAAAAAAAAAAAATTAAAACCAGTTTAAAACCGGTACCCTTGTGTGCAACCCATAAACACGTGGACCCTATGGCCAGTGACAAACATGTTTTGTTGCGTCGTTCCAAAAATTAGGGGTCAAAAAATGTTTGGTGGCCGAGTTACATCCGACACTTTTAGCCATTTTTCATTTTACCATCGTCTCGGTAAAACCTGCCAAAAAACAAGTCCAATGCGGACACGGCTTGGGTTTAAAACTATTTTCTATAAAATGCAAACGAGTGCATTTTTCATTGTTCCAGTTACCGGTATGCCGGGCAGAACTAATTACTAGTTTGGATTATTACAATTCTTAACCCGGGTACAGGGTTTCCATTATGGGGCAGACCATGGGCATTTTGCATTGTATGTTGGTTACTGCACCCAAATACCACTTCACACTTTAACCTGACCATTAAGTGGTTTCACTTTCAGCTGTTGTTGGAATTCTAAAAGCTTTCTGCCCACCTTCCAAGCAGAGTCAGTTTGCATGTTTTGACTAGTGTACACATCTTAAAATGATATTTATTGTGTGAAAACATCACTACGCATAACACCTGTCAAACAGGTTTTTGATAGTGTGCAAAGGTCTACAGTGATCATATACAAGTGGTTCAATGATTAAAGGCCCTATGTATCATTTGCAAGATAAAACATTTTACAGATTCGTGGAATAAGAGTGTAACATATCTAAGGAAGAATGTTGGTAAACTAGCCTGAAGAGATTTTAGCTACTTTAGATGCATCAATGTTTCAGAAAACCTTGAAAATCTATGTATGGATTTTGTGTACAAGTGAACTTTAAAAAAAAAAATACCTTCGGTTGTCAATTTCCAGCATGAAATACCATTTTTGATGGAAATAAATTCATGTGGTGTTTTTTACCATTACTATCAACACTTTGAGTAAGGTTTTTCTTGTCAACTCATGAAAAACAAAATTGGGTCATTCTAAATGATACAATTGGTCCTTTAAAGCCCGTATACAGGATTAGCATTGTCCCAAAGTTTTAATCAACTACCCGTATTTGACTGGAAAATTTTTACTCACATGAAAGATAGAAGTGGTTCCAACTGTCCTATGCAATAATTCCGCCTGAGGTCATATCTTTTTAAGAGAAAACCAAAAATAAAGTAAATTTATATAAATGTGTGTGCACACACAGTTTGTACAAGGACGCCCTCATGTGAACGAAACTAGGCCCCTGACTACCATGGTATTATGGCTTTGTTTTCCATGCAGTATAGCTACATGTAAGAAACCAGACTAAATAGGATGGTGGCTTCACACAATTTCTTGAAACATGGACACAGTTTTTCATTGTTTTCTTGGAACGTAGATGAAGTCATACAGGCCTACCGGTACAGGTTGGTTTCTATCATACACTGTACACATCCTCAGTCACACATGGAGGTAACGCCATTTGTAACAATTTTCCAATCATGTAATCTGACTTTCTGTGTTGCTTTCTGTGATCTCTCTGTGTATGTACATGTAGGTGCTTCAGCAATCACGAGATGACGAGTTAAGTCTGTATGGCAAGGAGCATGGGATGGACAGGGTAGCTCACGTTACTGTGCTTGGTCTCTCAAGTCAGCCGGTGGATCAGTTCAAGAGGCACATTGGTAAGAATTAACCTTCATTCCTTAGCATAGACCCCTTCCATGACAGAGGGGCAGGATTGTAGTCGAGTCCATCACAAGTCTATCACAAGTCCAGAGCCGATAAAATCACAAGTCCATGACAAGTCCCGCACAATCCAGTAACAAGAAGCAAAAGATGAACACACACAAAAGAATGCCTTTGTTGGAGTTCATTTGAATAGACTGCCGAAGTGAATACGTCATCTTTTGTTACGGTAGTTGCCTAGGCAACTGGCTCTAAACTGAGCCGTACCCCTGTGCTTTTGCAATGGTACTTTTGCCGAGGCCATGATAGTTTAGAGCCAATTACCATGGCAACGCACTTCACACTTCGGCTGTCTATAGCTTGTGACTTGAATTAAGACCCAGGAACTTGAATTAAGACCAGGGACTTACCGGTATGGTGGACTTGCGAATGCTTGTGAGGACTTGTGGACTCAACTACAACCCTGACAGAAGGCAATCACATTGTCACCGTACATCATGCACAAGTAGGCACTTTGTGGATCTATTGTCACATTATCTGAATAAGAAAACCTGCCCCTGTCATGGCCACTGTTGAAAAGGGTCTATAGTATCATACTTTAAAATTACCTTCCCAAAATAAAAATCAAATCTTGATCAGAAAAGAAATTTGTTGAATACTGAATACACTAATTGACCAATCACTTTGGAATTGCTTTCAAGACTCTTCCGCTTCAGTAATTTCATCCAGGTTTAAGAAAACCTGTTTGAAGAAGGTGATACCTACAGTATTGTAATGTGACACTCTGTTTTTAAGGGCTGTAGTTAAGGGCTCTCAAGAAATCAATTTTGCTGAAACAACACTCCGGGGTGAATCTTTGACAGCTGTCCTGTCAAATAACAAAAAAAGACTTAATTTTTCATATATACACGGTATGTTGTACAATGTACGTCAAGGAGTATGTTCAGATTTTTAAAAAAAATGGATTTTACTCTGTAATCTCCAATTTGGACATGGAAGCAAAAAGGCTGGTGTACATGTATGTAATCACCACACTGCTTTATGACCCGGATAAATTAGTTTACAAAACACCAGTGATTTCTTTTACGATATCCTTGAAAATATACAGATTAAGAGTGCAAAATTTCAGAATGGTTATGAGAAAAATATGACGCATGATATGGTATAAAAATCTCACCACCCATGAGGTATCATAGTTTGGGGGTTCAAAAAATCACATTTACTGAACATTTTGCAAAAGAAAACACTAAATTCTTTATGCTACATTATGTATGCAAAATGTCCAATGACAACAATTTACCTTATTGGTTTTGTTTACATACATATTGTACTTTAGCCTCCAATTACATGTTTTTTGACATTTCAAGGGGATATTCCTAATTTTCCCATGGCCATGTAAAGTTTGTACACGTGTAATTTCTGCAATAGTACGTGCTACAATGTACATGTAGTTTTTTGCATGTGTGATGGTAACTGTGATATGTCACTAACAAACATGGCCACCTACAGCTTCATTACTCACAAGTCCTTTGAGCCGTGACAATCTCTGACAGTCAGTCGCCTGGGGCAATATCAGATCGAGCTGTCTAATTTCTTGGATTTGTAGGAACGCCAGGCCAAAAGGGCTGCTCAGCCATTGGCTGTTAAAAAAATACCGCATGTTTTGGCATCTTGACTGTGTGGGGGATGCTGAGAATGCCTGAGGGCATTTTTTTGGTTCTCATAAATATTTACGAATACCTGAACTGTTCGAAAGACGTGGGAAAAATCTCAAGAAATGTTAATTTTTGTGGGGAATGATAATTTGTGTACAAGTACAGTGTGTGCTTGTATACTGTACACTTGTTCAAATAGTGTGTGCAGTACATGTTTTGTTCACATATTTAAATAGTGCACTGTGCGCTTATCTACAGGAAAATATTAATGGAATTTACTACAATTCATAGACACGAACATGTACAGTAGCCTCAACTGCCCTGGTTTTGGCCTTTAGGCTTTTTTTGCAATGAAGTGTCATTAGCAAACACCAAGATTATCCCTCAAAATCAACAAATAAAAAGTGCGCCTTTTGTGACGAAATTCCTCAGAACTCTGATTTGCAGTTGGCATAGTGTTGCATGAATACTACATGTAGGCTTGGGCGATTCCACGCCTGAATTGAGTACAATCGATTCCACCTTAGGAATCGGAATTGCGATTCCAGATTTTTTAGGAATCAATTCGCAGTAGGAAACAATTCCAAGTAGGAAACGGTTCCCTTTTAGCAAGATGCAATTCCTAATTATAACTTGCCGATTCCAGAAATTATGTACCTAGCAATTTCATAGCCAAAACTCTCGACTTCTGCAAGAGTATTCAGCCTCTGATAATTTCCACATATAGGAACGTGTGTGTGGCACAGGCCGACATCATTTTATAGACGTTTAAGTGCCGCTCGGTGCCCAAAAATAGGTCGTCATCTGCACAATATGCAGTATCGTCAACGTAAGTCTGGTTTCCATATCATCACTACAAACACAGAGTATCGCAAACTAGACGTAAACTGCAACGCAAACAGTAACGCAGACAGTCGGCAAAGTTGCCGATTGTTTCCGTCAACGTTTGCCTTGCAGTTGCTTGTGTTCATATGGAAACTAGGTTTTAAACACGCTAAATGTGGTTAATGTTTCCCACGAAAAATGGAATCAATTCCGAATGGAATCGCGATTTGTCACCCAAATGCTGGAGTCGCCCAATCCTAATGAATACCATTGCTTCCACATGCATTTAATACACTGTAAGAGATACATCTATAGTTGTGTATGTGTGATGTGAGAGGGTTCAGGGGAAACTCCTGAATGTTCAGCAATTTTGAAGCATTTTTGAAATCAATTCAGATTCCACCTAGGAGTTGCAATTTGGACTTCATTCAATTTGCACAACAGTATCTCTAAAACCTCGTACAAAACAGTCAATGCCAAATTCCAAGTTAGGAATTGATTTCTCTAAAAGACAGAATCACGATTCTTATTTCTACATGTAACTTGGAAGTATTTTTTGTCCTATTTAAAGGCGCAGGCTTGTCAGCAATGCGCCCGCGCCAAATTTGTGCCACAAAATATGCAGCTCCATGCCTTTGCAATGGAGCTGCGTATTTCGTGGCACGAATTTGGTGCGTGTGTATTGCTGATGAGCCTGTGCCTCTAATTAAGCATGATTTACTGTACATGTACCAAGCAATATTTTCCAGCAGCACCATGAAACAGTGCCCAAGTCGTTACTTCAGTTCAGCACACATACCGTAACATACAGAATGACTAAATGTATAATTTTGTCTAAAGATATTGGCAGTGTCTGTTAACATAAAATAAAAACTTAAAGGGTCTGTGACATGCTAAACAACTTTGTGCCTAAGCTTTGCTTCATAATGACGGATTACTTGCTCAGCAAGACATACTATTGTTCGTTTGGATGTAAAATCAATAAAAGGTGGCCTTTTTCAACTTTGAAGATTTCATTGCAATAAATTACAGACAGAGGGCGCTGTTCTGAGTGCATCACATAAGGAAGACAGAAGGGAAAAGTTAATAAAAAACATAAGACTTCAAGTTGGACTTGTGGCAAATTGCTGCAGTTTCTACCCCCAGTTTTGTCATGGCTTACAGCAGGCAACATGTAAAACAAACTCAAACAGCCATGGATTACAAAAGTTTCAAGAAAATTGAGAAAAAAGTGGAATCTTTTGTGCACAGTTGAATGTGATTTTCCTGTGTTTGCCTCTTGTGACATCGTGACCTTGGTCATGAATATGCATATTTTCATTTGCATAAAAACTAAAAACCTTTGTTTTAACCCCCAAAGCAAGCTCCAAATAGGATTTTTATGACTTTAACTGAGTAGAGTGGTTTTAAAGCATAGATTTCATTGATAAAAATCCTAAATAAGGGGCCCTTTAATACAATGCAGCCCCTTGTACTACCTGAAACAGCATACGAGTATAAAATTGGCGAATCGCATATTCTCACATTATGCCAAACTGTGTAATAAACCAGTGACTGCTTGCGTACAGGTGTTTTTTGGCAGTTTCAAGCTGCAAAACGTGTGTCTGACGTGGTCATTTCATCTGTTCTGCACAGATCGATCCCCGGATATTGACAATGAAACGGAAGATGAGGAAGAATCGTATTCATCGGACCAGGAGAATAGCGACAGTGGGGAGAATCTCCCTGAGGCGCAGGTATGCACGTCAAAGAAATGATTAGATTGACTCTGCCTTTTCAGCAGGTCTGGGAGGATTGTTCCTTCCTTGAAGAAAACAAACTACTAGAAACATGTCCTACTTTTGATCTAAAATAATTTTCCCAACGGATTTAAACCAAAATTTCAGTTCATGCAAACATCAACTTCGTCCGAAAGGGTGAGATTTTAAAGCCGTACGAAAAAAAAACTCAAATTGAGAATCTGCCACTTTTAACATGGTATCCTCCAATATCAAGGAATTTGTCGGAGGTCCCTTTGCACCTCTTGGTGAGTTGCGCAAAACAATCAAAATGTTGTGCAATGACATTACGGGTGATCCAGCATTCCTTCAGAAGCTTTCGGCTGCAACACTTGCTTTCTACAACCGTCTCCAGTGATGTAAATGCCAAATTAAAAATGGCAGATTCCGTTTGAGGTTTTTTTCTTTCTTATGGCTTTTTAATCTCATCCTCTTTGACAAAGCTGATGAGTCACTCAATAAATTGTCACTCAATAAAATAAAGGCTTGTTTACATGATGTAAAATTTTGGTTAAAATCCATTGGCAAATGACAAAGTTATTTAGGATCAAAAGTACCTAGAACATGTTTTATTGACACATAGTTGGTTATATGTTTGCAATAAAATGATACATTGACTTTCAAAATAACACAATTTAAATTTTATGCCCTGTATAACCATCCTGAGATCTCAGGGAATTTCCACTCAGCGAAGCGACGATACAATACCCTGAGGAAATCCACACAAGTCTGTGGAGTGAGCCGGCTGTTGTGTTGAGCCAACTCACGCCCGAGTCATTTTGACGTAATTTAATCAATTCAGTCATGTTATGTCGAAAAGAAACGATTTCTATACTTTCCAGAAATTGTATTTGGTTCTGTTCCTTATGACTGTCCCATTACTACCAAAATTTCAAACGACGATCTAAATTTACTCCGCAGTTTTTCAAATTAATAACAGGGATGCATGCTGACGAATGTAATAGAACGGATTCCTCAGTATGCTTTAAATAGCAGCCAATCGCCGACGCGGACAACGGCCCGCATTACTGAGTACATGTATCACATGCATGCACGGTGTTTACAATCTGCGCACGTTACATTTGAATGCCTGCAATGCACTGCCAAGCGTCCTGATTGCTCCAGCAGAGGCGACAAGATTTCTTTCGCTTGTACCACGTGAAATGGGGCCGGTTTCAACAGGGCCTCGGTACGCAGGAGTTGGGGAGTGCGTTAAAGGGGCACTGTTGCAAGAGGATGTGTATAACAGGCTGCTCTGCAATAACTAATGTTTCATGAAATGTCTTGTGTGTTGGGCATTACCAAGCTTGTGTGCAGCCACAAATTCCATTCTGGAATGGTTGTTTAATAGAAATGTGTACATGTGTGCCCCACAATGCTTTTTGTGTCAACTGAAGAATGTCCCATGCGTAAATTTTGCTGATATATCACTCTGATATCTATTGACAAAAAACAATTAATGACCTTGCTGAAAAAGTACTTTATGGGTCCATTCCAAGAGGTTGGGTACAAAAAGTGTGACATACCAGATCTTAAATATGAGTACGTATGTAACATTCCAGCCCAGCTACTTTAGTAAGTATATTCATTTCATAAAGAAACACATGTTACACTACAATAGTATTTACATCACATTGTAACCAAACTACAGACCTCTAAAATGTACTCGTAGTGTTAAACATATGTGGTGTCCATGTTGCATAGGTAAGACAAATATTTCATGATCTGTGAGAGATTGGTCAGTGAAAACAACATGATTATATTGGGACACCTAGCCATATTCAGTACAACAAATATTTCACCAGATAAATAATTATCCAGTCTATAAATAAAAGAACTTGTACCAACACAACATGGACACTGCTTTTTAAAATATATACCCAACCTCATGGAATGACCCTTAATACCATTGCCATCTCAAAAGGCATGGTGTATACATGTACATGTATGTTCAAAATCTTTGGAGGTTTATGGTTATTTCAGGTAAATTGAACAACCTGATTGACAGTATTTCATTTTATTTTGAAACACCCCAGATACATGCTGACAGTCTTGGGTGATTCCAACTTTTTGAAATTGATTCTGATTCCACTTAGGAACTGCTTTTCCAACGATTCAATTTTTCAAACAAAAATTGGTGCTAAAACACTGCTCAATTTCTAGAATGTTGTAATTTCTGCATCCATTCATTCAGAATTGATGGCTGCATGTACTTCCTGGAATCACCAAGATAATGGAAATCAATTCCTCTGAAAGATACAACCCCAAATCTGATTCCCAACTTGGAACCGATTTTAATCTAATCTACTCAAAAGAGGATTCATCCGGTTGATTACAGTAGATCGATGCCTACATAATTTGTAAAATTTCCCACACTAAAGGAAATTTGCGATACACTTTTGTACACATATTAGAAAGACTCAAACGGGAAACAAAGTTTTAAAGAAGCTTGATATCTTGTCATTTAAATCATTTTCTGCTGAATAATAAAACTCATAATAGGTCATGTCCAGCTTTTCATGGAATAGCTCAGTCAACTCTTAATCGGTTGCTGCCTAAATGAATATTATGGCATTTGTTAATGGACTACGTGCGTAAATACAGCCTCCACATTAGTCAATTTTGTTTTCAGTTTTTCTCCTCTTCGGAGAAATTATATTTTTTTCCCTCAAACCTACATGTAGGAGCCATCATTATGATGGATGTCTGTATGCGTGCTAGGATGTTTGTTTTTACAGTGGCTGCAAATGTAGCGCTGTCCTCTCACAAGATTGTGGGAAGATTCAACTTGGCGTTAAAATACTCGCTTCAAGTGCTTCCTCGAATGGCACTTACAGTGTACATGTCATCTACAACATGTACATGTACACTGTACTCGGGCCTATTTTACGAAACATTGCACTCCAGTTAATTTATATATGGATCTTTCCACGGTAAAGGGGGATTTTGGCAACACAGACCATATTTTCGAGAAAATACCTTTGTCTGGTCTCAAAATAAAAGAAATAAGTTTCAGTTGTTATGAAGAGATAACTTAGGCCCAAAATGGGTTACAAATAGTGTGACAACATGCTATTCTAAAAACCCTGTGTACGGGACGGACACTTGTGTTACATTTTAGGCTGTCCCAGTTACGAGACCAGACAAAGGTATTTTCTGGAAAATATGGTCTGTGTTGACAAAATGCCCCCTTTACCGTGGAAAAACTCTTATAAGGATTTCAAAGTACATGTACAGTAGTATTCAGTGGACATTCCAGTACATTGTACAGTGTTTGCAGAAAGGTTTATAAATCAATTTATGGTTGCATTACTTCCACTATAAGAACTCTGCCATACTGAAAAACCAGAATACCATGAAATTCACGTTTCACGCTTGTGGTTTTATGGCTTAAAAACATGAAAACGCATTGGAAAATTCTATTGTTTACTCCGCCCGTCAATTAACCATAAAATCACCTTCCCATGAAATTCTGAATTCTTCTAGAAAATTACTCATATTTTTTTTTCTTGAGAGCAACAGCAAAATGGGTTGAACAAATTAACAAATTATCTTACTAGACCAAATATTGGGGATGGCCTTGGGTGACGCAGGGGTGAAAATAAGCCCTGATTCCCACTTGAAATTCTCACCCTCGAGCCACCCCGAGATTGCTCTTCCCTTGGGGCAAGTTCAACCCTGCTCAGGACCAGGGTTAAAAATCTTGTCCCAGGGGCAAGACACTTTCCCTTGGATGAAAACGGTAGTGTGAAACAGGGCAGGGGCAAGTTCTCACTTGTTCAAGGGACAGACGAGGTGCCGATCTCCGGAGTGAGTTCGCTCTTTTGCGAGTTTGAGAACAAGTGTAAATTGACGTGGGTCCATTGAACTCAGTGGTAAAATATGGGATGGAGGCGAGGGCAGCCCGAGGGCAGCCCGAGGGCAAGTTTAAACTGGGAATGGTTGTTTTAGTGGGAAAAGGTGTGATGAATTTCTGGAGACCAGAAAATGATGCAATTTATTAGAAAATGACACATACATTTTTCTTAAAAGCGACAGCAAAACAGGTTGAACAAATTATCAAAGAACCCACTTCTTTTATTTTACTAACTGTTGGCTTTTAATTTCTCAATTTTTCAACGTTCTCCAATGTCAAGCTCCTACGCACAACATACTGTTGATGTCCTGGTGTGCACCATTATTTTGTCAGACACACATACTCCACTTCACACCAGCAGGGGTCCACATCATAATCCCATATAACATGTCCTCTTCACCTTGTTTTGACAGAACACGTCCTGTCAATTTGCTGTAGACTTGTCACCAGATATATATCCCTATAATGCAGTATGCTTCATATGGCGGAAAGGAAAAACAAACTAGACATTGCCTCTGTTGAAACTGTACAGTGTATGTCCACAGTAATGGGGTACATTTGAAAAGTAAGTCAATAATTCCTTTCAGATGTCTTTAGTTTATCTCAGAATTAAAGAAATGTCCTTGTTTTGTTCTCAGGAGATAACTTTTGCCCAAAAAGGTAAAAAAATTCTGCCACAACATACATTTTTGAAAAGCTTGTGTACAAATTTTCCTATTACGTAGGTAACGTGGACAGACCATTTTGTGACATTTTTTTCCGTCTTTGTTACACGCGTAATAGGAAAATTTGTGCACGGGGTTTTCAGAAATGTATGTTGTAGGACTATTTTTCTTACTCCTTGGTAAAAAAGTTATTTCCTCAGTTTAGCTTGATAATTTAAAGATAAAATTAAGACATTTGAAGTGAACACGGACCTAAGATCTTGAATGTTACAGAAATGTACCCCATTACTGTGGACAGACCATATACCAGGTATATGTGTTTGTGTGTTTTTTGCTGGCCACAATGTCTGTGACAGGACCTTATTTTTTTAGTTCTATCGAGGCCCTGCTTCATGTCACACTATAATTTTGTGGAATGTACAGTGTACATTTACATGTATATGTGGGTCATTGGGGGGAGGGGGGGTGGAGGGGAACTGAGACACTATTCCATCTTATTGGTAACGCTTTTGGAATTGGTGTTTTTGTTTTTGTTTTGTTTTTATAAATTATGCACTTCAGAGACCGATTACGCTCAGCATAAAAACAGTATAGGGCTTGTGAATCTAACAAAACCTTTACCTATAGATATTAAAGGAGCTGTATCACGATTTGTGCATGTGCAGCAAAACTTGAAAAAAAGTGGGCCAACTTTTTCAAGTTTTGTCGCTCGGGTTTTGCATATTCAGTGTTTTGTCCGGGCACGCTGAGCAGCGCCCTCATGCGGCGAACACTGATAAACCCCCTGTTTGCCGAGTGAGGGCACTGTTCAAAACAGATGCATGCAACTGTCATGGCTGTTATTGGTCGCTGATGCTATAAATATGCATGGTTATAGTGAACGATAATGACACCAGCGGCCAGCGAAACATGTTTGGTGACTTTACACCTAATTTTGGAATGACTCGGCCGTACTTCTGAAGTGTCTTAGACGGGAAAATTGATTATTTTTGTCTGGATGGCCAAGTTTTTTGTCCGGATGGCCAAGTTTTTTGTCCGGGCTCCAATGGTATCTTCTTTGATTTCGTCCAGGCGGCGCACCCGGACAAAACAGGTAGTGGATAACACTGATATCCTATTCAATCTTGGCCATCCCCTATAATACTTTAATAATTCTGGCTGCGGTGTACTTGTCAACTGTCAGGTTGTCCTGATGCATTATTTTTTATTCGAACTGGCACTATTTGCCGTATTTTTGAGCTGTTGAACATCAATATCACCAGGCGCACAGCTGTCGTTCGAAAGAGTATTTTCATCCAATCAAACAAAAGACAAAACATTTACAGAAACAACATTGAATGATATGGATGGATAAAGCGATTTGTTCAACCTTGATTTCCACCAAAACTGGTATACGGATTTGGTTATAACAGCAATTTTACAGCATATTTTCTGTCGATGGAAAGACACTGACCGTAGCCACCGCTGCGACACTGGGTTTTCTACACATATCGCGCGCGATGCAAAATCAAATGAAGGCACGCCACGCGAAGTACCTAAGAAGTTGAATTCTGCGCATTGTAGACAAGTCAGGAACACTGTACTGCCCATGCAGCACGCGCTAAGTACACGGTGTATGCAAACCAATGGTGTTGTATAACAAAGTTGCTATACATAGTTGCACTAAATACTTCTGAGCGCGCACGTACATGTATGTCTAAAATTGAGAGGATTTTACACATGCGCAAACCGTGACGCAGCCCCTTTAACCAAAGCATGATAAGAACAGTTGAATAAACTAGCGTAATCTTTCAAATGCAAGTGGAACAATTAGCACCGCGTTTACACTCAACCGGCAAAGGTGGATACAGACCGAGCATTTTTTTGCCACCGCAAAAAATGAACATTTGCTGCATTTACACTACCTCGATTCGGCTTCAACTCGCCTTCAGAAACCGCAAAAGTCACCACTAATTGTAACTGCAGCGCATGCGTGAGCTGTTAGGTGTTGCGGCACTAGTGCCAGATTGGTCAATTGAATCTACTACACAGCGAGCACAGCCCCAAGGACACTGAAATTGCCGAATCTGTATTCGGGTATAGCGTTTACACTACAAACGACCCTGACAATTGCGGGGTTGAACCCTACCCCAAAGGTGACTTGAAAAAGGCTAAAAAGACCCGGGTCTGATTTGTCTTTTTCAATTCACCTTTTGCGTTTACACTTGGCGCCTACCCGGCTTCAACTCCCCTTTTTGGAAATTGCGGAGTTCGGTTCGGCAAAGGCGATTCAAGTGTAAACGGGCCTTTAGTGCTTCCTTCCCAGCAGCTCTATCTATCTATTGAAGCGCATGAACAGATCTTTTATACTGCATACCTGACCCAGTTTCAGGAGCACCACTGTATTATTGTCTGTCATCCCTGGTCATAAAATCTGATCTGTATTAATAATATTGGTTAGTCATTGATTAAAGTCCAGGAAGCGTGACTCGTGTTTAGTTATGCTGCTTATAATGGATTAGAAGATAAAGACCTGTCTGTCGCTTGTCAGCGATTTGCATGGTTTTAAAGTTCAGTGACATAAAAATTACATTCAGATATCTCGGTTGTCTGAAGAGCTAAAAGATAAATTTTAACAAAGCATCTTACATGTAGGTTTGGAATTGGGTGATGCTTCATAGCAATTTCAAAGTGTTGGTAGCCCCTTCAGTTGTAAAGTACAGAATGTTATGTCTGCTATGATCAGTAGAAAACTTGCCTACACCGGCATGCATTAGTACTCTTTACAAAAACAAGTCACTACTAACTCATGATTAAAAGGGTCATTGTATAATTTACAGATAATTTTTTTATTATTAATTCCTCAACTTTAGCAACAGCATTACATATCTAAAGAAGAATGTCGGTTTGAACAAGCCTGCAGAAATTGTATATGTGGATGCAGCAATATTTCAGAAGTGCATGGTTTTATACAAATTGAATTCTTAATTTCCTACAGAAAGGTACAGTTTTTGTTACCGTTGCTATGAACACTTTCAATAATGTATTTCTTGTCAACTCTTACACCGTATTTACACTTGAAACGGCGAAGGTGGCCGTGGATACAGACCCGGCATTTTTATTGTGACCTCAAAACTAAACATCTTCCGCATTTACACTGCACCTCGATTCCAAACCTGTTTGCAAGCCGCAAAAAGTCACCGCAGCGCATGCGTGGAATCCGGCGATTAAACCTACCACACGGCGGGCACCACCCCAAGGATGCTCAAATTGACGAATCTGTATTCGGGTAGCGTTTACACTACAGACGACCTTGACAATTGCGGGGTTCAACCCTGCCCAAAAGGTGACTTAAAAAGGGCGAATCAGACCCGTGTCTGATCTGCCTTTTTCAATTCACCTTTTGTGTTTACACTTAGTCCCTACCCGGCTTCAACTCGCTTTTTGGGAAATTGCGGAATTCGATTCGGCAAAGGCGAATTGAGTGTAAACGGGCCTATACAGTTTTGGGTTATTGCAAATTATACAATGGGCCTTTAATTCCACTCAGTGAAAAGTTCAACTGGCAACCCTACATGTATGTTATGAGACTGAAATTCATTTGATAAAAGAAACAATTTTTTGTTGTGACTCCGCAGCTTTTGCTTTGATTTTCATCAATCAATAACTGAACAAAATGAGGTCAAAGTATTTTATTAAAAATGCTAATAAATAATTGACATGTTTTTCTGGTTAAATTGTTACAACTGTGTGTCCTAATGCTATATTTCAAAGGGAAACAAAAAGTGAGGCAAAAAGAAAAAATAAATAACAAATGCAAATTTAAAGGTTATAAAACAATAGGAAATGGGAAAAAATATATTTTATTTTATATTTTTTTATCTGTTAAATGTTGTATTCCAAAAAGGGCTGCACAATAAATTTCCTTCCATGTAAATGTATTATAATAATATCAAGATATTGTAACTTTTTTGACAGCCACTGAGGAAATTTACCCTATTTCGGGATGAAAGCCTTCATATAGACCATGCTGTTATTCAGTACGGTTAGCCATTAGCGAGATTGGACTAGGCAATTACTATCTGTAATAGCTGTTCATACACATGGGAATGTTAATAGTACAGGTGACAGTTGATTTCCCAGTAGTCGTAGAGCTGAATTGAAATTCATAGCGAAGCTGTCAAATGCTGCGTCAAATTTAATAGAAAAGGGCTTTAGGTTTTGGTTAGTGTGCACTCCACGCAGACCTTGCTCATCGAAACGTCAGAATTTTAAAATTAAGAAGGAAAACCTATCCAATGCTGCCATACTGTACAGCTCAAGATTTTACATTTCACTGAAAATTACAAGGTCCCTTTTTATAAATTCTGCATTCTTTTTTAGGGATTAAAAGTAGGTTTTGCCAATCTTAAACATACGTTTAAAACCAGCTAGGTGTCCTGGACACTGATAATGCCCAGTGCCCAGGACCCCTAGCTTGTTTTAAACAGGTTGTTTAAGATTGGCCAAACCTACTTTTAATCCCATTCATAAATACCTTTTCGTGTATATCGGTACAACTCAACAAAATTAGCTCGTCGTTTTGCCATGTTTTGCATTCACTTTCCTACAGTGTCAACGCCGCGTTCGTACAACTGCTAGCTGTGCATGAAGTTGTTTTTGTTCGATCGCGTACGTTACGCGTAATGCAGGCGTGTTGCGCCCTCAAGCACACAACCGGGAGTGCACAATTTGCTTTTGAAAAAGGATAAGGCGAGGGGGATGGGGGGTGGCGGTTAAAAAAAAAAGTGTAACGATGCCCCTAAACGAATTGTAAAGTTAGGACGAAATCCTGCGTTTCGTTTTTGAGAGGAAAAAATATTTTCGGCCAAATTTTCTACAGTGCACGAGTACAAAAATAAGTCCGCATAGTGTATGTGGTAACGGTCTGTGTGTACATGTATGGGCTTTTAAAAAGGCAGCATACTGTATAAATACTGCCATACTGTACATATACATGTAGATGCTGAAAATCACAGATTTTGTTTCTTCCAATTCTGCATCCTGCTTATTTAACATATTGATGTTAAAGTGTGTGAAATTTGGCATCATGCAGTCGATAAAACAGACATGAGCATGTACAGGTTGCAGTACATTGTAGGTGTGACAAGTGTTGAATTTTGAGCCATTCTATTCTTCCACATCTGAAAGGAAAGACCTCTACCCTTGAAGCTGTTGAATGTCGCACTCTATTTATGGAACCTACGTACACATATTGGTCACTTGATCTAACTTGGTGTTGAAACAGAATCCATGTAGTGGTAAAAGTAGACAATCTGCCACAGGTCTGGTGATAATCTTTCTCTCTTGTTGATGTCTTGACAGGATCTCTTGGGTGAGGAAGAACAAGAGCCTGGACCAAAGGGGATACGGACCAAACTTAGACCTCCTATGAACAGGGTAAAGTTCTCTAAATCTGAAAGAGTGAAACTAGGGACTAGAGTGAAAATCTCTCTAAGTTTAGATTTAAAAAGATTTCTTCCAGTGACAACTCAAGTGAAATATCAATATATTGGAGTGAGGAAATTTCACTCCAATTCGTCTGCTCCCTAGTTTCAATCAGAGGGAGTGAATTTTCACTCGAATAGAATGAATTTTTCACTCCTTTTGAATTTAGAGAGAAACGTGTACACCAATTGCACGGGGGCCATCTTAGGGGGCAATTCCATTATCACTGTACGTCATGCACAAGAAGGTCCTTTGTGGATCCATTGTCACATCATTCAAATATAAAAACCTGCCCCTAATATGGTAACCGGTGTATATACGTCCCCACAATTCACTGCGCGCAGTGCATGATGGTATAAAAATCTAGTAAGCTGGCAGAATCTATGTACGATTGTACACAAGTCAATGGGTTTACGGGGGTGATTGGAGTTCTTGGCCACTTCAAACTCGTACAACGCGGCGAATTTGTGTCCCATGACACGCGACGCCACACATGCTCGGCTTCACGCAATACCGTAACCACAGATTTTCGACAGTTATCTCAAAAATTCCGCCCCTAGACGCCCATATAACCCCAAAACAGATCTACAGTAGGTTGAATCTGTATCTGAGCTATATATTACCAGTTATCGTTTTGTGTCAAAAACACAAATTCACCACGTTGTACGAGTTTGAAGTGGCCAAGAACTCCACTCACCTCCGGAAACCCATTGACTTGTGTACAATCGTACGTACAAGATTCTGCCAGCGTACTAGATTTTTTTATACAAGTATATACACTGCGCCATGTACCGCGCGCAGTGAATTGTGGGGGAATCGTAAAGGCACATATTGACGACCAAGATTATATCAGCTTCGAGTACCAGCTTCAATCTTGTCATCTTGGGTATTAAAGTGACTTTGTTCAAACTCTTGGACCTGGTCAAAATCACTGAAACAAAACGGTCTCGAAAGATCTCCCAAAATGATTTGTTATCCACAAGTTCACCATATTCAACAAGCTTCTGTGTTCATCAAGAATTGATAATTTTTAAAAAATGCATTACTTTTTTGGGTGAGTGTACAAAAGTTCAAAATAGTATTTGATTCTTATTTGGTGGTAATATCTGTTAATAGTGATGCTCTCTTGCATTTTACAGAAATGAACAACATAAATATTGAGATACAAGCAGCCGATTTCACGAAAAATGTCGTAGTTTGCGCATTTTTGAAAATAGCATAAGCCCCATAGGCTTGTGTGTAAGTATTACAGGAATGTTGCGCAGCTTACGCAATAAAAAGTTGCGCAAGTGGGCTCACGCAGTGCGTAAGGATTCGTGAAATCGGCTGCAGGCTTTTTCTCACAAAAAAGTGCATAACTTGCACATCCCATGCAGTAACATTTTTTGCAAGCTGTCTAATGTAACTGCATTTATGAAATAGCCAATTAATTGGTTGCTGGTATGTTAAAGAGGTCCATTTGATAACCAAGATTATATTTTCATGCAGATATCTTTATCCTAATTGCCTCAAAACAGGAGGTATAACTTAAGGAGATATATTAAGCCCCAAAGAGATAGGTAAGACTTAAGGCTATGCATGGTGAAAATCAATATGTAGAAGCCATATTGGTATCCTTTCAAATGTTGATCAAAACTCCCCACTTTTACCTGCAGCAAAGAAACTTCAAACAGAAGTTCATAGCTCTCCTGAAGAAGTTCAAAGTTCAAAGCGACGACAGTGACACAGAGCAATATGAGGTGGATCCCGACCGCAACCAGATGGACCCAGACTTCCTCTTGTATGAAGACCTAGATGACCTGAATCTCAGCGATAGTGGACCCGATATGGACCTGGAGGATGAGATGAGTATTGGGTCCACTCCTAAACCAGTCCTCAGGTGAGGCTAGTGGGAAGTATTATCAGAGAAAAACCCCACTTGTACGCGGCGCTTACCGCATTGCATGAGCTCCCAATCGCCGATCTTTCCAGAATAGAAAATTCAACCCCAGTAACTTGGGGCTTCTCTGATACTTTATTGGCTGCGCGTTGGAAAGGTCAGCGCACCGCGGCCAAAGTTCATCAAATTTGGATTGTGACCCAGCTTAAAACATTTGCGTGTCGCGATAGGCAGTGCACAAGCAGCTGCTGTTGAAACCAATGGCACAGGCATGCACAAAGCCATTTTTCCGCAATAATGTAAATGCGCTTTTAGTTGGTTGTGTTGATATGAGCATCAAGTTCTCTAAGACCCTGTACACATTAAGAAAATCACTTCTTTCGACGAAGATTAGTTTATCATCTTTAGTTAATGAAGCGTGCATTCACATCTCACTCAATGAAGATAGAATGAAGAGCAGTACCGTTCGCATTAGGAGACCGCTGACAAACATCGAATGAAGGGGTGCGATGCCCCTATCTCGTTACGTGTCAAATTGCTTCGCCAAATGAAGGGTGTGTACACTTTACAATTTTGCTTCTTCGATTGAAGCAATCTCTTCGTCGATTAAAGCTATTTGCTTCATCGAATGAACAATTATAGACTTTGTTAAATTAAGAGCTGTGCATTCACATCAGAAATCTCTTCATCGAATCATTGTCGAATCTTCGTTGCATCTTTGTCGAATGAAGCGATTTCTCTAGTGAAAATGGGTCTAATTTTGGGGGAACGGCTCATTAAGTCAAAAAAGTAAAAGACCCATACAAACGAGCGAACCCCTCCCCTCTCTCCATCTGGAGCTCGAGGTCTGATCATCGTTATGTTTTGGATGAACTTGATGACATCCTAGCTTCTTGTCATGGCGTCATTGGTCCTTGCACAGGGGAAATTGGTCCACCTTTTTGGTAAAAGAACCCCCATCGAACAGCCAGTCTATGGGCCTGTTAGGTCATAACAAAATAAATCTGTAGTGGACAAATATGGAATTCAACCCAATTGAACTCCCTTGCAGCCTACTGTAAGCACAAATCGGCATGACCTCATGCGCTTGTTTTCCCAAACAATCGTGGACGTTTTAGGGAGGTCTAACAATATCGTCTGCGATTGGCAAGCGAACGTCCGTGATTCGCTCCTGTACAAAACCAAGAGAGTAAGGAAAAATAGACTATGTCCAAACAAAAGAGGAACAAAGGGACGTCCGCGATTGTATGTGGATTCGCACCTATATGTACATGTATGCAGAAAGAAGGCATTTGTTTATTGCCATTCAAATAAATTCACATTTGTATACACTGTACTTGCATAAATTCATATTCATATACTCAAATAAATGAGTGTGTGATTTGTTCGGAATAAGGTGGTTTGGCATGTTGATAACCGTACATGCATATCCTTTGTGTTTCACTTTGTTTTTGTACTCTAACTCTCTCTCATAGAGGATGCACATAAACGTACGATCAAGGACCAATTCAAACGATTATTATTATTTCAAATATTTGTACAGGGTTAGCTAAAACAGCCGGAGCTGATTTCCATTGAGGCCCTGTTTTAGTTTTAAAACCATCAGGCATAAAAATTATAAGAAAAAATATAAGAGAGCTTCCCAATGTTAAATTTAAAAAAAATTAAAAAGCCTTACAAACATTGAATATTAAAAGAAGTCGAAAATATAGATAAACCTAAAACTAAGTCAAACAAATTAAACAAAAAATACATATGTACATGTAAACATAAAACAAGGAAAATAGTAAAAAATTATATGATTAATTAATGCAATAAAAGAAATTATTTGCTAAAATGCTTAAAAATTTGTAATATAATACAAGAGTGTACGTCTGTTACAGTATTGTATGTAACAGTATGTGTAAATTTATACAAATGCCATAAGGATATTATTGCCAAAATGCAGCGTAACCAAAATGTACATGTACCTTTTGTCTAAATTTCTGCAAAAATTGCCTTGTGCTGCATATGTCACTGGATGTGTAAATCACATTAATCCTTGGTGATAATTGCAGATTGCTCAGGGGTTTCAAGGCAGTTGTCATAGTAACATGCTCTGCACAAATTTATGAGTTACACTCTCTTAAATTGTATACAGTATGTTCACACACAGCTTGATTTGTAAAGAAATAAGTGCACTGCTAGACACATACAGCAAAAAATGTATCTTAATGGAAATGTTGCCAAAGTACTTAGCCATCAGAACTGTCCTATTCCTGTGTAACATTACAACATTCGTAATGCACAGTCAAAATACATTTGATATTTCCAATAATTTGACCAGTCAGTGACGAATCCCTTGGCAATTTTTGTAAACAAAAATAGATCCGATGTTGGTAAACAGTTAACATGTGTATTATTAATATCTAGATTAATCAATATCCATATGAACATCTATACCAGCATTCCTGTGGTATAAACAGTCATCAGCATCGATATCAAATGCACGTCAACATCTCTATCAATCAACATCCATATGAGATTTCTATTCAGCTTCCAATCAACAACCATATCAACATACCTACCAAACTCTATATGAGCATCCCTACCAGCATTCCTATGGTGTCCGCTACCAATCAATTACCATTTGAAACCTGTTGAAACCGGCCCCATTTCGCTGGGGAACAAGCGACATAAATCTTGTCGCCTCTGCTGGACCAATCAGGACGCTTGGCAGTGCATTGCAGGCATTCAAATGTAACGCGCGCAGATTGTAAACACCGTGCATGCATGTGATACATGTACTCAATAAGGCTGGCCGTTGTCCGCGTCGGCGATTAGCTGCTATTTAAAGCATACTGGGGAATCAGTTTCATTACATTCGTCAGCATGCATCCCTATTATTAATTTGAAAAACTGCGGAGTAAATTAAGATCGTCGCCAAAAATTTTGGTAGGAATGGGACAGTCATAAGGAACAGAACCCAATACAATTTCTGGAAAGTATAGAAATCGTTATTTTCGGCATAACATGACCGAATTGATTAAATTACATCAAAATGACTCGGGCGTGTGTTGTCAGAACACAACAGCCGGCTCACTCCACAGATTAGCGTGGATTTCCTTGGGGTATTGTAACATTGCTTAATAGCAGAGTGAAAATTCCCTGAGATCTCAGGATGCATCAATATCAACATGCGAACGCCTTTGGTTAGTCAATTGGTTCCGCACAAAAGGTTACATCAACTCAATACCTAATGGGTACCAGTGCACGACCAGCGCAGCCGTGCCCTGTGGGCTTGTTCCAAATGGTCGACCAGACACGACTAACCAATCGTTGACTAGACTGCGTTCGGTTGAAAATAGTCTAACTACAGTTAAATAAAGTCGTTAATCGAACTTGCTCTTTATTGTCAATGGTAGAAGGAATAGAGTACTGAAATGAAAACATCACCCTTTGCATGTTGCAAAGGTTATTGGGTCTACACTAAAACCAGTGAACTGCCTCTCTGCACTTTACCAATGGACGTTCCGGATTATCAGCGAATGTTTAGACCCAGTTACCCTAGTACTGGGCCCAATTTCATAAAGCTGTTTAACAGCTCATTTTCCGTTAACCGAGCGTGAGGCTATTTCATAGACATCGTCAACAGTAAGCAACTGAAAACCTGCCTTAACCACAGAGCCAAATTTTGCTTAAGATAGTGACGCAACAATGGCGGTTTCCAAGCGCGCGCATGCTTAAGCACGCCGCGGCCGTGAAATAGTGTTAACGTTAGCACAACTTTTCTGCTACAGTAAGCACACGTTTTCAGCTAGCACTTAACCAGCTCTATGAAATTGGCCCCTGATGTAGTCTGTTACATTTCTCTGTCTTCACAGGCCGTTCTTCTCCCAGGGTATCCCTACATCCAGCTCCATGGCTGAGGAGATGGAGCACTTTCCTCTCATAGACCAGTTCCAAGATGATAATGGCAACACCAAGGATTCGGGTAGCTCAGGGGTAAGATGCAAGATTGTTACAAGTCTTCTTTGCCAACATCCCAACCTCCAAGTGGATGAATGTACTTTTACCATAATAATATGAACAGCCCAGGGCCCAGTCACGCCTAAACGAATTTCTGCATTAAAAGAGCTTGTTCACATTTTTCCATAAAATAGTTTTCGCTCTAACCTTAAAAAATTATATAAAATACATCCCCAAAATACTGGAAGAAAACGGGAAATTTGCAATGTCCAATTTAAATGTGGAAGCAAAAAAGTTTGGTGTAATCACTGCACTGCTTTATGGAATGGATAAATTAGTTTACAAAAGATCGGTGTTTTTGTGACGATATCCCTGAAAATATACGGATTAAGAGCGCAAAATTTCAGAATGGTAACGAGAAAAATATGACAAATGATATATCAAAATCTCAACACCCATGGGAAAAATAGGGGGACGCAGAAATATTTGCTTGAGCACTAATGTATTTAATGATTTAGAAGCACGCTATTGGAGTGCGTGCATACATTACAGGCTTGCATAAAATATTCATTGCATTAACTGGTTAAGCATGCTCAGACAGCGTAATAAAAGTGATCTAACCTTGGTTCAACTGAAAACTTGCACCCTGTGCACAGTGGTTTAAAAGCCAGTACCACCCAGACATGACAAAATACCACAAATTTACTTCAATATACCTTCGATGTAGTCACTTTGCACACCCATTCAACCTATTTACAATCCAAAACAGCTCATTACCCAGCCGCAAAACCTCCAAGAGGCTAAAATGCACGCAGTTCACGAAAGCTAAAGCGCTTTCTATTGACGATTACTTTGACATTGTTTGAAGTTATGCCCATTTCAAACCCCCGTTGAGCTGATGCCTCTAATGGCAAATTCTGGCGGTTCGTTTGAAGTTTTCTCTGGAGTGTTTATTAAAAACGCATATTTAAATCATATTTTGTTTATTTTGGGACGTTCATATTGTATTCCTTTTTCATGAACATCAACCTCGGAAGTAGATGACAAATAGAGCGCTTTTACCACAGTCGGTGATAAAGTGTCCATTCGGTTTTCCTCATGAGACTTTGGCAAAACCAGAAATGCCTCAGCTAATACACATGTAGTTCATCAAGATGCTTTTTCCTGATGAACTGCCTTTATTTTTTTAGCCCTTTTTCCCCCACTTATATCCCTCACAATTCAAATTTGTCGTGCGACCTTTTCCTCTCGAATAATCTCTCTCGCAATCCCACGAAACCTGGTTTTTTCCGTCCAACTTATTTTTCTTTCACATACCTCCAATTATCATACAAAATTAATCATAATCCACATCCCCTTTCATCGGAAACCTGACGAGAAGTTCACACAATGGACCTCGTAGAGCTAGCTAAAGCCACGATGTTGCTCACTCTCGACAACTGTCGTCAATAGAGGGCGCTATTCATTTACTATGCGATAGCTGTAGGGAGCAATGTGGGCCGTAGACGTCTTTGAAAAGGTCGATTTGTTTCGCTCAAAGAGACTTTGCGCTCATTTTGCGGCGGATTACTTTTGTAGCCAAGTAACTAAAGTAACAATTTTTGATAAGAGTAGCAAGTTTTGCCCTGGCCGTTTATGGCCGATTGTAAAAATATCTGACTGAACACATTTTGCCCGTTTTTCATATTTTTCAAAACTTCTCGATAAGATATCACTGCTTCGTTTGCCACTTTACTAATAATTATTTAAAACGATCATTATACCAATGGAAAGAGCATCTCAAGGACTAAAATATAATTCATAGAACATTCTAAAAAACTGTTGTTCTATTCGGAAAAATATGAGATTTAGTTCAGTTGACTGCACGTTTTAATTACTCGGCTTATTCTCATACAGTTACATTAAGGCTACAAATAGGCAATTTTTCGGGGCACAAACAAGCTTTTTTGCCCCAAATCTATTTGTTCAGATACAACTGACTTGTTATAAGTCAAAAAACTGCAAACCAAAATCGGCCGAAATGTCTGGGTCTTAAACCACTGTGCTGTGTGAACTTGATCCTGAGCTCGGGGTCGAACACCGAGCTCGGGATCAGCCCCGGATCACAAAGTCAAAGTGAGTGTAAATGCTCTCGGGACCAAATTGGCCCCGGATTAGACCTTGAGATTTTGGTCTAGCGTTGGCGGAGGGTTCGATCCCGAGCTCGGGATCAGTTTGCGGTTATGGCCCGGTCACACATAGACGACGCACGGCCCGCGCACTGAAAATTCAGCAAAAAATGGAAAATAGGATCAGTGCGTCGTTGTGCGCCCAACTTTTGTCAGGATTTGGGAGAGGCTAGCGAGCTGACACCGAATGCATAGTGTGTTGCTGACGCGCTGCGCGTATACTGGGCGCATACAAAGCGCATACAGACCGTATACAGAGCGCACATGTCAAAAACCCCAACGAATGCATCACGTGTTGCTAGCGTGTGGGACAAATGGCCAGCGCATGCACCGCGCGCTCAACGCACAGCCCGCGAACAGCAGCGATCACCTGACTGTGCCTATAAAAAGCGTCGGCTCGTAGATCGTATTTCATCTTCTGAGGTGGTTCTTCAGTAGGAACCTCTGTCATCACCCATGAGGGTCGGAGGAGAAGTGATGAGGAGGTGATGCGGGACCCGCTTATTTACCCTATGACTACACGCTACGTACACGCTACGTACACGCCAGGTATACGCTAGGAACACGCAAGAAGAACGTTGGGTGCGTTAGAGACCCGTTCAGCACGCTCATATTCGCCGCATGTTCGCTGGGCATGCGTTCGAAGCATGCTAGGTGTGCACTAGGCGTTCGCTAGACCTCAGCCGCCGAACTTACAACGAATACACAGCGTGCGCTCCGCGTATGTCTGGCGTTGGTCTAGCGCGCTCTGCGCGTGTCTGGCGTCCTTTTGACGTGTACATTCATGCGTCGAGCTCCGCGCACATTTTTGTGCATGCACAAAAAATCCCGACGCACACAGCGAATGACGTCGATTGCATAACGTTGGTCCAACGCGCTCGACGAACGAGTAACGCATAATGATGCACACCTAGCGAACGACAACGCACTGGCCAAAATTGCAAATTTTCAATGCGCGGGCCGTGCGTCCCCCGTGCGTCGTCTATGTGTGACCGGGCCATCAGATAAGCAATTCATCTTCACCGCATCCGCTCCACAGCCGTAGCAGGGCAAAAGCCTGCGAAATTCAAGTGGCCTTGTACACTGTACATGCACAACCCATGCACACATTGATCAGTACATGCACACATAGAGCATGACCTTTGACTGCAACTTCTTGCACCGCGCTCGAGATCAACTACAGAATGTAAACGCGGCACTCAGGATCATTGCAGTTAATCCTTATCAGGGGATCTATCTTGATTCCAAGCTCGGGACTAGTGTAAACACCGTCTTGTGGGACATCTTGCTCTATCCTGTTACATAAGTTACATGGGAAATTTGTACAGGTAGGTTTTTCTACAAATAGTGTGTTAAGAGACATCTGTTACCCTTTGGGGGCTAATGTTATCCTATCACAACAAGTTATTTCTTCTGTTTTGAGTAAAGATAAAACCATTTGAAAGAAAATACTATCTTGATTACCAAAATGGGCTCCAGGGCTGACTTGTGACCAAAAATAATCCTCTCTCTTGTTGCCAGGCTCAACTCAGTTTAAATAGAAAACAGAACATGTCATTGTTCCATGTTTATTTGCTTTTTGATCTGAACTGGTGTAAATGGCAATTGAGTAGTTGTACATACAATGTCAACCTACATGTAGGGTAGTTCCAAAGGTTAACATAACCAGGAAATCCCCCAGGAAGTATTTAATCTAAAAAATATGTGGGTTGTGTATCAGAGATCATGAAGAGATACTTGCACCGTGTTTACACTCGAACCGGCAAAGGTGGATACAGACCCAGCATTTTTATTGCAACCACAAAACTGAACATTTGCCGCGTTTACACTACACCCCAAATGGCTTCAACTCGCTTTCAGAAACCGCAAAAGTCACCACTAAATGTAACTGCAGCGCATGCGTTAGCTGTTAGGTGTTGCTGCACTAGTGCCAAATTGGTCAATTAAATCTACTACACTGCGGGCACCGCCCCAAGGACACTCAAATTGCCGAATCTGTATTCGGGTAGCGTTTTTCCACTACAAGCGACCTTGACGATTGCAGGGTTCAACCCCGCAATTGCGGGGTTCAACCTTACCCCAAAGGTGACTTGAAAAAGGCGAATCAGACCCGGGTCTGATCCGCCTTTTTCAATTCACCTTTTGCGTTTACACTTAGTACCTACCAGGCTTCAACTCCCCTTTTTGGAAATTGCGGATTTCGATTCGGCAAAGGCGAATTGAGTGTAAACGGGCTGTTGTATGCTCTGTCAATGTAACTGCAAGAAATAAAGAGGGAGTCTATAACAGAGTGTAACTTTAACAGGGTTAAAACCAAGTTACTTTTTTTCTAAGACTTCATTTATAATCATCGTTAGTTAATGAAGCATGCATTCACATCTCACTAATAATGAAGATGAAATAAAGATCAAACAAAAAACGCTCTCTGAAGTTAGTAAGTCACATTTATTGGCAACCATTTAGGGTTAAATTCAATATACAGTACTACAAAGGAAACAAATGTGTTATAAAAACATTATATTAAAAGCTTAACCTTTAAAATCTTAACCAACAGTTAACAAGACATACATGCACATACAAGGAGTCCACTGACAAAGCACAAAACTAAGAAGACCTTAAACGTGACAAGTCAGACAAATGAGATACACCATCAAGCTGCTAATAAATAATAATAATAATGGTGGGTTCTTATATAACGCACATGTCCACCCTGCGGGGTGTTCCTGGCGCTGTTGCCATTATTACCGCTGCCATCAGGGAATCGCCAGAACCATTTTGCTTCAACTAGGTGGCTGCTGGCCAGGCGCTCAACCCTATCAGCAGTTAGATTGTTGCATTCCCCCTAACAGCTTCCCAAATATCGCTTGGGTTGACGAGGCAACTTGAATTAAGTGCCTTGCCCAGGGACACAGACACGTTGGTCATAGTGGAGCTTGAACCCACAACCTCTGATTTGGAGTCCCTCTTCATACCCACTAGACCGCACGCACTCCCACAAAGATCAAATTACGCTGTGGGATGCCACAATAACCTTGCACTTTTATGAAAACCCAGACACTCGATGCTTTTAAAATCTTCGACTTGTGTGTAGGCATTATTTGACGGGAGGGAGTCAAGTCAAGTTGCCAAAAAATTGTGACTCGAGTTGAGTCATCGCAATTTGAGTTGTACAGTGTTCATGGCAATGAAACTGTTAGGTCGCACGTGTAATGGTTTTAATAAAATGAAACGTGTTATTCATCGTGGTTTTTGGCCATTGATGATGCATTCCGTTCTGCAAATTACCTTCAGATCCATGTGCAAGATATTTTCCACGAAAAACTGAATGACTAGTCTCGCGAAATGTCACCCTTAAAGGCCCTATAGATGATCTGTTTTTAAGCGATTGTGGGAATAGAACCATTATAAATCAAAAGAAGGACATCAACAAACTCATCCGAAGAAATTTCATCTATGTCAAGTGTAATACATTTTCCAAAAACATGAAAATTCATATGCGTTTTGCCGGTCTTGGCAGGTGTTTCAATTATTCGTTCTTAGTCGGTCGCGTACTCTGTAGCTCGCATCATGCGATCCGTGGCGCGTATCATACTGCGCGTGCGCGCGACCCATAGAAAATGCATCACGTTGAAACAGCACACTTACACTGTGTACTGCACACATCGCCCATTTCAGACCGCCCAGATAAAAGGTAAATCATTTCCAAACGATCCAAATAATTATTGGATTATCTTCTGTTAAAATTATATCATCTCGGGTGGAAACATTTCATTAGATAGTTGCTACCAATTCAATCTTTACTTTGAGGAAGGTTTCCCTGTCAACTCGTTATTTAACTTTTGGGGTCATTGCAAATGATACAGTAGCCTTTAAAGGTACATCTCTAAGGGTGATACGTAGAAGCACCCAAAAACAATCTTTATCCAAAATATGAAAATATAGTACATATATAAAGAAATACTCATCTGCCGTTTCACAATGTGGCCAGCGTGGAGACCGCGACGATTCAACCACAAAACTGCAGGCCTTCATCAGGCGATGGTGTACATGTAGATAGTTTAGTGTGTCCTTAAGTAGCTGCCGTAATTAACCTGCGCACAGACGAGTGGTGACACGGTGGGGAATTCTGGAAAAAACTAAAAACAAAAGGCAATGTTAGCTTCAAGTTACATTTGTGACATTTTTTATATAAAAAATCAAGACCTTACGTCTGTTACATGTACATCAAGACATTTGTACGTACATCTACCGTACAAAAATTCCGGGCAGAATATAGCTTTAATCAGACTTTATTGCCCCCAAGCGCTCTTCCCACACAATGTGGAAGTCATTACTTAAATTTAGTGAGTCACCAACCCAGTCGGCCCGCAGTTCAATTGAAAATGTCCGGTTACTATATCTACATGTACATATGTTTGTATAAAACTTAAAAGCACAGAGAAATGGCAGGAATTTTTGGGTTTTTTGTACTGCCAACAAGAAGCACGTTATTCTGTCATAAAATAACCAAACTTAGTTTGGTTGTTTCATTTCAATGGTGATAGGCACCATACCAGATGTTTCGTCTGTCATAAAATAATAAAACAGAGTACCAGTTAAATGTTTGAGTACACTACTGAAAACTAGGATTTTTCACAATTGACAATCTTGTGCTTCATGTAATTTTTTGTAAAACTTGTAAAATGTAATTTTTTGCGCATTAGAAATCTCTAGAAAAACATACATCTGTACATGCTTGGCAATGCATAGTTCCGAGATTGCCCAGTTAACCCCGCCCCTTAGATACTGTTGCTATGTGCTCACAAGCGATCGCAAAAAATGGCGACACAACGTACAAAGCAACGGGACTCGGCATGGAAAGCACAGAATCATTAGAGAAAACTCAAAGGTATTTATGTTTTAGGGTCGACAGTTACCGTAGCACACACTGAGCAAAGGGCTAGTAATGCAGGAATGCCATATATTCATAAAAATGCACTTTTCGACAGCGAATCGCCCGACATTGAAACCAAAATTCACCCGGTCACTGGCGCATACAACATACAAACTGTATGGGCAGAAAATCGCGTGATTGTTTGTGATGATTGCATCACTTTGACCTATGTGGGCGCCGTCTGCTAGCTCTGTTGTGATTGGTCGGCCGGTCCGGCTTGATTGACAGGTCGGAACTATGCATTTTGAAATAACTTAATTTTTCATCAGGTGTACTCAAACTTGTACTTTATGTAATGTAATCACAAACATTTGTCACATTTGCATGTGCAGTACACTGTCCTATTACTGTGTTTTGGGTGTTACGTTCAAATTTGACATGACAGTATAGTCTGTATGTCACAAGGTAGCCCAACTGGGCATTTGTATTGTTATGAACAGCAGTACTGTAGTTTCTAAAATGTTGATGCACACATATCTGAAATTGACTGGAAAGAAAAATGGTGAAGGATATTTTACATTGCTTTTCAGTTCATAAAAGTACATGTATAGGTCCCGGGTATGTGAATACAATTATTGATTCCCTGCCATTAATAGGGAGGTTTAGATGCACGTAAAGTGCAGACATGAACGCGAAATGCTGTGAGCACTTGGTCGTTGCTTTGAGGAACAGATGAAAACAAAAATCCACAAATGTGACTTTCGTGGCAAGATAACTCTTTTGCCGTGACCAAAATTCCAACCTGGGTTCTGAGACCTCACAAGGATAATCCCAATGCTCAAGTAATTTCACGGTTACATTTGCATTTTACGTGCATCTAAACCTCCCTAATTTAATTGATATGGACCAATGAAATGGACCTCCCCCTATACGCGTAGTGTACGCAGTACCTGCAACCCCCCTCCCTTTACCCCGCCCCCCTCCACCCCGCCCTCACCGCCTCTCTCTCACTCTCAACCCCTCAACTCCCCACCGCTTCCCCCTGCCGTCTCCCCCCTGCCGCCTCTCCCCCTGCCGCCTCTCCCCCTACCCTCACCACCTCCCACCCCCTTATCTTTGCATTATAATCCCAATTAAGCGAAATTTTCAAATTCTTCTACGCGAAGCTTTAGTTTTAATGCAACATAACAAAATCCCCATTGTTCTCAAACTAGGACCTTGCCGAAGACGACGACATGACCCCAATGTCAGAGATCCCGCCGCCCCTCACCAACCGTAGTGAGAGCAACCTGTCCCATCAGAGTGACCCCGGCGACATGGTCATGATGACGACACCGTCGCCCAACAACGAGAAGTGCATAGCACCACCTACCAACGGCACGAGCCACAAGGAGAAGCGACTACACAGCCAGTCGGTTCCCAGGGTGCTGAGTAAAGTGGGTTCGCTGGGGTCGCAGGGATCACCGACGGGTCAGGGTCCCAGGCAGCATGCTAAGACGCTGGAAAAGGCTAGCAGCTTTGGCAAGGCTGATCATAAGGTATTTCACAAAGGAGTAAAATGCCTTAGAATTTGGACAGTTCACAATAAGCGAGTTCAGAGTTTTAATGCAGATGAGTCGTTCCAAGAAGTTGGGAACACAATGTGACATTTTGTCATTTCCACAAAATAGCGGGACTTTTGCAGCATAAAATTCGTCTGGCAAGGGGCATTCCGTACTCTGGGTGATGTGCTCTTTCATCTAAACTTAGTTTCATGTGGTACCTCGAATGTTTGATCCAGCGCAATTGTTTGCCCCCCAGGGGTCAAGACGCCCAGATCTGCAAACACTAGTTCACTTCCTAAATGTTCCAGCCCTCGGTTGTTAGTACCTCGTTCGTTTTATAACCAAAACTCTCTGGGCTGCCGGTCTATTTGCCTGTTCTGTTATTATTTTTGAGTCATGATGGAGTTTAGCAATTTTGAATAATTTGACAAAATGATGGTCACTGATGTAACAGGGACGCCACGCCAATTTCAATTTACTCCAACCCTAAAAGTGATATTATTGAATTTGACATTACATGTAGTAATTTAGTATACAATTTTCAATCTAAACAATCATTTGTCAGTGCAACCGAGTATTACACTACTGCGTGCATGTATTTAAGCATCCTGATTGGCCCAGAACGGCGACAAGATTTCTGTCGCTGCTTCCACAGCGAAATGGGGCGGATTTCAACAGGGCCTCGGGACGCATGAGTAGAGGAGTGCATTAAAGAGACACTGTTGCAAGAGGATGATGTAAAGGGCACACATTAAAATTTGTTTTTCGCAAACACTGTTACCTGTGTTTGAATAATGTAGGCCTCCTAAATAGACTTTAACCTCTAAATCAGGTATTTGTTTTCAAATCAAATATGAATTGTTTGTACAATAAACGAATACACTAATGTCAACCGCACAATCAGACAATGCCCTCTCCGAATGAATTTCCCAGTCATGCTATTTATTGTGAAATGCCCAAATTAGTGGTTGATAGCTAGAAAACACCACAATATCTTATAAAATTAGGAATCTATGTGCTCCAATTAATTAATTTATTTAAATCAACTTGTGTATTATTATTTGTTTTCTTCTTTAGCATCCCGGTGTTGCGCCGTTAGCTGAGCAGCTTACAAATCTCTGGTCAGGATTGACGGACGGTCAGATACCCGACAGAGTTATACTAGTCAGTGTGCTGGAAAAACATGGCAGGGTAAAGGAAACACACTTTTTCGTTTTGTTTTGATGAAGAAAGAACATGTTTGTTCCCTTTTTTTCCAGTCAAATTTTAATATAATAGAATTGAAAATAACACACCTTTGGTGAGAGAGTTTTTCCACGCTACTTTGGATCGATTAAGCAGCGGTTTCCTTTTGGAATAGCCGAAGAAAATTTAGGGCAAACGGAAACTAGTATAAGATTTTCAAGTTGCAGAGGTATTCATTTGCACAATGAGCTGTTCTGACGTTGGGAATGTGCCGTTACTTTGAGGTAAATGGAGTTTCGAGCACCTCGGTAAACAAAGTGGGGGCACCATGGTCAAGTGGTGTTGCGAATTAACACCAAGACACATGTTATGGGTTCAAATCTCATTCCAGCTTGTCCATGGTGCGTGTGCTCTTGAGCAAGGCACTTTGCCATAAATTGCCTCTCTCCACCCAGGAGTACAGTAAATGGGTATCTGTGAGGGTAGTGAACGGGGACATATTTCATTAGTCTCTGTGCGCATAAGCTGCATGGAACTGCATGTTCCCCAGGGGCCAATTTCATAGAGCTGCTTAAGCATGAAAAATTGCTTAAGCATAAAAAACCTTGCTTGATAAAATGAGGTTACCACTAAAAATTTCATGAGATTGTCATGGTAATGAAACGGTCCACTAACACTGGTCATACACTATTTCTATAACATGAGGATTTCACTGGTAACATTTCACTTTGTACTTAAGCACCTCTATGAAATTGGCCCCAGGAAGTTAAGACGGTTGAAGGAATGATATCACTGATAGGCCTGTGCATTTTCGAATAATTTACTATTCGAAAATTTTGTTTTATTTTCGATCGAATATTCGATATTCGATGCGTGAAATTATCTCGCCCATTCAGTTTTTGCAAAAATTAATCTCTGTTCAAACTACATACTATGTTGTAACTTGCATAACGGTCTCTCACCCAAAGAGATTTTGCAAAAATTATCGTCTGCTCTAACCATAGACCTTGTGTTCAATGTGTTGTATCCTGTACACGGACTCAGAGTTGGATGGAAATGTCATCAAAGCGACAGTTTCGTCGACGGAAAAGGAATGTTCACCTTTTCTTAACTGATTGACATGTTTGGTTTGGAGCACATACTGAATAGTCGATTCGGTAAAATGCTATTCAAATATTCGATGGACAATCGAATATTCGATTCGTTAGGCACGGCCTTAATCACTGAACCCAATGACCAGGGGTAAGCACATTGGGACTGCTTGTGAAATGCACTATAGAAGAACAGAACACTATATCTGAAGTAATCTGTACTGGAGTAATGCATTATCCTTCAAAAATCACTTGATCTTGCAGGTGCTAGCTCAAACTCTTAGTGGTGCTGCAGAGAAAGTGGTGTGTACATGTAACCACAATGACGTGGAAGCAACTCTTCAGTTTATAGTTAACAAACTTCAAAAATTGTAAGTACATGTAGTACCGAAAACTTGGTTAAGAACTTGTATGGCAGTACACAAAAAAGTTGTACAAAAAAATTCTTCACCCAGTATTTGGTCAGAATAGCAGCGCCCATTCTACAAGGCATATATACGAATTGCACTTGTTATTAAAGTACAATTGTCTTTTGTTTTTGTATTTGCATATTTCTATTAAACACTCATAATTCTACCGGTAAACAGTGGTTAACGCGAAGTTTCTATCGAATTGCTCTATCCGGAAAATGGCCTTCCATCACGCTTTGTGAATTTGCCAAATAAAGGTCGTGATGCAGGGGTCAAGCACAGGTATTGGATCAGTCATTGTGCGATCACATGTTTTCATTTTATCCCCTGTATGTGCACTTAGGGAGAGCGGTGCATGTTTCTATTGCCGTTTACTGGATAAATTCCCGGGCATTTTCTTTCCTCAAGAAAGAAAATGCCCGGGGAAAATTCTCTCCATTAGTGGAGAGAATACTTGTGGCGTTTACAAAAATCTTTTCAGTGTAGTGTTGCTGTCAACACTGATAGCAACGCCTCGACACCTTGGTGAAAAACAGATAGTAAAAGGTAACGATTTTGAGGTTTGGCTAATCGTAGTCATAATCATTAATTGCGCACACCGAAACCTCGCTATTATTTACCGGAAAATGGGGGATAAGACCTGTTGCTGCCGAGCAAAATGTTCTTCTTTTCCGGTGTAAAATGGGTCCCAATAAAAACACACCTTATATCTTTATTCAGACATGGTACTAAGCGACGGTTCTTTCATTTTCTCTTCCCAGTTGTAATCAGAATCCTAAAATCCCCGAACCCCTAAAGATTGCCCTCTGCGGTGGTGAGAGCTACGCCAGTGCAGCACTCAGACCGTATGTGGAGCTGTTCTCAGCCAAGACGGCCGATTGGCAGAACTATGTCCGCTTCTATGTAGTCCCTTTAGGTGAGTAATGGGCGGTTCCTGAAATGTTGACGTACATTTCACAGACTTTGAGGGCTTGTAATCAGGGATGTGATTTTTCAGGTTTTTTCCTGAAATCAGGTTTTTTTTAGCAAAAAAACATGACCCCTGTGAATCCCACGCCGTAATGGCTTCACGCTGCGCGCTCGCAATTTCAGGGTTTTTTTTTCAAACATCCAATCACATCCCTGTGTAATGCTTCACATATTCATGTTGTTTGATTTTAAACACATGTTCTTCAAGCATCCTAGTAATAGTGTAACTCCTTACAAATTGGTTGTAATGCTAGGGGACGGTGGAATCTTTTTATATACCGTAATTTTCGGAATATAAGCCGCGGCTTATACGTTGATTTTGCCCCCAAAAAAGTTCCCGGCGGCTTATAAACCGGGCGGCTTATACGCCGAGCTCTAAAGATAAAAATCATGATATGCTCATATACATTATGTAATGTAGTTCCTGAAATAATTCTATCAATCTTTTATGGGAATTTGTTCATGTCAAAAAACGATGTTGAAGGCTGTCGCACGCGCAAGAAAAGGTGTGCAATTTTTCCAGGTGCAGAGTGTACCGATCTTCGTTGGTGACCCATACATCGATGTGACACTGCACAAGCGCAGGCAACCAGTTCGCCATCGGACCATGCCATCGGTCGTGAGTACTAGTACTCGTCCAACGCCAAACAAATCGTTTGGTGTGTCTGTTCCTTCCGTGTTTTCTTCAATTCTTTACTTTTAGTTGGCGTTGTTTTAAAATCCAAAGAGTTATGTGTTTGTCATTGTCTGTGGAAATGTGTGTTTTAGATGGAAAATCATTACAAGTAATTTTAATTAACGATGTTTTTCCAACGATGTAGAGCCCCTTTGCCCAAAAGCCATTTCGCCCAAGCGGCATACGTGTACGTACGTCTGCAGGCTAGGCAGGCAAACGGTCCCCTATTTTAATATTATCGGTATCTCGCGCGCGGTGGCGAGGTCAAAGGTAAATTCGGAACACGACGCCGCCATAGTTCATTCACCGCCATTGATACAATGGGGGTGAATGAACTATAGCGGCGTCGTGCACAAAAATATGGGGCAAATGCGAGAAATCATCGGGAATACCGGTATACCAAGCAAAAGACGATAGACTGATCTATGTAGCATTCTTTTTCCGCTGAATTACAAATATTAATACATGTATCAATCACCCAATCCCCATGAAGCCCCTTTATGTCAGTTGCATTCTTCTTTTCAAGTAATTTTGAATGATGTATAGTGAATCAACATAGAATGATCTATTGAGATAACCGAATTCGGAAAAAAGAAGGCATAGCGTTTGCACCGCTCAAGACGCCCATTGATGACCATCGGCTTCAGGTTTTTTGCCGCTGGCCGTGCAGGCAAGAACCACCGTGAAGCTGGTTTTCTTTTTGCAAAAATGGGGAGGCCCCATGAACCGTCCACAATTATTGTTGCAGCTTCGGTCTAAACCCCCGTCCATCTGGTCTAGTACAATGTCTAATTCTTTGTCACTGTCCTTTGCGTTTTTAGTTTAATCGTGATGGACCCAAACGCATGACAAATGCAATGTAGTGGCAGTACAATACGGAAGCAATCAAACATAAAACGTTTGGCATATTTTATTTTGGCCGATGAGATCAAAATCGGCAAGTCACCATGTGCATTGAAAATAGCCAATCGCGGTGCGCGTAATGGAGAGACTCGGCCGGCTATTATCGTACATGCATATAGCATATGCGTCGAGCCCGGGCGAAAGCAGTGTACAATTTGTACACGTGGGCTGCGTTCCACTCATGCAAACGTTGCAAACGTTTAACAATGTGCGTGTATTTGGAACGAAGCCCTGCTTTCACTTACCGTGTTTGTGCATGCCTGGCCTACCGGCCTGGTGCATGCACTGCCGTGCGGCCGCCGTCGAAGAATCCAGCGAATATCTTGATGGCTTGCGGCCTTGATCGTCATCGTTGTCTTCTACTCTCCTTTATTTTTTGGAGATTTCTTATTATGCACATTCCAAGGCATTTTAAAAATATGTCAAGTTACATGTACCTTATCTATTTACAAAACAAACTGAAACAAGATTAGCCTACTTTGAGTTTGAGTGCATTGCACCTTGCTATAACTTATTATAAACATGTAACGCCTTTTCCGATAAAGCCACTTCTTGATTTCAATAAAGTTTTCTCTTGAGTGTGCTGTCATCAAAACGGCCTGGACCACAAAGCTCTCTTTGAGGTGACATGCCGCGCCGACAGAGAGTGTGACTACTGCAGTGCGTGGTCGCGCGCACATGGCCGCTGTGAGGCACTTACGGCGGCAGTTCTTTGTGATCGATCTGTGGCCGACAAAATGGTGCGGCTAATAAGCCGGGCGGCTTATACGCCGACGGTGAATCTTGTTTCTGGAATTTTCGGGCGTCGCGGCTTATACCCCGGGCGGCTTATATTCCGAAAATTACGGTACTTTGAAGTACTGGATATGTCCACATTCGTTTTCTCGTATGCATGCATGTACATGTACATTATGCAGTGTATTGTTTATACAGCGAAACTTGCTCTTCCGGCCACATCTATAAAACGGCCACATGCCTAATCCGGCTAAGACTGTTGGGTCCCGAACGACTGCTGTGTAAAATTATCATCGACGCACCTTGATAAAACGGCCCCTCTAGGGTTGAAGGTTTTTGTGTGCACAGTGTATGGCAAATACATGGTAATGTGGCCACTGTAAAAATGAAGGGAGCAGTCTGTTGTTTTCTTTTGATTAGGCATATGTCTAGTTCCCATTTTCCATGCATTAAAGCATTGCATAAAATGGTATTGGGCTCAGACTATAAAACTATGTGTTCTATATTGTTTCCTCTTTCTTCGATCGATTTTGTTGGAGCAATTATTGAACATTGCATTGTGCAGTTGATTTCATGAAAAGTAAATGTCAAGATTTATTCTTAGAGAGGAAAATTTATGTCATAAAGCCAATTGAAGGCAGAAGTGGTATGAAAAACATCGCAATGGAATGCATAGTTCCGACCTGTCAATCAAGCCGAACCCGCCGACCAATCACAACAGAGCTAGCAGACGGCGCCCACAAAGGTCAAAGTGATGCAATCATCACACAATCACGCGATTTTCTGCCCATACAGTTTGTATGTTGTATGCGCCATTGACCGGGTGAATTTTGGTTTCAATGTCGGGCGATTCGCTGTTCAAAGGTAGGAAAGCGCATTTTTATGAATATATGTCATCCCTGCATTACTAGCCCTTTGCTCAGTGTGTGCTATGGTAACTGTCGACCCTAAAACATAAATACCTTTGAGTTTTCTCCAATGAATCTGTGCTTTCCATGCCGAGTCCCGTTGCTTTGTACGTTGTGTCGCCATTTTTTTGCGATGGCTTGTGAGGGGCGGGGTTAACTGGGCAATCTCGGAACTATGCATTGGGCGTCGCATCGGGAAAAATTTTACAGCTCCAAAGTTCTTAACTTCGGATGTGATTTACATAGTTCTGCATGGGAAATAAATGTATATCACCTAGGAACTGTGTGTGAAATGCGCTTTATAACAATATAAGAAAGTAATGCAAGTAATTTTTGCCCATTCACAACGCGTTATGCAATGTATACCAAGTGCGTTTCTCATATCGTGCTCAGGTGGGACTCGAACCCACGACCTCCTGCATAATAGGCAGATGTCTTAACCACTCGACCACCGAGCATGTTGGTGGTGAATGACAGGTTTGATAGTCCTACAGCGGGTAATTTACATGACGTAAGGAATTATTGCAGCGGTCCAGACGATGTCAAATGGAAGTAATTTTTGCCCATTCACGACGCAATCTGCACTGTATACTAAGTGTGTTTCCCGGGAACACGCTAAAAACTCATAACGTGCTCGGGTGGGACTCGAACCCACGACCTCTTGCATACTAGGCAGAACATTATTACAGTCAAACTTGTCTGTAATGGCCACCCTCGGGACTCATTTGGTGCACGATATGAGACCGAGTGAATCCCCTTCCATTGTTAAAGGCCCAGTGTATCATTTGCAATGACCCCAAAAAGTAATCAACGAGTTTGAAAGTAAAGTAAAGATTGAATTAAAAGCTATCTAATGAAAGGTTTTCGCTCAAAATTATATAATTTTACCAAAAAATAATCCGTAAAGATTTACTTATTTTTGGTTCGCATCTACGCGGTCCAAAATGCAAGGGCGCTGTGTACTCAGCGTGCGTGTTCCAACGCGATGCATTTTTATGGATCGCGCGCACATGCAGTATATGATGTGCGCCACAGAGTGCATGACACAAGCCACATAGTACCCGATCCACTGAGAACGAATATTTGAAACACCCTGCCAAGACCAGGAAAACGCATATGTATTTTCATGTTTTTTTTAAACGTGGTACATTTGACAAAGCTGAAATTTCTTCGGATGCGTTTGTTTATGTCTTTCTTTTGATTTATAATGGTTTTATTCGCAGAATCGCTCAAAAACAGATCATCTATAGGGCCTTTAAACCAATTTCTTTCAGGTTTTAGGGGGAGTCGTGCATTAACAAAAGAGAAGTGTGTGTTGAGGTATAGCGGCGGTAGAGGATGTTCACTCGGTCTCATATCGTGCAGCATATATCAGGACCGTAAAAAAACTGGCCACTATTTTAAGCAGTTAGCAACTTTAAAAAGGTTGTTTTAGCATTTATACACATGGCATTTGGGACTAAAGATGAGTGGCCACTATAAACATTTTTTTTTTATCCAGTGGCCACAATGGACAACACAGTGCTTACAGTTGTAGTCAGAAGTTTACATACAACTGTGTTAAAACTGGTGTGCTTAAACTTGCGTTGTCACCATTTGTGTAACAGTCTTTACTAAAGTCGTGATTTTGTGGAATTCCTCACGTGCTTGCAGTACTTAAAACATAGCTTGTACACCTTGCAATGGTTCGGGTAGTCCCGTTTACCATTTTGGGTGATGATGGCAGTGGTGTACATGTATGTAAACTTCTGACTTCAACTGTATGTATTTCATCCATGATTAAAAACAAATTCTATCCTGACTTTTGTCTCTGCAGGTAGCTGTTCTCTTGCCAAATATCTAGGTTCCCTCGACTCGAGGTACTCGTCACTGTTTCTTGACTCTAGTTGGAAAGACTTCTTTGACCGAGAGTATGCAGGTAAGAGATATCCTTTGTTAAAAATGATTCACAAAAATTCATTGTGGATATTTTTTAAGGCTGTGTTTCACTTATGTAAATATTTGCAATGTTTGCCATCTGCTGGTGGCACCCGGCTTTCCATAGACATGTATGCAAAAGCAGTGTAACCAGTGGTGAATGTTGACAACCAGGCATGGTTTTGTGTTAAGTGAAGGGACAAAAAACAGAGAGCATTTAAAATCACTTTTAGTTGCTGTTTTCAGACACTTTGTTTTAATTTTGGACATGAAAAAAAAAATTGTGTGGTGTTTGTCACCATTGCTGTCAATACTTTGAGTAAGGTTTTTATGTGAGTAAGGTTTTTCATGTCCACTTATTAAGTGAAAGTTTGGGTCATTGCCAATACAATAACCTTTAATTGTTGTTAACAAAAAATGTATACAAATGTGGACAAATGTTCATGAGTTTGGGAAATCTGGATGCAGTGAAAAGCAACTTGTCTACTCCGGGATTCAAACCGTGGACCTTCTGCTTAACGTGCAGACGACCTACCAATTGAGCTATGAAGCCAACTGGTGGTCTCAAATCACAGTTGTTCTTCACTGATTGGGATTGGCTATCACATGAGCTCAACAAACCACTGCCCAGCTTGCCTTAATTTTTAAGTACTGCCGGGGTGAATTAATTCAATACAAATGTGGACAAATGTATATAGGCCGGTTTACACTCGATTCGTCTTTGCCGAATTGAACTCCGCAATTTCCAAAAAGAGGCGGATTAGACCCGGGTCTGATTCGCCTTTTTCAAGTCACCTTTGGGGTAGGGTTGAATCCTGCAATTGTCAAGGTCGCTTATAGTGTAAACGCTACCCGAATACAGATTCGGCAGTTTAAGTGTCCTTGGGGCGGTGCCCGCCGTTTAGTAGATTTAATTATCCAATCTGGCACTAGTGTCGCAACACCTAAGAGCTTACGTATGTGCTGCAGTTACAATTAGTGGTAACTTTTGCGGTTTCTGAAGGCGAGTTGAAGCCCATTTGGGGTGTGGTGTAAACGCGGCAAATGTTCAGTTTTGCGGTCGCAATAAAAATGCTGGATCTGTATCCACCTTTGCCGGTTTGAGTGTATACATGGTGCATGAGTTTGGGAAATCTGGGTGGAGTGAAAAACAGCTGGGTTCATAGAATAACAGATTATTCTCCTGCTGGAGTTGTGAAAAGATTGCAAACATGTCTGTCTGTGTTTACTGTGCAGATGCCAAGGAGATGGTGAACAGAGTGTGTCAGTACTTAGCAGGCACCCAGCACTGTCTTCAGCTGCCAGTGGGCGAGGTCATGGTCACGTGTAAACTACGCAGCACTGATGAGGAGTCTATTCAGAAATTCATCCCATTCATAAATGTGAGTTCCGAAACTAAAGAAAGGTTTGATGGTTCGAGAAAGATTCATGTTGACTTTTCAACAGCTATGCTTACCAAGACAGTCTTGGCCTCAAGACCATTTTCACTTGTCTTTTGTCTCAAAACATGCATGGTCTCAGATCTGCTGTTCTTGGCATTTTGGCTCTAGACCTGGGCCCAGTTTCATTACACTGTTTTGCAATTTTATGAAATGAGGTACATGTAATAATGACGTATGATTTTTCAAATTCCCAAATATGTTGAAATTGTGTAACCTGTGTCATTTCATTTAGGAATCATTTAGGAATCATTTTTCCAGTCTAATTTTTAAATGTTGTACATACATGTACTCTTGATGCATTTTTTAGAACTGTTAAAAATGATCCTATATGTTCGAGTCCCACCCACGCCTTGTAGTTTTAACAGTTCTTGGGGAAATTACAGGCCTTGACATTTGCCCTGATGCCCCTTCACTTTCTGAGGCCAATTTGGACAGCATATCCTATCCTCTTAAATTTCATGAGGCAAGTCCAGTTTGCATAAGTACACTCAAATTTGAACAAAACCAAGGCTGGAGTCATAACCTGTTCCTTAATTTCATAATTTGAAATTTGAAATTACATCAGGAAAGGGCAAGAGATTCATGTTTATCAAATGACCATATAGATGTGAGATTGACCATTTTTCCATGAAAGTTTTCTAGAAAATCATGGAGAATTTGCGGATTTGCTTCAGAGTGTAATTGTAATTAGGAGGAAACCAGTATATGGGACGTTTATAATCATGATTTATGTATGTTTGAACCATGCAGAATGTCAGGATAGGATCAGCAGATGGCGTGAGCTTTGCATTATCAGGTAAGAAGGGATTTCAAATTGGCCCCAGTGACCATTCATTTATACAGAACCAATCAGCTAGTCAAAATGTTCTTTAAAAGTATGCCCTTTAATGCGTCAAGTCAGCGGGTACTGCACATGTGAACATTTTTCTTGATGCTTTAGTGCTCTCGCGTGCAGGATAATAAGATTTGCACAATAGGCCATATTCCTGAAAGTGTGAGGGCGCTATCAATCGGCCCATGCCCATCGCGCATTATGTTCGAACACAAAACACGCTCTAAACGTTTACTTTTAAAGGAAATTTGTGCCTGCGCGTGTCACGGGCCCGCGCTCTGCGTACGTTACTTTTTCCCACGTATGGGCGTATTCCCCACGTACGGACGTATTCCCCCATCTTCCACTGTCGGCTATGGCCATTTCCCCCCATATCACCTAGTTCGAGCGCCCTCATGCTTTAATTCCATCCTCCAATAGCCTGCTATTGAAGGATGGAATATTTGGAAATTCCGTTTTCAAGAATCAAAATTTTTAGGCTATAATCTACCTCCATCTTACAGAAGCAGAGGATACAAGCCCAAGTAGCGGCGGTGGCATTGGAGGTCCTCTCTCCTCCAGCCCTCCTGGGGGATCCAGTACCAAGGACAAGGATACGGCTGGCTCCAGCACTCCGCCATCCAGTCCAGTCGTCATCAATAACAGGTTTCATATTCAGCATGATTTTTTGTTTTCTGAAATGTACATGTTAGATAATAGCACTGCAGTCAGGCTGTAGTCCCGGTGATGATAAAGTCTGTCACGAGTCCAGTTACAAGCAGCAAAGAATGAGCACGCATGAAAGAATGGACCCAAGGTTTTGTGGTGAATTTGCAGCAGATTTTACGCACTTATGACGCACTTGTGTCAGACTCTCGGCGATCTCGCGGTTGACTCACGGCGAACTCGCGGTTGACTCACGGCCTTCTGGGCTACAGTCCTGTATGCAATGTACATGTAAAAGTAGATTCTAGCTCTGAACTAATTACTGAAAACTGTGAGGCATTAGGAAACATTCAGTTTCTAAACACAACCAAAAAATGGCACCAGGACCAATAAACAATGCCGCTTGGCACTGTTAGAGTTAATAAAAAAACCTGCATAGTGTTTTGACTTGCCATCCTTGCCAAAAACATGTACAGAAATAGCTTTAGTAAGCTACATTTTCTAAAACAAGCAAATGATGAGGTTTTTTTTTTTTTCGGTGCAAAAAATTACATGCACCTTGGCAAAAACAATTATTTTGAAAGCACATCTGGTCAAAATAATATAGACAGTGCAACTGATTAGCCACCCAAAAATTTCAGTCACACGGTTTACACAGACTTAAAAAAAAAAATTTTGTTGCCAGGGTGTATGTAAACTTTTGAACCCGAACTGTACAATAGACAGCCGAAGTGTGACGTGGTAATTGGCTCTAAACATCATGGCCGTCGGCAAAAGTACCATTGCAAAAGCACATGGACACGGTTCAGTGATCTTTAGTGTAGAGCCAATTGCCTAGGCAACTAACAAAATATGACGTATTCACTTCGGCAGTCTATTGAGGTTTATGGTAGTTGGCATCTTATGCCGCGTGCCCCTGTAGTTGTAGTCAGTATTAAAATAGCCATTCCATCAACGACCACTTTTAAGAGCCGAGGTTGTAATAGAAACTTGTTCAACTGTCGAGCAGTTGCTAAACCGTGAATGCACTAAGTTCTCCCACTGTATTGCATCATCATCATCATTGGCATTTCTCGTAATCGAAAAGAGGTCCAGAATGCTTTGTTTGGTGACTTTGAAGTCCAATCCTTGAGAAGTATACAATAGCCTGCAGGCGAAATGATGTAAAACTCCGCACGAAGCATGATGGGATTAAATGGAGTACTAGCCGAACCACTGCTCGTTGTGTTTGTGTTATGTACACCTATACATGTTTTCACCGGCAATCGGGGACGTCCCATTAATCTTTTGAAAACCTTTCTGTAGGGAAGAATTTCTTTAATGACACAACTCAATTTTACCTAAAGCTACAGAGCTGAAATATGAAACATGACGCAAACCATTATAGGTTTCACAAACCATTCTAGGTTAGGCCACAAACAATTTATGTTTGCCATAGGTGGGTTTGTTTTCACTGGCAATCGGGACGTCCCATTGCTCCTCTTTTCTGGACATTGTTTTTTTGCAAAGGCCTCCATAGGATTTGCACGGGATTGGCAATCGGAGACCTGGGGTGAATCGGGGACCTATTGTCCCTGTTTTGTTCTCTCCCTCTTCCCGTCCCCGATTGCCGGCGAATACAAACGCATTAAATTCGCTGTAGTTTATATCGTGCTCCGTAACTGATTGGGATGCAGGTAGCCTCTGACACAAGAGCCACCCTGGAGTATGTTTGGTAAAAAAGTACAGTAGTGAAGCGCCTACCACATCAAATTCACTGACCAACGCCATACTGCCATTATAAGCCATATTAGAATGCTTCAAACAATCCCATGAACCCAAACACTACATGGTTTTATTTACATTGTTGACGTCATCTTTCATTCAGTCTTATATATCTTTCACTGCAGTGCTCCGCTCTAGCGGAGCTCTGTAGCTTGAAAACTGCTGCCAGCAGCTTGCTTGTACACATAAACAAACCCAGCCTTTATTTAATTACGTCACAGTTCTTGGAAAAAATTCCGTAGTGAAAGAGTTAACATTTTGGTCATTCCATGAAGTTGAGGAACTGTTGTTTTCGTGTTACATCCACAACCATTTTAACTTTGTTTTGGCCCTTGATAACCCAATGAATCGATACTATTCAGAAATTCAAGCTGTTGGGTGAGAGAAATTTAAAACATTCATCACTTGTGACAAAATCCATGAGCAGATGTCAACTAAATAGAATTTTGTGCAAATGTAAGTGACATTTTGTGCTTTTTAGCAGATTTTCTTGAATCACACTGAAATTTAAGCTAGAATCCTCCAAATTTAAATTAAAAAGGATTGTTTAGTTTGAGAACTGTGTGTTAATTTCAAATTCAACATGAAAACATTTGCAGTTGGCGTGAAAGCAGTTGAACTGTATTGGTTTCCAAGTGACATCCACAACCACCACTTTGTTAAATAATTCAAAATGGCGGCACTTTGTCAACACTGAAGACTCCAAAATTACCCCCAAACAGTGTAAGCCACCACATCATGCAACACCGTAAATACAAATGGTGATTCATTGCCCCCTTATTGACCATTTTTGTGGAAATGAAGAAATGTTGCACTTTGTTTCTCAACTTCATGGAATGACCCATTTACCAAGTGTAGTTCTGCTCATTTACATAAACACCGAGCTGTGGGATGGTATGTGTACGACCATGATTGTTTACTCTCATAAACAGCGTTCCACAGAATGGTTTTTACGTAACTCCAAGTGAACTTATCTGGCTAAAACTGTTCTTGTTTTGCACTTATTTTAAACTGTTTTATACACCATGTTTAATAGCCAAAACGATTTGCAGAAACAAATTTAAAGGCCCACTATCATTTGCAATGACCCCAAAAGTTAATCAACGAGTTGACAGGGAAAACCTTCCTCAAAGTAAAGATTGAACTGGTAGCAACCATCCAATGAAATGTTTCCGCCCGAGATGATATATTTTTACCAGAAAATAATCCATGAAGATGAAATTATTTAGATCGTTTGCAAACGATTTACTTATATTGGTTCTCATCTGGGCGGTCCGAAATGGGCACTGTGTACTACGTGTATGCTGTTCCAACGCGATGAATTTTTTACCGGTCGTGCACACATGCAGTATGACGCCCGCCACAGAGTACGCGACCGAGAACGAATATTTGAAACACCCGGCAAAATGCTTATGGACGTTTTTGGAAAACGTGGTACATTTGACAACTGAAATTTTTTCGGATGAGTTTGCAGGTGTCTTTTTCTGGATTTATAATGGTTAAAATTCCCAGAATCGCTCAAAAACAGATCATCTATAGGGCCTTTAACCAGTGTTTTAAGCAAATTTAACACACTGTCTCAACAATGCCCAAGACAACGTAAAGTAGACATCGACACCCAGTAAATTGTTTCAGTTTCAACCTCGGCTCTAAATTACCATTAATCCTTTTCAATAATCCCTGCATGTTCAGTTAGCTTCAGTGCTTTTTGTTTCGTTGTAGGCAGTCCCAACCATGTTTTATTTCACATTTTATTTGTTTACTTTTGTTATCTCCTGCATGCGTGTGAACCTGCTAATTGTGTTGGTCATCATTACAGAGAGGAGCCAGTCACAGATTTAAGGTAAAATTTAAACTGGAAACACATCCCGATTTGGAAGGGATGAAAACATTTTTCACTTCCTTTTTTGTCATTTTGGATGTTTATTGCCTTTGAAAAATTATATTGAACCATTTTGGTGTTTTGAGTGTCCGACATTGCATGCTGGACACTTTTTTGCATAAACATGATTCTTTTACATAATATTCTACAAACGTCACACAATGTCAAATTTCTCAGCACAACTAAACTAAATCATTTCATTGGGTTTGGTAGATTTCTTGTATGCAGAGAACGTTATGCATATTAATTAGCATTTTGCTGCCTGCATTTCACACTTAGCCACAAGTAGCCAGTTTGATTCACTTTATCATAGTTCATCTATAGACAAATCTGTTGGCCTCTGTACATCCAGCATTAACTGGGGCTTCTAGTGTATGAACTGTATGTTTTGTGTAGAGGACTATATGGGGGATATGGGTCTTTCCTCAGTAAAGGGGGCATTTTGGCAACACAGACCATATTTTCGAGGAAATACCTTTGTCTGATCTCAAAATAAAAGAAATAAGTTTAAGTTGTTCTGAAGAGATACTTGTGTTACATTTTAATAGGCCGTCCCGGTTACGAGCGTACATTGGAAATTTGTACACAGGGTTTTTAGAAAGGCATGTTGTCACACTATTTGTAACCCTTTTTGGGCCTGAGTTATCTCTTCAGAACAACTGAAACTTATTTCTTTTATTTTTGAGACAAGACAAAGGTATTTTCTGGAAAATATGGTCTGTGTTGCCAAAATTCCACCTTACCGTGGAAAGACTATATACATAGATATAGAAGCATGATTTAGCAATATGGCTGCGCAGCAACTTTAACAGGCAGACATTAAAACATGCATGGCTAGTGCAATAACCTGCTGCCCAATTCTCTCCAAATTTTGTCTGATAGTTGTTGAAAACCTTATTTTGCGTGTGTCTGTTGATTTTTTTTAGCTGAATTCGTCCATGTAATTCTCGAAAATCCATCTTAAAAGTCAGTGACAATGGTTGCAACATGGATGACATATCATTGTCATTGACCCCGTTCTCATTAGGGAATTCGCATCGTTCGACGAAGATTAGTTAATCATCCTTAGTTAATGAAGCGTGCATTCACATCTTACTTAACGAAGATCGAACGAAGAGTGGCACTGTTCACAATAGGCAATCGCTAATGAATTTTGAATGTAGCTGTGCGACGCCCCCATCTCGGTACGTGTCAAATCGCTTCGTTGAACGAAGGGAGCGTTCACATTACAAATTTGCTTCATCGAATGAAGCGATCTCTTAATCGCATGAAGCTATTTGCTTCATCGAATAAAGCGTTTCTAATCATCATCGAATGAAGAGGCGTACATTCACATCAGGAAATCTCTACGTAAAATATTCGTCTAATCTTCATTGGCCGAAGCGGTTTCTGTAGTGAGAACAGGGGTCATTGACTTCTACGGGTGGATTTTCAAGAATTATATGTACAAATTCTACCAAATATTCATAGACACACGTGAGGTAAGGTTCTCAAGAACTATCAGACAAAGTTTGGCGGGGATTGCAGAGCGGTTTATTACTGTTTGAATGTCCCCCTGGTAAAGTTGCTGCGTGGCCATATTGCTAAATCACGCTTCTATCTGAGGGGATACATGCATATCCCCCAGTTCTAAGGGGTATCATATCCCTGCACTGCTGCTAAACAGAACAGCACACATCCATGATACACACGCAATGCATTTCTCTTTATAGGAGCAACACAAGACGTACAGTTCAAGCACTGGAAGCCACATAATGGCGGAAATGAGACCCTTTGTATGTGCATGTTGTTCCACATTAAAGGGGTACTTTTGATGACCAAGATAATACATGTAAACGAAATAACTCTTAAGAGTAAAGAAGAACCTGCGAGGGTAGTGAATGTGATGATATCCCTATGAACTTATCTCTTTTATTTTTATAAAGATATCATATGCATGATATTATCTTGGTCACGAAATGTACCCCTGTATCATGGAATGACGCATCTTTACAATTTTATTAATCGGGTGTGTTTTGTTTAACCCTTTAGTGCACAGGGCGGTCGCTAGCAACTGCATTAAAGGGTTAAATATACTCGCAATAGCTTCATATGTTAATCCTCATCATTTGTTAGCATCTTGTCATTCAGTCATTTGTGGGAAAAAGAATAGCTGCCATCTCCCTGAAATTGGCTTTGAATTTCAAAGACAGTTTGGGAAAAATGTGGTAACAGATTTTTAGAAAAATACCCAGCTATCATAAAAAAAATTATTTCATAGACAATGAGTATTGCTTTTATATTTCTTGCTTATTTTCCCTTAACGTTTTGTGAATTAGAAATTGCATGTGTGAACATACTGACGTGCCTTGCGCTAACAACCCCGTTTGTTTCTCATTTTTGTTTCAAATTTCTTTCTTACAAGCATTTTAAAATTATATCTTCATCGGTTAATTGGTCATTATGCCTGTATACATGTATATAATTTTTAAAAATATAACAAATAAAACAAATCTTGAAAACTAGCTTGAATCTCGAAAACTAGCTTTGGCAACTCCTCATGTTGCACATTTCTAATAGAACCACAGAAATCTATAAATGAACGTACAGTAGCTTGGATAATCCCAATGCAAACTGTTCCCTTTGTACAATTTTGGATTGTATGCTTAAAAATTTCAACAAAAAGAAACGCAAATTTTACTCTGACTAAAAGATCGAGGAATCTGAGTGATGTAACATTTCATCCATCATTAACATGTTTGAACACCAGCCCCCGTAAGATCCACTGAGGTAGGGAGCCCCACTCTGCCTGAAGTGCCTCCATGAGCTCCTGCCCTTTTACAGCGGTTTAGGAGACATGTAAATCTAGATGCCAGTTCATCTCCACAGGTTCAATCAGGTTGAAAATCCAACAAAATTAGGTTTTCTGAGAGCCCCTAAGCTGCAAGATTTTCCCAAAAATGAAAATGTTTCATTTCATTACTGATAAGCGCTACTTTAAATTTTTGCCAATAATGCACATTTTTCAAGTAAACTGATATTTGATTCGAACCAGCTACTCAACACCGGCCAACTCGATGGTCTAGTGGCTTGAGACGTCTGCCTAATATGCAGGAGGTTGTGGATTTGAGTCCCACCTGAGCGCGCTGTGAAGTTTTTCTCATAGCATCTCGGGGAAGCACTGAGTATATAGTGCTAACCAAGTTATGTTGGCTATTGAAAGGCAAAACAAACCCTAATTGCAGTGTTTGCCTTTAACTTTTTTTCCCAATTGGCCAACAGGGCCAGTTGGCTTAAGTCTTTACTGGCCCATCGGCATTTCAAGTGGCCTGGTTCAAATTTTGTTTTTATTAACTCACAGCCAGTTGTTTGAATTAACCACATGTGAGCGAATAAACAAGGACAATTTGGTAGATTTTCCATTCAATTTTCTCTAAAAGGAGGCACTGTATGATAATACCCTACCTAATGCAATTTTTAAAAAATGTGTGAGTTACGCCATGAGTTTGTTTTATTTCAACTGGCCAGCCGGACCATTTGGGGAGGCTTTCCAACTGACCCGAGACCATTTCTACTGTCATTTGGCCAACGGACCAGTGCTAATTCAAACACTGAATTGATAAACTGATATTCCATACTCTTTCCCCTTCTGTCCTCAGCCCATCTGGCATCAGTCCACCTTCTAGTGAGTTAATGGATCTACAAGTGGAGTACTGGCCTATGCTGGGTGGTAAGAAGGACAAATCATCATTGAAGACAGCCTTCCGATCACTGACCGTTCAGCGCCTGCCGTCCCCTGCTGACCCCTCTACCACGGGACTGTCGATGGTTATAGTCACCAAGGAGAAAAATAAGAAGAGTAAGTTAACTCTTTCAGTGCCCAAATTCTCGCGTTTTTCATAATCCTTTGAAATTCTTTGGAATTTTTTTTTCATTTTCATCGTCATTTGTCATTGTGTGACAGATTACAAGATTGGAAAACTGTTACAAATGACATTATTTCCATGTGTGATTAGTATCATAAAACCAACCTGTTGATGTCGTGCTTCTGCCATGTCATACTCAAATAATTTCCATTTTTTTGTATTCAACATGGCACAAGCACAACTTTTAATACCAATTTAGTTTGCCAAGGCATGAATATTTTGGTTGGACAGGTTCTATGGTGCTTCTGAACGTCATGCTTGTCTCGCTTACATCGCGCATAAGGTCAGCTCAGTACCTCATCCACGTTCCAAAAAAACAATGACAAACGTCTTGCTTTCAGGAAATTGTACAAAACCACCATCCTATTTAGGCTGGGTCTGTGGTTGGTTAAAATGTTGGGAATTGCGAATTCCGTATTATATTGTATTGTAATACAATGTACTACCTCGGTGAAGAATCAATAAAAGCATTGAGTGCTGGAGCGGTTTTGTGTGGTACAGTGACTAAAAGATTAATTTTGTGCATCGCAACGGGAAACGAATCAAAACAAATCTGAAATACAAAAATTCAATCTGACTTAACAAAAAACAAGGGGAAACCCGAACCGACACCACCAAAACTTACTCACCCCCCCCCCCCCCCCCACCCCCACCCAAAAAAAATAACTCAACTGAGGCAATTTGAGGCAAAATCTGCTGAAAGATAGTAATGCAACAATAGCATTACTATTGATATAGTGGTCCTTCTGATTTTTTTACTGGTCTCGGACCACAAGACCAGTGTTAATTTCAACCCCTGTAATGGGTACGTTGTTGCTGCGAAGTAGCAATAACATTGACACATTTTCACTGCTAACGGTGCATGTATAAACATAAGTCATTCTGTAAACAAAAATAATTCTATACCAGCGCTGTTCTATTCTCAAGATGTACTCAGAATGACTAAATTCCAACACTTTTTACCAGTATAACTTTATCCTTGAAGGCAAAATCTGCTTACTTTGTTTGAACCCGAGACAGTTTTTGTTGTGATCTCGTGTAACAAAGTTTTTCCATTATTATTTTAGTCATGAGAATAGGAAAGAAGCCGCGTGAGATAGAGACCGCCCTCAAGAGTCAGGAAATTGATGGAATTCATCGACTGGTCTGCACCTCAAGGACCCAGGATTACTCGCTGAAAGGTGAGTCACGAGATACCTGCCAACTAGTCCGATTTTATCATATTTGTTCCAATTTTTAAGTGTTAAAAGTGTTAAAAATCGGAACAATTGGTAAACGGACGACTTGACTTGACTCCCCGCGCTCGCCACATGTGTTGTCTACATGAAACAGGTGCAGTACTAGGTCAACTTGACCGTTGTACCAATTCGTCCATTGCAAGTTTCACTACAGTCTGATGTTTTACCCGGCAATGTTGGCAGGCCCGGGTATGTTACGACCTTCTGTCGTGTAGAATAGGTCTCTACCATCGATATGTATATATATATACACTGGATGAAGTATGCAAAGCAGTTGGATATATACGAGAATTGAAGCCACGCGCCGGCCGTCATCGTACACCACGAACAATGCTTGGCCTAGACTGCTCCCCGGTCCATGCGATCGCTTCCATTCCACCTAACACATGTAGACCATGATGTAGACTAGTGAAGACAGTATGACCAGTCTAGGCAAGGCATTATATTTGGTGGGGTACAATGGCGGATGGTGGCTTAAATTTTAGACGTCATTGCTTCATCCAGTGTATATATATCGATGGTCTCTACAATTTAAAGGTTATCAAACAATAGATGAAAATGCTCAAATTGCCGAATCTGTATTCGGGTAGCGTTTACACTACAAGCGACCTTGACAATTGCGGGGTTCAACCCTACCCAAAAGGTGACTTGAAAGAAGCGAATCAGACCCAGGTCTGATCCACCTTTTTCAATAAACCATTTGCGTTTACATTTAGCGCCTAGCCGGCTTCAACTCGCCTTTTTGGAAGATGCGGAGTTCGATTCGGCAAAGGCGAATCGAGTGTAAATGGGCGTTTAGATTGTGTCTTAGCCATGAAATAGTGCTTAAAGCAAGCACTACTCTTCTGTTATAACAGGCACACATTCTTAGTGGGCACTTGAAGGAGAAGTATACCCAAAGGAATTTAGTTGTTCCCATATTAAACTGCAAAAGGTATTGGATTTTGGAGAATAGAGGTTGCATTCCAGTGAAAAACTGCTGCTGTTGTAGATTTCATTTTAGTGTCCCTTTTGCTATCAAAGTTAAAGTTGGTTCAAAATTTCTTTTGGAAAAATGTTAAGCAAGGTGGAAAACAAAGGCTTTCATGTGAAAGAATGTTGGGCCTTAGTTGTTAAAGGTCGATTTCGGGCAGTCTGTTTTTGACATAGGTAAAGTTAGCTCTCTGTGGATAGGTGGTGTGTGAAATGTTCCCGTCATACGGGCGCGAGAACATTGTTCGCGTGTCAAGAACAGACTGCCCGAACTCGACCATAGAGGACTTTCCTTGAATTTTAACTAACTCAAAAATGTTTCTTTTTTCGATTCATAGTGGCCATTGACGGGATTGAACTGACCAGGGTCAAATTCTTTCAGCTATCTGCGCAGTGGCAGACCCGAATCAAGCATTTCCCTGTCATGCTGTTTTCCCAAGATGTGCCCATGTGCTGATGTCGTTTGATGCAACACTTGACAAAGTGAGATGACGTAATAATGAGGAATCTAGCATAACGAGTCGCTAGTGATTGCATGGAGTGGCGCAAATGATGTTCATGATGTGCAAAAGCAACCGGCGCACAAGTTTCTTGAAGATTGCGTGAAATTTGACAATTTGTCGTCAAATTGTCACAACCGGTGGGTGTTCGCTTGTGCTGCTTCCAGTGAAAGGAAGTCGGTGATAATTTTTCTCATCTGGGAAAAATGTTGCTTCATGCTGCAGATTAAATGATTTTTGCTTCGCAAGCATTACAAGGTGCATGTGATATTCCGCCCAAGATTCCGATGTGTATTTTGACGCTCATCACATTATTTTTCGTCAATGTCTGACTCCGTCAATATTTGGTATGTATCACCAAATAAAAATTCAGGGACGTTAAATTTTCTTCGGTCGTAACCAGGAGATTTTGCTATTTCTTCTCGGATGTTGTAAGGAATTCAGAGAAATATGGATGTCCAGTTTTCACTGGGAGACAAGATTTTCGAAAGACAATTCTAAAAGTCAGAATCAAGCTTACCATGTACATACACAGTGTGTATTTCATCTGTCATGATGACATGAGTTCTGAGCATTGAAACTGGTATTGAATAGGTTAGGATATTGTAACAACTCATTTGTATGCTGATTTTAAAAAGACAGGAACAACTAGATGTGGGGCGGTTGCAATGGAAATCACATCATTATGATGGTGAGGCTGTGAAGGTTTTTGTGGTTTTTGGTGGAACTTATGTTGTCGAACAGATTGTTGGGTCCAATTTATACCCTTTTGTGTGTTTCACGTGAATAGTCTGGTGTATTGACATGCTTTCTTTAACAGGCACACTTAGTATCCAGATACTAAATATGTATTGCTATGTAATGTGACGTACACAATACCGTGTTCGCGGTAGGAGAGAATGGCATAAAGCAACCAGACTGTTGGTTGCTAGGTATTAACTTGCACCACATAGCAGCAACGGCATAGTGTGTGGATTTTCTAAATTGAACCTCTAATTGAAAGTCAAGAATTCAGGGCACAACCATAATTACATGCAAAAGGCTGATTTTTATGGCACTGCTTCCCAGAAAATACTGCTTAACAATTTGTCGTGCTTAACAAAAATATGGCAGAAAACCTATTTTATACTAAGCACAATTCTTCTGAGCTCGGCATTTTCTGCTAATGCAGTGACATGAAATTGGACCCAGCAGATAGACCTGTCAATTTGATGTACAGTAATTGGTCACAGAGTTGAATGGAAAATGCTAATATAGTAATACTGCCAAAGATAACGTGTTGTAGAGCGGTTTGCCAAACCAGCGGCAGTCCTTCGCTGCAACGCTGGATCTTAATGGAAGGTGCAATTCAGTTATAACTGCTGCTGCCACAAGGGTTTGTATAATAAAATTAAATTAAATATTTTGTAAATTTCAGATAATTTGTAAATTTCAACCAGCTGAACAAAGTTGGTGCGGCTTTATAGTTACGTGTGTAAATAAGTCAAACAATTACGTTGTCTTGGCAATGTCATATTAATCTTAATTTCAAAGTTTTTTGAGACAACATGAGCTTTTGTCTTTGACCTTTTTCGGCAATCACTTCCTGACATGCGGAGGAAACAAAGTGAATAGAAACCATGCAAGAGGACTTGGAATCAGTTGTGAAAACCATCATTTTTTCCCCCAGAATTGAAGTATTTTGTTGATCGTTTGGGGTAAAAATGTGACAGCTTTTCATTATAGGTAGTTGTGTATTAATAATTAATTTTTTAAATCTTGCCTGTTACTAATCGACATTCATAAATACCTTAGACAGCTTACGCATCCCTATTGGCTGAGAGCACGTCACGCGGCCAGTCTTAAACGGGCGATAAAGACCGTCCGGCCAGTTTTAAACACTTTCTTGCCTGGCCCGCATTTGTGCCCGCGCCCAAGTCTGCGCGTATGGAACAAGCACACGCACACACAAACTGCACGTGCCCGAAAGCAAAAGGTGCAAAGTACCCTATCATGTGTGTGCGCAGACAACACGCCTGCATTACGCGTAACGTGCGCGATCGAACAAAAACAACTCGACGCACAGCTAGCTGTTTGAACGAACAACGCGATGCATACAAAAATACAATTTTAAAATGGCAAGAAAATTTTGGTGAGTTTTACTGATTTACACAAAAAAGGTATTTATGAATGGGATTGCGGCTCGGGCTATTATCACTCGTCCAGGCCCCTAGCCGGTTTTAAAACGTATGTTTAAGACTGGCCATACCCACTTTTATTCCCTAATTATAATAGAGCTGAATGTAGCAAAGTGCACCTAAGCAACATAAGTTTACACTGATGAGGATATAAGGAACCTTATTGCACAAAAGTAGAACTGTATTGTCGAAAGACAACATGGGCAGACTTTCACCTTTTCCCCCTTCCCACAAGCTTTTGTGCAAAGTCCGTTGACATTTTAGTACACGATGTGTGACAGAGGGTCTCCTCTCCCACCCCCATCCAATGCATGACCCGAGCTGCATAGATTACTAAAGTGTGAGTCAGTACTGTAGCTAGGGTTAGTGGGTCTAAATATTCGCTGGTAACCTGGATGTCCATTTCTAAAGTGTGCGGAATCAGTTCACGGGTTTTAGTGTAAACCCAGTAACCTTGGACTTTCGGTCTTGACCACAATGATAATCTTTATTTTATTTTCACCACATCAAATGTCCTGCAAAATAAACAGGATTGAAAAGTCAATGACACACGTTTTCTTTGCAAACATCTTCAGTCATATCACTTTCCCTGTCTGAATCATTGGTTTTTATGTTAAGTGGGTTATTCCATGAAAACAGGACACAGTGTCCCCCCTTACGTCGTGACACTTCTGGAGTTGATTTTTTTATAATTACCAGATTTCAGAGAACGAATACCCTCGGCATATAAAGAATATATGACCTCATGAATCGAACACCGCCTTCATCTGTTGATACTACCCAAAACATAACGAGAACGATTCAATAAACTAGTGCGATCTTCTAAATACAAGTGTGACATTTTGAAACTTTCGCTCAAAATGTAACAAATTTCGCTCATAATGTAATTTGGATCGATAAAATCCAGGTTCTACAGGTGGGTAAAATCAGCAACTACCTTTTCCAGAAAGAAAATTTTCAAAAAGACTTGAAATGTAATTGCAAGAGTTGAAAAATGCCTTGGAGTCCCCCCTTACGTCGTAAAACAATTTTCTTGAATATTTTCAAGACTATGATACCAAGACATGTCTAACCGTTTGTAAATTATTTTAAATATTCTACATTATTTAGAAATTGCACAGAAATGTCAACAATGTTGTTAACTTAAAAAGGCCATTTTTACAAATGCATCAAAATATCACACTTTGGCTCCTGTTCTTATGGAAAAACCCAAGTACAAGAATGACCTAAATTTTCTTGAGTAAAGACCTTGACTAAAATGTCAGCTCAATCATCTTTTTTTCTCTTCCGATTCATGACTTCCCATTTCCTTTTTATGATTTCTGCTTCCCTGAATTTTGTTTTTCTTCCATAGCTATTTATGATTTGGTGACTGTCGCACACAAACAGTAAAGGTGCTGAAAATTGAATTTATGATCGACAGAAAGAAATGGAAAGTTAATTTAAAAAACAAAACACAATTGTTCATACTGTTTCTTTGAGAATATACTGGTACTGACTTTGAAATGTACGTTGATATTAGTGGCTGTAACCTTTTTCCTATACAGCTTTTAAAACATGTTTCAGACATCATTTTTATGCCATGTTAAATTAATGTGAAGTACAGAAGCATGACTTTTAAAACTCTGCAGTGATTCTGCCATACTCAAAGTGACCTGGTAAGCCAATTGCTATAAACCAGTCTAATTGAAGTACGGCTGCGCCAACAGAAAAACATGCACATCTTAATGGAAGTGACGCAGCCAGCTATACTTGCGTAATTTCAAGCCAATCAAACGTCCTCACGAAGCCACTTGATGGCGCTTGCGCTTCCACAGGATTTGCAAAGAAACTGACTGCGAAAGTTATCAAATAGCACTGAAAAGGCACCAATGGGCATAATGTGCGTTCTGTTCACAACACTCTTTGTCTTCTTTCAGCACAAATTATAAATTACAAATTACGGGCTGAAATTTTAAGACCACGATATTGCAAGCGGGCTATAATTATAGACTGGTCCGAGTGGACTCCGCATTAGTCGGCTAAGCCTATAGACCGGTCTTAGACCGCATATTGCAATCCGTCCAAAAACCCACAGAAAGTCACCCCGTGACCTGTCATTGTTTGAAGTAATTGCCGTTTAAGGTGTTTTGTTTTAAAAAATGAATTTGAATTTCTACTGCACATCACCTAGGGTCATAAGCTTTTATTTGATGCCTGCCTCATGTCATATACAGTATCTGGGCACTGAGAAACACAAATTTCAATTGTGTGAAACCTTCGAAATTAATTCTCCCAAAAACATGCTTTTCGGAACTATGGCATTATCCATCGAAGGTCGTATCTTTTCGAGATATCTACATGTAAAGTACACTAGGCTGCATTCTTGGACATTTTGACTTTGTCCAAGTTTTCGCAGTCACAAATTGCATAAGCAAAAAGTTGCAAAGATAATATATCCTAATTGGCATAAAAACATCTGAGACAGGTCTAATCTTTTAAATGTACACGTTTTTACTAACATGAAGTCTGCCTTTTTATTTCAGTATTTCTTTTTCTAACTAGGCTTGTCTCCGAGTATTAGAGGAAATTTCACTCAATCTGTAGCGGGAGACTTTTGAATACCTTAAAGTAAATAAGTATTAAAAACTAAACCTTAATCTGGTTACCAACAGTAAGTTTTATATTTATATCACATTAACATTTTCAGAAAATGTTTGGCGAGTCAGTAAATTGTATACTGTAGATGTATTTAATCGGTGATATTTCTACACAGTGTTAAAGTTTTGTAAAGCACACGTGTGCGTGTTAATACATTGAGGCCAAGCTGGTCTGGCCTGCATATATACATTTTTTCTAAAAGGTAGCTTTCGTAAAACCAAAAGTTGTTGGTTTATTACTCGAGTACAACTTTTAGGATTAATATGTTTACAGAGGAAACCTTGACAAGATAAACAGTGAAATGAGGAAATTATTGTATCGTCCATAAGATCTTTAAATGTAATTTGTTTGTCCACGTGATGTGGTATGCACTCTATAGAGGTGTTTTTCGCCCAAGACGCACACTAAAACTTTAGCATGGGTGGGATACGAACCCATGACTTCCTGCAATGCCAGAGCAGACAGCTTTTAACGATAATGATAACATGGACTTATACAGCGCACTTATCAGGGGAAAACCTGATCAAGGTGCCTACACTATCATTACCCCTGATCATAGGGCTCCATTATGTAACTCCTATTATACGCTCAAAGGCTAATCAAACACATCTTTTACTCCTGGGTGGAGAGAAGCAATGTGTACCTTGCTCAGGGGGACATGCACCATGGATGGACCGGACCGGTATTCAAACCCAATTCACTAGACACGCTCTAGCATACATAGGGGATGAGTTCGAGTCCCACCCAAGCAAGCTAAGAGTTTTCAGTGTGTCTTAGGAAAAAATACTTAATATAGGGTGCATATTGCATTGTGTAAGGACATATAAACAGGGTTGTAATGGGTCTCCCTCTGCTCGAATCCCGAGTCCCAAGTCAAGTCAAGTCAAACTGCCCTCGAGTCCCAAGTCAAGTCAAATGGCCTCGGAGTCCCGTGTCAAATAAAGTGAGGCATGTTGGTCAAGTCGGTTCAAGTCAAGTAGTATTTGTTCAAGCTAATTTCAAAATTAGTCTAAACCCTGAATCTTGCATTCGTGTAGGGTATTTTTGTTGTTCTGGCCAAGAATGTTCTATGTTAATAGAAAGCTTTAGTTCTAAAAAACAATTCGGTCCTCAAAATGACAAAAAATGCATAAAAGTTCAATTTCACTTTTGGCAGACCCAAGTCAAAACATGTCTCAAGTCGAGTCCAGTCATTTGAGGTTCGAGTCTCAAGTCAAATCAAGTCAGTGAAAATCAGGACTCAAGTAGACTCGAGTCCGAGTCATTACAACCCTGCATATAAATTACATTTAAATAAAAACTATCAGCAATAGAATAGTGGCACCTTGCTAAAACTTGTCAGTGTATTGAAAATATGTGCCACAATCTTCCATTATTGGGGATGACAGACACAAGTTTAAAGGCAGATATTTAGCAAATAGACTGCCGAAGTGAATACGTCACCTCTTTATTAGTTGCCTAGAAAATGGCTCTACACTAAAAATCACTGAACCATGTCCCTGTGCTTTTGCAATGGCGCTTTATCTGGCAGTCATGATGTTTAGAGCCAGTTACCATGGCACTCCAGGCATTTTGATAAGCATTTTAGTAAGCACTTTAACAACTCAAAGCCTTAGAGTCGTATTTATAGATTTTACCTTTGTTTTCCAGCAATAGTTTTAAAAAATCAATTGTATTTGCAAATGCTTTGCTTAGAACGGCCGTTTTCTTCAGTATTATCTTTACACAGTTCTGACAACTCAAATTCACTTGAACACTAAAAGTAAAGTGCAGTATGGCAACATTTATTTTATCATTTTGAGTATATAAAATGTACATTTTACCTTGCAATTCATAAGGGTAGATTCGCACTGAACCTTTTCACGCGCGTAAATTTGACGCTTGTCGCTTTGAGAAAAAGTGGAGTGAAATGACGCACTGAAAACGATAGAATCAACTTGGCCAACAAATGTTTTTGTGATAATGTGATTTTCAGTGCGTTGTGTCGCCCCAAAATCCTCCCACACCACTTTTTTTTTTAAAGCGACGCGCATCAAATTTACGAGCGTTTACGAGTGAAAGGTTCAGCGTGAATCCAGCCTAACTTGTTCTGCGTAGTAGCCAGAAGTTTCAACAAATGTTTTAACCAATCTAAAGTAATTTCGACACTGAAAAATTAAGGTGCATGGTACCTTGCATTGCTTAATTCAGTTCATATACAGTGGGGTTCCGGGTATTTGAATTATAAAAGAAAAAGTGATTTCACTGGATACGTTTTGAAAGTATTTTTTGGGGGAGTTAGGGGCGCACAGGGTGCTCTGCATACATAATTTCTGGATAGCCCCATAGTTTACTAACACTTTGTTAGATCTTTTATCACATGCACCAATGTCTTTAGACAGAAGTTGTGGCTCCAATGCAAGGTGACCAATCACCATATCCTTAGTGATTTTTCTAATAGTCAACTAGACTAGACTGCATTCGGACCACAAATTGCAGAATTTCAACAATAGTCATTGCTTTCTAGAATGCAGCGAGCGCACTACATGTAGGCCTATACCGAGCAACAGAAGAAATACAAATATTTTAATTTTCAGCACACACAAGCTTTTTGCAATCGTGCAAATGAAGTTCTTATGTGAATATTTTGTTAACTTAATTAATTATCAAAGAAATTTTCAAATTTTGATTAAACTGAAAATTTAATTTGTTGCTTGGTTTAGTTAAACCTGCCTGAACATATTGAACATTTCTGCAAGTAAATGTATTTGCAGTAAAACCTTCTAGGCTCCAGCAGGGTTGTAGTCAAGTCAATCACAAGTCCACCACAAGTCACAAGCTATTCAAATGAACTCCAAAAAAGGCATTCATTTGTGCGTGTTCATCCTTTGCTTCCTGTTACTGGACTCGACTACAACCCTGGGCTCCAGTGGTGAATCAGTTGACTTCCCATGCTAAAGCCCCATACATCGGCTGGCTTTTTGTCTCTGTTGTGTAGATATTATCAATGTATCCAATATTTGTACATGTATGAATTGATTATTTATAGAAATATTTATTTTCCTATGTTCTAAATTTTTGTGCATATTAATTGTACATGCTTTTTTGTACATAATGCAATAGATTTCTTTTTTACACAGCTCGATAAATTTGAATAGATGCAGATGCAGAAAAGGAAACCAGTAAATTAGATTTTAAGAGATGTTTTGGAGAACTTGATTGTATTGCTCAATTTGGCACAGTTCCACTAAAACGTACAGTCAATTTGTATAACAAGGTCCTTCTGGCTTCACTAATTCCCTTGTTATGACCGGAGCATTGTATTATCAGTATGCAAAATGAAGGGTGTGTTTGTTTAGTCGCAGATCCAAATCTAGATCCCAAGATTTGTCACTGCATAGAAACGAACAAAACTGCTTTCAATGAGGATCTCGAGTCATGTGAATAGCCATTTATAATACCAAACTTCACCCATAACATTCAGGCTAGCGTTAATATATTGAGATGACACTGTTTACCCACACAAAAATCTCTGCAATGTTTACGTCACCATTCTGGATTTTGCGCAGAGCCACCTCTCGATCAGGATCTATGTGGATTTGGATCCGTCTGAAACAAACACGCCCTAAGAGAAACCAAAACCTGGGACTCAAGAATTCTTTGTTAACAGTGTGCTTTGTGAGGCTTTGTCCGAGTTATTTGGTCTACCTATACACCAATCCGGTAACTAAGATCTCCTCCCTGCATATCCGCCATAGCTGGGGGGCGTCCAGTGCATGGGCTGTGCGTTTTGTGTTGCTGTAGAACGAAAAGCGCTCATCCATTACATGCACGAACGAGCCTCCTTCGCGTACACGCGACGCGCCCGCCTTCGCGCGCACACAACCCTACAAAGACGCGCAACTTGTTCGATGTAAACAAATGCAGCTTCAGCAACAACAAAAACATACAGTTCATTCAGTGGAAGCCCCCCCAGCTATGGCGGATGTACAGGGAAGAAGACCTTATTACCGGATTGGTGTATAATGCGTGTGTAATTTCAAGACGTAACCATATACACTACTTACAATAAGTTAGGGATATTGTGGGGTGTACGCAGATATTTTATTGAGGGTTTGCATATGATTAAACAATAGACCTTTATCACGGTGCGACCATCTTCCTTTTTCTCCTATTAAAATTAATGTAACCAAAGCGAGGCTTGCAGAAAAAAATTGTTTGGTCCCGTTTTGAAATTGTTTGTGTGCATCACAATGGCACAGGCACTGCGCGATCAAGAGAATGTACAGCATGCAGACGCAATGATCGTGCACAACACGTACTATGGGGAACAAGACGATAAAGGTCTATTGTATCTGCATGACAGACACACCTTGTCACAGGAATGAAAACAGTCATTTAAAAAAAAAAATCTAACCACACCAATATCTGTAACTTATTGTGAGTAGTGTAATTTTGGATGCAGCCCAAGTAAGTTGAAGAAGTGTATTTTCTACTTCTGCATTCGCTCTTTGCATGGTTCCGCCATATTGGTTACAACAGTAAGGTTCTACATGCAAGAACAATGAATTCCTTGCATTGTTGCCAGGAAAGCCTTGTTTTGAATGCGACTGTTCAAGTGGTGAATTGCAGTTCCTTGTTAATGCTACACTTGCATCCAATATGACCAATTTTTCTATTGATCACGTTCAGACGCCATCTTCGTAGGAAAAAATGCTACTGTGTATTAAATGCCATTAAGTATGCGCACGCACATGCTGAAACATGTTCCAAACACGTGTGCGTGTTGCTCTAAATTTGTTCGCAACCGAAACGCGTCACAAAAAAATACGCTCAAAATCATTATGCACGTGGCAATTTGTAGGAAGTGATGTCATTTGAACGTGATCAATTCAATACAGGCGAATTATGCATAAACCCATATGAATTCAAAGCATAGTTTGGTGCTGAAAATCAAATCAACCCACCAGTTTTAAACAGTTTATTATTAAACATGTCATCAGCAGGAAAAATGGACATGTATGCTACAACTTTAATTCATGGCTTTCTCGACAATGCATAGTTCCGACCTGTCAATCAACCGAACCCGCCGATCAATCACAACAGAGCTAGCAGATATCACAACAGAGCTAGCAGATATCACTGACATAGGTCAAAGTGCACTGTCTCACAACAACATGATCACGCGATATGTTCTGCCGGCCCCATACAATTTGTACAGTGTTGTATGCGATGATCCGGGTGAATTTTTGGTTTCAAGGCCGCTCGTTTCGTTGTTCAAAGGTACGAAAGCATGTATGTCATGCTATGACTTCCCTGTATTACTGGCCCTTTAGTCTGTGTGTTCTAAGATAACTGTCGACCCTGAAACATGAATACCTTCGAGTTTCCTCCAATGAATCTGTGCTTTCCGTTGAAAGTCCCATTGCTTTGTGCGTAGTGTGTCGCCATTTTTGACGAAAGCGTGTGAGCCATAGCAACAATAGATGGACCAGCTCTAACTTATTGTTGGGAAGGCTAAACATTTATGCCACATCAGCCACTTAAGCAATGTTGTAAAACTGAACCCTTTTTCGCACGAACTGATTTTGGTCAACTGTTTTATATAAATAAGTGTAAAAAGTAAGCTGCATTTGCTACCAGTTGCGAAACAAATTGTAAATACCTTAGTATTTGATATTTGTCGTAAAAAATTACGTAAAAATGTACGGCCAATTAAACTGTCTTGTCAATTAATGTGTTACAGCATAAAGTTAATGATTAATGTTGTATTATGTATGAATGGTTTTGTGCTTGAATTTTATGCACGTCTTGCCAATTTGTTTTTATTATTTTTTTTGTATAATGTAAACTGATGAAAAACAAAACAAATGCAGGCATGTCGTATATGTCAGTAAAACAAGTCACAAGAAACGAATATCACTTGTTATTGAGCCTGTTTATTGGTAGTGTTTGGCATCGAAACCGTTGCATGGGAATTTTGTCATTTTTTTCTTGAGGTTGGCTACAAAAATTGTGGAACTATCACATTTATTTTGCCGAGTAGGCAAATTAAATCAATTCAGACAATGATTCTACACTTTCAATGAAATGAGAATGACTATGACCCCGTTCTCACCAGAAAAATCATTGTAAGTTAATGAAGCGTGCGTTCACATCTCACTTAACGAAGGTTAAACAAAAATCGAACAAAGAGCAGTACCTGTCACATTAGACAACTGCTAGCGAAGATCGAATGAAGCTGTGTGAAACCAGCATCTATTTATGAGTCAAATCGCTTCGTCGAATGAAAGGAGCGTTCACATTACAAATTTGCTTCGTCAAATGAAGCTATTTGCTTCGTCGAATGAAGAGGTGTGCGTTGACATCAGGAAAACGAAGTGATTTCTCTAATGAGAACGGGGTCATTGTAATTTGAACCCAAGACCTCCGACTCATCAGGCAGATGGTCTACCAACTGAGCTATCAGGCAGTGGTATTTCTCCCCTCAGTTATCCCTAAGAAACAAACTTTTCTTGTCCAAAACTAGTGTCTAAAGTCATTGATAAACATGATTGGCTTGAAGATCTTCACGGCTAGTAATGATACACCCATTCAGCCAATTAGCATGTCTGATGGGACACCATTCTTGGCTAAACAGAAATATGCCTAATGTGATTGGTCAGGAGATCATCATTGATGTAGTGATCCATCCGCGCAGCCAATTAGCATCACTGTCTCTTCGCTGTTGGTGTGTTAACATATCAATAACATGATTGGTCAGGAGATCCTGAAGGCATGTAATGATCTATCCATGCAACCAATCAGCACCTCTCTCTTTCTCCGCTCTTGTCCAAATCGAGTGTTACCTCATCAATTACATGATTGGTCAGGAGATCTTCAAGGCATGTAATGATCCATCCATGCAGCCAATCAGGAGCCCTGTCTCATCACTCTTTTCCATATTGGTGACAGCCACTGAGTTGATCCATGCAGATGCTTCATATTCGTTCAGTGGCTGGGAGGAGACAAAGGAGATATGGGCAAGGATATCATTCAACTATGCTTTAGGACTACAAAAGGGGAATTCACAAAATTCGGACACATTTTTAAACACGTGTTCTTCAAGCATTAGGTGTGTTAGGTGTGTTAGGTAACTGTAACGCACTCTAAGATCCCAGAGCATTCTTTCGTGAAGAGTAAGGGGAATCCCGGTGTCTCTGGCCATTTCTATTTCTAATTCTAAATGGGTTTCCTCACACTTGCGAGTGACAGTGCAATGAGCACTATTGAGGAATCCTTGGTATGAATACCAGAAAGAAATAATAATAATAATAATGTCCGAGTCTCCTCGCTGGACCAATTGCACAACATAATGTATGGAAGGCCAATATGATTTTTCTCTCATTCCATCTTTGGTGATTCCAATGGTGATTAGGCACCATACCGGATATTGCATTGGATGTCATCAGTGTTTAATGCCAATAATCTGGGGCCAATTTCATAAAACATGTTACGCTTAATCAAACATTTTGGATTGAGCATAGCATGAATTTTCACTTAAGCAAGGGCCTGTTTCATAAAGCTGGTTGTTCTAAGCGCGTGAAGAGAGTGCGCGCGCAGCGCTGTCGTCTGTTTTGTTCGAATGCGTTAGTCAGCTGCTTTACTCGTGTCAACGTCAAAATTTTCAAGTACAGTCATCGGTAATGTTTCCATTTTTGAATGATTATCCCTACCACAGAAAACCCTTGCCTGTTGCTGACTGAAATATTTCAACAACAGCTGAAATTTGTGTATCTGTTGGAAAATGTGTCTGGAATTTTGCCGAAAATAGCGAAGAAAAAAGATGGCATCGCATTAGCAAAAATCGGTAGGTTAGCATGCGGTTTGGTTTGCTAGTGCTTAAACAGTTTTATGAAATGGAGAGAGGGCTGCTTAATCAAAAATCGGGTGCTAACATGTTTTATGAAATTGGCCCCTGGTGAGCTGGTGAACCAGTATACGGGAAAGGTATGTGGCAAGCTTCAGGAGAAGGGTGGATTCACACAATCTTTGTCACGCATTACGCACGTATTAAAATCTGATGCGCATCGCTTCACAAAAGTGCAGGGCCCAATTTATAGAACTGTTTAACAGCCCATTTTCCATTAACCGATCGTCAGGCCATTTCATAGGGTGTTTGTTTCATGACAGATCCGAATCTAGATCCCGAGCTGTTTTACTGCGCAGAAACAAACGAAACTGCTCTCAACTAGGATCTGAAGTCACGTGAATTGGATCTGCGCAGATCTGAATCTGGATTCGTCCGAAACAAACACCCCCTTAGACATCGTTAACGGTAAGCAACTAAAAACCTGCCTTAACCGCAGAGCCAAATTTTGCTTAAGATAGTGGCGATTTCCAAGCGCGCGCATGTTTAAGCACGCTGCAGCCGTGAAATAGCCTTAACGTTAGCACAACTTTTCTGCTACAGTAAGCACACATTTTCAGCTAGCGCTTAAGCAGCTCTATGAAATTGGGCCCAGAACAGAAGGAATTTGGAGTGAAATGATGAATGCACTGAAAACCACAGACTTAACTTGGGAGGCAAGCCTTTTTGTGATTCAGTGATTTTGAGTGCATCAGGTGACCTACGTCAAATTTACACACATAAATGCGGGAAAAAGATTCAGTGTTAATTAACCCTCTATTGATTGCTTTCGATGACGTAGAACATCCGGGAATGTGTGGTGGTCAACAGTCACGCGCGTACACGCGCGCGCCAATAGACGCACATGAACACGCGTAAAAAATACTCACCAGCGTATTTTCATTCGAAGATGCCGCACGCGGGCGTTGTGATACGTTCAAATTATTGAGCATGCACTCGGCTTGTAATAACGAAAGTGCTTTTACTTTATCTTTCTCGATACAACAGCCATGGCGCAACAACATAAAGCAAGTTCAAGCAACAGAGGTAAGTGCAACCAATGCGCTTTTCTTGCTCTTTTTGCCGGTTATTACTCGAGCCACGTGGGTCATGAAAAATGCCCACCAAAATGGTGGATGGAAGGGGTGACGTCACCGGAAAGCAATTAATTCTGAAATCACATTTTTACCGTTCTGTTGTGGTAGAGCATGACATTGTTACTGAGCCCAGCACACAACAGGGAGTCTAACTCATCAGGGTGCCCCGTTGCTATGGCAGCAAGGTGCATTATGGGAAGCTGGATATTTGCATATTCGGTTCTGTGTATCTGGAAGTACAATCAAGAAATGAACCTCGGGTTACATGAGCCTTTACATGGCAATTAGCCTTTTAGAAGTATGGCGAAACAAAAGAAGAGGCGCAATTTAATTTGGGTATTTTTTTTTTTTACAATTGTATTTCTTTCCAAAAACATGATTTACATGTTGCAATTATATGAATATAAGTGCAAAGTGAAAAATTGATATACTGTTATATTGGATTTTATACCCACTTCAAAGTGCGCTCTCCTATTGTGTCCGCCATACTTCAAAAAGGCTAATGGGATGATGTGGGGTCAATTTGTATCAAATCATTTAATTGGTTAAACTTGACCATCTCAAATGTTGATCAATGTGTGGATTACACATTGTACTACACTGTACTAGCATTGTGTCGTCACTGCAAACAGATGCGCGTGTCATTTTGTGTCCAGCAGCGCATGTTTTGATTTCAAACATAACATGCACGCCTGTTCGCAGAAACAACACAATGCTAGTGTGGAATCCATACAAACGTACAGTTATAAAAGGAAGAAATGGATTCATGTATACATGGGATCCCACAGCACCAAAAATATTAGATTAATTTGAGCAGTGGTTTAATGTCTAGTCACAGGGGCAGTTGACTCAGAATGTTGCAAAGTATGATCTTTTGGTGAGAAGTTTCATACAACATAATGTAGAAACAACTCTCAAGAGTCAGTATTTGTGGTGCTTGACCTGGGGCCAATTTCATAGAGCTGCTTAAGCATAAAAAATTGCTTAAGCATGAAAAACCTTGCTTGATAAAATGAGGTTACCAGCAAAATGTTCATGTGATTGTCATGGTAATGAAACAGTCCTCTAACACTGGTAATACACTGTTTCTATCACATGAGGATTTCACTGGTAACATTCTCTACTAAGAAATAGTTTTTTGCACTTAAGCAAATTTCTGTGCTTAAACACCTCTATGAAATTGGCCCCAAGTCTTAATTTTTTGCCAATCACATTTGCCTAAAAAAAAAAGTAGACTACCTTTAAAGGAGCATGACCAGAGTTTCTGGAAAATAGTTTTCGATGTAACTTACCAATATTATCAAGTAACTCCCATACACACCTCCCATGTCCCCAAAACCCGAAAACATTCGCGATTTCCAGTAAAAAATTTAACAAAACTATCGTCGGCTTTCAGTGGATAAACGTTGATACTGGAAAATTAGTTTACAAATAATCGGTGGATTTTCGACGATATCCTCGGAAATATGCGGCCTAGAAGCGCGGGAGTTTCAGTTTCGTAATCAGAAAAATATAACGGATGTTATGATATAAAAATCTCATGACCCATAAGAAAAGTCCCGGGGAGTTATGGGTAAAAAAAAGTGATCTGGTCACACTCCTTTAAGGACAATTAATACAGGTATTAAAGTAAAAATATTGCCAAAAGATCCGTTTTCTGCCAAGCAGGATAGCAACTGATGAAAACCCAACAGAGCACCGAGTCTATGCTTCGGACTTGTAACCTACTCACTTGTAATTGACTGAAGCTGGGAAAAAGACAATGCAATATTTACAGTTTTTAGAAATCCATTTAAGTCTATTCACCTTAATTTTGACTTTTATGCCATTTGAAAAAAATGCCATTAGTTACTGGCTCTTTTACTGCGTCTGATATCACTTTTAAAAACCTGGACCGGGCATACCTGGAAGTCCGACATGAGGAGGATGGAGCCATCTTTGCCTCCCAGTGCCACTTGACTAGCTGTTGCTTGGCTAGGTGTCTCAGAGGTTGACAGCTCCTCTTTGGGCAGAAAGTTGCCACAGCACATCTGGAAGAAGCGGAGTGAAATATTGGCTAGTCAAACCTCAAAGGAATTACAGTATTGGTCAACATTTTTAGAACACCTGATGAAAATGAACAAAATTAGGCCCGCTTGAAACGTCGCGCTTATGCCGTGTCGAATTAAATTCAACTTGATTTTTTTTATTTGATTGAAGCCATTTGGCTCGGCAAAATGAATTTGGCACGGCAGAAAAATTTAGCTCGACCGGGTCTGCCGTGTTAACTCAATTTAGTGCGGCACAAGCACGGCTCGGCTTCAAACGTTGTGCTTCTGCCGTGTCGAATTTAATTCCAGTTCAAAGTTGGTCCGCAATTTAGTTCACAACTAGGAATGCGCATGCTCGCAGCGCGTATGTGAGTAAAGAAATAACCAACAAACAAATGCATCAAAATAATAAATATGGCGACGTACAATGGACAGAATGGAAAACGCACGTGTACAACGTCCATGACCGTAGGCCCATTAGCGTGGAAAGACCCATGTGGGAAAAAGTGATGCAAAACAAAACTACAAGATTATCGACGAATCTTTTTGAGTTTTACTGATTAACACAAAAAGGTATTTATGAATGGGAATAAAAGTGGGTTTGACCAGTCTTAAACAATATGTTTAAAACCGGCTAGGGGCCTGGATGAGTGATAAACATTCGTCCAGGCCCCTAGCCGGTTTTAAACGTATGTTTAAGACTGGCCAAACCCACTTTTATTCCCTAATTATAACGAATTTGGCGCACGCGCATTGCTGACGAGTCTGTGCCTTTAAAGTCCCTATGTATATCATTCGCAAGATCCAACTTTTTGCAGATTCGTGGAATAAGAGTGTAAAATATCAAAGGAAGAATGTTGGTAAACTAGCCTGAAGAAATTTTAGCTACTTAGATGCATCAATGCTTCAGAAAACCTTGAAAATCTACATATGGATTTTGTGTACAAGTGAATGGTAAACAAAATCCTGTGCACAGGACTTTTTTAGAAACCCACCTTCGGGTGTCAATTTCCAACATGAAATACCATTTTGGACGGAAATAAATTCATGTGGTGTTTGTTACCATTGCTATCAACACTTTGAGTAAGGTTTTTCTTGTCAACTCATGAAAAACAAAATTGGGTCTTTGCAAATGATACAATGGGCCTTTAAATCTTACCGCTGTTACAACTGTGTGCGTCTGCAGAGTCAGTACAATGGAGCCTTGCTGAATGAAGTGTAGCTTACAGCTGTCATCAGAAGCCAGGATGTAATTACTGGTTTGTCCCGAGGATGTCACAAGCACAGCAGCTAGAAGGCAGCGGACACGAGAGGGCGGCCTTTCAGCCTAAGTTTGGAAGAAAATGAACCAATAAAGTTGAACTTCACTACATGTACAGTGAATCATCAACAAAAGAATACACTACATGTAGGTATATTCTATAAGAAACAGCCGAGGGCCAACAATGACTTAAGGCTACTCAAATGTTCTGCGAAAATTGGCCGATACCTCTACTTTTTAGCAACAACTGACATGATTGGCACAACACGTTCAAGGCACTTACTAATACTATATTACCCTGATTATTATTACGGTACCCTGATCAAGCACCCTGTTTACACTTGATCCCGAGCTCGGGGTCGAACACCGAGCTCGGGATCAGCCCCGGATCACAAACTGAGTGTAAACGCTATCAGGACCAAATTGGCCCCGGATCAGGCCCCGGATCATGCCCCGAGGCTTTGGTCTCGCGTTGGCGGAGGGTTCGATCCCGAGCTTGGGATCAGTTTGCGGTTAGATAAGCAATTAATCTTTACCGCAACCTGCCACATCCGCTCCACATATGCAGCCGTAGCGGGAGAAAAGCCCGCGAAATTCAAGTGGCCTTGTACACTGTACATGCACAACCCATGCACACATTGATCAGTACATGCACACACAGAGCATGACCTTTGACTGCAACTTCTGGCACCGCATTCGAGATCAACTACAGAATGTAAACGCGGCACTCAGGATCATTGCGGTTAACACTGACGCATTCTTATCAGGGGACCAATCTTAATACCGAGCTCGCGACCAGTGTAAACACGGTGATAGGGCTCCATTATATAACTCCATATACCATCTCAGCTCCCTGGGGAGTATACAGCCCTGGCTGCCTATTAGGCACTCAATGGCTAATCAAACACATCAACATTCACTACCCTCTCAGCTGGTACCCATTCATTCCTGGGTATTCAACATTGTCCCAACATTTTAATCTACCATTTGACCGGAAAAACCTTACTCAAATGGAAGACAGAAGTAGTTATAATTATTATATAAAATGAAGCTTTTGCAGATAGTGTGCGTTTCTGATATTGTGCAGCACAGAGGCCCAATCCGATGTGCGTCCACGCTGGACAAAGCACACGCGTACGCGCGTGTCGTGCATCAAGTGAATGCACTGTGCGTGTGTGCGCAACGCGTGCGCGAGTACAGAAACAAAAAATACTGTACAACAGTAACATGCACAATGACATGCAGTTGTAAACGGAAAAGAACTGAAGTTTTCAACACCAAACAGAAATCTTTCAAAACAAAGAAGGTATAAGCTTCATTTTATATAACAATAATAATATTGGATGTTATTTCGGGTGATGTGAGAATATACCGCACTCGTCATGAAAATACCGAACTCACCTTCGGGTCGTTCAGTATTTCCATGACTCGTGCAGTATATTCTCATATTACCCTCAAAGCCATCCGATATTATATAATTATCCAATGCAGTGATTTTGCCCAAGATAATCCTTCTACAAGAGAACAACATTTGAAGATGAATTTATATAAATGTGTGTGTGCACACATTCTTTTATTCAAGGGCGTCCTTGTGTGAACGAAACAAGGCCCCTGACTCCCACTGTATTATGGCTCAGCTTTTTGTGCAGTATGGCAAGGATACCAGCCTTCATAGGACAATGGCTTCACACAATTTCTTGAAATCACAGACAAAGGATTTTATTGTTTTCTCAGGAAGTAGACGAAGCACTGAACTGACACATGTAGATGCGAATCCACATACAACTGTGGACGTCCCTTTGTTCCTCTTTTTTTTGTCCTTACTCTCGTTAGTTTTGTACACGAGCGAATCGCGGACGTTCACTTGGCAATCGCGGACGATATTGTTCCCTTTGTTAAACCTCCCCAAAACGTCCGCGATTGTTTGGGAGAACCCGCGCACACACAGAGGTTGGTTTTTATTATACACATTGTCAATCACACAAAGATAATGCCATTTGTAATAGTTTTCCATTCCTGTAATATATCCTTAATTGCTATAAAAATGAGTTAGTATGACGCACCTGTTGTGATGTTGAATCAAGCCTCAGTTTCCACAGGTTGCTGTATGGACGTAGTGCATGTACTAAGCCTCCAGAATCGCCTGCTATTACACTCACGTTACCAGCTAGAGAGAGTGATAGGAACAAAATACAGTCATGTAATTATTGTATCATTTGTATTTTACAAATTCTGGGAACAACAGTATTACATATATAAAGAAGAACGTTGGTAAAGTAGCTTGCAGAAATTTCAGCTACGTAGGTGCACAAATGCTTCAGAAAACCTTCAATAAAATGCATGATCTGTGTTAAAGGCCCTATGTATCATTCGCAAGATACAACTTTGTGCAGATTTGTTGAATAAGAGTGCAACATATCTAAGAAAGAATGTTGGTAAACTAGCCTGAAGAAATTTTAGCTACATAGATGCATCAGTGCTTCAGAAAACCTTGAAAATCTATATGTGGATTTTGTGTACAAGTGAATAGTACAAAAAGTCCCGTGCACAGGACTTTTTTAGAAACCCACCGTCGGTTGTCAATTTCCAGCATGAAATACCATTTTTGACGGAAATAAATTCATGAGGTGTTTGTTACCATTGCTATCAACACTTTGAGTAAGGTTTTTCTTGTCAACTCATGAAAAACAAAATTGGGTCATTGCAAATGATACAATAGGCCTTTAACCTTTTAAGCACCAATGGTTAAAGAATGGTTAATGGTTAATGGTGAAGAGAATGCTAAAAATGAGTGTGCATGCTCATATTTTTCAAGAAGAATACCCTGGAAACAAAAGACATTGGGTTAAACAAGTGGTACTTATTTGCATTATTGTTATACAAGGAACAAGAAATATATGACCCACTGAAAAGCTGATACAAAAAGCTGCGTGATTCACACAACCTTTTCCACACATTATGCAAATGTAACTTTAACGTGACGGGCATCACTTCAAGAAAAACTCGGTACAGAGAGATTTTGGAGTGAAACAACACATCGACCAAAAAAAAAACCTTGGGTTTTTGTGATTCTGTGATTTTCCGTCATTTCACCCAAAATCTCCTCTCATAGCAACACATGTCAAATTTTTGCACGTAATGTCTGGAAAAAAAAGGCTCAGTGCAGATCCAGCCTTAGTTAATCTGGCCCCAAGGCATGACACAAGATTGGCCCTTATTCTTTTACACAATCCTCAAATAAAATTTGCCAAGCTTTAAGATCTTACTTGCATCCGTATCCACCTGAAGACTGCTTATACTGTGCTCGGACAGACTCTGACGACTCAAGATCTGCCCATTGCAGAAGATGGTCATTGTGCCTCTGGAGTCACCTGCTATCAAGTCAGCAGTGCTGAAGCGAGTTATGTCTGCCAGGACCAGGGACTGGATTGGACCGCCTTTGGTCTCCAGGCAAAGCCGTGGCTGTCAAGACAAACCAAATAAAATAAAAATGTCATCATAAATTAGACTGGGATCAGAGTTTTTTAAAGTTGTGGGAGGGTGAACGAGGCATACTAATTCATTTAAAGGGCCGTGACATGCTAAACAACTTTGTGCCTAAGCTTTGCTTCATAATGACGGATTACTTGTTCAGCAAGACATACTATTGTTCGTTTGGATGTAAAATCAATAAAAGGTGGCCTTTTTCAACTTTGAAGATTTCATTGCAATAAATCACAGACAGAGGGCGCTGTTTTGAGTGCATCACATAAGGAAGACAGAAGGGAAAAGTTAAGAAAAAACATAAGACTTCAAGTTGGACTCGTGGCAAATTGCTGCAGTTTCTACCCCCAGTTTTGTCATGGCTTACAGCAGGCAACATGTAAAACAAACTCAAACAGCCATGGATTACAAAAGTTTCAGGAAAATTGAGAAAAAAGTGGAAATTTTTTGTGCACAGTTGAATGTGTTTTTCCTGTGTTTGCCTCTTGTGACATCGTGACCTTGGTCATGAATATGCATATTTGCATTAGCATAAAAACTAAAAACCTTTGTTTTAACCCCAAAGCAAGCTCCAAATAGGATTTTTATGACTTTAACTAAGTAGAGTGGTTTTAAAGCATAGATTTCATTGATAAAAATCCTAAATAAGGGGCTCTTTAAAGCAGCTTACACATGCATATTTTCAAACCTCAAATCTCATTGGGGGGCACATGTTCGCCGCCTCCTCCTCTTTCTCGTCCCCGGCCACCATTAGCAAATCCACATTTAAAGCCCCAATCCATAATTTGCAGTTACCAAAAATATTCCTTTTTTTCTTTTTCAATAAACAATTGGTTTTTTTCCTGTGCAAAAACCTTTGTGGGAACATTTGTTTAATCATTTGCACATAATTTTTTTCACCATTCCCTCAATACAAAAACCATGCACGGATTTTAAGGATATTCTGTGTGGAAGAAATTGCCAACTGAATGTGCCTTTGTAAAAGAAATATTTTACTACCATGTATTTATTCAACACAAAAACCATGCATGGATTTGCAAGGTTTTCTGAAGTACGACTGCATCTGTGTGGCTTAAATTTCTACAAGGCAGTTTATATAATTTTTTTATAAATATTAGCCACATAGATGCAGTAAAATTCTTTTACAAAGGCACATTCAGTTGGAAAATTCTTCCGCAAATGTATCAACACTTTGTCAAGTTTTTCTTGTCAGCTACCAACATTTTGGGTAACTGCAAATCATGTATTGGGGCTTTACTAGCCCAGGTTGGACGTCGTCTTCATTGCATTACGAGTGACGTCCAGGTTACGATGTCTAAACAGGGGGACTGAAACTTCCACATAATTTTTAAGCTATATTACCTTTTAATGGACGTCGAATTTATGCGCCGAGGCCATGGCCTAGTTCAGTTGCGACGTGCGCACGGCCGGCCGGCACGCGTGCGCGGGACTACGCGCGCAGTGAGAACAAAATAAGCTGAACGTAACTTGGCTGTCTGTATAAATAGTAGGGATTTTTTGTGCACAAATATATAGCAAATTAGCGTGACTTTTTGCCGTTTTCCTCCGGAATATGCAGTTCGGTGATGTGTAGTGGATTTCTAAACCCGGCAATCCCAAAGATTAGGACACATGGAACTTTGTTAGCACATTACCGGCTTCCAGCACAAGGTAGAAATATTGATTTTATTTGTTACAAAAATTTTTCCCCCGTTTTTGGAACTTCATACCCTGGACTCTGTATCCACATGTAGTATGCGGTACGGAGTCCAACCTGGGCTAGGGCTTTACATACTTACTTCTGGTTCATCCATCCCCTGGTTTGAGGCACGTGACTGTGGAATGTCGTACACTCTGATGATGCCATCCTCACAACCCAACACGATGCAGTCAGTTTGTAAGCTGCAGAAAACAAAAATACAATCACCAAACATGAGACGAGAGAAAAATCATACGTATGACCCCATCTGGCCAAATGAGTCGGATGTCGCAGCCGATTTTCTGAAACCATAACCAGAATTCAGTGGTGGATCTAGGCCCATTAACATGAGAAAATACAATGGACATTCTGGACAGTACCTGGGTACTCTCGAGAATTTTCATTGTATTTTCATATTTTAATGATCTTGGATCAACCGGTGATTTTTAGAACAGGTCGAAAAAATGTGACCCCGACTGCGCAATATCCAACTCATTTTGCCAGAACGGGTCACGTATGGTTTTCTTCAGGAATCGAACCCAGGACCTCTGACATTGCAGGCACTATCAGCTGAGCTACAATGTACACTATTCACAATAATACATTCATCTCTACTCACAATAAGTTTAATAGGTATATTGGTATGCCTTGAGCAAGGCACTTAAACACAATTGCTCCATCCTTCGAAAGGGATGTAAAGCCGTTGGTGCAGTGTGTTAGGTAATGCACTTTAAAGATCCCAGAGCATTCTTTCGTAAAGAGCATGCGGATTCCCTGGTGTCTCTGGCCGTTTCTAATTCATCGTTTTCTCCTCATCTTTTTCCTCACACTTGCGAGCGATAGTGCAATGGGCACTTTTGAGGGATCCTTGGTTTCAGTACCAGAAAGAATAATAATAACTGGGCTTACAAAAATACAGAGCAAATTGTACTTTTCACCTAAATGAGGCATTAGATCCAACTGGCAATTTCAAATTTTGGCATGTGTCTTTGTGAAAATGCCCAGGTGCGCTTTTATCAACTCGTTTTTAAATGTCATTACCTGCCAATATTCTTTGCTTGCCAATGTTGGCAATTATCCAGTCGTTAAGCTTTTAATAGCATACCATACACCAATCATAAGTCCATCTACAGGTGCGCTTTCATCAACCTGTTTTTAAATGTCATTACCTGCCAATATTCTTTGCCTGACAATGTTGGCAATTATCCGGCCGGTAATCTTTTAATAGCATACCATACACCAATCATAAGTCCATCTACATGTGCGCTTTCATCAACCTGTTTTTAAATGTCATTACGTGACAATATTCTTTGCTTGCCAATGTTGGCAATTATCCAGCCGTTAAGCTTTTAATAGCATACCATACACCAATTATTTCCATCTACAGGTGCGCTTTCATCAACCTGTTTTTGAATGTCATTACGTGCCAATATTCTTTGCTTGACAATGTTGGCAATTATCCGGCCGGTAAGCTTTTAATAGCATACCATACACCAATCATAAGTCCATCTACAGGTGCGCTTTCATCAACCTGTTTTTAAATGTCATTGTGTACCAATATTCTTTGCTTGACAATGCTGGCAATTATCCGGCCGTTAAGCTTTTAATAGCATACCATACACCAATCATAAGTCCATCTACAGTGGCGCTTTCATCAATCTGTTTTTAAATGTCATTACGTGCCGATATTCTTTGCTTGCCAATGTTGCCAATTACCCGGCTGTTAAACATTTTAATAGCATCCATCTACAGGTGCGCTTTCGTCAAACTGTTTTTAAATGTCATTGCGTGTCAATATTCTTCTTAGCTTTGAATAGCGAACATCAAACATAACCCCACCTGCAGAAGTTGGGATAATGATTGCATTTTTAGTTGTTTACTGTAAAGGAGCGTGTCCAGATCACATTTTTGAGCCCCAATTTTTTTCCATGGGTGTTGAGATTTTGGTACCATATAATTTGTCATATTATGCCATTGTGAAATTTCGTTCTCTCAATCCGTATATTTTCAAGAATATCGTCCAAAAAACATTGATGTTTTGTGAACTAATTTATCCAGTTTCATGAAGCAGGGCAGTAATTACACCAAATTTATTTTTCTAGATATAGGGTCTATGAGAGGACTTGGAATTATAAATGGGTCCTTTTCGGATCTAGAGCCCCTTTTGCCGATCAAGATAATATTTTTCTGCAAATGCCTTTATCTTAGAAAATAGAAGAACTAACTTTAACTTGTTCTAAGAATATAACTTAAGCCCCAAAAAGGATAATAATTAGTTTGACAACATATCTTCATAAAACCCCACTGTACAAATTTCCCATGGGACTTGCATAAGAGGACAGATGCTTTTGGGACATTTTAGACTGTCCTGTTATGTTTTATGGGAAATTTGTGCAGGGAGGTTTTAGAAACGGGGCGCGTTGCGTGCACGCGAAGGGGGCGTGTCGCATGTGTCAGGGACTAGGGTCTTAAAGGTACACACCGGCTTCGTTGGGCTATTTTGAGCTCGAAATTGACCCATACCAGATTCTGAATGCCCTTCCGAAATAAACTGAACATATCCTGAAAAGAAACCACAGAATTTTGCTGTTTGTGAGCAATTTTCAAAAAACAGAGGTCAAGTGACCAAATTCTGGTTCCGAAAAGTCACATGGTCTTGCGAGTTAGTTTTGTGTCCAGTCGCATGAAAGTTTCTTACTGCAGAACTGCACCAAATTCAACTCTGATTTGTCCACAATATTTATAAGTAGTTGACAAAAGAGAGACTATTTATACAGGTATGAAACAAAGTTGAACATAAGTATGAAAATTCAAACAGAAATGTTTGTTTCGAGAGTCCGGAGAATGGGACTCAGCGAGCGCGTGCTAGTATGGCAAACTACGGTGGATCGCCCCGCGCAGCACGGCAAATATCCCGAGTGCACACACGGCAGGTTGGTTAGTGTACATGTACGTTCGTGAAGAAAAAACATTATGCTAACTTCTCCAGAGAAAGCAGAAATTCATAATCGGTCGTCCGGGCTGTTCAGTGAAATCGTGATCAGAAAATTGGAGATATCCCGAGTAGGAAAAGAGCGAATCGTTTGTGACAAAGTCGTGAGGCTCGCACGTAGTTGCAATGGCTGGTAAAGCGTATAACCCGTCTTTTGACCGTTTTTGTTAATTTTGCACTTCTTTAGTAAATTACGGGATATTTTGATGATTTTTTTTCACAACGACCATCAAAAAAGTATTGTCAATGCTGCTACATCACTAAACCATGTAAACAGTAGGCCGGTGTGTACCTTTAAGTACTTTTTCGTGACACCATTATTGGTCAAATCTGTAACCGAAGTTTGCAAGCTTGATGGACCACTGCGTGAAATTGCACTGTAAATCATGCCACCTTTAGTTTCTGTCATTTAATCTGTCAGGCTGATTTCTTTTTGGTGCAGGTCTATTGGGGCTGGTTTTCTTTGTATTTGTGCTAAATATCACGCAAGTCCACCTGTGCAGTGGTGAGATTTTGCGCCCCAACATATCACCAAAATCGGCACACACAATCGGCCGTCAACTACTAGTCTTGATTCAAGACACCAATACGGGCATGACTATACCGGTAGGCATAACAAAGCCCACGCCTATAGTGCGGGACTGCCCTCATGCTCTACTTGCCACTGCTGTTTAATGTCAGTTGATGGCGCCCTGTTTACAGTCTGCTATTGAAGAATAAGATAAAAATATAACGCTTGAATTTAAGACTAACCAAGAAAAAATAACGTGCATGCTTCGTGCCAAGGAAGGCGCTTTGCATCACATCCCAATTTTTGAAGTTGCTGTCTATTCATTTTCATTGACGATACCGCACGTAAATTGGACACATTTTAACAAGCATAAAAAAATGCATTTTATTAAACAAAACACCACCATTATTAAACAGCGAATACTAAATGCCAACTAGTCCGATTTTATTGTATTTGTTCCGATTTTAAAGATAGTATACATGATTGGTAAACTGTTACAAATAGTTTTATCCCCCTGTGTGATTGAAGATATGCATGATTAAAACCAACCTGAGCAAAAACCAGCTCCGTACTTCGTCTAACTTTTGATAAAACAGTCAAAAAAAGTTTGCAGTCATTTCGCCCCAAAACCACTTCGCCCTGAACCATTTCGCCCTGAACCACAGCCTGTGCACGAAGTGGTTTTGAGGAGAAGTATAGCATTTGGTCGATGTAGTGTTTGGACGAAGTTATTTGGGGCGAAATGGCACTCGGGCGAAGTGGTTTGGGGCGAAATGGCACTTGGGCGAAATGGTTTTGGGGCGAATTGAATTTTCGTCTCATGAGACGAAAACTAATTGTTTTCCAGGCCGGCGGCTGCCCAAAACCAGTGCATGTCCGCGCGCGGTGGGTGGCACGCGAAAATCACACTAGTTGGGTTCACTAATCCTCAATCATACACGGAAATAACATAATTGTAACAGTTTCTTATTCTTTAAGAATTATAATCGATCTTTAATGGTGAGAAATTGAATTTGAATATTATAATTGAATTTTATAATTCTGCAATCAAACGTACAACGGTCGAGTTGGTACAACGGTCGAGTTGGTACAACGGTCGAGTTGGTACAACGGTCGAGTTGGTACAACGGTCGAGTTGGTACAACGGTCGAGTTGGTACAACGGTCGAGTTGGTACAACGGTCGAGTTGGTACAACGGTCGAGTTGGTACAACGGTCGAGTTGGTACAACGGTCGAGTTGGTACAACGGTCGAGTTGGTACAACGGTCGAGTTGGTACAACGGTCGAGTTGGTACAACGGTCGAGTTGGTACAACGGTCGAGTTAACTCCTTCGGTCGAGAGCACGACGGTCGAGTCGGTATGACGGTCGAGTTGGTACGACGGTCGAGTTGGCAAACGGTCGAGTTGACCTGAACCCACTGAGTAGGCCGAGAGAGGCTCAGGCTCAGCCGGCAGCTAGCCCAACAAAAACAGCAATGTTTGTTTGGCCTTCCGTTTGCGTGCGACACATAATTAAAGCCACTATAAATCACCTTATTTGATTGATTACCCCTACTTTATCTCACCGGAAAAGCTTTCCAACGACCACATTGTTGAATTTATGCTTGAATTTTGTCTTCCAGAGGACTTCCACGGTTGTTCTTCTGTGCGGCATTTTGTCTTCCAGAGGACTTCCACGGTTGTTCATATGCGCATTAGCTGTCACACTGGGAGCTTTCCGTTGTTCTTATCATTATGCTGTCTACAGAGGGCGCTAAGCAAGTCCTCCAGTAGACGACTCGCGACAGCATTAACGGGCGTTCACACTATCGCGGAAAAATCACACTGTTCCATTGGTTTGTACACAAACTGGTTTGCCGCTTGTGCGCGGCCTATCGCGATGCGCAAAACGTTTTCAGCTGGGTCAAAGTTCAAATTTGTTGAACTTTGACCGCGGTGCGCTGACCTTACCAAAGCGCAGCCAATGAGGTATCAGAGAAACCCAAAGTTACCAGAGTGGAATTTTCTATTTTGGAATAATCGGCGATTGGGGGCTCATGCAATGCGGTGAGCGCAGCGCGAAAGTGTGATTTTTCCGCGATAGTGTGAACGCCCCTTTAGCCCACTTGCGCAACATTAATTTGCGTAAATTGCGCAACATTCTTCCGAAGATATTAAACACGCAAGCTATAGGGCGTGCGCGTTTTGTCAAAAGTTGCGCAAGCTGCGCAATGTTTCGTGAAATCGGCTGCTGTTCGCTCATTCGCAGCTGGGAATGAGCGAAATGCACCTGTGGCATGGCAACGCACCCTAGACCTAAATAACCACAGCACAGTGCACCACAGAAGTTCGTCCGTTTGAGTGCACCTCTTTTTTACACTTTCAGAAAAGGTAGTTATAACTACAGTGCCCTACAGTGTGTATCAGAAAAAAAGTAAACACTCATAAAATTGTAGGCCTAGATAAAATGAAAATTGTACCGGTTTCATGTTTTTATTTAATAACGTCGATCGTCATCATGTTGGGAATTTCACGTCTGACTGAACAAGGGTTAGTTTTGTAAACATGACAAAGCTAGAATTAACTGGCGCATAAAAATGGGAGATCAAGGATCAAGGAGCATGAGAGGTAAGTTTGACATGTCCTACTCCTTTCTTTGCTATCAGCTTTTTAGAAAGTTTATCTAGCCCCTAGCTCAGTCCTCCACGTGACCGTCCTTTTCTGCACACACATTTAACGTTCACACCAATTGCATGGCTAATCACTGCTCTGTTCTGCCTGAGAAAGGTCACTTTGGTTCTTATTCATCTTTCAAGGTCATCCAGTTCCATGGACAGTAACAACAAAATATCCCCACGAAAAAAACCAAGACCAGTGGTGATCTTAAGAGGGCCATTCCCAAGTCCATTTCACAAAATTACCAGACCTAACATCACTGGACTTTTTTATAGGGACATCTGAAGTCCAAGTTTTTGTTACTACCCATGGAACTGGATAACCTGGAGAGACAAATAAGAACCGGCCTTCTCAGGCAAAACAGAGCAGTGATTAGGCGTGCATTTTGGTGTTACAATAATTAAGCGTGCAAATCTGCGTGAAGAAAAAGACAGTCACGTAGATGACCGAGGGGATGAAGCCATAATTTATACCCAGCCATTGCCAACTAGTCCATCACAAGTCTTTCACAAGTCCAGAGCTGATAAAATCACAAGTCTGTGACAAGTCCCGCACAAGTTCGTCACAAGTCCAGGAGTAGTATATAACAACTGGTTCTACACCACTTTTCTATTATTTGAATTTTTTAAATTAATTTTGTTAACTGTTTATTGTTTTGTTTTACTTTTTACTTCTTTTTTTTAATTTCTCTAGATACGCAAAAAAATTCCCCGTCTGCGCGCAGACGGGGAATTCCCTACTCATCCTAGTACTGAAATTAAAATCAAATTAGAAATTAATTTAAAACTCAGTCTTAAAAATATTATCATGTTTGATGGCCACTCGAAGGCACTATATAGTCATAGCACAGTACGTGCGTGTACTTGTACCGAACTCAGTTGCCACAATGAAATTATATTGAAGCATGGACATTTTTTAGAGAGATTTACTTTCGATTTTGCCAATTCAGGCTATGTGTGTATGACATTGAAGGCATACGTCACGCATGCAGCGGAAATTTCCCCGTACATGTGTTCTGCAACTCTCTGTTTTGTGGTAAAATAATATTTTTTACAACTGGTTGACGAAATTTTAGTAACAATAAAAATTAATATACCGTGGAATTAAGCCATTCATTGATGTCTGCCTGCCACGGTCAATGTGTTTACAATATTTGACCTTATACATGTACCGAACTCAGGTGGCGCGGAAAAATTCTATTCAATCTAGCTGACTCATCAATTCCACCGGCACCGGTCATGCGTCACTACTCTAGTGTCCGTGACGTTTATATAATTTAAAATATATATTTTTAGCCATTGTTGGTTGGTTCGCTTCGATTAAAATTGGATTTTGAAAAATTCACTCTATAAAATTTGGTACAGTGAATCATTGCTATTTTTAACTTCATTGATAGCGCTGATGTGAATTGGTTGTGTGCCATTTATTTGCACGAGCTTTGTGAAAAGCAGGGTCGTGTGTAATACCCCAGTCACAATTACCTTGCGATCGGTTTGCGAGTAGTTTGTGACGTATTTCTGGGCATTTTCAGCCGGGGCCCCACGGGACTCCTTGCGGCTGCCGGGTAATTTTTGGGCCGATCGGGCGGGCATCAAGTTACTTTTAACTCGGACTTAAAACCTGGTGCGGCGTTTCGCATCGCAAACTGATCGCCAATAAATCGGTCGATGCCTGGCAGGGCATCGCACACATCGGGCGGGCGCCGGGCCAAATTTTGGACAACCCAGACAATCTATATATCGGCCAGGCGCCGCCTAGACGCCGCTCAGACGCCGGCCGGGCCCCGCCCGACGTCCGGCCGACTTGGCGGAGCCCGGCCGGAAATCGGCCAGACATCGGCCGGGGTATCGCAGTGACATAGGCAGGGCATCGGCAGGACATCAGCCGGACACCGGCCGATAAACGGGCCAAGAATTCGACCCCATTCCGTCATGGCAGCGTGCGGGGCACTTTTAATTGTGACTGTGACCGCCCAATCGCGCGATCTTTCGCCGACCTCTACACGCCGACCGATGCCTATAAATCGCACACGCCGCCCGGCCTCCGCTTTAATTGTGACTTAGGTATAACTGTAGTTTGTTTTTGCTTTTTTAATTTAAGAAAATAACAAATAACAAATAAAATGAATAAAAAACAAGAACAAAAATAATGTAAGCGCATTTTAAATGTTGAAGAAAACTACAACAGTTGGTGTGATGAAGAAATTGAATATTTCTCAAACGAATACAACAAAACACCAGAAGAGATAAAACGACTACGTATCCAGTATAAAAAGATCTTTGGTAAAAGTCCATTATACCACCATTAAGGGAAGAGAACAAGAAATTGACTGTGATAATTGCGGTCACTCCGTATTTCACGATACGATTAGCGGAATACACTATTGTAAATTTTGTTTATTAGTTTTTGAAATATATGACGATTTTACGGTTGAAAATATCAGAGGTAAAGATAATCAAGCTTTGTTTACAATAAACAAAAACTTCAAACTAAGACAATTTTAGACGACCTTAAAATAGATTTAAGTACCGACGATCGTTGCACCGTAGAATTTAAATACAAAGAAATTATGGGTGATACAATTTCGAGAGGTGAGCCTGAGAGATCCATCGTTGCGGCGTGTTACTTTCACGCGGTAAAAGACATATCGTTAAAACAAGTCAAAGATTTATTTAAAATAAGCCAAAAACATTTTGACGGCGGTTTGAAAAAATACGAAACAGTGTTTTAATTTAGGGGTGGGGCTGTGGGAATCGAACTATAAGGCGGTTGGTAATAATCCACCGACTTCGCCAATTCTTTTAATAAGGGATTTGTTTTCTTCTTCCACTCTTTCTTGGACGCGTTTCTGAATTTCCTGTTCAATGTCCGCATTATTTTTTAATTTCCTGATAATTTAGATATAATTTTCGTTAAATTTCTTTAACTCAGACGTAATCAATACAAATTCTTCATGAGATATATCACCGTCATCGATTGCTTGTGAGAGACATATTCGTCTATGGTATTCAGCTTGGAATCTGCCAAAACTCTAATTTGGTCGTGTTTTTTACACTTAACCGACATACGTTTCGATACATGCCTCAGGATAACGCACATACCGAATGCTCCGATGCACATTCCTTCCATGACCAGTCCTATTGGAGTGGTTATTGCTCCTAAAATTGCGGGAATACCAAGTGCCCCCGAGATTTTTACGTAGTTAATCGCGGTGACGAGCCTTTTAGTTTTTTTTATAGGAAGATTCGCGTTTCCCGCGTTCATTCAATATCTGGGATTTAATATCTTCAATCTTTTTTAGTCTGTACAATTTATCCTCATTACTTAACTCGAGCTTTGGTCCAGTAAATTCCGGGTAAATATTTGCGGCCATGTTTAGTTTTAATATATAAACTTTTTAAATAATCTCAAACTCAATCAATACGCCCGCGCCCATATTGTCGACGATTTCTCCTCTTTCGTTTCGGATAGAAAGTGTCAGTTTATCGATCTTACCGTTTTCTAGTTTTTTGGTAGTGCAGTGGCTAGATTGAACGTATGTATTTTCTTCCTACGTTCCTAAGTCAGAAAATTAATTTCTTTTCTATATCTTCCTCATGTGGAGGAATTCAAGACCACAATTAAATGAAAAAGACAAGAAACTATTTTTGGTGAACAATTGGATGGGCGGAGCACGGGAACTCGCTTAGTTTATTCTACACAAATAGAACATATATACACTGGATCTGCTTAGATCCATTGGAATATTACATGCTGACTAGTCCATTTCTTCCAGTAAAAAAGGAACAATACAAGTGATTGACAAGGAATAAAGGTCGTCTCATGATCAAGCTTAATGTAAGCATTTCGAGCTTTATCCGTGTATAGATGTAGAACGGTATGATGTGGGTTGTTAAGTTCTGGCTTTTGTCACGTGAGAAACTTGTCGAAGGGCGCCGGGTTTGCTTTACGACAGATCCGAATCCAGATCCAGAGTTATTTTATGCGCAGAAACAAACGTAACTGCTTTCGACTAGGAATTTGGATCTGCGCAGATCTGGGTCCGTCCGAAACAAACTCGCCCCAAGTTGATCAGTTTTGGATCTGTCAGATTGTGTGCGCATTTAACAGCTGCTGTCAGTGCGTTGGCTGCTGACGCGCGGGAAAGCCATGATGCCTGGCTAGAGTCAAGCTCCCAGCGCTTCCACGTCGCTGCGTAGAGTCGGCTTTGACGGACAGCAGCAAAGTCGGCAGGACGAATTGGTAGCGAGGTCGCGTAAAGTGGGATCTTCTAAGGATGTTATGGTTGTGTTCCAGCATTCTGCCAAGAAAAACAAGAATAAACGAGCCAAAATCCGTACGAATTTACGCCAAAAAGCGTAGGAAAGCTAAAGTTTCCAATGAGTTATTACAAACAATTTACTCAATTGCGTAAAAAGCAGAAACACTGCTTTTCGAATACTCCCGCCTGACACAAAATTTGCTCTATAAATTGTTGTTTGTTGTTTGTTTTGTTTTGTTATATCCAAACTAATTGGATAATATAAAATTATTCGAAAATTAAAATTATAGTCAATTTCGAAAGCAGGGCGAACGGTGTCAGTCCAGCATTTTTGCTGGCGCTCGGAGGCCACGAAAAACCCCTTATTTTTTAAGAGGAAACGTGGGTGCATTCTAGGACACCGCTCGGAGGTGCACTCCCTGCTCCCTGCAATGTTGGTTGTTTGGTTTAAATTGTTTATTTTTTAAAGGGTAGTTTGGGCGGGAGGGAAAGCGAGGTTCGAATGCTCAACCGAGAAGAAAGGCATTGGTGCAATGCTATAGCTTTTATAGAGAAAAGCTTTGGAGCGTAACGAAGTTGTTACGCAACGGCTCTATTGAGCCGCACCTGTCCTTCGATAACGAAAAGAAATAGCATTTTCTTCCTACGTTTCTACGTCAGAAAATTAATTTCTTTTCTATATCTTCCTCATGTGGAGGAATTCAAGACCACAATTAAATGAAAAAGACAAGAATTTTTTTTTGGTGAACAATTGGATGGGCGGAGCACGGGAACTCGCCGGCAATGAGAGACGTCAAAGACAGGTCAGTGCGTCACTGGGAGTGAATCGCTCAGCCGACAAATTGGCTAATATCGACACCAAACGGTCTTTATTTGGTCCACAGATTAATTCAAGGTTAACAAAATCAACTTGTGGTCCGAAAGGGCCGGGGTAGAAGGCTATACAAATCAGCCAGACGAAGGTGAATAGCGTCTAAAACCATATCATGCATAGCAAACTTACTCGTAAGCTAAAAATCACTGAACCTTTTCCGAAACTGTCGGCTATTGCAAATGCGACTTTGCACTTGCTCAGTGAATAGTTAGAGTCAATGTCCGAGCAGCAAACCCACGTCGACATTCGCTGTCTATTTGGAAATGTAATGAATCAGTGTCCGTGAAGCTTGGCAACTTGGCGTTTCGTTGAATTGTGAATTGGAGCCTAGTGAAGATGGGGAAACGGTTATTCTCATAAGTTGCCAGGCTCGAATTTTACCATGCAAATAGACAGCCGAAGTGTGACGTGGGTTGCCATGGCAATTGACTCTAAACTATCATGGCCGTCGGCAAAAGTCCATTGCAAAAGCGCAGGGAAACGGTTCAGTGATTTTTAGTTCAGAGCCAATTGCCTAGGCAACCAACAAAAGGTGACGTATTCACTTCGGTAGTCTATGGACACCATCTGGACAATGTTGGACCAAAAGTGTGACGAGGGCCATTTCGGAACAACAACAGTTCTCTGTACCTTGCTCTCCTCCAAGCGTTTGACAACCTGAACGATGAGGGAGCCAGGTGGGCAAAAATAATTGTTGCCTCTAGACCAAATTTGGCAAAAGGTATCGAATCCGGATAACCCTTACACCAGAATTTGGCGTTGAAAACGGGCAGTTTTGTTTTATGTGGTGACGCAAAACGGTCGACCGTATGTGGGCCCCCACAAAGAATCGATTATAGAGAAAGAATGATCATCGATAACCCAATTATCATAATCATTAAATTTACTGATTTTGTCAGCAATTTTATTCTCATTCCTAGCGAGCCATTCTGGCATAATGATAATGTCTTGCGACTGACACAAAGAAAAAATGTCAGCGGCTAAGCGATGCAAATCTAGCTGAACACTGCCGTGTTTGGGAATTGCTGGTACGTTCGTGTTTCCGTGAACCATTTGAGTATGCTGGCATTGTTATTTTTGGGGCTAAAGGGGGTGGTGGTGGGGTTAGCGGGGGGGGGGGGGGGTGTAGACAAAGGGGATCTTGTAACCATGAATTATGGTATCAATAGCCAAAAGGTTTGCTTTCAACTGCTCGGACCAATATAAGAAACAAGGTTATAGCTTTTATAGAGAAAAGCTTTGGAGCGTAACGAAGTTGTTACGCAACGGATCTATTGAGCCGCACCTGTCGTTCGATAACGAAAAGAAATAGCATAATCCCCCGGTCGCTGGTCTTGTGTCTTGTTGATCCTTTATGTTGATGAGTTTAAAGAGGTTTGTGTCGTATTTACCTTCGTAGATGATGTTAGGAGTCAGTTTTACCTTGGGTAAATTCAACAGTCGGGAAACTTCTTTACGAAGTTTTAGATTGAGGTCATTTACCGTCAGCGTAACCCGTTTAGAATATCGATGCACTTTGAAAGAGACGCCGGGAATCAAGTTTAAAAGGAATTCGAACCAATCGAAATTGTAATATCCCGGCGGTATGATTATGCTTCCTCTTTCATTGCTGGTAACGATTGCGTGAGACGTTCAGGGTGAAGTCTATACTTATCATCGGTCTGCTAAAACCCGTGAGAAAAAGACGTTCGTCTATTTCGGTTTCTGTACCTAGCAATTAAAGCGTCTTCTCTTCTTTCGATATCTTCTAGGGCCAATCGTTTACCTTCTTTTTCTGCCGCTGCCGCTACCAATTTCGTCCTATCGGGATTTTCAGAATCTCGTTGCAAGTTTTTAATCCTCTCATTCACTGCCTCTATTGCATCTTGTAGCCTGCCTTCTTTCCACTCTTGTATTATCTCGTCCTTGACTCGACTAACCCTATCGTAGTGTGTCTCTTCAGTTCGAGCGGGAGCGCCCTCTATTACCGTGTCCCATTCAATTTCGGTGTTGTTTAATATTGAAAAACCCAGCGTTGAACACCACTTGTTTAACTCGCAAAGATCTTTTACCGTCTAGGTTCTCGACCACTTTGTCCAATTTGAAAGTCTGCTCATTTTGAGTCAAGTTAAATGGCCTGTGACATGCTAAACAACTTTGTGCCTAAGCTTTGCTTCATAATGACGGATTACTTGTTCAGCAAGACATACTATTGTTCGTTTAGATGTAAAATCAATAAAATGTGGCCTTTTTCAACTTTGAAGACTTCATTGCAATAAATCACAGACAGAGGGCGCTGTTTTGAGTGCATCACATAAGGAAGACAGAAGGGAAAAGTTAAGAAAAAACATAATACTTCAAGTTGGACTTGTGGCAAATTGCTGCAGTTTCTACCCCCAGTTTTGTCATGGCTTACAGCAGGCAACATGTAAAACAAACTCAAACAGCATGGATTACAAAAGTTTCAGGAAAATTGAGAAAAAAAGTGGAATCTTTTGTGCACAGTTGAATGTGATTTTCCTGTATTTGCCTCTTGTGACGTCGTGACCTTGGTCATGAATATGCATATTCTCATTAGCATAAAACCAAAAACCTTTGTTTTAACCCCCAAAGCAAGCTCCAAATAGGATTTTTATGACTTTAACTGAGTAGAGTGGTTTTAAAGCATATATTTCATTGATAAAAATCCTAAATAAGGGGCCCTTTAAACAGCTAGAATCCCCCCATCCACATTTTTTTAGTTTTCCTGTTTATCATGGAGGTTTGTGTTTCTACAACGCGATTACAACGTGTTTTCCGCCAAAAACCGACAGTATTTGTTTAAAACGCAATTCAGTTCCGAAATTCTGAAACGCTCGAGGTCATTTGGTTTGTTTACAAACAGGGGCGATACGTCATCCTGAGAAACACACAAAACGGCATGTGCAGTATTGAATGGAAAGTTCATCATGCCTGTTTTGTCCTTGTAATTCAAAATACAAACGTGAAAACACCTGATGTAAAACGACAATAATCTACTATTACATGTTTGAAATTGGCACACGGTATATGCACATCGGCCGGTACAAGTTAGAATGAGCGACTCATTTTTCTCTCTCTTCGTAATAAAAAAGGATCTTAGCTTCTGCTCTTTTTTTTCATGATGTCTAGTAAAACATACAACCACGCAACTATACTGGGCATATCTCTGGCTTTTTGGACCAAAACAATTCTTCAAAAAAACATTATCTAACAGAGACGGTTTTCCAAGTTTTTTGCGTGTAAACGTATGGAGCTAACAATCGTGTTGATTTTTCTTTCTCAGGATTGCGTCACGGGGTCACGCGCATATCATGAATACCTAATGAGCGTTTTAGAAATGGCGACAATCTCATTTTCGAAAAGCGCACTTTTGCTTGCAATTTATCCACTTAAAACCGACAAATAAAAAATAATAAAAATCCACGTCGGCAAGAGGGATGTTTGGACTATCGAAAAAAGCCTAAATGCTGGATTTTCGTCAAGGGGGATTCTTCCTCTTTAAATGAATGCGTGATAACCATTTTATTTAAAGGTATTTATATTAAAGAGCAACATGAATCGGCTAGAAATTACGGTGAATAAAGAAAACACGTTTATATCAGACTTTCCCGATTTGACATCGAAATACAAACTACCCATGCAGGTGACGACGGATGAGGTGGTTGACCGTTGGAATTCTGACCCTATGATGTTTTACCAGAATCAGTTTAATTTTGCGGTGTGCTGCGCCGCCAACGGATGCGGCGTTGGTTCAGACCTTTTAAATTCGAGAAACAAATTCGTTTCGTCAATATTTAATTTTCACCTGTATTTTACGGTCAGAAAGATACTTTACGAAATGGTCGTGCCCATACCGGGAGACAACATCTTTAACGAAGTAAACAACAAACTCGCACTTTCAAACAGGTTCGAGATCGGTACTCAAACGGGTTGGGGACCGCCTATTACGGCGGAGGGATTGCGCCGCGGCGAGATTACGACCGTCCTAGCTCACACGGAGGTTCTGGGGGTAGCGCGTTTTGGCCCTTGACTACCAAAGAGCCTCATCCACCGCACCCCAACAATCTTCTTCCTGATGCTTTACACCAGTTGCACAAATCCATCATTACTCCACCAGATCTTCAAAAGACATGTTTCTTCCATTCACTCCCTCCCTCTATTCCAGCCGTACTATCAAGTTCTATGGTCCTCGTCTTTGGAACTCCATTCCAACCATGCAGTATCAGGGCATCACCGTCTGTGGGTCGATTTAAAACGTCTTATAAGGAATTTCTTCTCTCAAATTATGTGACATAGTTTACCCACTATTATCATAGTTTATTATCATTTGTTAAACAATAGCAGATTGATAGGTTCAACTTGTTTATTGTTTTTCGACACATAGAGTGGGAAAATATCGTCTTCTTCCGTATATAAACACGTTATATTAATCGCTAGATTGTTCCGTCTTTCTATTCTGGGTATCTGATCTATACGGGGATTGGAAAGTCAACGTCATTAAAATTTAACCAGTCGTTTATATCGTAAATACAAGTCCTGCCTTCGTGAATAAAATAGTCGGCGTTAGCTTTTACGTTTTCTTTTACCTTGTCTTTGTACCCCTAGGGCTGCTCTCAAACACCATGCATCTGATGCATTCCGAGTCTCTGTTTTTAACGTTTTTTTTAAATAATGAGAGTTCTTTTAACTTTCTTCAATCTTCTTCATGATGCATTCGTACTGTTCGCGCAATGTTTGTTTTATTTGATTTTCGTTGCAGTTTCTTTCTCGTCAAATTTTAAAATTACTTTGCTCTTGTCGTATTGCCGAGATATAGTCTCGGCGAGTATATTTAGGTTTAGTTGGTAGTGGAATTTCGTTGTGTTCAACGAAATCCTTAATAATCTGTAATATCCTCTTGCTAAAGGTTTTGTTTGTTCCATATTTATATAGTTTTATTTCTTTATATATTTTCTCATTTTTTTCGAGTTCTATAAAAAGAGATTCTGCGCATCTAGAGAAATTTAAAAAAAAGAAATGAATTAATTTTAAAAATTAATTTTAAAAATTGAAACAATAGAGAAGTGGTGTAGAACCAGTTGTTATATAATGTACTACTCCAGTAACAAGAAGCAAAGGATGAACACCCACAAAAGAATGCCTTTGTTGGAGTTCATTTGAATAGCTTGTGACTTGTGTGCGTGTTTCATACGCGCCGACCAGAGCGAGCCAATAGGCCCAAAAGTGTTTTAGACTGACTGGGCCTTTATCATCTGTTTAAAACTGCCCACGTGGCGTGCTCTCAGCCAATAGGGATGCGTAAACTGTCTAAGCTAGGTATTTATGAATGTCACATTTAAATAATAAAACTTGCACCCTGTCATGGCTGCCGCTGCCGGGGTCTATAGCACAGGTTTGACTGGACTAAAGTTTACTTTATCTTGTGTGGTTTCTTTGCAGCAAGTTCCACATGAAAATGACTGTGTGTCAGCATTACAGCTTGTAAGACGTCCGGCAATAACAGCGTCATTACTTTGCAACAAATAGACTCTACAAACCTAAATGCAGTGTTAGTGAATGTGAGGCATAATGGCATTCGCTTACTCTTTCACACCGTTACGAACCAGGCCGTCTCTCATACCTGCCTGTGTGAACCTGCTCAAAAATGGGTGGCCACACTGCAGAGCCGAACTTCTACCAAAGGTGATGAAATTTGAACAGTCCCACGTGCCCTGCTCCTTTTGCATGGTGGAGCATCATCCGACCGAAACCTCGCACCGCCATGATGTGCTCGTGGCTCACTTTCGAATGGTACCCGTTGTCAACAGCCCGAGGTCCGTTTTCTTCGAAGCCATGTGCATCGATAACGGAAGAGAAGGCGCGGACTTGCCAGAAAAGTTCTGGCATGTGCAATGGAACACGCCAGGCGACTGGGCTATCACGATGTCTATTTTAACTCCCCGTGGTCGCTAAAAGATTACTATGCAGGCATGTCCTGCGAACCCCACAATAAACCCTTAGTACGCACCATTGGTGCTAACATGCTTGGCGTTGTTACCAAGTATCCCAGTTGGCTGAACATGCCTTACCCTGGCCCGGAATTGTTAAATGACACCAGTAATAACACACCAGATGAGAAATTGGCCGAAGCATTGTCCGAGAATTGCTGGTTTGTTAAACGTCTCGGAATAGGCTACGACTACGACGCAACACCATTTTGTGATGTAAAATTGCCAGATTTGGAAAATAAACTATAAGGGAAGACACACAAATCTAACCGCCGGTACCGACAGCGGTTCCGGCAGTTTATTTTTTAGCGATACTGCCTGCACGAAGGGAGGAAGATTGTGGTTTCTCCCTTCGTGCAGGTGGTACCACACAAAAAAATACGTCGGTACGGGCGGTTAGATTTGTGTGTCTTCCCTAATTCCAACTTCAAGAAGTTGTCAGTCAAGTATTTGCATTTGAAACCAAGTTCAAAATTGGATAGCCAAGTCTGTTCTTCATACTGATCTTCAATACTCATTATGATTTGTGAGCCGTTCCATAGGCGCTTGTCACACAGGCCATAAGATAATGCCTAATTTATGCATGTATGTCAAGTAAGGCATTTTTTTTTTCCATACCAAGATTTCTGCATGAGACCACCTATTAAGTAGCCCCCCCCCCCTCCCCCCCCCCCCCCTCCCCCCCCCTATCCGTCTATCACCTAAAGAAGTTTAAGTGAATAAATACTACCGGAAAACAGCATTTTAAATTCCTAAAACATGTGAAATAACCCAATTCTGGCATTTTACAAACTGTTCTGTTGTTTTGTTTTGTTTTGTTTGGGGGGGGGGGGTAGGCCGTGCGAAGAGGGTTAAAAAGGCATTTCATACGAAATTGAGTTATTATTATTATTTATTCGACCACAACATAGTACATACCGGTATACAAACATAGAATATAGAAAAAATACAATTTGAAACAGAGTACATAAATAACGAACGACACACATGAACTCCTTTTGAAAAATTATTGGTCTGATTATGTTTTTCATGCCCCAGGCCCAGGGTGGGGATTTTGACCCATTTAAATAAAAAATATATGTGCATCTGATAGCAAGACGCGCAAGTTTTGCACCCGAGGGTGGGGATTTTTGTCACCTAAATGTATTGTTCCCCAGGGGTGGGGATTTTGTCACGCGAAAAGTGACAATCCCCACCTCTTAGGTGGGGCAGCCCGGGGGGGGGGGGGGGGGGGGGGGGGGGGGGGGGTTAACAATTGGTATGTGCATTATACGTTCGAAGGACATGCATGACATGTTTGTATACGCCCTACACAAAATGCACAATAATCAAAATGAAACATGTAGGCCTACATGTTAACACGTTTTTAGAAAGATTTTCCAACTAACCTTTCGATTCTGGAACACTTGATGAACACTCTGTCATGTAGTTAATCATCCTGAAATCTCAGGGAGTTTCCACTCTGCGAAGCGACGTTACAATAAAGTAAAAGCACTCCATACCTGCTCGCCGCCATCTTCTTAATGGTCATTTCACACGTGCAGAAAATTTAACCAACCCTGTTGTGCATAATCGATTGCCCAATAATTAGGTAGGCTAATATTTGAGAAAATTTGCCCAACAATTGGATCACACATTACCAACTATTGGTAACGGAGACATTGCTCAAATTGTTTTACCCAACAAATTCCAAACATGTTGAAAATTTAACCAACCCTGTTGTGCATAATCGATTGCCCAATAATTAGGCAATATTTGAAAAACAATTGGGAATATTTATGGGAATACTCATTATGATTTGTGAGCCGTTCCATAGGCGCTTGTCACACAGGCCATAAGATAATGCCTAATTTATGCATGTATGTCAAGTAAGGCATTTTTTTTCCATACCAAGATTTCTGCATGAGACCACCTATTAAGTAGCCCCCCCCCCCCACCCCCCCCCCACCCCCCCCCCCCCCCCCCACCCCCCCCCCCCCCCCCCCCCCCCCCCCCACCCCCCCCCCCCCCCTATCCGTCTATCACCTAAAGAAGTTTAAGTGAATAAATACTACCGGAAAACAGCATTTTAAATTCCTAAAACATGTGAAATAACCCAATTCTGGCATTTTACAAACTGTTCTGTTGTTTTGTTATGTTTTGTTTGGGGGGGGGGGGGGTAGGCCGTGCGAAGAGGGTTAAAAAGGCATTTCATACGAAATTGAGTTATTATTATTATTTATTCGACCACAACATAGTACATACCGGTATACAAACATAGAATATAGAAAAAATACAATTTGAAACAGAGTACATAAATAACGAACGACACACATGAACTCCTTGTGAAAAAACAAGCAATGAGGGCATGACATAGCCTGGATATGCTAAAAGGGTTCCCCTAAAAAAAAAAAAAACAAAGGTGACAGTCACACAAAAACAATCATTATGCGGGTCTGGGCGGGCCGCAAAAGCGAATCAAATCATGTTGTTCGGAAGCATGCGAGTAATACTGCTTTTATTGTTCATTCTTGCTGAAACACCATCCACACATGTTTTCCAATAGTTATAGGGCTTTTGGAGTCAGAATTTGCATGGTTGCTAAGGACATTATTATGCCTTAACAGAAGTACAACCTTCTACGCCATTTTTCTCTAAAGCGCTTCTTAACAAAATTGTGCTCTTGGTCATTACCGAAATGGTCATAACTTGGTCAGTTCTTGACGGATTGTATAGTTTTGGGAAGCTTATAATATACTATATCTGATATAGCTCAATTTTTTGTTGTTGCAAGAGCCTACTTTTGGTGGAGTGGCTCACATTTTATTTTCTCTCCTTTGAACAACATAAAGATATTGCTTTTCTTTTGAGAGAAGATAAAAGCAATAGTACAGAGATACAGTATGATCCTGGTTTAAAATCTCTCAAATATTGAAAACAAATTCCACTTCGTCTTGTATCATGGAGGTAGGAAATGCTTGTATCGAGTATTTGAGACACTACCCGACCTAATCATGGGCATTAAAGAACAATACAACTGGCGTATTTTTAACTCACGTTGCTGGAGCAATTTTTACGTTGCTCCATCAACATAACGTTGATGGAGCGGTTTTTATTTGGTGCAGAGGGTACACCGCTGACATCGGCCTATTCCATTACCAAGGAAATTTTAAAAGAACTTAGGGTATAGGGGTGTGTTTATGTATTCTAAGCAGTAGGGGAAGTTGGTAAATTAATACAATGATATTATACAAGGTGTATCATAAAAAAGTAGACACTTCGGAAAAATATTAATAAATGAATACTGTATTGTTTTTTACAAAAGTGGCTCATACATAGTGTGTCCATATACATAGTGTGTCCCACATATACATAGTGTGTCCCACAAAAAAGGAAACTCATCTTATCAGGTAAATTATTTATTAAAAATTATATCCTCAAAAGTATACCGGTATACCTTATTAGAAAGTTCACTGTGACACCAATGTTTGCTCAGAACAGGTGGTTGGTAGTTACAATGGAAGGGAATCTTCATTGAGCATTTTTATTTTTATTTTTCATTTCTTTTATTCAAGTTTATGGACGATAATTGGCATGTAAGAAATGTAATAAAAAAAATGTTTAAAAAAAAAAACTTATTGATTTTCGTCACAGACCTTATTCCTTGCGTCATGGTGTGTACATAAATGGCCCACTTATCCCGAAAATCTGAGATAGCAACTTCAAATTGTCTCTGATAAGTCAAGCATGATGCTACCATCATAATCTCATATCATATGAAAGAAGACGAGATGATCTTCACCTGAACGTACCATTAGGGGAATTAAATATTTGGTTGTTGTGTAATTGGCCTGAAAAGATGGGTTTCCTTTTTTTTTTGTAGGACACACTGTATTGGTCGACAGGTTTTAAGCCTTTATTAAGGAACTGCCAAAATTTGTCAACTTTTTCACGGGTCTACAAATTAAGTGTAGGCAGGGGGGTCGAGGGCTGCATACGACTTTACATGCACTGTAAAATGTTGACATTACAACAGTGCATGACAAAAGAATGTTGATAAGTAGTATTTCAGGGTTGTCTTGAAAAATATTATGCTCTGTAGAACCGTGAAAATGTTGACAACTTTGAACTGCCTCTTATTTTATCACACATGATTCCTGCAAACAGATAAACTAAAAAACCTGTATTAATATTATTATATCATTCATTATTTGGTTGCTTAAATTTGTGGAATTTACTGTAACTAATGTTATCTTTTTCACCTTGTAACAAAAATTGCAATTTGGCTGCGGCAACATCTTTTCAATAATAAAACCAGTCAAATTCACAATTTTTTCTTCACCTTGCAAGGGATTGACTGGTTTATTATATAAAAATAAACTGTAAGGGCTCAAGTTCATTGTGCACATTTTTTCAAATAACTGGGAGTAAATGCCTACAAAGCTCAGAGATGATCACCATTTCACCTTTAAATCCACAATTTGTTTACACCTACTTTTTTTTTTACTTTACAGTTTATATACAGCCTAATAGGGAAAAATACTTAACCACCCATTTTTTGAATAGGTGTTTGGTACTGCAAAATAGGAAAATATAATTACCGGTAAGTAACGACAAACATGCTAAAGCACTATTCGAAATAGAGCAAAACGCAAGAACGGCGTGGTGACGCTATAAGGCTAAAGGCGGAAATTGCGTGTTTAGAATGCTGAGCGTATACTTTCAATAGATAAGGCAAAGCATTGTACTACACATAAAATGCAGTTTACTTTATTTATAAATCACTGGAAAACGCCATGAATCAATGACACTATTTCAGCCCATACTTGCCTGGGACAAATTCTTTACATGTACATTGTACATGTATCATGGCAGCAACTGTGACAACAATGAAGTCCAAGTTATTGTTACTGTCCATGGAACTGGATAACCTGGAGAGACAAATAAGAACCGGCCTTTTTAGGCAGAACAGAGCAGTGATTAGGCGTGCATTTTGGTGTTACACTAAGCGTGCAAATCTGCGTGAAGAAAAAGACGGTCATCTACGAGGGGATGAAGCCATAATTTAGACCCAGCCATTGCCAACTACAGTGAAACTGGTCTATAGAGACTACCCTCGGGTCCTAGATTAAACATGAGACCACTATAGACAGGTGGCCCCTTTAAAAAGTGGCATTTGGGACCAAAGATGGGTGGCCACTACAAACCAGGGTTGTAGTCGAGTCCATCACAAGTCTGTGACAAGTCCCGCACAAGTTCGTCACAAGTCCAGTAACAAGAAGCAAAGGATGAACACCCACAAAAGAATGCCTTTGTTTGAGTTCATTTGAATAGCTTGCGACTTGAATTAAGACCCAGAGACTTGTGGTGGAATTGTGAAGGCTTGTGAGTACTTGTAATGGACTAAAGTTTACTTTATCTTGTGTGGTTTCTTTGTAGCAAGTGCAAATGGCCGTGTGTCAGCATTACAGCTTGGAAGATGTCCGGCAATAACAGCGTCATTACTTTGCAACAAATGGACTCAACAAACCTAAATGCAGTGTTAGCGAATCTAGATGCATAATGGCATTCGCATACTCTTTCGCACCATTACGAACTAGGCCGTTCCTCATACCTGCCTGTGTGAACCTGCTCAGAAATGTGTGGCCACACTGCAGAGCCGAACTTCTACCAAAACTGGTGAAATTGGAGCAGTCCCACGTGCCCTGCTCCTTTTGCATGGTGGAGCATCATCCGACCGAAACCTCGCACCGCCATGATGTGCTCGTGGCTCACTTTCGCATGGTAGCCGTTGTCAACAGCCCGAGGTCCGTTTTCTTTGAAGCCGTGTGCATCGATAACGCGAAGAGAAGGCGCGGACTTGGCAGAAAAGTTATGGCATGTGGAAAGGAACACGCCAGGCGACTGGGCTATCACGATGTCCATTTTAGCTCCGCGTGGTCGCTGAAAGATTACTATGCTGGCATGTCCTACGAACCCCACAATAAACCCTTAGTACGCACAATTGGTGCTAACATGCTTGGCACTACCGAGTATCCCAGTTGGCTGAACATGCCTTACCCTGGCCCGGAATCGTTAAATGACACCAGTAATACCACACCAGAAGAGAAATTGGCAGAATCATTGTCCAAGCATTGCTGGTTTTTTAAACGTCTCGGACTAGGCTACGACTACGACGCAACACCATTTTGTGATGTAAAATTGCCAGATTTGGAAAATAAACTATAAGGGAAGACACAAATCTAACCGCCGGTACCGACAGCGGTTCCGGCAGTTTATTTTTTAGCTGTACCGCCTGCACGAAGGGAGGAAGATTGTGGTTTCTCCCTTCGTGCGGGCGGTACCACTAAAAAAAAACGTCGGTACCGGCGGTTAGATTTGTGTGTCTTCCCTACTTCCAACTTCAAGAAGTTGTCAGTTAAGTATTTGCATTTAAAACCAAGTTCAAAAATGGATAGCCAAGTCTGTTCTTCATACTGATCTTCAATACTCATTATGATTTGTGAGCCGTTCCACTGATAGTAGGCGCTTGTCACACAGGCCATAACTGAGATAATGGATAAAAATTAAATTTATGCATGTATGTCAAGTAAGGCATTTTTTTATCCATACCAAGATTTTTGCACGAGACCACCTATTAAGTAGCACCCCCCTATCCATCTATCACCTAAAGAAGTTTAAGTGAATAAATACTATACCAGAAAACAGCATTTTAAATTCCTAAAACATGTGAAATAACCCAATTCTGGCATTTTTCAAACTGTTCTGTTGTTTTGTTTTGTTTTGTTTGGGGGGGGGTGGTAGGCCGTGCGAAGAGGGTTAAAAAGGCATTGCATACGAAATTGAGTTATTATTATTATTATTTATTCGACCACAACAAAGTACATATACAAACATAGAATATAGAAAAAATACAATTTGAAACAGAGTACATAAATAACGAACGACACACATGAACTCCTTGTGGAAAAACATAGCCTTTTGTTAAGGCTGTGCTTTACAAGCGCCAGTATAGCGCCCTCACAGTGCTCGCGCCATCGATGCGCCTGTATAGCGCCCTCTTCCCGGTGAGCTGAAACCACAGCCTTTTCGCATTTATCCGAATTGTTAACTTTTTCTTTATATTACGCGTGATTTCGCCCGTAAAATAATATGATCGCTGATTGGCTACCGGTGATGTCATCATTGTCTCAAAATATTAAGTCGATAACAAAAGTATGCCTCATCGTTTTTTCATACATTTTAATCGATTATTTGGTGTATTCGTAGCGGTAGTACGTATTCGTTGCACTGGTATCGATACCAGTGGTGCATACGATAACGAAGGTCTTGGCAATCTTGGCAGCAATGCTTAACTTTTTCTTTATTTCTCCCTTGGAAATCCAAGGGAGCCAATCAGTGATTAGGTTGGGACCATAGCGTGAATTATTCATTAGGAAAACGTAAAACAGGTTGATGTGTGTGTAAAATGCCTGCGGGATGTCTGTTGGGTTGATCGAGTCAACAGCCCCAAGTTTTATTTTTGAAGTGTAGGGAAAACTCGGCATCGGGAAAATTTGCGGACAAGCGAGCGCTGCGCCCGGGCCAGGCAACACCGCACGTACTGCCTGCTAGCCTTGTCCAAGGCCGTCTGCAGGTTTTTTTGCTGTACGAGGGAATATTTAGTCTAGCGCATGCAAACTGCACAAGGCATCAAAACGAGCCACTTTGAGATAACGACTTCTGTAGTAAACCCGTACGGCAATACATACTGCGTACTATAGCTGCGTACGGCCTGGTCTAGCTCGATAGACAGCCTTGTGGAGTCTGTAACTTCCGGGTTTAATTATACTTGATGTCAAGTCTGTAACTAGACCGGTTGTTTCGTAAACGGCAGCAGCGTATTCGCGAATGGACTGGGAACAAGTCTAATCGACCTCTAGTTAGTACTATTCATAACAACGACTGTTGCGTGTGGGGATTATAGGCGTCAGACGGACCAAATACGACTGTCTAGAGACTTGACCTCAAGTCTATACAGAGGGCTGCATCAATGGATTCGTATTCCCTTGCATAGGCAAGGTTCGTTTCTTGCTTAAAACGATTAAAATGTAACATCGCAGACTATCTCCGCCCCCGTCTACGCCCACTTTACACTTGCTATGAATAAATAAACATTATTCAACACTACATGTAGGCCGCGCCTAGGGCGTTTTAGTTGTAAATGTTGGAAAGACAGAAACTAAATTTTGTTTGTGGATTTTTCTACATGTTACTGTTTTTTAAGGAGCAAAAGTATAGCTACACATATACAGTTGTAGTCAGAAGTTTACATACAAGTGATACAACTGTGTTAAAACTGATGTGCTTAAACTTGCGTTGTTACCATTTTTGTAACAGTCTTTACTAAAGTCGTGATTTTGTGGAATTCCTCACGTGCTTGCAGTACTTCAAACATAGCTTGCACACCTTGCAATGGTTCGGGTAGTCCTATTTACCATTTTGGGCGATGATGGTAGTGGTGTACATGTATGTAAACTTCTGACTTCAACTGTAGGCATGGTCGAATTGCTGGCAGCAAGGAAATTTGCAAGGCACATTTTCTACCAACGTTTCTGTTGGCTGTAGTGAATTTATTTATATTTTTCTCTGAAAAAAGACAACAAAATGTCGCTGTTAGGTGAGGGGTGGTGCGACCCCAGGGTGGTGGGTTTACTTAATTTTACAATTAAGGATTGACCGTCTTTGACCCAGTAAGAATTCACAAAAATATGCCAAGCATTTGCTCCACAAATTACGTACTTTATTAGGGACTCTATATACAACCAAAATATACCCCGTCTTCCAGGAACATTTTTTTGGGGGGAGGGGGGGGGGGGGGGGGGGGGGGGGGAGCATGGAAAGAAAATATGTTGACAACCTCCAATAATTTGCCATTTTTAACATTTATAATTGGTTACGTATATACAGTGTCCTACAATGTATCTCCAAAAGTATAATTCGAATAAAGTAAAAACGTTAAAGGAAAAAGATTTAACAGCTCTGGTAAACATATTTGATTGCGCTTTTGTTAAAAGCCAGTTGGCCTTCTTCATTTAGATGTTTTAGCCTGAACGCAAAATTGTTGCTTGTATAACAACAGCGCAATAACATATTTTTTACCAAAGCTGTTAAAAGTTTGTCCTTCAACATTTTTACTTTATTCAAATAATTATATATATTTATATAAATTTCATACATACACATTACTGTATAGAATGCCCTATAACTTTTGCAGTAGCAAAACCGATAACCAAGTTTTAATTAGCTTTCAAACCGCTGCTTCTTTATCAGATTTTTATTATCTTCTGCAAGATCTTACAAGGTTCCTGTTTTAACAAAGTAATCTGCAAACTTCCAAGGAACTCTTGTTAACGGGGTTTGACTCTACTTTCCAGCTTACCTTTTATTATCAGCAATGAAAACAAAAACAACCAAGATTAAAGGATTGGGGCCTAAACTAAAAATTCCACTGTGAATGGCAATGTTCTTACATGTTAAACTATAAAGTTTAACATGAAAAAGGCATTGCTTTTAGTTTTCGGTGCAAAATGCTTCCAATAAGTTTAGAGTTATAAATAAATGAAACTTTACAAAAGGAGGGACATTGACTTACAGTTGTAGTCAGAAGTTTACATACAACTGTGTTAAAACTGATGTGCTTAAACTTGCGTTGTTACCATTTTTGTAACAGTCTTTACTAAAGTCGTGATTTTGTGGAATTCCTCACGTGCTTGCAGTACTTAAAACATAGCTTGCACACCTTGGTTCGGGTAGTCCTATTTACCATTTTGGGCGATGATGGTAGTGGTGTACATGTATGTAAACTTCTGACTTCAACTGTATATGTACCAACCAAACCAAGGAATTTTTTGTGATGTCAGCACATTTTCAACCCTACTACAGAAACAAAGTACACGTGCAGGCATAATCTACAAATACACAGGAAATGACATTTTTGATGATTTGTTTACTCTAAAATGTTTTTACTCTGAACGTTTATAAAAGTTTTTAAAAAGGGTGTAAACATCTTAGCATGGTACGATACCATTACACGGATAGAGCACGTTCAATGTTCAGTGACAGAATTAGCAGTTCCAAAGAACATTTGATGTAATCAGTCAATAAATATTTAAAAACCCGTTTGTCGGCTTTGTTAAAATCCTCCCATGGCAGAGTATGGTGGAAAATCTTGAATAGTGCAAAACTCTCTTGTACCGTACATTCTCTATCATGATCCAAGCCACTGCAAGATGCAATTCAACGGATGCAATCCGTCCTTCAGATTACCCCTGTGTGAATAGACAAAATGTACAGAATTTACTGTCTACACTTTGTAGACTCCATTCTAAATATTTCGCCGTTCTCTTTATTGCTGGTTTTGAAAGGTAATGAAATATTTAGGAATTTGACTGTTGATTTATTGATTGTAATTTTACAGGTCAATCTCTTTCAAATCACAAATAATTTTTTTTAAATATCAATTGGCAGGTTTCCAATGGGAAGACCACACGCAGTTGAAAAGTGGAAAATTGCCACAGGCATACAAGATCCCAAATGTCATCGGGTCTGTAGCCTGCACTTTACTCCCGACTCATTCAATAAAAAGGGTCATCTGTTGAAAACAGCAGTTCCTACAGAAAACCTTCAACTGCCTCTGAACTTCAACATCAGCCACACTCAACTGGGATATTTGTCACTAAACCGCTGCGCACTAACATACAATCACCAACAATCGCCAAGAGAGGGCGCCATACACACTACTGGCTCTAGGATTGTTGGTTAGCGCACGGCGGTTAATAGTGACAAATCTCACACAGATACGTCTTGCACCAAGACTACTATAAAAGCGAAACAGAAAATTTTGACACTCCTCTAAGAAAATTCAATACTACAAAAGTCTGCGACGTGTTTTCCTTCTAGATTTTGTATTCTATTTAAAAAAATGTTCGGTCCTCATAAGGTCTATTGCTGATCGTGTTTCACCAACAGAGGGCGCCCTTTTGCAAAGCATTATGGGATTAATAAGGGATCAAAACATCGATGTTTTGATCCCTTATTAATCCATAATCATAACATGCTTTGCAAAAGGGCGCCCTCTGTTGGTGAAACACGATCAGCAATAGACCTTATGCATAATTAATTTCGCCAAAATAATTAGTTTCTCACCAAATTTATCTTTAAACTGGTAAATGTTGCCTGCCTCAACCATGTGTCAACCCACAAGACATCTTCCATATTGATGAGACCGAAATCCAACTCTTAGAGATCTACCGTATTTCAATCTTCCCTGGTTGAGCTGTTTTGCAGACTGGCACCATTCGATATGCTCCACCGACTTTCATCTTGAAATTTGAATCGGTGTACTCCTACTTTCTATATAAAAAAATAATAATAATAAATACATGTACATGTAGATAAATTGAAAATAATCAAGAATAGACCAATGATGCGAAATTAGCGAATTTAGCCGGCAGTCAGTCGATAAAAATAGGAATAAGAGCAACTTACTTTAACATTCCACCAGGGTTAGTTTAAATTAACATTTAAATTGCTTTCAACAAAATCAGAAAACAAGTTTAAAAACAACTTCATCAAGTTACGAACAATAACATACACGACGTACATGTAAAGTACCTACGTCAAACCAACATTCAGAAAATGTTCATCCAGTTCGTTTTAAGCCGAATTTGAGTGCAGTTAAAGCGAGAATTAAATTTGACATGTTTTTTTTCCTTTGTTTAGTTAAGAAAAAATCAACCATTTATTATTAGACTCTTTTCCCTATTTTATTGACTGACTGCTGGCTAAACAGCATAGGTGGGGCGAAGTGGCAATGGGCTGATGGGGCGAAAAGGCGGTGGGGCGAAGTGGAAAGGTTTGTTGATCATCATGTTGTTCTGATCATGGAGGAAGAAACTGTTCTGATATGGGTGCATAATTTTATCAAAGTGCATTATTTCCGACAGAAGTGCAAGTGGGAAGTAGGCCTATCTTAGAAATCGATTATCTACTGATTCCAGGAGGTAGTTTCCTTAAAATCTTTGTTCAACCAAACGAAAACAAAAAACCAGAAGAATGACCAAGAGCTCAAAACATTTCACGTTAAACGTGCATCTAAACAGTCATGACAGTAGGCGTACTTAACCTGTACATGTACGTGCACGTGCCGCTGATCGTTTTTTTTATGGCCATATCGTCGCGGTCGCGATGTCATGATGTGGTTGACATTGTCAGTCCCGCACAAGTTCGTCACAAGTCCAGTAACAAGAAGCAAAGGATGAACACCCACAACAGAATGCCTTTGTTGGAGTCATTTGAATAGCTTGCGACTTGAATTAAAACCCACAGACTTGTGGTGGACTTGTGAAGGCTTGTGAGTACTTGTAATGGACTAAAGTTTACTTTATCTTGTGTGGTTTCTTTGTAGCAAGTTCCCACGTGAAAATGTTGGTGTGTTAGCATTACAGCTTGGAAGATGTCCGGCAATAACAGCGTCATTACTTTGCAACAATTGGACTCTACAAACCTAAATGCAGTGTTAGCGAATGTAGATGCATAATGGCATTCGCATACTCTTTCGCACCATTACGAACTAGGCCGTTCCTTATACCTGCCTGTGTGAACCTGCTCAGAAATGTGTGGCCACACTGCAGAGCCGAACTTCTACCAAAACTGGTGAAATTGGAGCAGTCCCACGTGCCCTGCTCCTTTTGCATGGTGGAGCATCATCCGACCGAAACCTCGCACCGCCATGATGTGCTCGTGGCTCACTTTCGCATGGTAGCCGTTGTCAACAGCCCGAGGTCCGTTTTCTTTGAAGCCGTGTGCATCGATAACGCCAAGAGAAGGCGCGGACTTGGCAGAAAAGTTATGGCATGTGCAAAGGAACACGCCAGGCGACTGGGCTATCACGATGTCCATTTTAGCTCCGCGTGGTCGCTGAAAGATTACTATGCTGGCATGTCCTACGAACCCCACAATAAACCCTTAGTACGCACAATTGGTGCTAACATGCTTGGCACTACCGAGTATCCCAGTTGGCTGAACATGCCTTACCCTGGCCCGGAATCGTTAAATGACACCAGTAAAACAGGTTTATGTGTGTGTAAAATGCCTGCGGGATGTCTGTTGGGTTGATCGAGTCAACAGCCCCAAGTTTTATTTTTGAAGTGTAGGGAAAACTCGGCATCGGGAAAATTTGCGGACAAGCGAGCGCTGCGCCCGGGCCAGGCAACACCGCACGTACTGCCTGCTAGCCTTGTCCAAGGCCGTCTGCAGGTTTTTTTGCTGTACGAGGGAATATTTAGTCTAGCGCATGCAAACTGCACAAGGCATCAAAACGAGCCACTTTGAGATAACGACTTCTGTAGTAAACCCGTACGGCAATACATACTGCGTACTAACTGCGTACGGCCTGGTCTAGCTCGATAGACAGCCTTGTGGAGTCTGTAACTTCCGGGTTTAATTATACTTGATGTCAAGTCTGTAACTAGACCGGTTGTTTCGTAAACGGCAGCAGCGTATTCGCGAATGGACTGGGAACAAGTCTAATCGACCTCTAGTTAGTACTATTCATAACAACGACTGTTGCGTGTGGGGATTATAGGCGTCAGACGGACCAAATACGACTGTCTAGAGACTTGACCTCAAGTCTATACAGAGGGCTGCATCAATGGATTCGTATTCCCTTGCATAGGCAAGGTTCGTTTCTTGCTTAAAACGATTAAAATGTAACATCGCAGACTATCTCCGCCCCCGTCTACGCCCACTTTACACTTGCTATGAATAAATAAACATTATTCAACACTACATGTAGGCCGCGCCTAGGGCGTTTTAGTTGTAAATGTTGGAAAGACAGAAACTAAATTTTGTTTGTGGATTTTTCTACATGTTACTGTTTTTTAAGGAGCAAAAGTATAGCTACACATATACAGTTGTAGTCAGAAGTTTACATACAAGTGATACAACTGTGTTAAAACTGATGTGCTTAAACTTGCGTTGTTACCATTTTTGTAACAGTCTTTACTAAAGTCGTGATTTTGTGGAATTCCTCACGTGCTTGCAGTACTTCAAACATAGCTTGCACACCTTGCAATGGTTCGGGTAGTCCTATTTACCATTTTGGGCGATGATGGTAGTGGTGTACATGTATGTAAACTTCTGACTTCAACTGTAGGCATGGTCGAATTGCTGGCAGCAAGGAAATTTGCAAGGCACATTTTCTACCAACGTTTCTGTTGGCTGTAGTGAATTTATTTATATTTTTCTCTGAAAAAAGACAACAAAATGTCGCTGTTAGGTGAGGGGTGGTGCGACCCCAGGGTGGTGGGTTTACTTAATTTTACAATTAAGGATTGACCGTCTTTGACCCAGTAAGAATTCACAAAAATATGCCAAGCATTTGCTCCACAAATTACGTACTTTATTAGGGACTCTATATACAACCAAAATATACCCCGTCTTCCAGGAACATTTTTTTGGGGGGAGGGGGGGGGGGGGGGGGGGGGGAGCATGGAAAGAAAATATGTTGACAACCTCCAATAATTTGCCATTTTTAACATTTATAATTGGTTACGTATATACAGTGTCCTACAATGTATCTCCAAAAGTATAATTCGAATAAAGTAAAAACGTTAAAGGAAAAAGATTTAACAGCTCTGGTAAACATATTTGATTGCGCTTTTGTTAAAAGCCAGTTGGCCTTCTTCATTTAGATGTTTTAGCCTGAACGCAAAATTGTTGCTTGTATAACAACAGCGCAATAACATATTTTTTACCAAAGCTGTTAAAAGTTTGTCCTTCAACATTTTTACTTTATTCAAATAATTATATATATTTATATAAATTTCATACATACACATTACTGTATAGAATGCCCTATAACTTTTGCAGTAGCAAAACCGATAACCAAGTTTTAATTAGCTTTCAAACCGCTGCTTCTTTATCAGATTTTTATTATCTTCTGCAAGATCTTACAAGGTTCCTGTTTTAACAAAGTAATCTGCAAACTTCCAAGGAACTCTTGTTAACGGGGTTTGACTCTACTTTCCAGCTTACCTTTTATTATCAGCAATGAAAACAAAAACAACCAAGATTAAAGGATTGGGGCCTAAACTAAAAATTCCACTGTGAATGGCAATGTTCTTACATGTTAAACTATAAAGTTTAACATGAAAAAGGCATTGCTTTTAGTTTTCGGTGCAAAATGCTTCCAATAAGTTTAGAGTTATAAATAAATGAAACTTTACAAAAGGAGGGACATTGACTTACAGTTGTAGTCAGAAGTTTACATACAACTGTGTTAAAACTGATGTGCTTAAACTTGCGTTGTTACCATTTTTGTAACAGTCTTTACTAAAGTCGTGATTTTGTGGAATTCCTCACGTGCTTGCAGTACTTAAAACATAGCTTGCACACCTTGGTTCGGGTAGTCCTATTTACCATTTTGGGCGATGATGGTAGTGGTGTACATGTATGTAAACTTCTGACTTCAACTGTATATGTACCAACCAAACCAAGGAATTTTTTGTGATGTCAGCACATTTTCAACCCTACTACAGAAACAAAGTACACGTGCAGGCATAATCTACAAATACACAGGAAATGACATTTTTGATGATTTGTTTACTCTAAAATGTTTTTACTCTGAACGTTTATAAAAGTTTTTAAAAAGGGTGTAAACATCTTAGCATGGTACGATACCATTACACGGATAGAGCACGTTCAATGTTCAGTGACAGAATTAGCAGTTCCAAAGAACATTTGATGTAATCAGTCAATAAATATTTAAAAACCCGTTTGTCGGCTTTGTTAAAATCCTCCCATGGCAGAGTATGGTGGAAAATCTTGAATAGTGCAAAACTCTCTTGTACCGTACATTCTCTATCATGATCCAAGCCACTGCAAGATGCAATTCAACGGATGCAATCCGTCCTTCAGATTACCCCTGTGTGAATAGACAAAATGTACAGAATTTACTGTCTACACTTTGTAGACTCCATTCTAAATATTTCGCCGTTCTCTTTATTGCTGGTTTTGAAAGGTAATGAAATATTTAGGAATTTGACTGTTGATTTATTGATTGTAATTTTACAGGTCAATCTCTTTCAAATCACAAATATTTTTTTTTAAATATCAATTGGCAGGTTTCCAATGGGAAGACCACACGCAGTTGAAAAGTGGAAAATTGCCACAGGCATACAAGATCCCAAATGTCATCGGGTCTGTAGCCTGCACTTTACTCCCGACTCATTCAATAAAAAGGGTCATCTGTTGAAAACAGCAGTTCCTACAGAAAACCTTTAACTGCCTCTGAACTTCAACATCAGCCACACTCAACTGGGATATTTGTCACTAAACCGCTGCGCACTAACATACAATCACCAACAATCGCCAAGAGAGGGCGCCATACACACTACTGGCTCTAGGATTGTTGGTTAGCGCACGGCGGTTAATAGTGACAAATCTCACACAGATACGTCTTGCACCAAGACTACTATAAAAGCGAAACAGAAAATTTTGACACTCCTCTAAGAAAATTCAATACTACAAAAGTCTGCGACGTGTTTTCCTTCTAGATTTTGTATTCTATTTAAAAAAATGTTCGGTCCTCATAAGGTCTATTGCTGATCGTGTTTCACCAACAGAGGGCGCCCTTTTGCAAAGCATTATGGGATTAATAAGGGATCAAAACATCGATGTTTTGATCCCTTATTAATCCATAATCATAACATGCTTTGCAAAAGGGCGCCCTCTGTTGGTGAAACACGATCAGCAATAGACCTTATGCATAATTAATTTCGCCAAAATAATTAGTTTCTCACCAAATTTATCTTTAAACTGGTAAATGTTGCCTGCCTCAACCATGTGTCAACCCACAAGACATCTTCCATATTGATGAGACCGAAATCCAACTCTTAGAGATCTACCGTATTTCAATCTTCCCTGGTTGAGCTGTTTTGCAGACTGGCACCATTCGATATGCTCCACCGACTTTCATCTTGAAATTTGAATCGGTGTACTCCTACTTTCTATATAAAAAAATAATAATAATAAATACATGTACATGTAGATAAATTGAAAATAATCAAGAATAGACCAATGATGCGAAATTCGCGAATTTAGCCGGCAGTCAGTCGATAAAAATAGGAATAAGAGCAACTTACTTTAACATTCCACCAGGGTTAGTTTAAATTAACATTTAAATTGCTTTCAACAAAATCAGAAAACAAGTTTAAAAACAACTTCATCAAGTTACGAACAATAACATACACGACGTACATGTAAAGTACCTACGTCAAACCAACATTCAGAAAATGTTCATCCAGTTCGTTTTAAGCCGAATTTGAGTGCAGTTAAAGCGAGAATTAAATTTGACATGTTTTTTTTCCTTTGTTTAGTTAAGAAAAAATCAACCATTTATTATTAGACTCTTTTCCCTATTTTATTGACTGACTGCTGGCTAAACAGCATAGGTGGGGCGAAGTGGCAATGGGCTGATGGGGCGAAAAGGCGGTGGGGCGAAGTGGAAAGGTTTGTTGATCATCATGTTGTTCTGATCATGGAGGAAGAAACTGTTCTGATATGGGTGCATAATTTTATCAAAGTGCATTATTTCCGACAGAAGTGCAAGTGGGAAGTAGGCCTATCTTAGAAATCGATTATCTACTGATTCCAGGAGGTAGTTTCCTTAAAATCTTTGTTCAACCAAACGAAAACAAAAAACCAGAAGAATGACCAAGAGCTCAAAACATTTCACGTTAAACGTGCATCTAAACAGTCATGACAGTAGGCGTACTTAACCTGTACATGTACGTGCACGTGCCGCTGATCGTTTTTTTTATGGCCATATCGTCGCGGTCGCGATGTCATGATGTGGTTGACATTGTCAGTCCCGCACAAGTTCGTCACAAGTCCAGTAACAAGAAGCAAAGGATGAACACCCACAACAGAATGCCTTTGTTGGAGTCATTTGAATAGCTTGCGACTTGAATTAAAACCCACAGACTTGTGGTGGACTTGTGAAGGCTTGTGAGTACTTGTAATGGACTAAAGTTTACTTTATCTTGTGTGGTTTCTTTGTAGCAAGTTCCCACGTGAAAATGTTGGTGTGTTAGCATTACAGCTTGGAAGATGTCCGGCAATAACAGCGTCATTACTTTGCAACAATTGGACTCTACAAACCTAAATGCAGTGTTAGCGAATGTAGATGCATAATGGCATTCGCATACTCTTTCGCACCATTACGAACTAGGCCGTTCCTTATACCTGCCTGTGTGAACCTGCTCAGAAATGTGTGGCCACACTGCAGAGCCGAACTTCTACCAAAACTGGTGAAATTGGAGCAGTCCCACGTGCCCTGCTCCTTTTGCATGGTGGAGCATCATCCGACCGAAACCTCGCACCGCCATGATGTGCTCGTGGCTCACTTTCGCATGGTAGCCGTTGTCAACAGCCCGAGGTCCGTTTTCTTTGAAGCCGTGTGCATCGATAACGCCAAGAGAAGGCGCGGACTTGGCAGAAAAGTTATGGCATGTGCAAAGGAACACGCCAGGCGACTGGGCTATCAAGATGTCTATTTTAACTCCGCGTGGTCACTGAAAGATTACTATGCTGGCGTGATGTCCTGCGAACCCCACAATAAACCCTTAGTACGCACCATTGGTGCTAACATGCTTGGCGTTGTTACCAAGTATCCCAGTTGGCTGAACATGCCTTACCCTGGCCCGGAATTGTTAAATGACACCAGTAATAACACACCAGATGAGAAATTGGCCGAAGCATTGTCCGAGAATTGCTGGTTTGTTAAACGTCTCGGAATATGCTACGACTACGACGCAACACCATTTTGTGATGTAAAATTGCCAGATTTGGAAAATAAACTATAAGGTAAAGCCCGCCGCACACCTTTGCGATTTACCGGCACATCGGACACCGTACCATCGGATCCGGAAAAATCAAACAAGTTTGATTTGCTCCGGTCTCATAGCGTACGGTCAGACGGCCCGAATTGTTTCAGCGCACACCTTTCCGGTAAGTGGTCCGATGGTCCGATTATCCGGTAAATCGCAAAGGTGTGCGGCGGGCTAAAGACACAAATCTAACCGCCGGTACCGACAGCGGTTCTGGCAGTTTATTTTTTAGCGGTACCGCCTGCACGAAGGGAGGAAGATTGTGGTTTCTCCCTTCGTGCAGGCGGTACCGGCGGTTAGATTTGTGTGTCTTCCCTAATTCCAACTTCAAGAAGTTGTCAGTCAAGTATATATTTGCATTTGAAACCAAGTTTAAAATTGGATAGCCAAGTCTGTTCTTCATACTGATCTCCAATACTCATGATTTGTGAGCCGTTCCACTGATAGTAGGCGCTTGTCACACAGGCCATAACTGAGATAATGGCTAATTTATGCATGCATGTCTGTCAAGTAAGGCATTTTTGTTATCCATACCAAGATTTCTGCATTAGACCACCTATTAAGTAGGCCCCTCATATCCGTCTATCACCTAAATAAGTTTAAGTGAATAAATACTACCAGAAAACAGCATTTTAAATTCCTAAAACATGTGAAATAACCCAATTCTGGCATTTTACAAACTGTTCTGTTGTTTTGTTTTGTTGGGGGTTGGGGTATGCCGTGCGAAGAGGGTTAAAAAGGCATTGCATACGAAATTAAGTCATTATTATTATTGATTCGACCACAACAAAGTACATATACAAACATAGAATATATAAAAAATACAATTTGAAACAGAGTACATAAATAACGAACGACACACATGAACTCCTTGTGGAAAACAAGCAATGAGGGCATGATATAGCATGGATATGCTAAAAGGGTTCACCTAAAAAAAAAAGAAAAAAAAGGATGACAGTCACACAAAAACAATCATTATATGCGGGTCTGGGGCCGCAAAAGCGAATCAAATCACTGTTGCTCGGAAGCATGCGAGTACTGCTATAACTTGGTCAGTTCTTGACGGATTGACACAATGTTTGTAGTTTTGGGAAGCTTATAATATACTCTATCTGATATAGCTCAATTTTTAGGTTTTTTTTGCAAGAGCCTACTTTTGGTGGAGTGGCTCACATTTTATTTTCTCTCCTTTGAACAACATAAAGATATTGCTTTTCTTTTGAGAGAAGATAAAAGCAATAGTACAGAGATACAGTATGATCCTGGTTTAAAATCTCTCAAATATTGAAAACAAATTCCACTTCGTCTTGTATCATGGAGGTATGAAATGCTTGTATCGAGTATTTGAGACACTACCCGACCTAATCATGGGCATTAAAGAACAATACAACTGGCGTATGTTTAACTCACGTTGCTGGAGCAATTTTTACGTTGCTCCATCAACATAACGTTGATGGAGCGGTTTTTATTTGGTGCAGAGGGTACATACACCGCTGACACCGGCCTATTCCATTACCAAGGAAATTTTAAAGGAATGGATAGGGGTGTGTTTATGTATTCTAAGCAGTAGGGGAAGTTGGTAAATTAATACAATGATATTATACAAGGTGTATCATAAAAAAGTAGACACTTGGGAAAAATATTAATAAATGAATACTGTATTGTTTTTTACAAAAGTGGCTCATACATAGTGTGTCCCACAAAAAGTAAACTCATCTTATCAGGTAAATTATTTATTAAAAATTATATCCTCAAAAGTATACCGGTATACCTTATTAGAAAGTTCACTGTGACACCAAAAGTATGATTAAAGAGTCATGAATGACTAAGTAGAGGCAATCTGAATTCATATGTCAGAGTTATGTTTGCTCAGAACAGGTGGTTGGTAGTTACAATGGAAGGGAAGCTGTAACAAGCAATTCATTGAGCATTGTTTTTTTCTTCTTTTATTCAAGTTTATGGACGATAATAGACAGCCGAAGTGTGACGTGCGTTGCCATGGCAATTGGATCTAAATTATCATGGCCGTCGGGAAAAGTACCATTGGAAAAGCACTGGGACACGGTTGAGTGATTTTTAGTTTAGATCCAATTGCCTAGGCAACCAACAAAAGGTGACGTATTCACTTCGGCAGTCTATTGGCATGTAAGAAACGGAATACAAATTGTTTTTATTTTAAACTTAATGATTTTCGTCACAGACCTTATTCATTGATTCATGATGTGAACATAAATGGTCCACTTATCCCGAACAAAACCAAATCTGAGATAGCAACTTCAAATTGTCTCTGATCAGTCAAGCATGATGCTATACCATCATAATATCATATTATATGAAAGAAGACAAGATGATATTACACCTGAACGTACCATTAGGGGAATGACAAATTTGGTTGTTGTGTAATTTGCCTGAAAAGATGGGTTTCCTTTTTTTGTAGGACACACTGTATTGGTCGACAGGTTTTAAGCTTTTATTAAGGGGCTGTCAAAAGTTGTCAACATTTTCACGGGTCTACAAAGTGTAGGCAGGGGGGTCGAGGGCTGCATACGACTTTACATGCACTGTAAAATGTTGAAATTTCACGAGTGACAAAAGAATGTTGATAAGTAGTATTTCAGGGGGAGTCTTGAAAAATATTATGCTCTGTAGAACCGTGAAAATGTTGACAACTTTGAACTGCCTCTTATTTTATCACACATGATTCCTGCAAACAGATAAACTCAAAAACCTGTATTATTATAATTATATCAATTATTATTATTTGGTTGCTTAAATTTGTGGAATTTACTGTAACTAATGTTATCTTTTTCACCTTGTAACAAAAATTCCAATTTGGCTGCAGAAACAGCTTTTCAATAAACCAGTCCAATTCACAATTGCAAGGGAATGACTGGTTTATTATATAACAATACACTATAAGGGCTCAAGTTCATTCTGCACATTTTTTTTAAATAACTGGGAGTAAATGCCTACAAAGCTCAGAGATGATCACCATTTCACCTTTAAATCCACAATTTGTTTACACCTACTTTTTTTTTAACTTTACAGTTTATATACAGCCTAGGGAAAAATACTTAACCACCCATTTTGTGAATAGGTGTTTGGTACTGCAAAATAGGAAAATATAATTAAGTAACGACAAACATGCTAAAGCACTATTCGACTTGCACTCATCAGAGCAAAACGCAAGAACGGCGTGGTGACGCTATCGACAATAGTATAAGGTAAAGGTGGAAATGACGTGTTTAGAATGCTGAGCGTATACTTTCCATAGATAAGGCAAAGCATTTTACTACACATAAAATGCAGTTTACTTTATTTATAAATCACTGGAAAACGCCATGAATCAAAGACACTATTTCAGCTCATACTTGCCTGGGACAAATTATCTACATGTATCATGGCAACAACTGTGATAACAATGAAGTCCACGTTATTGTTACTGTCCATGGAGCATAAAATGGAAAGACAAATAAGAACCGGCCTTCTCAGGCACAACAGAGCAGTGATTAGGCGTGCATTTTGGTGTTACGCTAAGCGTGCAAATCTGTGTGAAAAAAAGACAGTCACGCAGATGACCGAGGGGATGAAGCCATAATTTATACCCAGCCATTGCCAACTACAGTGAAACTGGTCTATAGAGACTACCCTCGGGACCTAAATTAAACATGAGACCACTATAGACAGGTGGCTCCTTTAAAAAGTGGCATTTGGGACTAAAGATATGGGTGGCCACTACAAACCAGGGTTGTAGTCGAGTCCATCACAAGTCTGTGACAAGTCCCGCACAAGTTCGTCACAATCCAGTAACAAGAAGCAAAGGATGAACACCCACAAAAGAATGCCTTTGTTTGAGTTCATTTGAATAGCTTGCGACTTGAATTAAGACCCAGAGACTTGTGGTGGAATTGTGAAGGCTTGTGAGTACTTGTAATGGACTAAAGTTTACTTTATCTTGTGTGGTTTCTTTGTAGCAAGTGCAAATGGCCGTGTGTCAGCATTACAGCTTGGAAGATGTCCGGCAATAACAGCGTCATTACTTTGCAACAAATGGACTCAACAAACCTAAATGCAGTGTTAGCGAATGTAGATGCATAATGGCATTCGCATATACTCTTTCGCACCATTACGAACTAGGCCGTCCCTCATATACCTGCCTGTGTGAACCTGCTCAGAAATGTGTGGCCACACTGCAGAGCCGAACTTCTACCAAAACTGGTGAAATTGGAGCAGTCCCACGTGCCCTGCTCCTTTTGCATGGTGGAGCATCGTCCGACCGAAACCTCGCACTGCCATGATGTGCTCGTGGCTCACTTTCGCATGGTAGCCGTTGTCAACAGCCCGAGGTCCGTTTTCTTTGAAGCCATGTGCATCGATAACGCGAAGAGAAGGCGCGGACTTGGCAGAAAAGTTGTGGCATGTGCAGAGGAACACGCCAGGCGACTGGGCTATCACGATGTCTATTTTCGCTCCGCGTGGTCGCTGAAAGATTACTATGCTGGCATGTCCTACGAACTCCACAATAAACCCTTAGTACGCACCATTGGTGCTAACATGCTTGGCCCGGAATCGTTAAATGACACCAGTGATACCACACCAGATGAGAAATTGGCCGAATCATTGTCCGAGTATTGCTGGTTTGTTAAACGTCTCGGACTAGACTACGACGCAACACCATTTTGTGATGTAAAATTGCCAGATTTGGAAAATAAACTATAAGGGAAGACACAAATCTAACCGCCGGTACCGACAGCGGTTCCGGCAGTTTATTTTTTAGCGGTACCGCCTGCACGAAGGGAGGAAGATAACCCAATTCTGGCATTTAACAAATTGTTCTGTTCTGCTTGATTACATTTGGGACCAAAGATGGGTGGCCACTACAAACTAGGGTTGTAGTCGAGTCCATCACAAGTCTTTCACAAGTCAAAATTGTGTTGAGTCACAGGTGTTTTTCTGTTGAAAAGGGGAAAACCCACGCGGTCAAGTAGGGACTGCAAACCCAATCCACATACACGCCCCGGATTCGAACCCGGGACGCCAGAGGTGAAAGGCGAGGAAAGAACCCGTACGCCAACCCGACCGCCCTACTGTTTAGTAACAGAGGATCTTCTCTCATCCCATCGATGTTCCCTGTGTGACGAAATGAGGGCTAGATACCAGTCTAACGTCAGGATGTTTAGTGTTAAAGACATGTGGATCTTGTGCATGCGAGAAACACGTGATTTCGTATATCCCTCGGTGATAGCCAATGGGAGTGTAATCCCTACTGTCACCAGGTGGGCTAACAGTAGCTGATAGGATTGCAAGGAGAGTGATTCGGGAGTTTAGCAAGTGGTGCACGGTGTGCTGTGCGTGGCGCGTTAGACTGCAAGCCTGTTGCCGCGGCCCTTTTCGGTCCCCACTAGTCGTGATAGAGAACATGCCAGAGTTTACCGTTGTGTGTATTGCAGTGTTTGACCGGTGAGTGCATGTATTTTAACCTCTGAGTTTAGGCAAATTGCATGCGTCCGTAGACGTTACAGAGTGTACTCAAATACTGGGAAAGTAGGCCGGCTTTTGCAGGTTATTGTGGACAAGTTCGTGCGTTGAGCTCTAGGGTCAGCTGTTGTTCGGGAAGGTCCCTGTAGATAAAGGGGAGGCCTAGTAGTCCCGAATTGAATTGCAGCGGACAGAGTAACGTGCATAGTGGTCCCGTAACCAGCAGGTTCGGATGCAGAGACCCTGTTGAGTAAGTCTGTCGCACGTAAACAACGGGGAGCGTTTTTGGTGTTCTCGGGCGCCTATAGTCGTGGCGCGGATTTATGCATGTGTGCGGATTATCGCGCAGATCAATCTGTCGGTGCGGATCCTTTTGAGAACGGGAAACCAACCGCCTAAGAGTTGGGCGTGTGACCCGTACGCGGATTACTGGTAGTAACTCGCTACCATACGTGCGGATTACCGAGTTGGCCGATGCGCGGAGTATAGTAGGGCACATGTTCCACGGCTGCGCGGATTACGAGTCGTAGCTCTTTGCCGTGCGGATTACCTTATTGCATATCGCTACTGCGCGGAATATTGCACCCATTGCGGATTACCATTGCGGATTACCACTTGCGAATAGTTGTTGTGCGGGAGGTTATATAAGTATTTATAAAGAGTGAGTTATATAAGAAACATTTCCCATCCCATAAGTGAGCCAATGTTGTGAATAAAGTGTGATTGTTGGATACCTCAAATACAACTGGTCTCCCTAGTTACTCATTCTTCCGTGTAAATTATTCAACTCCAATTCGGCGGTATATTTCCTCCAAAACGGACTCAGTCCCTGGGCCTGAAACTGCTCGTCACGTTTCTAGGGCTAAGGTGGAATTTGCGTTTAGAGTCTGGCAGCTTGTTCCCGTCTAAGGCATTAGCCTTGCCTCGCTCTGAATTCAGGTTGACTCCTGGGAAGCGAATAGAACGCCACAAATGGTGTCAGAAGTGGGATAATTGGAGTTGAGTAAAGTACATCTTGTTTGTCCAAATAGAGCTGTCAATTCGTTGTGTGTCCTCAGACAAGGACGATTTCCAGGCTCGTGGAAGGTCAAGAGAACCTGTATATATAGAACCGCAAGAGATCACGGTTGAGAAATAATCGTAAAAGAAGAAAGTGATACCGCTCTGTGCAGGGATGGAACTGCAAAGGCTTAGAAGAGAAGCCCAGTTTTTGCAGTGGGAGCGAGACCTCATGGCTAAGAAGCTAGAGGCGGTCATAGCAGACCAAGAGACACCCATTCGGGGAAGTATGAGTACACCCATGAGGACAGGGCGTACGAGATATCAGAATGTAGATTCAGATATCGAATTCAGGTTAGAAACTGAAACTTCGGGATACGTCTCGCAGGCTGAGGCGAGTAGTGCTTTAGCTTCGGCCCAGTTGTCTTCCAAGGTTGGGAAGTCAGCGGGATTTGGGGAAAGCACACCCCAAGGGGAGGGTCGGAATATCGTAAGTCGACCAGAGTGCACACTGAGTGCGATAGAGGAACTTGAGTCATTTTTCTTGGGCCCGAGAGGGGCTGCCATGGACACTAAGAGTGGTGTTGAACCCAATGAGGGTGCCAAGGCATGTCCTCCTCAGGCATCCCATAGTGAAATATTGAGCTTCGCGACCCGACCAGCGGAATCGGGTAACACCAGCTCAAGGCAAGAAAACGACCCTCCCTCAGTGGGGCCTTGGCCATTGAAGAGGGAGTCACGGGTCGAAGAAAGTCGGGGCAGACAATGGGACCGGCCCAGCCGCCGTCCAAACATTACCCCGGATAAATACTGCGGTAGGGTGCTTTGGAGGGAGTACTTCCAGCACTTTGAATCGTGTAAGAGAGTAAATCAGTGGGACGACGAACAGGCTGCCAGCTATCTTGTTGCTAGTCTGCAAGGGAATGCTCTTAGATTGATAGGAGACATTACCTTGGGTCAAAGGCGCTCGTACAGCGAGTTAGTGAAGTTGCTTGACAGAAGGTTTGGTTCAGGACGCCAAAGCGAGAACTACCTTGTCGAGTTGAGACATCGGCGACAGAAGCCAAAAGAGTCTTTGCCAGAGCTAGGGCAAGCTATCCAAGAGTTAGTGGCCAGAGCGTACCCTGATATTCAGGTGGATTCGCGAGACCGATTGGCCAAGAACCATTTTCTGGAGGCCGTAGAAAGCCGGTCTGTGCGCGAAGGCATTAACCGGGCACGTCCTCAGAATTTGGATGAGGCTATCCAGGCCGCATTAGAAACAGAAAACTTTGAGATGGTGGAAAACCAGAGGACACTTGACCGGCCTGCGAAGATGGCAAGGGCAGTCGACTCCGGTACGGAGCAGAGGCTCGACAAGATAGAGGGCGAGTTGAGTAGCTTGACGAAGTTGTTGACGCAACTGTCAGGAATAGTGCAGGGTGAGAGTTCCCAAGGTACCCAGGTGGGGGTATCCCTAGACAGGAGAAAACCCCTGTGGGACCGGAAGAAGAGTGGATGCTGCTTTGCTTGCGGCGAGAAAGGTCATTTTGCCAAGCAGTGTAAAAATCCCAACAAGAGCTTCCCGAGTCAGGGAAACGGGAAACAGCCACCCGTAGGGCCCGCGGGCAGGCTGGGAGACTCAGAGGGCCAAAGGGAGGTCGCGGCCACCAAGGTCGGACAATGAGAGGAGAACCGGAAGGTGATCGGAGAGAAGTTATTACTCTGACGGCACCAGTTCCTGTTCCTCGCAGTGGACTGTATGTAGAGGGAGTTGTCCGAGGTACAAGATGTCGGTTTTTGGTCGACACAGGAGCCACGGACACACTCATCAGCAGTACAGTCTACTATAACATTCCAAAGGAGCAAAGACCAGCTTTGGACGTAAATTATGTCCCAGTAAGACAGGTTGATGGGAGTTCCCTCGCGGTATTAGGCACCGCGTGGGTGGAGGTGCAAATCGGGAAAACGACGTACCCCGTAAAGGCAATTTTCATTGACATGAAGTGTCAAGGAATTTTAGGTATGGACTTCTTGTTACCCACAGGTGGGTATCTGAACTTTCATACCAGAGAGTGGAAGATTAACGGTGAGGGAATCAAGTGCCTCAGTAGCACAGGAGAGCCCTTTGTGGGGCGAGTAGTGGTAGCCAAGACCACGGTGATTCCCTCCGGGCATGAGGCGGTGGTACTGGGTAAGGTAGTCCGAGGAGAGAAAGAGCTACAGGGCCCGGCTATAGTCGAACCTATGAAAGGGGGCGGAGATCTAGCCCAGAAGGGTTTGGTACTAGCTAGATCGCTAGTAGAAATGGGGAACGAAATGATTCCTCTACGAGTCCTGAACCCAAGTAATGTGGACAAGGCCGCAAGAAAAGGGACTACCGTAGGACTAGTGTCAACGGTGGAGTCCGAGGCCATCCAAAGTAGTAATACAGACACAGTGCGGGAGCTAGGCAGCGATTTGCCGTCGCATTTGTCTGATCTGTATCAGAGAGCAACGGCCCATGTAGATGCAGGGTATCACACAGAAGTCGAGAAGTGCTTGGCAGATTTTCAAGACGTCTTCTCGAGCGGTGATCACGACATTGGGCGAACCGAGATTGTGAAACATCAGATAAATACGGGTGACGCAAGGCCTACAAAGGAGAGGCTCCGACGGCACCCTTATGCCAACAGGGAAGAAATTCAGAGGCAGGTTAAAGACCTCGAGAATAGAGGGGTTATCGAACCCTCTGATAGCCCATGGGCGGCCAATGTCGTTCTTGTGACAAAGACAGATGGAACCAAACGCTTCTGTATAGACTATAGGAGGTTAAATGCGGTTACCATCAAGGACGCATACCCAGTTCCTCGTATTGACGAGACGTTCGATGCGTTAGGAGGTGCGAAGTGGTTTGCAACTTTAGACCTCGCATCCGGGTACTGGCAGGTCGCGTTGGATGAAGAGGCCAGTCAGAAGTCCTCATTCGTGGTCAGAAACGGGCTGTACAGGTGGAAGTGCATGCCATTCGGCCTGTGCAACGCCCCGGCGACCTTTGAGAGACTTATGGAAAGAGTAATGGCGGGTTTGCAGTGGGAGATACTGTTGATATACCTAGATGATATCATTGTCTTTGGACGATCAGAAATGGAGACAATAGAACGTCTCAGAGTGGTTCTGGAAAGGCTGAGGAGCGTGGGACTGAAACTTAAGCCCAGCAAATGCCACTTATTCCAGGAGTCGGTAGCATACCTGGGCCACATAGTGTCGGCAAAAGGGGTGGCTGCCAACCCGGATAAAGTGAAGGCGATAACAGAGTGGCCAGTGCCCAAATGTGTGAGAGATGTCAGGAGTTTTCTTGGCCTGGCATCTTATTACAGAAAGTTCATTCAGGGTTTTGCGAGGATAGCAAGTCCCTTGCATGCCCTGACTGAGAAGGCGAGAGAATTTGAGTGGAGTCAGTTGTGTCAGGATGCATTTGAGGAGCTAAAGATGAGGCTCCAATCTGCTCCAATCATGGCATACCCGACCCCAGAAGGAGCCCTTATTCTAGACACCGATGCTAGTGGGGAAAGCATTGGTGCAGTGTTGTCACAGTTTCAAGATGGTGAGGAAAAGGTTCTTGCTTATGCAAGCAGGAAGTTGACCAAACCAGAGAGAAACTATTGTGTCACTAGGCGCGAGTTGCTAGCAGTGGTGGCATACCTTAAGCAGTTCCGGCCGTATCTATATGGCAGGAAGGTGACGGTCAGAACCGATCACGCCGCACTCCGCTGGTTACTTAACTTCAAGAACGCGGAGGGGCAGTTGGCAAGATGGCTAGAGGTCATCTCAGAATATGACACGGACATTCAACATCGGCCGGGAAAGAAACATGCCAATGCCGACGGACTGTCAAGAAGACAATGCAAACAGTGCGGGCGAAATGAGCCCGAAGACATTAACTCCACCTCAGGCGGTGTTCTTGAAGTCGAACCCGCTACAGATTTGTTAGTTAGAGGCGTTAGTGCCCAGCCAAGTATCTCGGCTGAGACATTAAGAGAAGCCCAACTGGCTGACAAGACTCTAGAATGGGTCATCCCACTCAAAGAGAGCGGGGGTGGTCGGCCTGATTGGAAGACTATATCTCACGCTCCAGAGGCCTGTAAAGTCTACTGGTCACTCTGGGATCAGCTAGAGACGAAGGGCGGAGTAGTGTACAAAAGGTGGGAGTCAGATGATGGTCACACAGTGCGGTGGCTACTTATACTCCCTGCGACGTTAAGGAAGGAGGTACTCACAGAGGTACATGGCGGACAACTAAGTGGTCACTTAGGGGTGAGGAAGACCCTGGCCAAAATGAAGTACAGATACTTCTGGCCCGGTATGTCTGCGGACGTACGATCATTCCTCCGGAGCTGTGATCAGTGCGCCATGAGGAAGTCCCCTGCCAAGAGGACAGTTGCTCCTTTACAGCAATACCCAGTTAGTGTTGCTATGGAGAGAGTGGCCATAGATTTGCTTGGGCCACTACCAAAGACGAACAGTGGTAATCGGTGGGTATTGGTAGTTGGCGACTACTGTACTAAGTGGATGGAGGCATACCCTCTTCCAGACGCCACTGCCACCACCGTAGCACTAAAGTTAGTGCAAGAGTTTATTTGCCGGTTCGGGGTACCACAAGAATTACACTCCGATCAAGGCACGAATTTCGAGTCGGATGTCTTTGGCGAGATGTGCCGGATATTAGGCATCACAAAAACCAGAACCACCGCATACAACCCTAAATCGGACGGTATGGTGGAGCGGTTTAACAAGACACTTGTGAACATGGTGGCAATGCTCATCGATCCCGCAAGAAGGCAAGAGGATTGGGACGAAGTTCTTCCCTATGCTACTTGCGCGTATCGGTGCACACCTCAAGACTCCACGGGGGAGTCTCCTAACATGATGATGTTGGGCAGAGAGGTCTGCCTACCTGTGGATTTGGTAACGGGATGCCCCGAGGAACAAGAAAGTACCGAATCGGATTTTGTGGCTAGACTGCGCCGCAATCTCCAGCAAGCTCACGAGAGAGCTAGAGTTTGTCTAGGGAAGAGCTCCCGTAGACAAAAGAGGAATTATGACCGTAGAGCCAGAGACAAGGGGTTAAAGGGAGGTCAGCTAGTGTGGCTGCATAATCCCACGAAGAAAAAGAACATGTCCCCCAAGCTTCAGATGCGATGGGAAGGACCCTGGCTCATAGTCAAGATGATGTCGGATGTGACCGCGCGCATTCAATTAAGGAGAGGAAGCAAACCCCGTGTAGTACATGTTGACAGGCTAAAGCCATACAAGGGTAGTTTGGAACCATGGACTAGAGTACCGGTGTGCAGTAGTTCAGCTCAAGTCGAGGCTCGTGACAAAGTAGATTCGGCCCAGGAGTTATCCTCTAGGGCCGATACCCAGCTTCCAGGGGTAACCGATGTTACCATGGAAACAGACCAGATGACTCCTGTTAGGGGGCCACAGGAGCCAGTTCAGATAGAATCAGAGGGACAGAGAGGGAGCCCAGTGAGGCGGTATCCCAAGCGGTCTCACCGGCCACCTCTCCGTTTCCGTGAGGTTTAAGAGTGTTAACCTTGTACTAAAGCATTGTTTGCCTTTTTTTTGTATGACAGGACTACAATGAAACGGACAAACAAAGTGCAGCAGCATCGATGCCGAGACTGCAGGGCAACCTTTACACAGAGACAGAATCTGTGGCGACACATTCGCGACTTCCACGGGCCTATCCAGTTTATGCTCTGCGGCAAGTGTCACTACCGGGCGACTCGCACCGATACCCTGGCTAGACACTACAGGCAGTGCCATCCCGGGGTACAGTTCGACCCCAAGAATGTGAGGCATGAGGTTGGAAACCCCGAGATAGAGATGGGCGGGAGGAACCCGTTCGTTGCCAGGGTGACGACTGAAGAATCCGTAGCAGGGACTACCCTAGAGATAAACCCTCCGAGTACCTGTCCCCCGGACGAGGCAGTTCCGCCAGAGGACACACTGTCGCTCTCGCCGTGCCCCATCTCTCCTCTCCAGCGAGCCTGCCCCTCTAAACAGGAGACTATTCCAACCGTCGCAGTTGGCCTTGCGGCCACTGCGGGGAAACCCCGTGGAATGCTGGCTATGACGCTCCCACTTCTCGACCCGATGTCGCCGGAAACACCAGACGATGATGCCTCCCCCATGCCGGAGGGAGAGTCAATCTCCTCCGATGAAGAACCAGTGAAGTGTCTTCCTGCCACTAGGAAGGTAGTCCGGTTGGCCAGCATCCGAGAGACGCACATCAAGAAAATCGTCATCGATGGACACACCATAAAGACCGAGAAGATGGAGGACGAATATAGCCAACGCGTTGAGGTGGATCCGAGTATCCTCCCCTAAAACTGGACAGACATGACTGACGGTGTTCTTGTGCCATTACTTGTTTGTTTTTTTTTTGTTGTATAGCATAACCTTGCCACTACCAGTGCATAAAGAAGCATTGTTTTGTTTTAACGTAGCCTAGAAACGTTCCTTTAAACCATGGGTAAATCATGCTTTATCCTTTCAATACTCCAGATAAAGTACCTCTTGTTTAAGTTATTGTAAGAGAAGCGTTTTTATATAAAAAGATATCCATTTTATACTAGCTTTTATACCAAATGTTATATTTTTCTGTCTTTCCAAGTATAACCAAAGAGAGATTTGTTCTTATTTTGCTAGACTGGTCCTACCTTTCATCTCGTTTACATTTGGTTCTAGCTGGTTTGGACTGGGACAGTCCAAGCTAGGCTTGGGCCTGTGTGACGAAATGAGGGCTAGATACCAGTCTAACGTCAGGATGTTTAGTGTTAAAGACATGTGGATCTTGTGCATGCGAGAAACACGTGATTTCGTATATCCCTCGGTGATAGCCAATGGGAGTGTAATCCCTACTGTCACCAGGTGGGCTAACAGTAGCTGATAGGATTGCAAGGAGAGTGATTCGGGAGTTTAGCAAGTGGTGCACGGTGTGCTGTGCGTGGCGCGTTAGACTGCAAGCCTGTTGCCGCGGCCCTTTTCGGTCCCCACTAGTCGTGATAGAGAACACGCCAGAGTTTACCGTTGTGTGTATTGCAGTGTTTGACCGGTGAGTGCATGTATTTTAACCTCTGAGTTTAGGCAAATTGCATGCGTCCGTAGACGTTACAGAGTGTACTCAAATACTGGGAAAGTAGGCCGGCTTTTGCAGGTTATTGTGGACAAGTTCGTGCGTTGAGCTCTAGGGTCAGCTGTTGTTCGGGAAGGTCCCTGTAGATAAAGGGGAGGCCTAGTAGTCCCGAATTGAATTGCAGCGGACAGAGTAACGTGCATAGTGGTCCCGTAACCAGCAGGTTCGGATGCAGAGACCCTGTTGAGTAAGTCTGTCGCACGTAAACAACGGGGAGCGTTTTTGGTGTTCTCGGGCGCCTATAGTCGTGGCGCGGATTTATGCATGTGTGCGGATTATCGCGCAGATCAATCTGTCGGTGCGGATCCTTTTGAGAACGGGAAACCAACCGCCTAAGAGTTGGGCGTGTGACCCGTACGCGGATTACTGGTAGTAACTCGCTACCATACGTGCGGATTACCGAGTTGGCCGATGCGCGGAGTATAGTAGGGCACATGTTCCACGGCTGCGCGGATTACGAGTCGTAGCTCTTTGCCGTGCGGATTACCTTATTGCATATCGCTACTGCGCGGAATATTGCACCCATTGCGGATTACCATTGCGGATTACCACTTGCGAATAGTTGTTGTGCGGGAGGTTATATAAGTATTTATAAAGAGTGAGTTATATAAGAAACATTTCCCATCCCATAAGTGAGCCAATGTTGTGAATAAAGTGTGATTGTTGGATACCTCAAATACAACTGGTCTCCCTAGTTACTCATTCTTCCGTGTAAATTATTCAACTCCAATTCGGCGGTATATTTCCTCCAAAACGGACTCAGTCCCTGGGCCTGAAACTGCTCGTCACGTTTCTAGGGCTAAGGTGGAATTTGCGTTTAGAGTCTGGCAGCTTGTTCCCGTCTAAGGCATTAGCCTTGCCTCGCTCTGAATTCAGGTTGACTCCTGGGAAGCGAATAGAACGCCACACCTGGTATGCGGCAGAAATTACGCGGCGTTATGATAACGAGTACCAGTACGTTGCATGCTGGGAAATCACTGCAGTAACTTCAAACTGCGCTTTGCGCTTTTTGCAGTTGTGCCGTTCGTACGAAATGACAGCCTTTAGCCGGCGTTAATAGTTGAAATGTGCATGTACTGGAGACTGTTCAGTTTAGTGCCGACTTGAACGAGAAGTAGCTGCTCTACATGTCGTGAAAGGCAAGTCGGCATTTTCGTACATTTTTTTGGTTTTTATTTGCGTGTTATTTGCCGTGCAATACTGCCTGCAGTGGAGATATACGGGAGCATATAACCTGCCTCAAAGTGCGGGAATATAATAGATTTAGGCGAAAATTTCCCCTGAATTTATGGTATTCCTGTATTTCAATGTGTCGGGTTACATTTTTGGTATACTGTACTACACCCTGTTGAAACTCCACTGCACCCCGGCATGCAAATAAAAACTAGGAAACTCAAACTGAGAGAAACATGCCGACTTATTTTCCATGAAGTGTGGTGCATCTACAAACACACACAAAAAGTGAACTGTAAAGGGCAACAAGAAACAGTCGTCAATAACCTGGACTGCTTCGTTCAGTTACATAAAATCGTTTCTGTACAGAAGGCTTTGTTAAAGAACAAAACCATGCACAAAACGAACACTGGGTCGTCTGTTGAAAAACAGAAGAATCGTCTGTAAATTTACAATTCCAAATAACAGTAGAGTCTACTGTACGCAAACAGAGAAAACAAAAAAGTAGAATGTATACTGTTCAAAAACACTGAGTACGCTATGTAATGCCAATTGACATATGAATGTACTGTAAATGAACAGATTTTTTTAACAGTGTGAGTGTCCCGCACCGGTTCGTCTCGAAGTCCAGTAACAAGAAGCAAAGGATGAACACCCATAAAAGAATGCCTTTGTTGGAGTTCATTTGAATAGCTTGCGACTTGAATTAAGACCCAGGGACTTGTGGTGGACTTGTGAAGGCTAATTGTGAGTACTTGTAATGGACTAAAGTTTACTTTATCTTGTGTGGTTTCTTTGTAGCAAGTTCCACGTGCAAATGACTGTGTGTCAGCATTACAGCTTGGAAGATGTCCGGCAATAACAGCGTCATTACTTTGCAACAAATGGACTCTACAAACCTAAACGCAGTGTTAGTGAATGTGAGGCATAATGGCATTCGCTTACTCTTTCACACCGTTACGAACCAGGCCGTCTCTCATACCTGCCTGTGTGAACCTGCTCAGAAATGTGTGGCCACACTGCAGAGCCAAACTTCTACCAAAACTGGTGAAATTGGAGCAGTCCCACGTGCCCTGCTCCTTTTGCATGGTGGAGCATCATCCGACCGAAACCTCGCACCGCCATGATGTGCTCGTGGCTCACTTTCGCATGGTAGCCGTTGTCAACAGCCCGAGGTCCGTTTTCTTTGAAGCCATGTGCATCGATAACGCGAAGAGAAGGCACGGACTTGGCAAAAAGGTTATGGCATGTGCAGAGGAACACGCCAGGCGACTGGGCTATCAAGATGTCCATTTTAACTCCGCGTGGTCACTGAAAGATTACTATGCTGGCATATCCGGCGAACCCCATAATAAACCCTTAGTACGCACCATTGGTGCTAACATGCTTGGCGTTGTTACCAAGTATCCCAGTTGGCTGAACATGCCTTACCCTGGCCCGGAATTGTTAAATGGCACCAGTAATAACACACCAGATGAGAAATTGGCCGAAACATTGTCCGAGAATTGCTGGTTTGTTAAACGTCTCGGAATAGGCTACGACTACGACGCAACACTATTTTGTGATGTAAAATTGCCAGATTTGGAAAATAAACTATAAGGGAAGACACAAATCTAACCGCCGGTACCAACAGCGGTTCCGGCAGTTTATTTTTTAGCGGTACCGCCTGCACGAAGGGAGGAAGATTGTGGTTTCTCCCTTCGTGCAGGCGGTACCACAAAACAAAAACGTCGGTACGGGCGGTTAGATTTGTGTGTCTTCCCTAATTCCAACTTCAAGAAGTTGTCAGTCAAGTATTTGCATTTAAAACCAAGTTCAAAATTGGATAGCCAAGTCTGTTCTTCATACTGATCTTCAATACTCATTATGATTTGTGAGCCGTTCCACTGATAGGCGCTTGTCACACAGGCCATAACTAAGATAATGGCTAATTTATGCATGTATGTCAAGTAAGGCATTTTTTTATCCATACCAAGATTATGAGACCACCTATTAAGTAGCACCCCCCCCCCCCCCCCTCCCCCCCCTCCCCCCCCCCTATCCATCTATCACCTAAAGAAGTTTAAGTGAATAAACACTACCAGAAAACAGCATTTTAAATTCCTAAAACATGTGAAATAACCAAATTCTGGCATTTTACAAACTGTTCTGTTCTGTTGTTTTGTTTTGTTTTGTTTGGGTGGGGGGGGGGGTAGGCCGTGCGAAGAGGGTTAAAAAGGCATTGCATATACGAAATTGAGTTATTATTATTTATTCGACCACAACAAAGTACATATATACAAACATAGAATATAGAAAAAATACAATTTGAAACAGAGTACATAAATAACGAACGACACACATGAACTCCTTGTGGAAAAACAAGCAATGAGGGCATGACATAGCCTGGATATGCTAAAAGGGTTCCCCTAAAAAAAAGGAAAAAAAGGTGACAGTCACACAAAAACAATCATTATGCGGGTCTGGGCGCGGGCCGCAAAAGCGAATCAAATCATGTTGCTCGGAAGCATGCGAGTAATACTGCTTTTATTGTTCATTCTTGCTGAAACACCATCCACACGTTTTCCAATATATAGGTATAGGGCTTTTGGAGTCAGAATTTGCATGGTTGCTATAAGGACATTATATTATGCCTTAACAGAAGTACAACCTTCTACGCCATTTTTCTCTAAAGCGCTTCTTAAAAAAATTGTGCTCTTGGTCATTACCGAAATGGTCATAATTTGGTCAGTTCTTGACGGATTGACACAATGTTTGTATAGTTTTGGGAAGCTTATAATATACTCTATCTGATATAGCTCAATTTTTAGGTTTTTTTGCAAGAGCCTATACTTTTGGTGGAGTGGCTCACATTTTATTTTCTCTCCTTTGAACAACATAAAGATATTGCTTTTCTTTTGAGAGAAGATAAAAGCAATAGTACAGAGATACAGTATGATCCTGGTTTAAAATCTCTCAAATATTGAAAACAAATTCCACTTCGTCTTGTATCATGGAGGTAGGAAATGCTTGTATCGAGTATTTGAGACACTATACCTGACCTAATCAAGTGCGGGAATATAATAGATTTAGGCGAAAATTTCCCCTGAATTTATGGTATTCCTGTATTTCAATGTGTCGGGTTACATTTTTGGTATACTGTACACCCTGTTGAAACTCCACTGCACCCCGGCATGCAAATAAAAACTAGGAAACTCAAACTGAGAGAAACATGCCGACTTATTTTCCATGAAGTGTGGTGCATCTACAAACACACACAAAAAGTGAACTGTAAAGGGCAACAAGAAACAGTCGTCAATAACCTGGACTGCTTCGTTCAGTTACATAAAATCGTTTCTGTACAGAAGGAAGTTTGTTAAAGAACAAAACCATGGGAGTGCACAAAACGAACACTGGGTCGTCTGTTGAAAAACAGAAGAATCGTCTGTAAATTTACAATTCTAAATAACAGTAGAGTCTACTGTACGCAAACAGAGAAAACAAAGCAGTAGAATGTATACTGTTCAAAAACAGTACGCTATGTAATGCCAATTGACATGAATGTACTGTAAATGAACATATTTTTTTAACAGTGTGAGTGTGACAAGTCCCGCAACCAGTTCGTCTCAAGTCCAGTAACAAGAAGCAAAGGATGAACACCCATAAAAGAATGCCTTTGTTGGAGTTCATTTGAATAGCTTGCGACTTGAATTAAGACCCAGGGACTTGTGGTGGACTTGTGAAGGCTTGTGAGTACTTGTAATGGACTAAAGTTTACTTTATCTTGTGTGGTTTCTTTGTAGCAAGTTCCCACGTGCAAATGGCCGTGTGTCAGCATTACAGCTTGGAAGATGTCCGGCAATAACAGCGTCATTACTTTGCAACAAATGGACTCTACAAACCTAAATTCAGTGTTAGCGAATGTAGATGCATAATGGCATTCGCATACTCTTTAGCACCATTACGAACTAGGCCGTCCCTCATACCTGCCTGTGTGAACCTGCTCAGAATTGTGTGGCCACGCTGCAGAGCCGAAATTTTACCAAAACTGGTGAAATTAGAGCAGTCCCACGTGCCCTGCTCCTTTTGCATGGTGGAGCATCATCCGACCGAAACCTCGCACCGCCATGATGTGCTCGTGGCTCACTTTCGCATGGTAGCCGTTGCCAACAGCCCGAGGTCCGTTTTCTGTGAAGCCATGTGCATCGATATCGCGAAGAGAGGGCGCGGACTTGGCAGAAAAGTTGTGGCATGTGCAGAGTAACACGCCAGGCGACTGGGCTATCACGATGCCTATTTTTGCTCCGCGTGGTCGCTGAAAGATTACTATGCTGGCATGTCCTGCGAACCCCACAATAAACCCTTAGTACGCACCATTGGTGCTAACATGCTTGGCACTACCGGGTATCCCAGTTGGCTGAACATGCCGTACCCGTACCCTGGCCCGGAATCGTTAAATGACACCAGTGATACCACACCAGATGATAAATTGGCCGAATCATTGTCCGAGTATTGCTGGTTTGTTAAACGTCTCGGACTAGGCTACGACTACGACGCAACACCATTTTGTGATGTGAAATTGCCAGATTTGGAAAATTAATTAGGGAAGACACAAATATAATCGCCGGTACCGACAGCGGTACCGGCGGAGGAAGATTGTGGTTTCTCCCCTTCGTGCAGGCGGTACCATGTACCACTAAAAACAAAAGTCGGTACCGGCGGTTATATTTGTGTGTTTTCCCTATTAATTCCAACTTCAATAAGTTGTCAGTCAAGTATTTGCATTTGAAACCAAGTTCAAAATTGGATAGCCAAGTCTATTTTCCATACTAATCTTCAATACTCATTATGATTTTATTTTCTCTTCAAATAAAGAAATGTCTTAAAGGATCGAGCTCGACCAGATCACATTTTTGAGCCTCCCATTTTTTCCATGGGAATTGAGATTTTAAAACCATATCATGTGTCGTATTATTTTTCTCATTACCATTCTGAAATTTAGCATTCTCAATCCGTATATTTCAGGGGATATCGTAAAAAATAAAAAAAAGTTTAATAAACTAATTTATCCGGTTACATAAAGCAGTGCAGTATTTGCTTCCACATCAAATTGGGGATTACAAATTTACTGTTTTTTTCCCATGGATAATATTTTTGGGATGTATTTATGATGATTGTTATAACGAAATCCATTTTCTGGAAAAATCTGAAACGCTCCTTTAAGACAGATCTAAAGAGATAACATCTTGTGTTGAAGTTGTCTCCTTCGAACAATGTAAAGATATTTCGTTATTTTTACGTTACTCTATCAATTTTTATTTGGTGCAGAGGGTACACCGCTAACACCAGCCTATTCCATTGTCTTACAAATAATTAACAGGGGAATTTTAAAGGAATTTTTAGGGTACGGGTGTGTTAATGTATTTTAAGCAGTAGGGAGAAGTTAGTACATTAATACAATATTTTACAAGGTGTATCATAAAAAAGTAGACACTTGGGGAAAATATTGATAATGAATACTGTATTCATAAATATCGGTTGACAGGTTTGAAGCTTTTATTAAGGGGCTGTCAAAAGTTGTCAACATTTTCACGGGTATACAAGATAGGAAGGGTGTGGTGGGGTCGAGGGCCACATACGACTTTACATGCACTGTAAAATGTCACGGGAGTGATAACAAATGTTGATAAGTAGTATTTCGGGGGAGGTGTCTTGAAAAAATACTATGCTCTGTAGAACTGTGAAAATGTTGACAACTTTAATATGTAACAAGTTTATAGAAAAGACTGGTGATTTTCAGATCTTTAAGTCTGATGTACCAAGAAATCTTGACTACCAAACACCACTATGCCACATTTCGTGCGTATTCTAAAGGTTAAATGCACTATCAATTGTCAGAAAATGCCATTTCCAATGTCTTAACATTTCATTTCTTGTCTTTTTCACACACATGATTCCTGCAATGAGATAAACTCAAAAACCTGTATTATTATAAACATATTAATTAGATTGTCAATCATTATTTGGTTGCTTAAATTTTGGGGATTTACTGTAACTAATGTTATCTTTTTTTAAATAAATTGCAATTTGGCTGCGGCAACATTTAAAAAAAAGAAACCAGTCCAATTCACAATTTTGTTGTTCACCTTGCAAGGGATTGACTGGTTTATTATACAAAAATACACTACAGGGGCTAAAGTTAACTCTGCTCATTTTTTTTAAAATAACTGGGAGGAAATGCTTACAAAGCTCAGAGATGAGAATTACCATTTTACCTTTAAATCCACTATTTGTTTACTTTAAAAAAAAAAAATTTACACTGTATATCAACTCAGCAAAAAAGTTCGTTAACACTTTTAAAAGTTGAAATATTTTAAGTTAAAATTTGATAGAAAATAAGCGAGTGTATATCAAAATGGACAGACAGTAATCCTCCGCTTTTAAAAGTTGAAATATTTTAAGTTAAAATTTGATAGAAAATAAGCGAGAAGTGAGCCCTCCAGTCATTCAAATTGGAGCAGTCTGTCTCAAAGATTTTGTCATGAGGATGCTCAAATTTAGGGTTTTCATTTACAAACTGACACACTGTACTCTTTCAACTGAAGGAGATATTATTCTGAAAAACAGAAATTATCCATCTTGGATACACCTTTGTCGCTGTCACCAATTGCCTCCTCAGACCTTTGGTCTGCGGCCAAGGACCTCTTGGTCAGTTCCCGACATCTGTGTATCGTCGTTTCAAATTGGAGATGCTAGGTGACATCAAAAAGACGTGCAACACATCTCACAGATTGTTCAACTTGAAGAAATGTTAAAGCTCGTGCACGGTCTTGGTTAGAAAAGTTTAGGCACTTTTTCAGTGTTTGTCAAAAACTTGCAGTCCGAGGTACATGTACACATTTGAGTTTTGATGTTCAATCCTTCCATTTGCCTCTCAAACCCATTTTCATTGTTGAATAAATGTTTAGAAGATTTACATCAATATTTGAATGGTTTGATGATCCACTTCTTGCAAATATTTTTTTTCTTCACACCGGGACCCATTGCCCCTGTTAAATGGATGTGACTAACCATGCAAGAATGTAACATCCTAATTGTAATAATGTATGCAATACTGACAGAGAATTGTCGTCTGTTCATTTTAAATAGTGTTTGTTTTCCATTATATTTTAACTTAAAATATTTCAAATTTAATAAGTGTCCAGGAACTTTTTTTAAATACTAAACTGAGTTTATACAGCCTTGGGAAAAATACTTAACCGCCCATTTTGTTAAGCACTTTCCATGGAAAGCATTGTACTACATGTGAAAGGCAGTATACATATACTTTCTACTGAGACATGCCTGGGACAAATTACCAACCAATGGTGGCAAAAACTAACAATTGGGCGGTCAATTTTTTTTCCCCCAAGAAATGTATGTTTGTATTTAAAACTTAGCCTTTTGCGTGTAACATTTGCATAATGGCCGACACCCCGAAATCTTTACTTTCAAATCGAGGTGCAGTTTTGAAAGTCACATACTATGCTGTTGTTACTATGTGGTGCACGCCATTGCCTAGCAACCAACAGTCTGGTCACTTTATATCATTCTCTTCTACGGTGAACACGGTATTGATTCTGTACTTCACACCTGCCACATAGCAGCAAAAATTTAGTCTGGTCGAGTGGATACTAGATGTGCATGTGAAAGGAAGTATACATCAGACTCTATTCATGTGAAACATGCAAAAGGTTAATTAGATCAGAATAAACTACACATGGTATTAAGGGAAAGTTTGATTCAAGACTACAGACTATTTTCAACTGAACGCACTGTAGTCAAGGATGGTTAGTCCTGTGTCTGGTCGACCATTTGGGACCAGCCCACAGAGCATGGTCGTGCTGGTCAATAGTACCCATTAGGTTGATGTAGCGTTTTGCGTGGAACCAGCTGTTTAACCACTTGACGCCAGAGGACGTTTAAACACGCCAAGATTTCCGCATCGATGTAACGTTTAGGAGAAATTCACTTGTTACTGCTTTTGACGTCTACACTTGCAGTAATTTACAAGGAAAATGGGCAAAACAGTTAATAACAAAGCGGCATCGGGGTGTACAATGACAGTGCATCGACATAACCACAATACTTTACCGTGTACAGTTGCTTTCCGCCCTCCATGCTTCAACTAAAAATAAACCTGCTCCTTTTTTTACGGACAGCAATGTTTGAAATAATCCCGGCGTTAACCAAAGGCGTTTGCACTTGAATGTTAGTGCGCATGTTATTTTCTCAGGATGACGTTTGACCAGTAGTAAACTCTAGTCGTGAATCGAACTTGCTCCAGAATGTCATTTTTTGGGGATTTTTTTTTTTTAAGTTAAATTTTAATGCTTAAAGGGCCCCTTATTTAGGATTTTTATCAATGAAATCTATGCTTTAAAACCACTCTACTCAGTTAAAGTCATAAAAATCCTATTTGGAGCTTGCTTTGGGGGTTAAAACAAAAGTTTTTAGTTTTTATGCTAATGAAAATATGCATATTCATGACCAAGGTCACGATGTCACAAGAGGCAAACACAGAAAAATCACATTCAACTGTGCACAAAAGATTCCACTTTTTTTCTCAATTTTCCTGAAACTTTTGTAATCCATGGCTGTTTGAGTTTGTTTTACATGTTGCCTGCTATAAGCCATGACAAAACTGGGGGTAGAAACTGCAGCAATTTGCCACAAGTCCAACTTGAAGTCTTATGTTTTTTCTTAACTTTTCCCTTCTGTCTTCCTTATGTGATGCACTCAAAACAGCGCCCTCTGTCTGGGATTTATTGCAATGAAATCTTCAAAGTTGAAAAAGGCCACCTTTTATTGATTTTACATCCAAACGAACAATAGTATGTCTTGCTGAACAAGTAATCCGTCATTATGAAGCAAAGCTTAGGCACAAAGTTGTTTAGCATGTCACAGGTCCTTTAATAAATACATGTATACCATGTATGTTATGACTTTGTTGTACATGTATTACAATACACATACTGCTAATTCACCCTAAATTCACCCTAACTCCCTAGCGTGTATGTAAAATCGTATTGATTTTGGAGGATTGAGGAGTGTTAGACTTAAAAATATTTTACCTACACAAACCCTCAATTTTATTGTGAAAAGTCTTGTGTTCCCTCAGTTTGACTATTGTGATCTTGTATGGAGTAATGCTTCCAAAACTTTGCTACAACGGCTTGATGTACTTTTGAACAGAGCAGGACGGACTATCCTTAAGGTCCCACCTAGAACATCAGCATCAGCTGTACGTAGCGAACTAGGTTGGACAACTCTTCAGGCAAGGAGAGACATTCATATTAACACCATGGTATTTAAGTGTTTAACTGGCAGTGTTCCAAGATATCTTAGCAATGTTTTTGTTTTAGTTAGTGAACTACATTGTCATCAAACTAGGAATAGTACTGATGGCAATGTTGTTCTTTCACACCCTAAAACAGAAAGTGGAAGAAGGGCCTTTAACTTCAGGGGTGCCCAGGCTTGGAACAACTTGCCACAACATATGAAATTTCCTCGTCAAGCAAGTGTAAATTTATTTGTTCAAAAGCTTAAACAACCTAGGTAGTGATTTATTGTAGTGTGTCAGGTAGTGATGTCTTGTATACGTATTGTATTGTATCCTGTATTTTTTATTATATTTTTTTTTAGATTTATATCTTAATTTTTTTATGTAAGATGGGATCCATGGGAGATCAGTGAGATTTTCTCACTGAATGGATTACCCAGGGTAAATAAGAAATAAATAAATAAACATTCAGAGTCACTGGGTACTTCCTGGAATAGACCGATCCAGTAAGCTCCGCCATCGAACACAAACATCTCGACACACATCTAAAACGAAGTGAATGCACAACTTAGCAAAACGACAAGCTAATTTTGGTAAGTTTTTCACGTTTACACAAAAAACACATTTATGAAGAGATTAAAAGTAGGTTAGGATAGTCTTATACACTCCGTTTTAAACCCGCTAGGCCTCCTCTGCGCTGATCAAAATGATGTTTATGGTGTTTTTGCGTCACTCGTGCTGCATTTGCCATAGCTCTGTGCACAAAATTTTGAGGACTCGGGTAACCAAAGTAGAGATCTGCTTTTTGGTTACCTGAACCTGAGGCTGTGATTGGTAAATTCCAAAATGGGCGAAGCTTACTAGATTCAAATTGGCTCCAGAGAGGATTTTCCCAAGCATATTCAGTACCATGCTGTGGTAAGGGGTTAATTCTACACAGTTTTCCCACACAACCAAAGTCTATTTTGCAACATTTAGGAGAGGGGTATTTTTCTTTTGAGGACAATCACCAGTATGTTTCATTAATGGTGAAGAAATTATAAAAATCCAGAAATTTTGCAGTGTTTTTCTATCAGGTTTTTGAGATATTTTTTTCAAATTTTAGAGTAAATTTTTTGTTTTGAAAATGGAATCAAATCTGAAAGGAATCGTGATTCTCTGTGAATCGATTCCAAAATTGTTTGAATAGTCTAGCAGCCGATTTCACAAATCCCTACGCACTGCGTAAGCCCGCTTGCGCAACTTTTTATTGCGTAAGTTGCGCAACATTCCTGTGGTAATTACACGCAAGACTATGGGGGCTTATGCCATTTTTCGTGAAATCGGCTGCAGGCCTAGAACCGACTCATTTCCACAGTGCATTAGGGGACAGTTTAAGGGCATAACATATTTAAAGAAGAATTTTTGTAAACTAGCCTGCATAAATTTCACCTACAACGATGCAACAATGCTTCAGAAAACCTTTAAAATCCATACATAAATTTTGTGTTAAGTGAATGGTAAAAAATATGTGTGCGCACACATTTTTTTAAAACCACCTTCAGTTGTTAATTTTCAACAGAAAGTACCATCTTGGACAAAAAATAAATTCATAGAGTGTTTGTTGCCATTTCTACCAACACTTTTCTTATCAACTTTAAGCAAAATTTTGGGTCACTGCAAATAATGTAATGGTCCTTTAAGCAGCGCTAAGAAATTGGCCCCGGGTAGAACAAAATTGTTAAAGGTTTAAATAGACTATGTAAGTTGACCTCGAGAACGCACGAGACCGCGCGAGACCACTGTTATTTCCGGGCACAAGACCCTATCTCTTCAACGCACATCGCGAGCGAAATTTATGGATTATTTTGTTTACGCAGGTTTTTGTAAACTCACACGGCCCAAAACGCGTATCTCTAAATAAAATCTTGCATATCAATTGATGAAGTGGGGTATATATTCAAAAGTAATGTGAAAATTCACGATCTTTTCTGAGCCGACAACGTCAATCTTTGAAGAATGTAAACTACATGCAGCAAAAGGTATGCAACATGCACGGCAGCCGACGTACAGTGTACATGATACAGTATATATGTACGTGCACAGTTCATCGATCGCATCGAGCGCTAGCGATAGTCGAAACGCCATCTACCAAAAGTAGAGCTTGCATTCATTTTCACATGAATCCACACTTGGGTGATCAATTCCAAATTGGATTAGGAATATGCCAGCAGGGAAATTTATTCAGGTCACGAAATTTTAATTAATTTTTATCGTTTTGGGAGATAATTATATATGTATTATATATTGTAAAAAAAACATTTTAGTTACCCGATTCACATTCGGGTCGGTTGTAGACTAGATTGGACAGAAAGATTTATACACAAAAAAACAAAATTTCGCCCGTGTTATAAGAATAGGCGTTTCAGTCGTGTTGTGCCCGGAAGCTCATATTTGACCTTTGCCGCGAGACTTACTAGTCTATAGCATTTGTCAACACAAGGGGTAAATGTTACATGTAATAGATCAGTTCTTAGTTTTGATAGGCGATCCAGTTAGATGATATGTGAGCCAATAGATGAAGACTGGCTGGATGACGGCAATAAACAACAGAAGGTACAAGCGGCGTTTGTTACCATGGCCGATGCTGTCTTCATAGGACTCGGGGAGGATGATCAATTTCATGTTCCGAACCTAAACAAAAATCAATCCACAGAATCATTTTGATGACATACAGACCATTCCTTGTACGTCCGTCACAGCTGGGACACGGCCAGCACGCTTATTGTAAGCTTGTGTGTACAAAGAGCGCGTTGCACGCATCATGGATGAGCGCTGTTCAAATTAACAACAACAACACCACAAAACGCACAGTCCATGCACTGGATAAAGCTGCATCCCAGCTATGGTGGATGTGTACAAGGAAGGTAGATTTAGCTAACGAACCAAGTGGCAGTCCCACAACACAAAACGGCCCCTGCATGTGCTGCAGGCACAAAAAGCAGGAACTTTTGCGGTTTGAAAGGCAGATGTAGTACAAATGTGACAAATGTTCAGTTTTGTGGTCGCAATCAAAATACCAGGGCTGCGTTCCAAACACGCGAACGTTTGCAAACATTGGCGAACTTTTCGAGTGGAATGAATTGTGCGCCGCCAACGTCCACATACGTTGGCCAACAAACTTTTGGATTGTTCGAGATGTTGACGAATGATTTCAAAATGGCATGCGCGACATGAAAGATGACAGACGTTGGTTTGTAGTTTGGAAAATAACAAATAAATTGGACCTTTCGTGGTTTTCTCCCTTATCGCTGGCGGTACACAATCAATAGCAACGTGTCACATTTCCTCATAAACTTGGTAAGCAGCAGAGAGCCACATTACAACGTCGGTACGACTGCTGTGACTCTGGGCGGCGCCATCTTGACAATGTATTTGGGCAAATGATCCATTCCACATTGAGCAAACGTTGGCGCCAACGTTAACAAACCGTTCGCGTGTTTGGAACGCAGCCCAGGTCTGTATCCACCTTTGCCATTTTGAGTGTAAACACAGCAAATGAATATTACCCCTCAGGTTTCCCCGAGAACAAAACATAGACGAATCCTAAATTAACCAATTTGAGACCAGTCTGCACACTTCCCTTGCTTAACACGAAGAGCCTCTTTATTAAACCCGGAAGTGAACTAATGTACGCACGTGAATAGGGCGCTTGCACAGGGGTCAAAAGGTCATGGGTTACTATTGCTTGTCCTCCAGATCGGTAGAGAACAATAGAGCCACATGCTTTTTTGCTAGCAGCCACGTGCATTTCCACACATGGCTCTATTGTTCTCTCACGATTTGGAAGACAAGCAATAGCGAACTTACATTTTGTGCCTCGGAAATGCACAGAACAGGCTAATGTGAAATTCGTCTTGATCCAGAAAATTAAAAACCAATTCATTGAACTAAGGCCCGCTTCAAACGTCACGTTGGAACGATGTTAGCATGGCAGTGGCTTTAAATGTCGAACTTAATTGCAAACTCCCAGTCGAGCTTAATACATCCAACATGGCGGATGAGTATTGTGCACGTCATGGACGTTGTACACGTGCGTTTTCTATTCTGTCCATTGTACGTCGCCATATTTATTATTTTGATGCACTTGTTTGTTGGTTATTTCTTTACTCACATACGTGCTGCGAGCATGCGCATTCCTAGTTGTGAACAAACTTGCGACCCGACTTCGAATGGAATTAAATTTGACACGGCAAAAGCACGACGTTTGAAGCAGCGCCGTGCTAATGCCGCACTAAATTGAATTAGCACGGCAGACCCTGTCGAGCTAAAATTTTCTGCCGTGTCGAACTCATTTTGCCAAGCCAAATGGCTTCAAACGTCGTGCTTGTGCCGTGTCGAATTAAAAAAAAAGTTGGGCGTTAGACTTACCAAAAAGAACATAACTGATATGCTAGAGTAGAGAAGAGCAATGTAGTACCCAAGGGATTGAAACAGGATGTTGGCAAGAAGACACACAATCATTCTGTAAAAAAAAAAAAAAAATGTATCTCTGAACACCAAATAACTGGAAGCACCGTAATCACCAGTTCTTGGCAGTTGGGGGCTGCAATTGAGGAATTTCAAATTGTCATAAAAAAAACGAGGGTCTCAGTGCTTTTTTTTGTGATAAAATTTGCAAACGAAAAGACGCGTGACGTAACACAATGGCTCAGCATCTGAAACAAGGCTGCCAGTGCTAATTTGAAATTTGTCAATACCAGAAAAGGCCCACCAAAATGAAACCCGATTTTTATATTTTATCAAGGCATGGCATTAACCAAGACTAACAATGCCAAAACTCCCAAGCCATGGTCTAATTGATCAAACAAATTGAGATTTGGTTCTGTGGCATCCCCGTCAACAAGCACAAATGGCATTTGTTACCAAGTTTTTAAAATCTCAGATGATTGGGTTTAAAGCTATTGACCTCCTTCGAACACGTGCAAATACGCCATTTTGGGAGTCAAATAATGCTGAGTCATTGTGGAAGCGATGTGCGTGCGCGTTGTGTGTGTCTCTGGTGGGCGTAACGCGGTTTAATTCAACAATGTGAATTAAACGCTATGGACACACACAACGCGCACGCACATTGCTTCCACAACGACGCAGCATTATTTGACTCCCAAAATGACGTCATTGGCACGAGCTCAATAGTCACACATTCACGGTTTTGTGTGCCAGTAGCGCTATGATTGGACTTTGTAGTTAATCCTAGTCAATCCTAGTCAGACCGTACTCAAACCTAGTGACCAGTAGTCAATCCTTACCAACCGTCGTCAATACACCGATCCAGTAAGCTCCGCCTATTTTGGAATTGACCAATCACAGCCTCAGGTTCAGGTAACCAAAAAGTGGATCTCCATTTTGGTTACGTGAGTCCTCAAAATTGTGTGCACAGAGCTACGGCAAATGCAGCACGAGTGACACAAAAACACCATAAACATAATTTTTTTCAGCGCAGAGGAGGCTAGCGGGTTTAAAACGGATTGTATAAGACTATCCTAACCTACTTTTAATCCCTTCATCAATGTGTTTTTGCGTAAACGTGAAAAACTTACCAAAATTAGCTTGTCGTTTTGTTAAGTTGTGCATTCACTTCGTTTTAGATGTATGTCGAGATGTTTTTGTTCGATGGTGCGCGTGACGCGTATTGCAGGCGTGTTGTACGTGCACGCATACGACCGGATACTTAAGTGCACATTTTGCTTTCGAGCGTGCAGTTTCTATGTGCGTGTGCGTGTTTCAATACGCGCTGACCAGGGCGCGGACGCTGACGCACGGCACGGCCACGCGACTCTACTGCACACGTGCATGGCACGTGTGGCATGTTGCTAGGCAATTTCTAAGTGGGCGGAGCTTACTGAATCGGTCTATTAGCAGCGTGTCCCGGTGTAGTTTTACGTGCAACACTTTGCCGGAATTAACCACGAAGAAATTGAAATCATAGTAAAATTTAGCAAGACACTACTAGAGCCCTAGTGGACCCCTAGGGCCACCGGCATAGCCTTAGTGGCTTGTAGGGGACCCTTAGTGCCACATTGTGCAATCCTATTGAAGCCGGGACACTGCTATTGCTTCTTGGGGGCATTGGACTTGCCCTTAGACTTCCCATCTCCCTTCCCGGCATTCCTTGGTAGGATCGTGAGATCAACGATTCATCCTGGTTTGGAGCCACAACCGTGGTCGATCATAGTGGAAGGACACCGGGATGCACCAAGGCCAACCAGTACAGTACACAAAACCAGGAATGTGTGATAGGGGCCTAACCCATTCCCATTGGGTGATTTAACATGGAATGTCCAAACTTGTTTATATAAAAGCTTATCAGCATCGACTCACCCTACATATTTATAGCCGCAAAATGCCACCAGGTCCAGCTTCCGAAGTGCACTATGTATATTCATTATGTACAGTGTGAGGAGCACGGCTACTATCTCAATGATCAGCCAGACTAGAGCAGTGCTGGCTTGCATACCCAACTGCTCTGGGCTGAATCTAGGGGAGAGACAGTACATCATAAAATAATCATACAATGAACGCCTAACATTCCCAATCATACATGTATACAATGTAGGGCAATTTCAATTCACGACTAATTTACTATATTTCGTCCCTCGAACAGCAGAAACTACCAGTCCTTCGAGGGACTCCAGTTAACTACAGTCATTCAATCGAACTTGTTCAACTGTAGTTTGACTATTTCAAACCAAATGCAGTCTAGTGAACGATGGTTAATTAGTCGTGTCTGGTCGACAATTTGGAACCAGCCCACAGGGCACGTTCGTACTGGTCACATCAGGCAGAGAGTTGTTGCAGCATTTTGCGCAGAACCAAAGGCGTTCGCACTTGAACGTTAATGCGCAAGTGTGTTGCCAGAATGACGTTTGACCGGTGCTCAATTCTAGCCGTGAATCCAACTTGCTCGTAGCATGTTTCTACTGAGCACGATTACCGTTTTGGAAACTTGTTCCAAAGACTTCACAACGTAAAAACTTTGCCGAGACATCAAATTCACATTTCAGTTTGTATTCGTGTTTATGTGAAGTATGAGCCAGGCATAACTTACTTGTCTTGCCTGCCCAGGGCCACTCCAGCCAGTAGTATGTAAGTCACAAAGCCCATGACTGGAATGTACAGGTCTGGGGCATTGACCTCGTACCGTGGGGCTACTGGCTCGTCTTGTTGGTTGTAACCAATTGCCCAGTCCTGAAGAGATGAAACAAGGTAACATCTTGATAATAAAATGTCAATAAAGCTCAAGCAAATGTATAAAAAGTTGAGTTTGTCTTAAAGGTCAGTGTTTTAGTAACAAAAATAAAAGTGTGGTCGGTCGGTATTGCACTGTACCATGACTGGCTAGGGAACTGCGGTCTATTTCACCATCTTAGGTACAATGGGTGCAGCAGTGGATTTCACTAAACCCATAGGGCGTGATCCCGAGATCTGCGCAGATGGTTTAGCTAGATCCAACTATGCATAGAGCTGAACCATCTGCGCAGATCGGGGTCGGCGGATTCGTCCGAAACAATCACGCCCATAGTAAGCACAATGCCTCCGATTTTTGATTAAGGGAAATTTGCATTTTTGGACGAGGATAAACCTGTAGAGTTCTAAGGCTGTATACAAAAATTAACAGTCGTCAGTTACACAAATATAAAAACGTTTCTGCGATAGTTTTGTGGAATGTTATTAGCATACATTGTCACAGCATACAGCGTATGTTACGATGAATAACCCATCGCAACTCACGTTTTGTGAAATTAGCCCCTGAACGCTGATAATGGCCTAGTGCCGAAGGCTGCTGTAGCATGGATGTGTAACTAGGCATACAAGACAAGTTATATGTCACTGCATCATGTCAACTGTGCAACAATTACATTGACAAATTTTAAACTTTTTCTTCCCTGCAATTCCAACCTGAATGTGGACTATTAAAAAAGTGATTTTGAAATGAAATGACTTGTCTAGTTGTGCTTACCGTATGCGTGAAGGGACAGAGAAGAATGGCAAGTTTTTTGGCCACGTAGGTTGTGTCCACGGCAAAGTAGTACTTGAGCTTGCTCAGAGACATGAATCGGTCAATCTGCAAAGAACCATTTGTTTTTTATTATTTTACACAAGACGTTGTGAGAGGAAACAATGTTAACTAGTGCTGGGCGACTAGTGGATTTTGCTACTCGCGAGTAGTTGCAGCAATAACTCGCAATTAGTCGATTAATCGCGAGTAGTTGGCAACGTATCAAAAGGCAAAAAAAAAAATAAAAAAAAAATAAAACCAGTACATGTACGTAATTGTACGTGTAGGCCTATGTGTTGAAATTGTCAGCATAGGCCTACACAATAAAATTCAGTTGCACACAGGCCGTCTTTTAAGAAAGGGGACTGTCACAGTGTAACAGTAGCCCAGCGTAATCGCGAGTATGTAACGGTACTCGCGGCGCCGCGATTAATCGAGTAGTCTAAAAATGCTAATCGCGAGTCCGAGTACCGTTTACTACTCGCGATTAAGCGATTAATCGAGCTATTCGCCCAGCCCTAATGTTAACTTTACTCTAAAGCAAAAGCATTATGTGCAAGTTTCCACCATGACACTGCCACTGCCCCTGGCCGAAAATCAACAGCACGGGGTTGCTCAAGGTTAGGTATAGACATTCTGGTAACTAAATGCCTGTGCGCATTGGACTTTTTTAGGAAAACTTACCTAGATGATGGGTACTTTTCAATTTTAAGTCCAGCGGTTACTTTTCCTGGCCAACTTCTGCCCAGGAAAATTGTTTTTTTTACGACATCCTTGAAGATATACGGATTGAGAACGAGAAATTTCAGAATGGTAATAAAAAAAATATGACAACTGATATGGAATTAAAATCTCAGCACCCATGGAAAAAATGGGGGAGGGGGGTGGAGGTGCTCAAAAATGTGACCTGGACACACTTCTTTAAGGGCATACATGTAGAGCAGTCTTAGACCACTTATTGCAATCCGCCCTTGGTGGGTACTGTAGACAGAAATACCTGCACATTGAAAGGAGTGCCATTTACCTGTTGTTCGACGACATCTTTCCCCTGGTCAGCCAGGCTAGCACCATACTGCATGGCCATATTAGCCATAGGGTCATTAATCAGCTGTTGACCAGGGAACATCATGTCTTGCTGCTGGGGCTGGCCATACGACCCTTGACCCTGGAACCCTCCGCCCGGCCCTGGGGGCGCCGCTTCCGTGCCGCTGGTGTCATCAAAAAGGGGTGTGGGGCCTCCTTGGCCCTTAGCACGCTGGGGTCGTCTGTGGTGACCTTGTGCTTGTTGGCTTGCTGTAAGGGGAAGAATACAAATCCATGGACTTTACTGTAAAAGCTGAAATATTCGCGGTGGTTTTATTTTCGCGCATTTCGCGCACCAGACAGAGCCCGCGAAAATAACAACCCGCGAAAATATTGTTTGCAACAATTGTGGCAATCCCTGAAACAAAACATAATTTCCATCCGCGAAAATAACAACTCGCGAAAATGTCAGTGATGTTGAAATGCGCGAAAATATCTGTACGCGAAATACGCTGTTGTTGCTGCTGCATGTCAATAGACCTTTATCATGGTGCGGCCATCTTTCTCTTTCCCCTATTAAAATGAACGTAACGAAAGCGAGGCTTGCCGTAATAAAATAGTTTGGCCCCGTGTTGAAAATGTTAATTGTGTGCATCACAATGACATGCGCGCGGTGCGATCAAGAAAACGTGCAGCGCGGACAATGATTCTCTCAAAACAACAACGGTAGACTGCACGCGCTATCGCGCAGACACGCACTGATCATGCCCGACACGTACACATACTATGCAAAGATGGACGCTCCGTGATAAAGGTCTATGCCTATTCCACAATCAAGAATGCGACAACTGTGGTTTTGGCATTCTAGATTGTGGCAGTGGACGAGAGAGACGACTTAACGCATGCACAACACCTCAACATTGACATCACCTCGCAGTCTACACACAGTAGTCGATGTGACAATCTAAAACTCCTTATTCTCTCCTACGGTACAGTGAACATGGTATTGATTCTGTACTTCACACTTGCTGCGTGCACCACATGGCAATTAAAATTTAGTCTGGTCAAGTGGATACTACATGTGTAAATGTGCATGTGGATACTTCCGTTGCAGGTGTTAGGTTTTTGAAAAAGACTGCACATTCACAGCATTTTTTAGCGATGTTCTGGAAATACTGTGTTTGTGGCAGTATTTATAAACAACCTTGCATGATATGAGCGCGCAGCCGGCACATGCTAAAACATACATGTAATCAAACACGCAAAGCAGCCCACAAACCAAACGTATAATTTTCACCAAGTACCTCATGCGCTATCTCTTGACATACTACCCCGGCCAGGCGCAAAGCAAACTGGTGTGGCGGGGTGTCTTTGTCACGTATTTTCTCGAAAATGCGACAGAAATTTTAGTAGGTAAGGGTATTTTAGAATCATTCAAGCTATCGATTCCAATAATAATTAAAATTTCTTAAATTCCAGTTACAGTGATCTAAATACTTGAATTCTTTAATAAGCAGGTTCGGCATTTCAGCTAGGCATGCACACTTAGTTTTTATGTGAAAGATTAGGTGGGGAGAACTCGTCGGTAAATTACGCACAAACTTATGGCAACAATGGATGGTAAACCAAAATTTGTTGCAAACGGTGTTGCAGTTTGCTTTGCGCGCCCTGCCGGCCGAGCGTGGCAGTGCAGTGTGCCGTGAAGTGCGTGAGTACTTGGTGGAAATGATCCGTTTGGTTTCTGGGACGCTAGTGCATTATTATTATTATTATTTATTTGGCCTTCAACAACACGGTACAAACATACAACCAAGTACAAACATACAACATACGATTTAAAAAAACAAATCAAACAAAACTAAAAAACTAAACGACAAAAACAACCCTGTCCAAGTTGGCCAGGACTGACAATATTACTAGTTAATGAAACACTTTGACTCGAAAGCCTGCCAATCCTAGTACGTGCTCGATGTTCTGACATGTTCGAGCGCGTGAAGGTCTGGGTGTACTTTTGCGTGTGTGGTGCATTTGCTACACATTACACAGTACATCACCCAAAACGCTGTGAATGTGCAGTCTTTTTCGAGATTTTTCTCAAAAACCCAACACTTGCTACGGAAATGTCAGTGCGTGCATGGTCACAAAGGTAGGCCTAATTTTAGAAAAATCTAAACTATCGATTTCAATAAATAAATTTGTTAAAATCCAGTTGTGACCCAAAGTAAAAAAATACGGCATTTTTTTTTGTTTATGTCACAACTCGAATTTAGGGAAAATAATTATTGGAATCGATAGCTTAGACGATTTTAGTATAGGAATACGTTTTAGAGAAAAATCACGGAAAGAATATTGCATATGATTGCACGCAAAGCGGCCGGCCAGAACCCAAACGGATCATCGCGCGCACGCCCTCTTTCTTCGCGCGCTTCACACACCGCCCGGCCGGCAGCAGTTTCACACACTTTTGTATAGAGGAGGGCGTGACAAAAACACAGAATTTTCAGGAAAATGCAACATTTGCAACGGAAATGCCAATGGAAAAGGTATTCCAAAATCGTCCAAGCTATCGATTTATTAATTATTTTCCTTAAATTAGAGTTGTGACATAAACTAAAAAAATACCAAAAATACTAAACTATGCAATAAACATACATGCAAACAACATCACCTGCAACATGAATCAGCGAACAGCCAAGCCCAGGCAATCACATTGAGTTGACACACGAAACGTGGCATAACCACAGCACAGGCACAACTTACAACACTCGGTCACAGTGCAGTGCAAATGGTACAACACATCGTGCGAACACCACATCTAAATAAAAAAATTTTGTCACATACACTTACGATGCCTGAAACCAGGTGGGACGTCCATGTTTCTGAAGTGTTCAAGTGAAAAGAGACAAAGTTCTTTTAGTAAATTTCAAGACGTTTCACCTGCAAACTCCTCTCCTCCACGCATTGATATGCATATGGTTTGCGCTAAATGCACATGTCTAGCTATTTATGCGCCTCGCTTTGGAACTGCCACGACGTACAATCTGTACTACACACTCGAGCGAGACACGATCGATCATCGACGAAATGTCATTATCATTGGTTTTCTGCGATGGACTGTGCATTATCAATAATTGTTTATTGATCACCAACTTTTCCGGCATTTAAAGGCATCACATTATATGCAGATTAAACTTTGTAACAAATTCCAGGAACAACAGCATTACATAAAGTTTTTCTATAAAGAATAATGTTGATAAACTGCCTTGTATAAATTTTAGCCACATATAGATGCAGTAATAATATACTTGAGAAAACCTTAAAGAGGAAGAATCCCCCTTGGCGAAAATCCAGCATTTAGGCTTTTTTCGATAGTCCAAACATCCCTTTTGCCGACGTGGATTTTTATTATTTTTTAATTGTCGGTTTTAAGTGGATAAATTGCAAGCAAAAGTGCGCTTTTCGAAAATGAGATTTTTGCGATTTCTGAAACGCTCATTAGGTATTCATGATATGCGCGTGACCCCGTGACGCAATCCTGAGAAAGAGAAGTCAACACGATAGTTAGCTCCATACGTTTACACGCAAAAAACTTAGAAAACCGTCTCTTTTAGATGGTGTTTTTTGAAGAATTTTGTTGTTCCAAAAAGCCAGAGATATGCCCAGTAGCTGCGTGGTTGCATGTTTTACCAGACACTATGAAAAAAAAAAGAGCAGAAAGATTTTCTTTTCTATTACCAAGAGAGAGAAAAATGAGTCGCTCATTCTATAACTTGTACGGCCGATGTCCAAACACGTGAAACTACGCCGCAGTGGACCGTACACAGACCGCTGTGAATGCCGGTCGTTCCGTGACAAAACCACCCGTCGCAATGCACCAATATTTACTTCAAAAGAGAGTCACTGTGAGCCACAATTTCATCGTTTTTTCACAAAACAGGTAATAGTAGATTGCTGTCATATTACATGAAGTGTTTTTCACGTTTGTATTTTGAATTACAAGGACAAAATAGGCATGATAAACATTCACTTCGTGTATTTTCCATTCAATACTGCACAGACCGTTTTGTATGTTTCTCAGGATGACGTCAACACCCTGTTGATAAACAAGCCGAGTGACCTCGAGCGTTTCAGAATTTGGGTGAAGAGGGTCGGAACTGCTTTACGTTTTAAGCAAAAGTATGTCGATTTTTTGTGAAAAACAAGTTGTGATGGTGTTGTAGACACATACACCTCCATGATAAACAGAAAAACTAAAAAAATGTGGAAGGGGGGATTCTAGCTGTTTAATTTGTTCTTATGTTTAATAAAGTGTAAAAAAAAAATCGTTTCATTTAACACATTTGGCGCGCGCGCATTGCTGACGAGCCTTGCCTTTAATCGCCCTTTTTGTTTGCCTGCAGCGGACCCCCGATGCACTTCGATCAAACAATATTATAAAACGTGAATAAGTGATTATTTTTAGGGATTATGACCCAGGGACCGCCGGGGTGAATGAATTCGATACAAATGTGGACAAATGTCCATATGAGTTTGGTAAATCTGGATGCAGTGGAAAGCAACTTGGCTCCACCCGGGATTCGAACCGCGAACCTTCTGCTTACCGTGCAGACGCCCTAAAAATTGAGCTATGAAGCCAACTGCAGTGGTTTCGAATCATGGTATATAGTGCAGTTGTTCCTCACTGATTGGCTATCACGTACGGTAAGCAGAAGGTAAGCAGAAGGTCCGCGGTTCGAATCCCGGTGGAGCCAAGTTGCTTTCCATACCGTGCATCAAGATTTCCCAAACTCATATGGAATGTCCACATTTGTATCGAATATTATAAAACAACCACTACTGTTGGAAATCCTACGTGTACAACAATAGGCGCCAAATTTTGGATCGAAATAATAGGGAAGTTTAGATGCGCGTGAAACGCGAACGTGAACGCGAAATGCTTTGAGCACTTGGTCGTTACTTTGAGGAAATCTTAGATTTGAGGAAAACCAAAATCCACAATGTGACCTTTATGGCAAGAAAACTCTTTTGCCGTGATCAAAATTCAAACCTGGGTTCTGAGACAAATATGACCAGTGCTCAAGCCATTTCGCGTTTGCGTTAGCGTTTTACATGCATCTCCCTTATAATGCTACAGTCACACGGTCATATACGGATCTTGCGGACGCTGCGGATTTTTTTCCGTAAAAAATCCGCAGAATCCGTATCTATCCGTAATGGATCCGTAATTAATCCGCCGAATCCGCAGCATCCGCCAGGTTCCGCAGAAATATTTTGAAAATCTCGCGGATAAAAAATCCGTAAAAAATCCGCAATGCATCCGTAATTATCCGTAATATACGTAACTCTCCGTAAACTATCCGTAAAAATTATATGTCACCTGCCGCAATTGTTTTTCATTTAGGCGTAAATGTCCGTATTTATCCGTAATTCATCCGCAATAATCCGTATTTCATGGCTAATTTAACTTTTCTGCGCAGTTTTTAAGTGATTTTCTGCGGATAAAAAATATAACAAATCCGCAGCATACGTATTTGACCGTGTGACTGTAGCATCAGGGAGGTTTAGGTGCACGTAAAACGCGAACGTGAACGCGAAATTCTTTCATTACCGGTCATATCAAGAGGATGTCTTAGAACTAATGGGCTCGAATCTTGGTCAAAGCAACAGAGTTATCTCACGGCACGAAAGTCACAAATGTTGGTTTTTGGTTTTCATATAATGACCAAGTGATCAAAGCATTTCACGTTTACGTCCGCGTTTACGTGCATCTAAACCTATGTGGTTTTGCTAAGAAAGATACGCAAATCATGCTGTGATGACCAAACGATTTAGGAGGCTGAAAGATGTCACTTATTTTATCGGTCAGTAATGTGTATAACACTTCTTGTGGCAAGGCTGACTGCACCAGTCTCCATATGAGCCTCTTAGGCAGGGTGTGCCACTCTAACTGAAGTGCTCCCTGGGAGCCTGTACTTGTACTTCTACTAGAAAGCGGAACAGCCTTGAAAGCGATTCCAAAGTGACAGGTCGATCAGTGCCTTGTATCCAGAAGTTCACTGTATTCAACAAACTTCTTGTTCTGATCAAGAATTGTATGTTAGGAAATTTGCGTTTCTTTTTGGGGTAGAGTATTTTGGGGGGAGATTATGATGAATGGGTATATGAATCGGCGAAGCGCGCCACCAGCGGTCACAGACTCGGTGTCGAGTTGTCGATCACGAAGAACGACTTGTGCCAAGTCTACTATGGCATGATGTAGTATGTACTAGTGGTGGTGCGATCGTACGTGATTCTGCGCTGCGCGCTGCATATACTGTACTGCCCAGTGATCGTGAACAGCTAAGTGAACGCGTTCATGTTCACTCACAGCCATGCTCACAGCATGCTCACAGTGAATTTTCATTATATATCATGTAATAATATCCATAATTTAATGTCTTGAACGTCGTGGTGTTGAACTCTGAGAAAAAGGTAGGGGAAAGCCAAGGGATCCGGATACAGTTCAGTCATGTCAGTATAGTTCATCAGCACGATGTCGGTCACTTCGCCCCATCTCATCTGCCCATTGACACTTCGCCCCATTGCCACCTCGCCCCTGGCATCGCCACCTCGCCCCTGGCATCGCCACCTCGCCCCTGGCATCGCCACCTCGCCCCTAGCCCCGTGAGCATGCAGTGCTTCGGGAAAACCCTCGGCCCTGTTGCCTAATCTACCCCAAATCTGTGGCAAACTCACGCAAAAGAAATTTGTCCCATGGCTCTGATATTTGCTCAATAGGTGCACTCACCCCAGTTTGCAAATATTCCGAAGAGTACGCATCGATCCGATGTCAAGTTTGCGGTGAAATCATGGGGAAAGTTTGACAATGAGACACTCTGTGCGATAAAATACTGACTTTGACCAAAAATCAAATATGCGCATGCGCGAGAGCGGAGAGGTCAACACTAGACTGGTTCCACATCCTCAATTTACTTCCCTTCGTCGTAAGATGAAGGGGGACAGCGAACCAGTCTAGATTGTGTTGACCTCTCCGCTCTCGCGCATGGGCATATTTGATTTTTGGTCAAAGAGTCGGTATTTTATCGCACGGAGTGTCTCAAACTTTCCCCACGATTTCACCGAAACTAGACATCGGATCGATGCGTACTCTTCGGAATATTTGCAAACTGGGGTGAGTGCACCTATTGAGCAAATATCAGAGCCATGGGACAAATTTCATTTGCGTGAGTTTGCCACAGATTTGGGGTAGATTAGGCAACGGGGCTGAGGGTTTTCCCGAAGCACTGCTCGCGGGGCTACCTCGCCCCTGGCAACGCCACCTCGCCCCTGGCATCGCCACCTCGCCCCTGGCATCGCCACCTCGCCCCTGGCATCGCCACCTCGCCCCTGGCATCGCCACCTCGCCCCCATCTCCTGGCGGTATTTTACCGGGGTATTTTAGTCTGACCGGGCGTAACTAATGTTATTGTGAATGATAGCGATTTCTTTTTTTATTATTTTGCTCCCAAATCTTTCTGTTTATAAATTGGCATTTTCTTTCTTTGTGAAAATGTTAGCCAATGAAAATACAGTAGTTGTAAGCCATTTTGAAGTGGCGGTGGGGCAAAGTGGAAGTGGGGGCCAAGTGGCAGTGGGGGGCCCAAGTGGCAGGGGGGGTGGGGGGGAAGCGAAATGGCAGTGGGGACAAAGTGGCAGTGGGGGCGAAGTGGCAGTGGGGCGAACTTAGTCCAAGTGCCTCTGACGCTCACCTCCAGGTGAGCGTCAGACAGATTTACTGATGCTTGATGAGTCATTTTTAATGGAACGGTGTCTTAAAAGTTACGAATGCCAGTATTTGAATGCAGTGCATCCTGCACGCACACAGCACGTGTGTAACTTAGTTGATAAACACTTTGCAGTTATACAAAGCTGAGAGAGATTATCAAATGTTTGAATAAATTTGTAAAAATTTACCATACATATTTCTGTATTTGTTTCCTTTTTCCTTCTATCCGTGCATGTAGGTTGCACTTTTCTGAGTTAAGATAAGATGGCAGGGTTTTCTAACGAATACCAAGATCTTCTGGAGCCCAGGCGGCGTCAGTATGACCTCCAGTTTGCCCTGAAAAACTTCACCTCCCACCTGCCCGAGTACCAGTATGTCACCCATGTCACCAACGCGGAGATTAAGAACATGGTGCTCAAGTCTCGTCGGCTAAAACATACCATTGAAGAGGTAATTATATGCACCTATCTAGGGTTCTCCACTAGCTGTCTAGGTGGGCCACCCGAACAAAATCATCAGAGGTACTCGTTAGTGCCCGGAGAAACTTTTGCCACCCGGACAAAAAACTCAGCCGCCCGGACAGAAATAATCCATTTCCCAATCTAAAAACGCTTCAGAAATACAGCTGAGTCATTCCAAAGTTAGGTGTAAAGTCGCCAAACATGATTCGCTGGCTGCTGGTGTCATTTACCATGCATATCGCATTAGCAACCTAATCCACGGCCGATAATGGCTGCGACAGTTGCATGCATCAGTTTTAAACAGTGGCCTTATGCGGCATACAGGGGGTTGGACAGTATTCGCCACATGAGGGCACTGTTCCGCGCGCCCGGACAAATTGTGGACTAGTGGAGAACACTGCTACATATTAATATTTCTTCCCTCCCCCCCACCTTGCTGCCTCACCCCTTAGGTGGGAAATTCGACGAAGATTAGGATCACGTCAATTTTAAAAGCAATCCTGTTAATTTTTATTTGCATTTTAATATTAAAACCATTTGACTGGAAAAACCTTCGAATCGATGATAAAAGTGGTTCCAACTGTCCAATGCCATGATTCCTTCAGAGATGATATTTCTGGCGGAATTTAACTATTAAAGAGAAATTTATGTAAATGTGTGTGCACACACATTTTTTTACAAGGGTGCCCTCATTCAAAAGGAACTAGGTCCCTGACTATCATGGTATTACCCTGTTTTCCGTGCAGTACAAGCACAGAAACAGCCTAAATAGCACAGCGGCTTTGCACACATTTGTTGAAAGCATGGACAACATTTTTCATTATTCAACAAGATAGGGGCACTGTAGCTTAATTTGATTTTCGTTAGTAGTCGTCTAACATCAATGGTATTAATGCTCTGTACTCTTCGTTCAATCTTCGTTAAATGAGATGTGAACACGCGCTTTATTGGGTGCCGTCCAAAGGTATCACAGTTCTAAAGACTAATCAGCATTTTTCTGGCAGTACCATGAAATGTCCAAATTTTATAGTGCATGTAAAGTTCTATGCGGCCCTCGATACCCTCCTCTCTTCGTACGCTTTGTAGACCCGAGAAAATGTTGACAATTTTGGACAGTCCCCTAACGGACGATTAACTAATCTTTGTCGAACCAAGCGCTTTCCCTAATTTGATCAATGCCTGTCTCAATAATGCGTCTTCTTTTAGATTGTAGCCAATGAAAATCGACAGGAGAAGGACATCCGTGCTGAAGCTGAAGCCCTCATTCAGGAGATGGCACACGATTTCTCGCTGAACAACGCCCGATTCTTGGTATGTTTCTTCGCTAAAGTGTTCAAGAAACTCTTTAGGCACATCTACATCAACAAAGCAGGGTTGGACAAGGTATGTTTGAGAACTGGGAATGGATTTTTTGCATCTTTTTAAAAAAACTTATTTTACATAAAGCTTGTGCCGGTAGACGATAATGATATAATATTGGATGGCTTTGAGGGTGATATGAGAATATACCGCACGAGTCATGAAAATACTGAACGAGCCGAAGGCGAGTTCGGTATTTTCATGACTCGTGCGGTATATTCTCATATCACCCGAAAAGACATCCAATATTATTATTGTTATATAAAATGAAGCTTCTATCTTCCTTGTTTTGTAAGATTTCCGCAAGATTTTTGTCTGTTTTGTGTTGAAAACTTCAGTTCTTTTCATGGTTTACAAATGCATGCGCTTTTGTTACTGTTGTACAGTATTTTTTGTTACTGTACTCTGGCGCGCGCTGCACACGCACGCAATCCATTTCCTCGATCCATGACGTACGCGTGTGTTCGTGGTGCGCCCAACGTGCACGCACATCGAATCTGGGCTCTGTGCTGCACAGTAACAGAAACGCACGGTGTCCGCAAAAGCTTTATTTTATATAATAATTATATAATATTGGATGGCTTTGAGGGTGATATGAGAATATACCGCACGAGTCATGAAAATACCGAACGAGCCGAAGGCGAGTTCGGTATTTTCATGAGGAGTGCGGTATATTCTCATATCACCCGAAAAGACATCCAATATTATTATTGTTATATAAAATTGTTGAAAGTTCCACAAGCAACAGTAAACATTTCACCCTGTCACCATGGAGCTCCTTTTGTAGCTCCATGCTGGCACATATGGAAACTGTTTTCAAATACTTTCGTAATCCCACGTAGGCCTAAAACTTACAGAGAATCGCATTCAGTTCAATTTTGCTTAAGTCTTCAAAGTCCTCTGACAATTCCTTTTCCCTCAAGTACAGCTTCAAAATGTTCACTGCTTTCGTGGTGCTTCTCCGTGTCGCTCCGCTTTCTCTATTTTGGAGGATGTCATCGTATTCATCGTCTTCTATCGTATCAAATCTGGGCTGTGGCACCGCCATTTTGAAGTGCGCGCGTTGGTTCCGGTTAATTTTTGTGCATACACGTACACATGCAGAATCGATACTGTTGTACAGTATTTTTTGTTACTGTACAGTGTGTGACATTTTCCACCCACAGAGGGCGCTATAACGTACAGTAACAGAAATGCACGGTATCGCTCACAGCGCCATTTTATATAATAATATAGAATACCGCGATATTTCTCAGACGATATACCGCGGTGATAAATTTCAATACAGGCACAAGAAAACATTGCTGTTCTTATTAAAGTGACGTCCAATACAGGGTGTGTCTAAAAAAGTATACACTCAAAACAATGCATTTAAAATGGGGAGGTTTAGATGCACGTACAATGCGAACGTGAATGCAAAAATCTTTCAGCTCCGGTCATATTATGAAGAGGTTTTTAAACTTGGGCTCAGCAAAAGAGTTGGACTTCAAATGTCCTCACAAGAAAAAGTCCATTGGCATTAGCTCTTGTGATTTTGTGGAATAGCCTTTGGAATGGCCCCAAAATCACCAAACTTAACATCACTGGACTTTATAAAATGGCCAAAAGTGGTTATTTTTTTGAAAACAACTGCACACTTGGCTGCACATGGCACAAATTTCACAGGATGTTTGGCACTGTAATCATACCTCCTGAGCATGATCCAATTCCGTCCCTCATGTGAGGGACGGAAATCAGGAGACAAATGCCTTTCCTTAGTCAATAAAACAAATGAAAACTAAAGTGAACATGTATGTTTACGTGCTACTGATGTTAATACACACACCTAGTTTATCACATGTTGAAATTGACTTTACAATTTTATGCAGAGGTTGTTTTTATGCGTGAGGGACGGACAATCAATAAAATTGACAAAAACTACAATTTTTTACATGCATTTTTAACTATTTCTTGAAAATGTGACTGCACAGTGTGCCCAGTCCAATTTATTCTGTTAATCTTTGTAATATGATTGTAAAATATGGACATTTCTTTACTGTGCGAGGTATTATTTTGATTAATTTAGGAAATTGTTAAATTTTCATCCAGTGTTTACCAGTTTTGGATCACGCTCTCAACTAAGCTGCTGTACAGTAACTTGGACATTTTCTTTAATTTAAGAAAAACCCACACCATTTTCTGTATTTATCTTCGTTCAGCTTCGTAAGAGTTACCGAGATTCCCCCGTGGTCCTCCTCCCCACCCATCGTAGCTACGTTGACTTCCTTCTCATCTCATACATAATGTTTGAATACAACCTTCCTCTGCCCTACATCGCTGCTGGTGCAGGTATACGCTTTTAAGCGGTGTTCACACTATCGCGAAAAAATGGTCTTGCGCACGCCTTTGCCATTGGTTTGTATATGAGCTGATTTTCTGCTTGTGTATGGCCTATTGCGACGTGCAGTGCGTTTTAAGCTGTGGTCAAAGTTCAAATTTGTTGAACTTTGACCGCGGTGCGCTGACCTTTCCAACGCGCAGCCAATGAGGTATCAGGGAAGCTCCAAGTTACCGGAGTGGAATTTTCTATTTCAGAAAGATCGATGATTGAGAGCTCATGCAATGCGGTAAGTGCAGCGTACCAGTGTCGTTTTTCCGCGATAATGTGAACACTGCTTTAGAGTAGATTCACACTGTTCCTTTCTGTGCGTAAATTTGACGCAAGCCGCTTTGAGAAAAAGTGGCGTGGAGAGAATTTGGAGTGCAGAGAATTTGGAAACGACGTATTAAAAACCGCACATTCAACTTGGGAGAAATGTGTTTTTGTGGGTTTTTTTAATTTTTCTCAAATTTACGCACAAAAAGGCTCATTCTGAATCCACACTAATTACTTGTAGGCTACGATGCACTCTCAATTCTTGTAAATGCATAAAATAATCGGAGGCTAGGTTAGACAATCTGCATTCAGAACCTCTTTGTTTTGAATTCTTGATCATAACAGAAGTTTGTTGAAAGCAGGGAACTTGTCGATAACAATGCACTAATGCATAGTTACGACCTGTCAATCAAGTCGAACCCGCCGACCAATCACAACAGAGCTAGCCAACAGCACCCACATAGGTCAAAATGATGCAATCATCACAACAATCACGCGATTTTCTGCCCATACAGTTTGTATGTTGTATGCGCCAGTGACCGGGTGAATTTTGGTTTCAATGTCGGGCGATTCGCTGTTCAAAGGTAGGAAAGCGCATTTTTATGAATATATGTCATCCTTGCATTACTAACCCTTCGCTCAGTGTGTGCTACGGTAACTGTCGACCCTAAAACATAGAAAGCTTTGAGTTTTCTCCAATGAATCTGTGCTTTCCATGCCGAGTCCCGTTGCTTTGTACGTTGTGTGTCGCCATTTTTTTGCGATGGCTTGTGAGCACATAGCAACAATATCTAAGGGGCGAGGTTAACTGGGCAATCTCGGAACTATGCATTGACCACTTACTTTGGAATTGCTTTCAAGACTGTTCCACTTGAGAGTGAATCCATCAAGGTCTAAGTGGATTTGTTTGAACCAAGTGATTCCCACAGCAATGAATTGTGACATTGTGTTTCTTGGAAAATCCTGCAGTTGAGGGCTCACAGAAAACTCATTTTAATGTTTTTTTCAACTGGATCAAACCTGTCTGAAATGAGCTAACCTCTGGAGCCGCGTGTTTTAAAAACAGCCTGAGAAGTGCAGGTTCTCAGGAAGCCCTTCAGGCAGAGTGGTGCACCCTGCCTCAGTGGCTCCTACGGAGGCTGGTGCAGTCAGCCTTGCCACAAGAGGCATTGTACACGTTACTAACCCTCCTTGATCTTTTGGTAAAAGTATGATTTGCATTTTTTTTATTTTTAAAACCATACTACAAACTAAACAGTAGCCAATACGTATGATGGCTAAGCTTTGTTGAAACAAAAGGAATCTATTGTCTTTCAGATTTTAATGCAATGAAAATTGTCAACACCCTTCTCAGACGAGGTGGGGCCTTCTACATTCGACGTTCTTTCGGCACAGACAAGCTGTACTGGGCAATATTCACAGAGTATGTTCAGATTCTGGTCATGAATGGGGAGGCGCCGTTAGAGTTCTTCCCGGAAGGAACTAGAAGTAGAACGGGAAAATTCCTGCCACCGAAAAAAGGTACATTGTAGTGACATGCTGTTGGCAAATTTCAAATTGAAACTGGCAGCCTCGTTTTGCGCCTTTTCATTTGCAAATTTGATCACAAAAGAAAGCACTGAGACCCTCGTTTTAGATGACAATTTAAAATTCCTTAATGGGTAGATTAATGCCTTGGAATCTGCACAAAGCATTTTAAATTCCGATAAGCCCCATTTGATTTATCTCTCATTCAAAGTTTGGTTGTTTCATTTTGATGGTGATTAAGCACCATACTAAATATTGCGTTCGTTAGGCGCGAGGTCAAAATGTATACCGGGAAACGGTACATAAATGATACACCATTGCATGGTTTTCAGTGAACAAGCAAACCATTCAACTTGTCTGGCCAGATGATAGATAATTTGCAATGTTCAACCCGGCCCACATTCGCTGAACAATAGAGAGCTTTTTTGATTACGGGTCATTGTGTTACTACTGGCTGACTGCCACTGTTTATCACGTGACCACACGAACAAGGGTGTTTAACCACAACCCATTTATGCCCTGGGGTGCGCCAGGCTGGAGGGTCGGGCGGCTCCCTTTGAAGTCGTCAGCCAGTAGCAGCCTTTTGTTCCCTTCATGCAGGCGGCTAGTTGTAAACCTGTCAATCATCGACCAACCCAGCAAGTTGGAAACGGTTCCCTTCAAACTGGCACACGTTTTTTTGTCAACAGAGAAACGATTTGAAGAGGGATTAACTTGAATCGTTTACCGGTATTGACCCCCCCTTCGAACACGTGCAAATACACCATTTTGGGAGTCCAATAATAATGAGTCATTGTGGAAGCGATGTGCGTGCGCGCTGTGTGTGTCTCTGGTAGGCGTAACGCGGTTTAATTCACCAATGGGAGCCTTAGCATTGCACGTTACGCACACTATGGACACACAAAATGCGCACGCACATTGCTTCCACAACGACGCGGCATTATTTGACTCCCAAAATTACGTCATTGGCACGAGCTCAATACAGACAGTTTCTATTTTGACCTCACGCCTTACAGCTCTGTAAATTCATAATAGGCTGGTACCTTGCATTGATCTCTCCTCAGGGTTACTGCAAGTTGTGGTGGAGCCATTCATGAAAGGTCGGATGCCAGACATCAGCCTCGTGCCCATTAGCATTAGCTATGATCGCATTCTTGAAGAAACGTTACACAGCAGAGAGATGTTGGGAACACCCAAACCGAAGGAGTCCACGTCGGTATGAGTTTTGTTTTGTTTTTAGGCATTAGATTGAGATCTAAATCCGGGAGGGACAAAATATTTGATCGGGGATTTTGATTTTTTTTGAAATAACGGGTGATTTCTGTTGTATGAGGAGCGGATAAAAAGATAAAAGAATAAATATACTCTTAAAGATTAAAGAAGATGAGAGATTTAACATATTCTGTAACATGTAATATTGGTCAATATTGTGTATGACCACCTCTTGTGGCAAGGCTGACTGCACCCCCACCCCCCACCCCCCCTGAATGGTTATTGATAGGGGTTTGATTTTCCTCTCTCCAGGGTTTGTTCAAGGTCAGCTCCATCTTCCAAGAGGATTTTGGCAACATCATCGTGCATATAGGAGACCCAGTCTCCCTCAAACAGATGTGCCTTATCAATGGAGTGGATAGAAGCGTTCATAGCTTAGCACCTCGGTAAATGCCTCAAAAACTTTGGCAATTCTGAACTGTCACTTATACATGTATTCCAAAAGATTTTGTCCAGCTTTTGATAGATCTCAAAAAGGAACATAACAAATTGTTGTCTCACGATCAAACTTGGGATGAGAGAAAAATCGTAAAGGGCCTTATCAGGATTTGAACCCCAGACCTCTGACTCACTAGGCAGATGCTGTACCAGCTGAGCTATAAGGCACAGTTGGTATAGTCCCTCAGGTTTCCCTATGGACCCAATTCTTCTCTCGGTGATGAGAGAAAAATCGTAAGGCCTATCCCAAGTTTGGTTGTTTCATTACAATGGTGATCATGCACCATACCAGATGTTGTGTTCGTTACTTTATCCCAGTTGCGCCACCATGCAACACCGAGAGAAGAATTGGGTCTATAGGGAAAACCTGAGGGAGTATACCAACTGTGCCTTATAGCTCAGCTGGTAGAGTTTGGTTGTTTCATTTCAATGGTGATCATGCACCATACCAGATGTTGTGTTCGTTACTTTGCCCAGTTGCGCCACCATGCAACACCGAGAGAAGAATTGGGTCCATAGGAAAACTTGAGGGAGTATACCAACTGTGCCTTATAGCTCAGCTGGTAGAGTTTGGTTGTTTCATTTCAATGGTGATTAGGCACCATACCAGATGTTGTGTATGTGTAATGATGTAATCAGTGACGGACTTAATATTTGGTGCGGTGCCCAATCAACATTGGAATGAAACAACAAATTGCACAAATTGCTTTTATGTTTTGTTTTTTTCCTTTCTTCTGGAGATTACCCTGTGAACCAAAGAATTCAATTGAGCAAATAAATTTGGTCAAATTGAGATTCGAACCCAAACTTCTGGTTTAATACTCAAGTGCTCTACCAACTGAATCATCTGGCCCACTTTTGTGTCAACCTAAAATCTTTGTGCACGTTGGGTGCCAGTCCAAACCCATGAACTCTAGATTGCACCTAATCCGTACTATACAAGTATGGCAGTTAGAATAGTGGTGTCACTACCCTTAAAACAAATGGCCACTACTCTTCTGTAACCAGTCACTTCCCCTTCACATTCAGAGCTTCCAACAACATTCCTTTTGAGCCCTCAAACATTACAATTGATACAAAAGAGCAATAAAGCTGATAATTGTAAAATAAATGAGCTTCAAACTTTCCAGAAATCCACTGTTTGTATCAGGGGTGTGAAATTTTCCATTTTTCTATCAGATTTTAGATTTTATTTTAATGTACCAAAATTTAATTTCAGCTGTTTTTTTTCCCGACATATTTCTGCTTTTTCCCCCCATGCGTAAGCGTTGATTTTATTTTCCGCTTTTTTCTCTTCTACAGTACGGTACTTGCTACTTGCTAGCGCACACGATGTGCAAGCCAACATTCAGTACAAAATTTAATTCTGCAAGCCATAAAATGCACCAACGGGGGACATTAATTCATTAAGATGTCGGTGCAACTTAAGTGGGCCCCGAACCCCACACTGTTAATGCTTCGGGCTTCGCAATTTCAGCTTCACGATTGCAGTTTCAAATTGTTTTGGGGGTTCTCCACTCACACCCCTGTTGTATCATGGCAGTACCACAGTATTGGATGGCAAATGCAAACAAACTTTGGTCGCAACATACATGTACATCTCATCACGCAGGCCTTTTACCTCTATACTTTAACAGTTTATTGGGGAAACACTGGGCAGTTATGTTTTACTGACGAGATTTAAATAAAACACTTTGTGTGTTCTCCTTTTTCATTGTCCAGGTTTATCTTCTCAATGAATGCCCAAGAGCAGCAGTTTCTACACGAACTGTGTCTCAGCGTACAGCTGATGCAGCAGAAACACATGGCAGTATCACCTTGGGTCTTAACGGCTACCGTCCTTGCAACGAGTCCAGGGTACCAGACTAGTCTGCAGAAGCTGTACAGTGAAGTGGAATGGCTGAAAGGTGTTGCTGTGGGTCTGGGAACCAAACTTCATTGGCCAGGTACGTTATGTGACAAGTAGTGTGGATGTTGTCAGAAATTGCTGTTAAATTGATGAAATTTAATTAACTCTTTCTCAACGGAATTTTTTAATGGTCTGTGACGTGATTTATTGAAGGCCACTGTTTGTTTATGTGTAAAGGCGAGCCGCTGGCAGCGGCTTTCCGTCCGTAAGTAGACATTTCTCGAGCCGCTGTGAGCGGCGCGCCATAGTTAAACTCTTGCTCACGTATTTGCAATAGTTATTGAAAGATCCAACAGTATAGACAGTATGTCACAGGTCACCGGGTCAGTTGTGACCATAGAATATGTTCTGCAGGTTTATCTGAACGCAACCATTGCATCGTAACAACTGATGATTTCATCGCAAAGTTACAATCACCAAATTGGTAATCACAACTTTGCAAAAAATGTTTTCTAACAAAAAAAGCATTGTTGCCATCAGGAAATCATCGGAACCATCTCGCTTGACTAAGACGTACTTCTATTAGCACTTGGATTGTAACATTACCCTAAGAACTCCCCAGTTATCGCATGGGTACACGAGGCAATTGAGATTGAGATTGAGTGTCTTGCCTAGAGACACAAAAAATGTTGGCCATAATGGGGCTGGAACAAACAATCTCCTGATTGTGAGTCCCGCTTCGTACACACTGGACCACACATGTTCGTCTGTCTTTTGGAGGAATCTATTCCCCACTATCTTGGTGATTTCAGTGCCCGGTGATTTTTGAATATTCACATTCATGGATACAAAAATTTCAAAATTGCAAGAATTTTGCATTCTTTTTTTTTTGTATTAAGTTTGCAAGATATTTTTCTAATTTCAGAACCAACATTTGGAATTGAATCCAAATATGATTAATTCCTGAAACGTTGAAATTTCCCAAGCCAACTGTTAACTGGTTGAAGGAGCGTGACTAGATTATAAAACAAAAATGCATTTCGTTCTAACCTAACAATCATATAAAACGCCTCCCAAAATACTATCCATGGGAAGAAAACAGGAAATTTTCAATCCCCAATTTGGATGTGGCAGCAATAAGGTTGGTGTAATCACTGCACTGCTTTTTGTAACCGGATAAGTTACAATGTAGTTTGCTAAACTTTGGTAGATTTTTGACGATATCCCTGGAAATAGACGGATTGAGAGCGCGACATTTCAGAAGGGTAGGGAGAAAAATATGACAAATGATATGGTAATTGATTTAGCTCGCGTTTGTTTGTTTAATACTGAGTATAGACCGTATCGAATAGCCGCCATTTTGTGGGGCACCCTTTGTTACTTAAACCATTCAACAATGGAAGCACAATATGTGCAACCATGCATGTCCTCAAGGAACAAAGAAACTGCCCCACAAAATGGCGATACGGTCTATACAGCGTTAATAATTACGTCGGGTAAGGGAAAAACAAACCCTAATTAAATGATCTGGTATAAAAATCTTAACACTAATGGAAAAAGCGGGGGGTCAAAAATGTAATATTTAAACCACTTTTTTCACTCTTCAGTTGGTAAGACAGTCAAGACCATCTTGGAAGACCAACTCGACATCCACCACGCAATGGTCACCATTGATGGGGACACCATGAGACTGAACACAGCCCACAGTGTTACAACCACACAAGAGGTTTTACAGGTAATTATGTGTCATTTTTAATAAGCAAAACATTAGTTGCATTCAGATAAGATTTTCTGGGAATTATTCTAAGATGATGATTAAAAAAAAAATGTGGTTACATTTTACTGCTGTTTGCACTTGTTCTTTTGACTTGAAGAATTTTATTGCCACTATGATGACTTGGATGTGATGTGATACACGGCTGGAAGGAAACTGCACATTGAGGAAATTTTGTAGAGATGGACTGTCCACACAGGGATGCCAGTCTTCCGGCTATAGCAGGAATTATTTTGGAAAAAGAAATCCGGCAAAGCCTTTTTTCCAGTCCAGAAAAGTAAACGGCTGGAAAAATAAAAGGAGAATATATTTTCAACTCTTACTTACTGATCAACGATGTCCGGATATGCCCAATGTCATGTACATGTATGTACACGCACGTAGCACATTTTCCCAATGATTTGCACACATGCAGTATGTCTGTATCCCGGCCATAATAATTCACGGCTAAAGTATCGCGAAACCAGACTATCGATCAGAAGTACATAGAGGGCGCTGTATCCATACAGCAGTGGTTAGATCACATACATACTGACATATCCATTGCATTGAACTCATACTGTCAATGTACATACTGTACAGTATAATGCCGTCACTAAGGTGGCGCGGCGTGGATCGTTTATATCGGCATCATCTAAGCCGTTATCTTGACTATCCATTTTCAGGCTGCTCTTGAACACATCATGCTGGGTGCTTATCGGAACCAAATCCTGCCCTCATTGGGCCAACCTGCCTTGGTTTCACTGGCATTCTGTGACTCAATGCCGTAACTAAAGCAGCACAGCTCGCGGCGCGGCTCGTTTATATTGCCATCATCTAAGCTGTTATCTTGACTATCCATTTTCAGGCTGCCCTTGAACACATCATGCTGGGTGCTTACCGGAACCAAATCCTTCCTTCACTAGGCCAACCTGCCTTGGTTTCACTGGCATTCTGCGGACTCAGTGCAGTGACGAAAGGTGAGTGGGAAACAAACAATATACACAGCAGTGTCTTCTCAATGCACTTGCAGTTGAATAAGAGTAAAATGCCGTGCGTGCAACACAGGGTGGGCACTGTTAACGTAACAGTGGTTTCAATGAGGCTACAAGGTTTAAGCCTTAAGCTCGGTTCATACTTAATGCGGAAGCGAACGCAAACGTGAATTTCACGTCAATCTGACGTCAAACATTTCGCGGGGAACATTGAAACTAGTTTAACATTTTTCGAATTCGCTGTGACGTCAAATTCGCATTCGCTTTCACATGAAGTATGAATCCGGCTTTACTCAGAAAACGTTAGAGGAGAAAGATTGTTTTCGCATTACTTTTCAACCATAGTCACCCCCAACTTCAATGCGCCGATGTTCAAGCATTGCTGTCCCGTTCCAGAAGAAGGTTACATCCTGATCTTCCAAATTTGGATGACCTCGTTGCACCCAAAATGGTGTCTTGGGACCTGCGCTTGAAGGCAGCTCTTTTATTCCAGCTTGTTTAAGAATGTGCACCAGAGATCCCCTAGTGCCAAGATCAAAAGCAGCCCTGATTATATTCACACCAAGGTGAAATAAGCTCAGTTAGTGCAAAATGAAGAAAAAAAACATGTGGGTTGAACTTGGGGTTAAAGAAATAAAAACTTAGTCCAACTTACCTCAGTTTTTGGCCTTGTGCCATCCCATGATTCAGCCCGGAGCTACCCTGAGTTTCAACTCGGGTTGAAAGACGTCAAATGTGAAAAGCCTAGTAGTTGGTTTAATCAAACATTCCGAGTACATCAACAAGGTTGTGTATTCTATTTTCTAACTGCATTTTTGTTTGAACTTTTGTGTTGTGCCAGATGAACTGTTTTCACAGTACCAATTTCTTGTGAACCTTTTCAAGAGAGAGTTGACATTCCACCCAAAGACAACTGCTGAAGTAAGTCCTTTTTGGAATAAGTAAAATTCCACAGATTACCATAATTTTAGGATCTGTTTATGTTTGCAGAGAGATTGTAGCAATATTAATTTTTGGTTCAACAAGATTTTGGCATAGATGGTTTAACTTGCGTAGATGTATATGAATTTTAAAGGCCCATTGTATCATTTGCAATGACCCAATTTTGTTTTTCATGAGTTGACAAGAAAAACCTTACTCAAAGTGTCGATAGCAATGGTAACAAACACCACATGAATTTCTGTCCAAAATGGTATTTCATGCTGGAAATTGACAACCGAAGGTGGTTTTCTAAAAAGTCCCGTGCACGGGATATTTTGTTTTACCATTCACTTGTACACAAAATTCATATATAGATTTTCAAGGTTTTCTGAAGCATTGATGCATCTAAGTAGCTAAAATTTCTTCAGGCTAGTTTACCAACATTCTTCCTTAGATATGTTACACTCTTATTCCACGAATCTGTAAAAGGTTTTATCTTGCAAATGATACATAGGGCCTTTAATTGGGAATCTGGTTGTCGTCAAGTACTTTTATCTGAGTACCAAGTACATACATTTGGTGTCCGAGTACTTGAATAGCAGAGTATGGGTATCAGTACAATTTCTTCAACATCTAAACTTTTTTATTTTTCTATGAGTGCTAACATGTAACGTGTTCTAGAGCAGGATTGCGTGTACTGGAAGCCAAAATTCACATTTTCTTTCAAAACCGCATTGTGGCAAATTGGCAATAATTTTTGAATGAAGTTTGTACAATAGAAGACGACATTTTTTGTTTGTTTCAGGACTTCCACAGCGCACTGCGTAAATTCCAGAACTCCAGCATGATCTCCCTGACTGGCCTGCAATACAGCATCACTCCATCCGGCGAGCGCCTGACGTCATTTCTATGCAACCTTATGTACCCATTTCTTCTTGGTTACTGGGTAAGTGTGCTCCCAATGTCATTTATTTCTTGGGTGGCACCATTGGCAGCTAAAAGCCAGAGACACTGGGTAATCGCCTTACTCTTCGTGAACGAATGCCCTGGGATCTTTCAAGTGCGTTACACAACACGCTGGACCAAGGGCTTTACATCCCTTCCAAAGCATGGAGCAAGTGTGTTTAGGTGCCTTGCCCAAGGGCACAGATACCATGGTCGGGCTTTAAACTTGCAAGACCATGTTTTCACCCGAGTGTTTAATGACCTAAACCAATTTACCCCATAGCCCTATGATTTACTTTTTAAATGCATTTGCATTAATGTTGTTTCTCGTGTCTGGGTTCTAAACATATTTGAAACCCTGCACCAGAGTGACTCGAGAATGGCGTTCTTGGGTTGACAGTTACGAAAGTGCAGACGAGTGTGTGGTACCGTGGCTGAGTGGTTTGGGTCACTTGCTCGCAATACTGCGGGTTCGATACCTGGCTGTGGTACCTGTGCCCTTGAGCAAGGCACCTAAACACACCTGCTCCATCCTTCGGAAGGGATGTAAAGCCGTTGGTCCAGTGTGTTGGGAAACGCACTTTAAAGATCCCAGAGCATTCTTTCGTGAAGAGCAAGGGGATTCCCCGATGTCTCTAGCCGTTTATAATTCATTGTCTTCTTATCATGGGTTTCCTCACACTTGCGAGCGACAGCGCAATGGGCAGTTTTGAGGAATCCTTGGTTTCAGTACCAGAAAGAAGTAATAATAATAAAGTGGTTGCATAATAATAAAGTTGGTAACGCTCTGGCTAAAATCTCAGTCAAAGTGAGCTCTATATAGAGGACCTTATGTTGTTTTATCATTGTTTTTCTCATGTACTACCAAAAAGTTAACTCACTAAACTTCTGAGTAAATTACCGATAGCCAGCTAAATTATTTCCAGCCGTAGCCATTCAGTCTTTGTCGGCCATATTTGTTCTCGAGTGCCCATCCACTCCACTGAGCGAGGAATGAGAATTTTGTTTGTGAACAATGTTCGTGTGTTTGTTCTCTGCAAACGGTGTTTCGAATATTCCCACAGTGTCCATTGGGTGTTGTTTCATTCTACAGCTTGTCTGCCAGTATCTCCTGAGCTGTCCCCCGTTCCTGGCCTCGGCAACACCTCTGTCTCTTACTAAGGCAATACAGAAGGAACTTGCTGGCCTCATAGCAAAAGGTTTGTCAACCCAAGTTCTTTTGTTGTTAAACTGCAAAAGCACAGTTAAAATGAGACTGTGTAATGACTGAAATGTGCAGTAATGGGAAATCTGACTGACTTTTACTCCAGGAGCCGATCTTTTGGATCCCCATTTTTAATAATAATGGTAGATTCTTATATACATTGTAGCGTACATGTCTACCCTTCAGGATACACTGTTGGCATATCTACAGCTGCCATCAGGAAATCACCAGAACCATTTCGCTTCAACTAGGTGGCTACCTGGCCAAGACACACAACCCTATCAGCAGTTAGATTGTGGCATTCCTCTAACAGCTCCCCAAATATCGCTCGGGTTGACAAGGCAATTAAGACTAAGTGTCTTCCCCACGGACACAAATATGTTGGCACAAGTGAGGCTCGAACCCACAACCTATTGATCATGAACACAGCTGTGTACCCCCTATACCACATGTCCATTCCAACCCCAAAAGTTGAAATGTTCTAAAAACAGAACTTCTGGCTCAATCGTAGGAGCCTTATCGGGATTAGAACCTGAGACCTCTGACTCACCAGGCAGATGCTCTACCAGCTGAGTTACAAGGCACAGTTGGTATACTCCCTCGGATTTCCCCTACGGACCCAAATTTGTTTCATTTCAATGGTGATTAGGCACCATACCAGATGTTGCATTTGTCTCATTGTCTTGGGGAAGCACTTTGCTAATAAAGTTATGCCAGGAAAGGGAAAAACGAACCCTGAAGCGAAATATTTAAAAAATACATGTTTCGCGTCCCCGCCCGCTTCCTTTTTTTCTATTGTACGTGTTGACAAAATACGACTGGTAAAAGCGGCTACAAACTTATTGCGTCGGTACGTACTGTGTATAAAATATTTTCGTTGTGGATTGTGTAAATGTGATCATGTGATCGTGAGTGTAGTTTTGTTACATGCAGTCGTTTTAGCCGTAATATTCATCACGATCCCATTGTACGTTGACTAAATGCGACTGGTAAAATATTTTCGCGGTAAATCAGCTGTTTTCTGTTAAAGATTTAAAGGGATTTGTTGTGTGATTGTGCTAAACACTATTAAAACAATGTAAATATGTTCAGTTCTTGTGTGGCTTTCATTTATAGCGAACACACCAGGGATTGCCAGAAATCTTTAATGGCGGCCATCTTTAAAAATAAAAAATAAAAAGCCCCTCTTCCTCCTCTCTTTTTTAAACCCGGACGAGAAACATGTTTTTTTTTTTTACTCGGCCTAATAAACAATATTAAGATACTAACTAACATAATACTGCTTTTTCTTTCTGTGGTTGTAGGTGACCTCAAGAGCTACGATGTTCTATCACTCAATCTCATTGGCAATGCAGTCATGACACTCGTTGCTCTTGGAGGAGTCAAAAGATCAAAAAGGTAATAGAGATGGTGTATGACACAGTTGTCAGTGAGTCCCCTCTGTCTCGATTCAAGTCCCAAGAGTAAAGTTTTGCACATGCCCGTGCCATTAATTTTTACAGAAGCCGATTTTGTGCTTGTGGGTACCCTATCGCGATGCGCAACACACACAGCGCTATCGCGATGCGCAACACACAGCGCTGCGCTGAAAGTTCAAAAATTTGCTAAATTTTGATTACAGTGTGCCTGACCTTTCTAACTCGCAGCCAGTGTGGTCTTTGTTATCACAGCAGAACACGTTCGTGGAATTTTCTATTTTAGAAAGACCAGTGACTTGGAGCTCATACAAAAGCACATGATCGTGATTTTTCCATGATAATGTGAACGCCTCATAATTCTAGATTCAAGTTTTAAGTCCTAATTTATAAATACCTTATACAGTTTACGCATCCCTATTGGCTGAGAGTACGTCACATGGCCAGTCTTAAACAGACAATAAAGACCGGCCAGTCTTAAACACTTTTTACCCTATTCAGCGCTTATGGAACACGCACACACGCACCCATACTTGTATTTGCCGGCAATCGTGGACCTAACTCGATTTCTTTAATGACACTTAACTAAATCTTACCTCACTGTAGAAAATAATTTTTTTAATGACACCCAACTTAATTTTACCTAAAACTAGAGAGATGAAATTTAAACGTAAATGGTTCTCAAACTTATATAGGTTTGAGAACCAACTATAATTACTATTGGTTCTCAAACCTATATAGGTTTGAGAACCAATAATAATTGTAATTTGTTCTCAAACCTATATAGGTTTGAGAACCAATAATAATTAGGGTTAGGGTTAATTGGTTCTCAAACCTATATAGGGTTGAGAAACACAGTTTTAACAACCGTGGACGGTCCACGTTCGTTAAAGGTCCACGGTTTGAATGTGTTTATTGCTATGAAGGTCCACGATTGGAGGCAAATACACACGCACAGAAACTGCACGCACCCGAGTTTTACAAAATTAAACAAAAAAGGTATTTATGAATGGGAATCATGTAATCTGTCTTTAAGTCTACCTTATCTGAGCTATTAGGCCTACTTTTTTGTGTGTGTATGTGTGCAGTCTTAAACAATCCGTTTAAAACCGGCTAGGGTCCTGGACGCTGATTATGGCCCTCGCCTGCGGCTCAGGCCATTATCACTAGTCCAGGCCCTATCCGGTTTTAAACATACGGTATGTTTAAGACTGTTTGGTCGAGACGCGGACGGTGGAGGTTTATTCATCATTGCCCCGTGCTCTTTCCACTTTACAAGACTGGAGCTCTGCAAATAAAAAGACGGTGAACTTAAAAAAGTGTCTTACAATGGACATTTGTTTTGCGTGACATAAGCCTGATCCCACCATCCTCAGTCTTCAGGATGAGAGGTTACAGCGTTGTGAATTCGTCAAACTGCTTGGTGTCTACATCCAGGCTGACCTCAAATGGAACACTCATGTTGAACAGATGGTAAAGCGTGCAAACAGCAGACTGTATGTTATGCGCACTCTGAAACATTTCAGTGTCTCAACTCCCGACCTCATCACTGCAGTATATCAGCTTTGTGAGACCAGTGATGGAGTACGCAGCGCCTGTGTGGTCTGGTGGCTTAACTCAAGAACTCGGCAATTCAATCGAGCGTGTACAAAGACGAGCCATGAAAATCATCCTTGGCTCTCAGTACACCGGATATGAATCTGCATTAACGCAGTGTGGTCTGTGCACACTACAAGATAGGCGCCACAAATTGTGTTTATCATTTGCAATGTCTCTGCATCAGCCTTCCAGCCGACTTCATAACTTGCTTCCGCCCATGGAGTCTAAGATGTACAACACAAGGAGGGGACATATCCGTCAGGACTTTAAATGCAGGACTGATAGGTTTCGCAACAGCGCCATACCACATCTCACGCGAATATTGAAGACTAATTGATTTTTAAGAATTGATGTTCGTTTGTATTGAATGGTGGTTATTTTGATTTTGACTAATTTAAGCTGGAGCCTTATGACGTCAAGATAGAAATATTTCAATTTTTGTCACTTACGTGATGAACGAACACATGATTACCGTAGTTCGCTCAATATAATAATCATTGGTTGTTTGATTGTTTATTTAACTATATTAGTGTTTTAATTATTTTTTACCCTGTACAGGGATGCCAGTCTTCCGGCTTTTGCCGGAATTCCGGCTTTTTCTTTTTTCCGAAAAAGAAATCCGGCAAAGCCTTTTTTCCAGGCCGGAAAACGGCCGGAAATATTAGAAGAAAAATATCGTCCAAAGTACATGTAAACGAAACTAATAAAAGAAGCATTTCTCAAAAAAGCCTTGAAACGGAGTCTAGCATTGATAGCGGCGTAGACTTTTATCCGGCGCATTGTGTAAACAATGTTTTCTACGACCCCGCTAGCGCTAGCGATCAGCATCTCTTTGCACTACAGTTATTTTTACTTATTTTACTATGCAAGAGAGACTGGAGTGGAGTCTACTACACAGTCACGTGTGTACCACCACGGACGTAAACTACTCGATCGATTGGCGGCCATTTTTATTTGTCGTGTGTGTGTGTGAGTACGTTATTAAATCGCATGACATGACATCGACAATGCATGGGAAATGTGCGGTGTGCGTGTTGTGTAAACGATAAATTGTCGCAGTTTACATGATGGATATCGGCAGAGAAAGGGATATAAAGGTGATCGACGGAGGAATAAAAAATAAATTCAACTGGAGGTGGCTATAGTCCAAAGATGCAGGCGGAAATGTTTTGTCGGACTACATACGAAAGATCGACATCGCTGGCAAAGCCCGTTGCATAGCACGCACGCAGATCATCAACTACGGTAGCAAAAACATGGAAACTCTGAGGCGCACCAGCAAACTAAAAAGATATATACACATAGGCATACAAGTATATATATACACACATACAAGTACATGTACATGTACATGTAGGCATATGCACTTTATAACTGCGCGCTGGCGCGCGCACGTACGTGTCCACAATCACATTTCAGTCTGCGAAATTTTTTTCAGGCCCTGAGGAGGAGTCTGACTGGCATCCCTGCCTGTAAAGAATGTTGCAATTCGGCTTTTGGCCGCGACGACTTCTGTTTTAATAAACCAATTAAATTCAATTCAAAACCTGGCCGAACCCACTTTTATTCCCTAATTCAAATCTGAAGTTATTACACTAAAAATATAACAGAATTTTCTGCGAAGCAAATTTTTGTCCTTGGCAGATGTCCAGTAGACAAATAAAGTGAAAATTTAGTGTTGGGCACAAAATGAATTTAATTTGTTTTCCTCCCCTTACAGTGGTTTGACCCTTGAGGAAGCTGAGATTGCTAAAACGGCAGAAAAAATTGGTAAGATGCATGCTTAGTTTCAAATTTTTTTCAAAAAACTATGGCCCGAATTTACGGAAGGTGTTTTTCGCTTAATCACGTGTAACTTTCAAAAACGGACGATGATCATGCGTTTTTAAATAATCATCAAATTACGAAATCTTATTATGTTACACACTTCTAACTTGGGGAAAAAATTTAGACACTTGAGTGCAAATGACAATGAAATCCTTAAACGTCTGTTGGGGGTAGTTTAACTAGGGTTACTAGGGACAACAAATCACATGATTTTCTGTCTTTGTAATAAAAAATAATCACTGGTGTTTAGCCACACGTGGTTGAGTCGCAAATTACATGCATTTATCGTTTGCACGCGTGTTATTTCAACGTGCAATAATCACCTTTCGTAAATTCAGGCCTATATGTTTAAGACTGGCTAGGGACTCGGCTGCTGGATAGATTCTCATTTGGAGTAGACTAATATGAAATCAACTTTATTTTATAACTTGAATTTCTGAAAATAACAGTTTCGCCTGACTTTATAGCCGACTGGTGTCCAAGTCAGTTGGTGATGCTTAATAATAATGGGAGCATATGGGGTACATAGCCGTGTTCATGATCGAGAGGTTGTGGGTTCGAGCCTCACTGGTGCCAATGTGTTTGTGTCTCTGGGCAAGACCCTTAATCTCAATTGCCTCGTCAACCCAAGCGATATTTGGGGAGCTGTTAGGGGGAATGCCACAATCTAAGTGCTGATAGGGCCAGGGTTGTGCGCCTTGGCTGGGGAGCACCTAGTTGAAGCAAAATGGTTCTGGTAAATCCGTGATGGCAACGATAATAATGGCAACAGAGCCAGGAGTGCTCTGCAGGGTAGACATCTGTGCTATACAAGAATATACCATTATTATTGTTAAGCCCCCAATACATCATTTGCAGTTACCCAAGATTTTACTTCACGAGTTGACAAGAAAAACCCGACTAAAAGTGGGAGAAATTGCCAACTGAATGGCCTTTTTATTTTTTTTAATTGTCTGCATAAAATATTTTTACCATTCATTCAACACAAAAACCATGCATTGGTTTTTCAGGTTTTCTGAAATTTCTACAAGGCAGTTTATCAGCATTATTCTTTAGTTCTGTAATGCTGTTGTTCATGTAGTTCATGTAATCTGTCTTTAAAGGCACAGGCTCGTCAGTAATGTGCGCGCGCCAAATTAGTGCCACGAAATACGCAGCTCCATAGCAAAGGCATGGAGCTGCCTATTTCGTGGCACGAATTTGGCGCGCGAGCAATGCTGACGAGCCTCTGTCTTTAATTCTACCTTATCTGAGCTTTTAGTCCTACTTTTTTGTGTGTGTATGTGTGCAGGCGAGTATATTGAACTGCCAGCTAAACTTCTCTCCAAGCCATTTGCCAAGAAAGTGCCGGGTCCTGCACCCAAGCTGTAAGGTAGAATTCCAGCAACAATTCTGCAGGATTACAGAAAGCTGCATCGCTATTTGCAGGTGGAGTTAGGTGCCTTACAATTCATGAATTTATCTCTATGAAAAGTTAATGACTGTCAAAGTTAGTGATTGGTGGGGGATGGAGAAAAATTTGTTTCCCTCGATTGAGGAAAGATATTTTTATTTAACCCTTCCCCAGGCCTCCTCCATCGTCACTGCCAAAATAGCACGATAAGGCCAAAAAATATATATATTCGGTCTCTGGTTAGCGCACGCGTCAATTTTGAAATCAATTCGGTATACGGTCGTGTTTTGTCCGTCTAACGCCGTTTTACCACGCAGACAATAAGTCTAATGCCGACACATCGAGTCGGTAAAAGCACTCAGGAAGCGTACGCCCGGGCCGTGAAGGTCATACTGCGAAGGGACACTACGCATGCTCTCCCAACGTCTCGGTAAATGTTCACGTGTCGAAAAAATCCTAATGCGAACAGCAGTAAAATTTATCAATTTTTCATTTTACCATCGTCTCGGTAAAACCTCCCGAAAAACAAGTCGTCTACTGCGGACACGGCTTATGCATTTAGAAAAAAATGACAGTTACAGCTGATTAAAGGGTTAATGAGTCAATATATAATAGAATACAACGGATACAGTTAGAGTAGGGTGAGTTATCTCTTTACTTACAATTTAAAGTGCAATCATATCATTGGTGCAGTAATTGTTCTCTGCTGGTTATGACATTTAAAAGTGGCTATCATTGAATTACTTAAAATATACCGCACGGGCCATAAAATTAATAATTTTGTGCACAATATGTGGCACACTTAGGCCCCCTTTCCATTGTTCCCATTGGGTCTCAAACATCCACATATCCAGGTAGCCTATTATTTTTATATACAAAAATTAAATACAGTTTTTTGTTTTTGTAATTTTGTAACATTTTCTGTAATTTTGTTTTTACATACCCTTGTTTGGTTTGAAAACTCCAGTTTATTTTGTGCATTTGCAACTGCCATGACTCCGTGTGCTTTTGTTTCGATCGCCAGTAACTTTTAAGTAAACTCAAGTAGTTACTTTCGAAATTAAACTTTTAAAGGCAGTATACATGATTGGTATCTCGAAAATGTTCACAGATTTACGCCTAACTTACACAATATAAACATGATGACAGTAGAAAACTTCCCCTGAAATGGTTTTGTCTGAAGTGCTATAGTCTTTGAGAAATTAGTTTTTGTCTCATGAGACAAAAATTCAATTCGCCCCAAAACAGTTTCGCCCAAGTGCCATTTCGCCCCAAACCACTTTGCCTGAGTGCCATTTCGCCCCAAATCACTTAGTCCAAACACTACATCGCCCAAATGCCACTTTGCCCCAAAACCACTTCGTGCACAGGCCGTGGTTCAGGGCGAAATGGTTCAGAGCCTTTTTTGACTGTTTTCTCAAAAGTTAGACGAAGTACGTAGCTGGTTTTTGCTCGGGTTGGTTTTAATCATGCATATCTTCAATCACACAGGGGGATAAAACTATTTGTAACAGTTTACCAATCATGTATACTATATTTAAGTAGTGCTTAATTGTATGGTTGCAGTCATGACTACTTTCAAGTTTTCTTGTAAGATTTTACTTGTAAGATTTCTAACAAGAAGCGTCATACTTACAAGTGGCTATCGAAAGTGCCATGTGAACAACACTACTGTGAAACTCAAATTTGAGGGTTGCGGAAGCTTTTGAAAAACTTGCATATTTCCTTACGAGAAACCAACTTGCAAGATTGAATATGGTTTCTCTATTGTTTTTGAAGTGAAGTTGCTTTCGTTTTGACTTATGCAGATTGTAAGTTCATTCAGTATACGTAATTTTGTTTACATATGCCTTTACATGTATAAATTGATAATTAGGTAGTATCGTATTAATTACTAATTCGTGCAAAAATATTCGTCTACTAGCTGTTATGCCTTAATATTGATTATGAATGCCGATGTATTTGGACATAGCATATAATTCACTTCTCAGGAAATCAGGAGATAAAGCTAATTGGTTTTGTAAGTAAAGTTTGTATTATAATAATATAAAATGAAATAAGGGAAACCATTTTTGTACAGCATGCAGCCCAGTAGACAGCGCTACAAAAGAGCTTCTCTGATTGGTTCTTTTGCAAAATACCACAGCCAATCAGTTTTACTTTTAAGAAGTGATATCAACTTAGTTTAGGGCGTGTTTGTTTCGGACAGATCCAGATTCAGATCCGCGCAGATGCAAGGTGAACTCGTTCACTTCGCGCACATCCTGATCGAGATCTGTGATCTGTGAAATCCTTCTCGAGAGATGGTTCAGCGCTAGATCCAAAATGGCGACGTAAACATCGTGGAGATTTTGTGTGAGTAAAACCGTGTCGTTTCAGGTTTCAAAGGCAACACACGATAGAAACAAATTTAGAATGCTTGTTTATTTATTACGACGAATGTCGTGAAAGAAATTTGGAACAGAAATTTGACAAATTTGGTAAATAAATTGCAATTCACGTGATTTGAGATCCGAGTTGAGAGCGGTTTCATTTGTTTCTGCACGGTAAAACAACCCAGGATCTGGATTCGGATCTGTCATGAAACAAACACGCCCTTTGTTTTCACACGGTTACACTAAACATGCTAAAAAATTAGTACACACTTTCTTTGTGATAAGTGTTGGAAATCAGTCGCGGAACTTTCAAGCCTCGAATTTTACTTATTAGCAAAATTGTAAGCTTATATAGATAACAAGGTATTATTTAGGTTCTTGAAAAACTTGGCTTTTCACACGAGCTTTTGCGAATGTCAACTGTTTAAAAAGATGGTAGACGACATGGTTTGCTTATTTTCTGTATTGAGATTATCTTCTGACGAGAACACGATAAGAAATTTGTACTACTGTTTGGTACACTGATAAAATTGATGTTAGAGTGACGTTTTTAAAGACGTGAGTTTAAGCTGAAGAGTTCAGGTCTTTCTAAAAGGAAAACAAAAAATTGAAACAAAATGGATTTTCATTAAAATGAATAAAAAAAGAAGAAATACAGTATTCTTAGAGTACATGTATTTAATTTCCAAGAGTCAATCGGGTGTGGCCCATGTACAACAGACTACTAACATAAGACGTCATCTACCAAGGTATATATCTGGGTCTAAACATTTGCTAGTAATCTAGAACGTTTAATGGTATAAAGCGCAGGGAAACTTATTCACTGCACTCTCAGAACGTTGGTTAAAAATGTTAACCAACTTGGTTAAAATTTTAACCAACCATGTATTACCAGGTGAACATCCCAACAGTTGGTTAAAACCTTAACCAACCCAGGTTGGTTAAATTTTAATACGTGGTTGGTTAAACTTTTTAACCAATTATTGGTTAATTTTATTTTAACCAATCTGTTGGTTAATGGTGAGTTGGGCAAATTTTAACCATGCAGTTGGTTATACCCGAATGGTTGGGCATTTTACTGAAATGCTGTTCACAGTAATAGACTACTAAAGTGTGACGTCGGTTGCCATGGTTTTTGGGTCTAAACATTCGCTGGTAATCTGAAACGTCCATTGGTATAGCGCAGGGAAACGGTTCACTGGTTTTAGTGTAGACCCAAAAACCATGACTACTTTAGTAGTCTATTGGGCAGTATTTTACAGTTGGTTAATTTATTATGTTAAAAGTTTTTAAAAAAGATATTTGGGTATAAAGGACACTAAATAAAGGCAAACACCACACGATGGACTTGACAGTTTTACATTTTTTTAAATTTTTTATTTTTGGATATTTGATGTACATGTATATACTTTAGCAGCAGGTGTGGGCCAAATATATACTGGTATTTTCTAAATGAAAGTGTTTGGCTTCCTTTAAACATGTTCATCTTTAAATGTTTCACATCACACTGTGTTAACAATGAGTTCGAGAATGCTTGTGTGACGTTTAGCTCAGCTGCACTATATGAAGTCGGAGAAGAGCGTATTTTTGTTTTTGTGGTTTACACAGCTAAAGAAAGGTTAAATTCAGATTGGGAAATAACACTTGCAACATTTCCGAGTTGCCATTACAATGGCAAGTTCGTTCTGTGTCGAAAAAGTGGCCAAAATGCAGCTTTGATCAAGAAGACGTGGTTCACGCCGAAGCCTTGCTTAGCAGTAGCCTATAGTCAGATCAACTGTGATGTGCATGATGAGTGGTTGCGGCCTTGGCTTCTGCTGTCACGGTTGTTGTCGAGTAACAGTTGCTGCCAAGATGCCAAATCCGATCCTGAAACAAAATGAAACAAGGACTATTAACAGTAAAATATAAAGGCGGTATATGTGACCCATCCATTCATACTACTATTAAAGAGGAAGAATCCCCCTCGACGAAAATCCAGCATTTAGGCTTTTTTCGATAGTCCAAACATCCCTCTTGCCGACGTGGATTTTTATTATTTTTTAATTGTCGGTTTTAAGTGGATAAATTGCAAGCAAAAGTGCGCTTTTCGAAAATGAGATTTTCGCGATATCTGAAACGCTCATTAGGTATTCATGATATGCGCGTGACCCCGTGACGCAATCCTGAGAAAGAAAAGTCAACACGGTTGTTAGCTCCATACGTTTACACGCAAAAAACTTGGAAAACCGTCTCTGTTAGATGGTGTTTTTTGAAGAATTGTTTTGGTCCAAAAAGCCAGAGATATGCCCAGTAGTTGCGTGGTTGTATGTTTTACCAGACATCATGGAAAAAAAGAGCAGAAGCTAAGATCCTTTTTTATTACGAAGAGAGAGAAAAATGAGTCGCTCATTCTAACTTGTACCGGCCGATGTGCATATACCGTGTGCCAATTTCAAACACGTGGGAACTACGGCGCGGCCCGCAGGCACCATTCCCACTGCTGTACACGGACCGCTGTTCGTTCCGTGACAAACACCGGTCGCAATGCACCAGTGTTTCCTTCAAAAGACTCGACTTCATTGTGAGCCACAATTTTACGGTTTTTTTCACAAAAAAGGTAATAGTAGATTATTGTCGTTTTACATCAGGTGTTTTCACGTTTGTATTTTGAATTACAAGGACAAAACAGGCATGATGAACATACACTTCGGATATTTTCCATTCAATACTGCACAGGCCGTTTTGTGTGTTTCTCAGGATGACGTATCGCCCCTGTTTGTAAACAAACCAAGTGACCTCGAGCGTTTCAGAATTTCGGGTGAAGAGGGTCGGAACTGAATTGCGTTTTAAACAAATACTGTCGGTTTTTGGCGGAAAACACGTTGTAATCGCGTTGTAGAAACATAAACCTCCATGATAAACAGGAAAACTAAAAAAAAATGTGGATGGGGGGATTCTAGCTGTTTAAACTAATGCACCTATCAAATGTTGCCCCACCCCTCCTCCGCGCTACCCACCTCGCGATGCCCCACCACTTAGGTGGGGATTTCGCGTGGAAAATCAAATTTTCAGCTCACATGGAGCAAAAAGTGCATCTTTGCCCCATGGGTGGTGAGTTTGTAACCCAAATTTTGCCCCAGGGGTGGAGAATTTGTAATTCGAAAAGTGACAATCCCTACCTCTTAGTTGGGGCAGCCCGGCGGGAGGGGTGGGGAAAAGTTAGACGTAGGCCGTGCGTAGCGAGTATGGTGTACACCTGTAGTTTGTAGCCTACTCGCTACACACGGCCTACGACGTGTAAGTAACGTTATACGACAACACGTACGGGTAAAAAATAAAACTTTCGGCTTAAATCTTCGAGAAAGGTTTCCAAAACCGACCGCTAGCAACCACTAAAATGCCTCCCCACCATCCACCGATCGGACCAGACAAATAAACGAGGCAGAACTCGGAAACACCACTATACATTTTGCAAATGCCGTCAACACATTCGCCATTTTGACACAGTTGCCGTACGTTTGTGTATAGTTTTACATATACAATGCACACAGACACACAGCGACCGCGCGTGGGCATTTTGTCGCTGCTTCTATTCTGCAGACAAGCGAGTCACTAACCAATGATAGCTTTCACTGGACACCACGTGACACGGTTGGGCGAATTTTTTTAACCAACATCGCTTTGCAGGGGGTAAAAATTAATACAGCCCTCTGATCTTATATTTTACACAACCCGCAGTTTACCCAACTAGAAAGCAGAATATTTCTTAACCAACCCCTGGTTAAAGAAAATTTACCCAACTCATAGAATTTAACCAACATTGGGAGATTTTTAACCAACTGATTTTTAACCAGTGATATTTTAACCAGCGTTCTCAGAGTGTGGTTTTAGTACAGACCCAGTAACCTTGGCAACACAAAAGGTGACATTTTAGTACTCTGTAGTTTTGATGGAGGGACAGCTGTATTTCACCGAATGGTTGGCGTGGATGGGCTATTTTAATTATATTTCAGGTTGGCGTGTGCGCATCACTGGCTTCTCCGGCGGACTTAACTAGATCTGTGCTGATCCAAACGCCATTCATGCGCAATTAATAAGCACGCTTCGTGTACAAACTCGGCCGTTTGTTCCACGCGCTTGACTGGCTAACAGCCCTCATAATATCGCAGTACGTTAGCCTAGTGTGTTCCTGATAATATCTCCCGATATGAAATACATAAAATGCAAACACCACCGCATTGATTTTTCGCTCAGGCCTGGCGCCCGACACTTTCCCCCACACATAATTGAATGAAACCCAATAATTGATCTGCTGCTGGTGAGAACCACTTTATATTACCGGGGAAAGCGCATCGCAATCACCGCCGAGGTAGCGTGAAGCGGCCGCAAGACGTGACCCAGATTTCGCGGCGAGGTACGGCGTCTGTCCGCACTAGACGGCTCGCCGTGGACAACAAACAAAGCGGATTGTTTTTGGGTGGACCACTAGTGTTATCCCCCTGACTAAATTATCATATCACCATGGCAACGTACGCTCTCCAAGATGCAGATTTATGCGTTCCTATCCGTGCGTCTCCAGCAAGGATTGATTAGTTTTATAATGTCTTGATTGCCTCAGGCTTTATTGCGGCTCAGTTTCACCGTTCTGTACTCCATCGAATTAAAAGGGATTCTGCTCGTAAATACGCAACGTGCTCACGTACACAATAACCCGAAGAAGACATATATGTTAATTTGCTTGATGTATTTACATGTGTGTGGTTGACATGTATAGAAGTGACTTGCAATTTAACCGAATGTAATCAAGTGTAAAATATATGAAATGTATAAATAATTTTGTTTAAATGGTCGACCAATAAAAAGAAAGATACACTGCAAAAACTGTGGTGTTAAAATAACACAAGTGGTGTTGTATTATATAGCCTGTTGTTAAGTTTTAACACCACAAGTATAAAAATAATGCATTTATTCAAATTGAGTATAAAAAAAAACTAACACCCATGGCCATTTTAACACCAAACTTGGTATCTGTATAAGACAAACTCACTGGTGTTAATTTAACACCTCAATTTTTGCAGTGTAAATGACGAAATCGTTTTTGGACACGCTCAATTAAGAGATTAAAACCCGCATGACCCGAAATTTAATCAACAGTTTGACCGATAAAATCTTACTGAAATGGAAGATAAAAGTGGTTCCTTCCAAAATATCTTCTTTTTTTTACATGTATAATGAACAATAATTAAAGATTAATTTGTATAAATGCGTGTGCACACACATTTCTTTCAAGGACGCTCCTATGTGAATGAATCTAAGCTCTTGATTACCGCGACGTACCAACCTAAGTAGGACGGTACCTTCGGACAATTTCTTAAAAGCATGAACACACTTTTTCATTGTTTTGTCTTAAGGCTCTGAGCTGACTTAAATGCACTCCAGTTGGGTTTTTATCATACACGTCCCTAATCACAGCAGCCTCAAGCTTAAGTTTAAGACGACAAAGTCCAAGAGCAGCCCTCGCATCCGCTTTGACCTGGAGAGACTCAAAGGCTCCAGAATTGCAAAGGAGTTCCAGGCCACATGATTGGGAAGTTTGCAGCACTAAATTTACTACACGAGGACATCAACGCCATTGCTGACGATATAAAAGGGGTACTGTTAAAAACAGCATGCAAAAACAATACTCGGGAAACGGGGAAAAAGAAGCAGCCTTGGGTCACCAATGACATCCTAGACAAGTACGACAAAAGAAGATCCCCGAAGAAAGCAAGGTACAAAATACCCGGAAACCACCACCCTGCAGTACAAACTGATCAACAGGCACATAAGGAATTTGAGAAAGGCAAAAGAAGACTGGATCGAAGGGCGGTGTGCTGACATAGAGGAAGGCCTTTCCACAGGTAACAGCAAGAAAGCTTAGTACAACACCCTATAAACTTAAGGCACTCACCAGAACCCAGCAGCACAAGTCATCGGTCATTGAAGACAGCAGTGGCAACCTTCTGACGGAAAGCACCGCTGTCTACTGGACAGTAAGTATTGTAAGACTGCCCCCTCCATCCTGACACCACCATCCTATAACAACCAGACAGGCAGAAGTGAGGTTGCAGACCTTCTCGTCATGCTGTGCGCAGTCTGAAAGCAGGCAAGTCCCCGGGAATAGACAACATCCCGTCGGAGCTTCTGAAGCATGGAGGAAAAAAGCTATAGCAAGGATCTGGGAGACAAAATCTGGAAGACAAAATAGAGTGGCCAAAAGCGTGTGGCCAAAAGCTTGGACGCAATCTCTTGTCGGACCGCTCCCCAAGAAAAGGAAGTCTCAGACTTTTCCAAAACTACAGGACAATCAGTATCATCAGCCATCCCAGCAAGATCATGCTAAGAATCATCATCAACCGCTTGAAGAGTATTACAGAGCAACTATACTATCGGAGAAGCAGGCTGGTTTCTGGGCAGGAACACTGTAGGCCTAGAGCAGATCTTTAATTGCAGAGTCATAATCGAGAAGCACCTTTAGCACCAACGCGTTCTGTTCCACAACTTCATTGATTTTAAAAGGGCATTCGACTGAGTCTGGCGTGATGGTCTATGGCATGCGATGAGGGGCTTCGGCATTAGGGAGGGCCTGAATAAAACAATATAATCTCTGCGCAAGAATCCCAGCAGTGCAGTACTCCTCAACAGCCAGATCGGCGAGCCGATCCAGACGACAGTTGGAGTGCGGCAGGGGTGCCTATATACTCTCACCCAACCCATTCAACATCTTTGAGCGAATCATGCTGGAGACTCTCTATTACCACCACACCTCCACCTCCATAGGTACTACAGGTACCGCCAGCGATAAAGACCTGATGGGTGGCAGTAATTCAGAATAATTGCAGAACCTCGCAAACAAGCTCACAGAGCGGGGGCCTATGGCTTCGAAGTTAGCACAGAAAAGAGCAAAGTCATGGTCAACAGTACAAACATCACCAATACGGATTATACATGACTGGACAGAAACTCGAGGAGGTAGACACTTTCAACCTACTTGGGAGCGACCTGTCTAATGATGCATATGGCAGCTGCTCTGAAGAAGTAAGAATCAGGATCGCAACAGCCACTGCTGCAATGGCAAGACTCAGCAAGGTATAGGCCTATGGAAAAGCAATATATATATACCAAGCTTACAAACATAGTTCATGCTCTAAATAGTCCCCAGGTAGGTCCGTGACATCGCCCCATATTGATGAACAAGTCGGTATAATAGTATAGTGTCCATATTCCTGCATGGCTGCGAAGCATGGAGCTCCATTGATAAAAATAGCATATCATGGGCCCTTGCTAAAACAAAACCTGCCAGGGCTAATCAAAAATAAAACGAACCGATAATCAGTGGGGAAAAGGAAAGTAACAAAGGCGATGCTTTAGGTGGCTTTTGAAAAGTTAAGGTACATAATTTTATTTATGGTTTACAGTATCGCTTTTTCGCATTAAAATAAAACATGTGGTATACTTGTGCTTGTGCAGAAGGCATCGGTTTCGATTGAAGACAGAATACATGATTGAAAAACTTTTAAAAACAGGAACAACAACATTACATACAGAACTAAAGAATAATGTTGATAGACTGCCTTATAAGTTATATAAATTTCAGCCACTAGACTATACCGAGGTGAATACGTCACACTATTGTTAGTTGACTGGGCAATGGCTCTACACTAAAATCACTGAACCGTTTTCCCGTGCTTTTGCAATGGTGTGACACGTCACACTTCGGCACTCCATATATAGGCCTACCTTAGAAAACATGATTGGTAAACTGTTACAAATATTATCCCCCTGTGTGATTGAAGATATGCATGATTAAAACTAACCTGAGCAAAAACCAGCTCCTTACTTCGTCTATAACTTTTGAGAAAACAGTCAAAAAGGGGTTTGCAGTCATTTCGCCCCAAAACCACTTCGAAGTGGTTTTGGGGCGAAATGGCACTCGGGCGAAGTGGTTTTGGGGCGAAATGGCACTTGGGCGAAATGGTTTTGGGGCGAATTGAATTTTCGTCTCATGAGACGAAAATTCAATTTAATTGACGAAAATTCAATTGTGGGGTGTTATGGCCGAGCGGTCTAGTGTGTCGAACTTAAGTTCCTGTGCTAGTACTAGAATGTAGGTTCGATTCCGGGCCGCGACGGGTTGTGGCACCTGTGCCCTTGAGCAAGGCACTCAACCACACTTGCTCCCACTCCTGTAATTGGCGGTCCCTCCGCTGTTGGATGTGTTGAATAAATAAATAAATAAATAAAACTAATTGTTTTACTCATTTCTCAAAGACTATAGCACTTCAGACAAAACCATTTCAGGGGAGGTTTTCTACGGTCATCATGTTTATATTGTGTAAGTTAGGCGTAAACATTTCTGATTTTCGAGATACCATATACTGCCTTTAAAATTAATGCATGGTTTTGTATTGAATAAATGGTGAAAAAAATCACCTGCAGATGATTGTTAAGCACCTTCAGCTGGCAGTTTCTCAAAAAGGTACCATTTTCACGGGGAAAATTACATGGTATTTGTTTATACCATTTACATCAACACTTTTAGTCGGGTTTTTCTTGTCAACTGGTGAAGTAAAATTTAGGGTAACTGCAAATGGTGTACTGGGGCTTTAGATGTAACACGATGAAATCCGTCAACCGAAAGATACAAATCGTTCTGATTGGATGATGTAACTATTTGTAACGCAAGTCCCCAAACCCGACCCCGAAACAATATTTATTTGAAATGACGCCTAACAAACGTGTTAGTCTAAATTAAATACAAGGTAGCTCTTTAAAAACTATTAAAGGAACACACCGGCTTTGTTGGGCTATTTTGGGCTCGAAATAGACCCATACATTATTTTGAAGCGCCTTCGAGAGTAAATTAGATATATCCTGAAAAGACGCCGTCAAATTTGGCCGTTTTTGAGCACTTTTAAAAAAATTCAAGGTCACGTGACTTTTTGGAACCAAATTCTGGTTCCGAAAAGTCACGTGGTCTTGTGAGTTAGTTGTATTTCCAGCCGTATAAAAGTTTGTTACTGCAGAACTGCACCAAATTCAACTCTGATTTCCCCCCCAATATTTATAAGTAATTGACAAAAGAGAGACTATATTTATACAGGTATGAAACAAAGTTAAACATAAGTGTGAAAATTCGAAGATAATTGTTTGTTTCGAGAGTCCGGAGAACGGGTGTACGTGCGTGCTACGGCAGGCTACCGTGGAGTGTGGGATATTTGCCCCGCGCAGCACGGCAAATAGCCTGAGTGCACACACACACGGTGCGGGCGTGTTGCTCCGGTGTACGTTCGTGAAGAAAAAACATGATGCCAACTCCTCAAAAGAAAACGGAAATTCCTATTCGGTCGTCCGGGCTGTCCAGTGAAATAGTGAGCAGAAAATTGGAGATATCCTGAGCAGGAGAAGAGCGAATCGTTTGTGACAAAGTCGTGAGGCTCGCGCGTAGTTACAACGGCTGGTAAAGAGTATAACCCGTCTTTTGACCGTTTTTGTTAATTGTGCACTTCTTTAGTAATATAAATTACGGGATATTTTGATGATCTTTTTTCACAACGACCATCAAAAAAGTATTGTCAATGCTGCTACATCACTAAATCATGTAAACAGTAGGCAGGTGTTACCTTTAAACTGTCGAGATAAAATTATGCATCAGTGCATGAGCTTTTTGTATATTGACCCCTTTCGAACACGTGCGAATATGCCATTTTGGGAGTCAAATAATACTGAGTCATTGTGAAAGCAATGTGCGTGCGCGTTGTGTGTGTCTCTGGTTGGCGTAACGCGGTTTAGTTCACCAATGGGAGCCTCAGCATAGCGCGTTACGCGCGCTATGGAGACACACAACGCGCACGCACATTGCTTCCACAACGACGCAGCATTGTTTTACTCCCAAAATGACGTCATTGGCACGAGCTCAATTGATAGCTTTCTCATGACGTCATGTCGTGTGTCAAACAACGCCGCGCCACTGCGGAAGCAATGCGCGCGCGCGCCGCGTGTGTCCATAGCACGCGTAACGCTCTGTACGAAGGCTCCCATTGGTGAACTAAACCGCGCTACGCCCACCAGAGACACACGCAACGCGCACGCACATCACTTCCACAATTATTTGACTTACAAAATGGCGTATTCGCACGTGTTCGAATACTATCTATAGGCTAATAGCAACAACTATATTTCATCAGAAGTAGTGAAAATGGATGGAAATTGAGTTTACGAAAAAAAAAATGTTTACGAAGAATTACTGGTAAACAACACACTCTGTCCTCCATGGTTTAACCACGGACATCTATTTCCATCATGAGTCGGACGACAAAGGATAATAAAAACATCACCTACTCTGAACATACAATACATAAATTCATCCATCCAAACCTCGCGCGCCGAAGGTTTTCGGCACGTGGGGATTACCCAGCAAGTGTATCTAAGATTTCTGATTGGTTGCTATCACGCTACTATTGGCTGTTCATTCAACTGTTCATCCGCTGCTCCCCTCTGTAGATTCCGCAATATTCAGTTTTTAGCCCCTCAAAAAGCCCAAAAAATCCAATACAAGTGTTTTCGTTACATTTTAAGAGTTGTATGTCACAATTTACATGCGGTGTTAAACGACGTACGAGGGATATTACTTGATTTATTTAGCAAATTGTCTGCAATTATGCGGTCATGGTGATTGTCTAGGCGACCAGTAGCGTCATACGTCACGAGCCGTACTCGACTGCGATATGCACAGAGCATGCAATGAATCACGCCTCGTGCGCGGAACCTTTGTGCACTTCTCCTGCTTAGCTGATGAAATTACACACATATCAACGAAATACGCTTCTCAAAACAGAAAACGTAAGTAAATTTTTCACTTAAAACCTTCCTCTCTAGTTCATTTGATGGTGTTCACCTTTCGTAAACTTCGCTTGCTAGTTGTGTTCAGATTTAACAGTGTTTTATGCACAGGTCGTTTTATATCGAAACCACAACTGTTGTGTGTGGGTCACTTCCGCCCGGCTCTGTGCACGTGGTAACCAGTTATTTCGTCTTGCGCTGATGTATGTTGCGTGTGACCTTTGAAATGTTTCTTTATTATTTGCTAACTTTTTGGTGTATGGGATCGTGATGTTCAATGTTCAAAATGAGTGAGATGTTTAGTTTTGTGGCTTTATTGTCTATTTTTCCCACTTCCTTGGGCCCTTCCCTACAAAGTAAAGATTGAAACATGTTTTCCTACCTCCATGTTTAGCATGTTTAGTGGGTGTACTCGGACTGCCACGTCGGCAATGGCATACGTACTTTTACTTCCAAATACTGAAAGCCGTCCAGATCAAACTGTACGGCTTTCAAGAACAGCATTTTTCCCCCCATCAAAACCGTTGGCAAAATGGAATCTTTAGTTTACTCATTTTACAGGAAATTGCTATTTTTGGTAAAATATGAATCTCCACACGTTCTACATACATGACATACCTCCCTGGCTGAAATTGTCTGAAAAGTGGCGTACATTCGTCCGTAAAACCCGAATCTTTCAGGAGCAATCATACGGCATGTCTTGTAGAATTTTTCCCCTTTTCAAGATGGCGGATGTAGACTCGGCGCAGTCGTTCTTTCGGCCACCAGCACGTACTAGCACGGTACAGACAAGGGGGGCGCTGTTCACATTTATTCGCTCTTGCCTGTGGGCATGTACCGTTCCGCCGGCCGGCGCTCCGCTGGCGAATCCACAGTCACTGACGCGAGTACACGTTAAAAATGTGATATATTTCCTCATGGCTTGCATCTCTGAATTGTTTATATATTTTTGTAAATTGATAGTTAGTTAGAAAACCTACAAGCTGTTTAATTATCGACCAATTACTCTCAAAATGATTGTCCATGTATGACAATTGCGTTGTTTACACGTTGCCAATGTCTCAACTACGAATGAAGTATGATTTTTTCTTCAGCAATTCCGTTAGATGACGAAAAATATTGCCACCCAACTCCCCTTCCCTCCCTCCCAATTAAACAAATTGTAAAACAAAAATCAGAAAGGACTCGATAAGAACCACAGAACCTCTCGAAACTATACAATTCCAGGCGCCTATAGCTTTTGAGTAAGGATGCCGCCAACTTTTTTAAGCACCTGCAGCCGATTTCACGAAGCATTGCGCAGCTTGCGCAACTTTTGACAAATGGCGCAAGCTTCATAGCCTGCGTGTTATCTTCGGAAGAATGTTGCGCAACTTACGCAATAAAATGTTGCGCAAGTGGGTTTACGCAGTGCGCAATGCTTCGTGAAATCGGCTGCAGGTGCTTAAAAAAGTTGGCGGCATCCTTACTCAAAAGCTATAGGCGCCTGGAATTGTATAGTTTCGAGAGGTTCTGTGGTTCTTATCGAGTCCTTTCTGATTTTTGTTTTACAATTTGTTTAATTGGGAGGGAGGGAAGGGGAGTTGGGTGGCAATATTTTTCGTCATCTAACGGAATTGCTGAAGAAAAAATCATACTTCATTCGTAGTTGAGACATTGGCAACGTGTAAACAACGCAATTGTCATACATGGACAATCATTTTGAGAGTAATTGGTCGATAATTAAACAGCTTGTAGGTTTTCTAACTAACTATCAATTTACAAAAATATATAAACAATTCAGAGATGCAAGCCATGAGGAAATATATCACATTTTTAACGTGTACTCGCGTCAGTGACTGTGGATTCGCCAGCGGAGCGCCGGCCGGCGGAACGGTACATGCCCACAGGCAAGAGCGAATAAATGTGAACAGCGCCCCCCTTGTCTGTACCGTGCTAGTACGTGCTGGTGGCCGAAAGAACGACTGCGCCGAGTCTACATCCGCCATCTTGAAAAGGGGAAAAATTCTACAAGACATGCCGTATGATTGCTCCTGAAAGATTCGGGTTTTACGGACGAATGTACGCCACTTTTCAGACAATTTCAGCCAGGGAGGTATGTAGAACGTGTGGAGATTCATATTTTACCAAAAATAGCAATTTCCTGTAAAATGAGTAAACTAAAGATTCCATTTTGCCAACGGTTTTGATGGGGGGAAAAATGCTGTTCTTGAAAGCCGTACAGTTTGATCTGGACGGCTTTCAGTATTTGGAAGTAACGTACTTTGAGCTGAATGGCATGATTATCAAGGGGATCTGCATCGTTTTGTGGCAAGATTACCATACACGGACACTGCGGATTTGCCTTGTTATGACCTATAAACCATTTTATAAATGCTAATTTAATGGTAAAAACACAATTTAAAAAAGCCACAATTTTAATAATTTAGAAAATAAATTTGGAATTTTTGCAAATTGTGTCTATCTTGTGTGAATGGCGGTCCCAGGCAGTGGCTGGTATTGTCTTGTTTTTCCCAAGGAAAAAGCCATTGGCATTGCACATATTATCACAAACAAAACAATGAATGAAAGTACAATGTACATTGCGAGGGGGCATACAATTAACATTTAAAATCACAAGAAGTTTACATAATACAAAATATATTGAGCATGATGTAGTTTCTTTTTAAAAGTATTTTGTTTTATTTGTCAGTTTTTACTATTTGCAAAACGCTATTCTCAAACTTGATTTTTCTTCTTCACAATTTGCATGTAAACGGGTTCTTTGAAATCAATGTCTGTGTTTTAAAAAGATCTACCACACACAAACGAAAAACACCATGGAAGAAGAAATACAATGTAGACCTATATCCACCAATTTGCAGTTAACTATGCATCCTTGCCCAGTGAACAATACCACATCACTGAAGTGAACCAACAAATAAATGGGAAATAAACAGTTGATCACTTGTTAAATAATTGATTTTTATTTAATCCCCACTTCTTTTAAATTGGTTTCAGTCCAAGGCCACATAAGTGATTTTCATAAACAGACCACTGCACTTGCACATTGTTTTGTACAATTCCAAAATTGGTCTGTTAACAGCAGCATTGTTTATTGTGTAAATTGTGTGATGGTTTCAATCAGCCTACAGTGGGCCATGTGGTGGACAGATTATCCTGTTGGCATAGCAACCGGACCAGCTGGCCATACTTGATAACAAAGGGTAGACTAGCTACCAGTCTGTTCAACTATGTGCCCCTCCAGCCAGGTTTCCAATTTTAGACACAATGTTAGACACAATGGTATACCGGTACCATACGTGTACATTATGCAGCACGAAGCAAGAAGTTTTTCATGTTTCACTACAATGTGTGTGTGATTATTTATGGCAATGACAGAAGCAGTGTCTTCCAAATTTGTTTCATGGGTTTTTGTTGTCTTTGTGCCAGAGGTTTTTTACTGCAATTCAGTTCCGTTCACTGGTCGCCACTGCATGAGATGCCGTGTGTTAATTCAAGGAACTTGTTGAATGTTTTTCGATCCTAAATATTAATGTAAACTTTTTGAGTGGTTATTTAATTTAATTCTTTCTGTTGGGTTGAATCTATTTATATTAGAAGTTAGACTTAAACATTGGTTGTTTTCCAATATTATGGAGGTTTTGCAAGCCGACTGATACGCGTACGATACATTTAGAAGGCTAAAAGTGATTTTCTGACGTTTACATTGGGACGTTTTCATTTTGTAGGTTATACTTTTAGCCTTACACTATGTTAAGCCTAGACTGGTCCCCTGTCCATGTGCGCTACGCTGCTCTTGCTCATATACGACGAAGGGGAAGTTAATATATGGACAGGGGACCAGTTTAGGCTTAACATAGTGTAAACAAAATTTATCCGCGTTGGTGGGACTAATTTCTTTTAGACGCTATAGAAAGAAGTACAGTCACCAATCTGTTTGATAATTTTCGAATTCTTCCAGAATTTTACTCCAGTTTATCGGTTTCTGATGTTTAGGGCATCATGGGAAAAGAACGACAAGGGTACAAAAGTCTTGAGATTACAAGGACCTCCATGGTGTGTTTTTAAATGTCTGATTTGGAATGCAAATCAGAAATTTGACAGTTTTTGGACAAGTAAGGTCGTGTAGCATGATTGCACCACGGCCGAATGGGATTAAATTGGTAAAGGGCTAAAAGTGTAACCTACAAAATGATAACGTCCCAATGTAAACCTCAGAAAATTACTTTTAGCCTTCTAAAAGTACGTGTACGCATACGTTTAGCTATCCGTAACCATTGAGTGGCATTTCTGTGGTTTTGCAACTTGTGTGGTTTTGTTCCATTGCCAGTTGACAGTGTTGAGTGGCGGCTGATAGTACAACAAGAACTTTTGTGATTTGGTGAAAATGCTTTTAACATGCAAAGAATGGTTTCAGAATGAATTTGTGGGCAGCTGCCACTGGCATTAAGGGATTTACTGGTAGGAGGAGATGGTTAACCATATTATTGTTGAGGGATAATTGTGAAATTGGTAATTAGAGATACATGTACTGTCCCCAGACAGTGTAGCATTCTGTGGTCCAATGGTTCTCTTGCACACAATGCAATCTGACTATAACTGAAGGCGGATTAGCCATTGAACCAGTGAACAGTTGAACATTGTTGACTAATATAAACAAACACAAGAACCTGCAGAAATTTGCAAATAGTATTTTAACTGGCTGGTTCACCCTGGCGATAGCTTCATGTATCAGTGTTGAAGTTGTCCTTTTCTTTAGCAACACTTTACAATTTTTATGTCAAAGTTCAAATTTCATTGTCATGTTGCAAGCTGGCATCATGATTTCACATCTGGGCCTGTGAAGTGGGAATATGTGTATATTTGCAGCAGATGGCAGATCTGAGTGGATCATTAATTCAGTTAGAAGCTGCATACTCTAAGTCTATGTGATCCTTTTTAGAAATAAATAGGGAAAATTTGGTCCAGAACTAGGAAGATTAACACTGATTCTGAAACATGCTTCAGAAACGTCTTAAATGCACAAAGGGATGCTGTTTAAAAAGGGGACCTTCAGGCTTATTTGTTTACTCGTTTCCAAGGCAACCCATCAAAACATGGCCTAAAAGGTTTGGGAATTGGAACTCTTCAAATCTGGGGTCAGAGTGCCAGGGCCACGCCTGATCTCTTCTCCAGATCTTAAAGCTCAGTAGATCATTCAATCGCCTAACCTTCACGCTGCCATCCAATCAGTTACTGTCCTCTCTGGAGATTGTGGGGGGTAGGGGGGGGGGGGGGGGGGGGGGGGGAGGTGAAAGCAGTGGGAAGCCAGGAACCTTATGGCTTCTTAGATCTTAAAGACAGATTACATGATTGGAAAACATTTTTCAAAACAGGAAAACGGCATTATACATAAAGAATCATGTTGATAAACTGCCTTGTGGAAATTTCAACCACATACATGTAATGCAGTAATATTTCTGAAAACCTGAAAAATCTATGCATGGTTTTGTGTTGAAAGAATGGTAAAAAAATTGTTTGCAAACATTTTGTTAAAAGCACATTCAGTTGGCAATTTCACCCACAAAGGTACCATTTTACCGGTACATGAGAACAAATTATGTGGTGCTCGTTGCCATTGATATTGACTTTTAGTCGGTTTTTCTTGTCAACTCGTGAAGTAAAATTTTGGGTAACTGCAAATGATGTATTGGGGCTTTAATGGGGCTTTAACAGGGGTTAAACGAAGGCAGGAAGAACTGATGAGCCATCCAGATAAATTCTTGGTTCATTCCAACACCCAGAGCAATTTCCCTAAAGCAATTTCAAAATCTGTTTCACACGTTGCAGCTCAATTTTGCAAGCTGTTTCTTTTGCACGCTGTTTTTTTTTTACTTTAGTGACTTTACAAAAGTCATAGACTGCCGAAGTGAATACATGTACGTCATCTTTTGTTGCCTAGGTAATTGGCTCTACACTAAAAATCACTGAACCGTACGGTGTCCCTGTGCTTTTGCAATGGTACTTTTTCCAACGGCCATGATGTTTAGAGCCAATTGCCATGGCAACGCACTTAGAGATAAAGGGGTAGATTGAAGTTTGTGCCCATCCAGATACTTTATTCCTTTACCTACATGTAGAACAATTTTTTTTAGCATTTTGAGAACCTGTTCACAAGTCTGCAACTAGTCTTGGCCCAAGACTAGTCTGCAACTGGTACAGCTCATACTAATTCTTTTGAATGTCGTTTTTAACTGTAGTACATGTAGCTTCACAAAGTTCAGAATCAAATCTCATATCACAGAAATGAAGGGATCCAGTGTGTTGATGCACAGTTTATAATATAAGTTCCAAGAGCATACTTTCATGAAGTCTCTGGCCATTGGCTGCCAATAGCACCACCCACCTATGTAACATCATGATGTTTAGGTGGAACACATTTGTAAGCTTCATGTAATTCAGCCTAGTACAGGCTGTGAATTGAAATTCATTAAACCTAATAGTATTAAAAAAATCAAAGGGGCCAACAGGACTGCGCGCACTGGTTGTCCACACACAAAAGTTTGTGAACAAGTGTTTGACGTTATTTTCCACCACTGATTGTACTGCTAGTGGCCTTTAAAAAGATTTGAGAAGGAACAACAAAGGCCAATTGGCCAAACAGCCCGTTTACACTCGATTCGCCTTTGCCGAATCGAACTCCGCAATTTCCAAAATGGGGATCTGAAGCCGGGTAGGCGCTAAGTGTAAACGCAAAAGGTGATTCGCCTTTTTCAAGTCACCTTTTGGGGTAGGGTTGAAACCCGCAATTGCGGGGTTGAACCCTGCAATCGTCAAGGTCGCCTGTAGTGTAATTGCTACCCGAATACAGATTCGGCAATTTGAGTGTCCTTGGGGCGGTGCCCGCTGTGTAGTAGATTTAATTGACCAATCTGGCACTAGTGCAGCAACACCGAACAGCTCACGCATGCGCTGCAGTTACATTTAGTGGTGACTTTTGCGGTTTCTGAAGGTGAGTTGAAGCGATTTGGGGTGTAGTGTAAATGCGGCAAATGTTCAGTTTTGTGGTCGCAATAAAGATGCTGGATCTGTATCTACCTTTGCCGGTTCGAGTGTAAACACACGGTGTAAAGTCATTTGGTCAATACCGATACGGTACCTACATGTACGTACAAATGTACCTAGATGGTACTGGTACATACCCGGTACACACGTGCCTCGTACATTATACATGTACCATACATGTACCAGTAACCCACAGTGATTTAGTGTTATTTAAACAAGAACTTTAAACGAGCTAACCTTCAGCCCTGCTATCCTGATAAAACAAAATTGGTTTTCCTTTAAGAGTTCTGATAAATTGCCACAAATAGTAAAGTACAAAATGAGGGGTGTTGCACTGTCACATTGGCTTCACAACATGAAACTGGTCGGGCCAATAAATCGTGTGTAAGGTGAAAATGAAAAGCCCCAGGTAAGCAGACGGCCTGGGAACAAAGGTTAAGTTGTGCGGAGGCTTTGATCATTGCGCTTTTTACATGCAATTCAAAGGAAGCAAGTAAAAGATCTATCAATTGACAATCAAATGTAAAGATTAAAGGGCCACTCTGTCATTTGCAATTACTAGAGACCTTGTTTAATGATTTGTTGGGGGTGGGGGGAACTTTATGTCAGTTATTGAAATGGTACCAAATACACTGGAATTATTCGGCCTCAGAAAGTGTATTTTCAGAAGAAAATAATATTGAAGGTGGATTTAAAAATGTGTGTGCTGCAACATTTTACAAATTTAAGACTGCCGTCATGATAACATTGAGTTTAATCTGCAATGTTGGTTAAAAACAGAGTGCATGAGTGTAGCATGCTGGGAATGTGATATAATTAATCATTTATGTTTTCAGCTTCAAATTCATGTTTCGCAATGATGAAACAATTCTAACTTTTTGTCTTAATAAAAAAATTGTGTTATTTTATTTACTTGTTTATTTATTATTTTTATTATTATTTTTTGTTCAGAGCAATTTACTGACATTCAAATTTGTAATGCTCTGATGCTGTTAATCAAGAAATTTGTCGAACATCACCAGCAAGTAAGTGAAACATTCTCTTGTTTACTAGATTCTCTTTGAAGCTTTTGTTTAGGAATTGATGTATTTTGCTGTACACCTAATCCCTGCTCAGTTCTTTAACTTCACAGTAACTTTGTTGCCATGTTCCATTCAGCACTCAACGTTTTGTGTTGTCAAAGTCATCACATAAAAAAACGTTAACATGTGTACACGTCAGTTTAAACATTTGAAGGCAAACTATTTAAAATTATAAGTTTGTTTTCCCAAGGAGTTTCATCTAGTTTTGGGGTGTAAACAACTCCATAAACCCACATCTTCAGTGTTCCTTTTTTATTGTATAAACTGGATTAGATTACACAGGTGCATTTAGTTCTTTAGGCCGCTAACCATTGTTATAAATTAAGAAAAGAAAAGGCATTTTTTGTATCCACACAACCGTACTTGTGTTGCGTAGGATAGATGTTGAAAAGTCGACTTGTCAACGGTGCGACACTCCAAATCATCTTTGTCCCAATTTCCTCAATCGAACCGCTCCTAGGAACCCCACATTAACCTTTGTCTAGTACAGGAGTGTATGTGTACTAAACTGCCTCTCCTCCGCCCGTGCATTCCCCATATGAGCCGCACATGGCCATCTGCCGAGGCTGCGCCCGGCCAGTGCCCTGTTACCCTGGTTACCCAGGCGACATGTGTACGGTTGGCATGGTGAATCAAACGTACTTGAATCGTGCCATTGTCGGCCCTTGTAATGTCAAAGTCCAAACACTGAAAAACCTGGCTTTAACTAGTTTTGGCTCGATAGTTGTTTTCCTGTACAGGTACATAGCATTTTATCAACTGAGCAAAGTTTCGAAGCTTGACCTGTATCATCGATATTTTTTTTTTCGCGTGAGACGAGTGTTAAAGGAGCTTGTTCAGATTTTCCCAGAAAATGGATTTCGTTATAACCTAACAATCATATAAAATACCTCCTGAAAATGCTACCCATAAAAAGGAAATTTGCAATCTCCAATTTGGATGTGGAAGCAGAAAGGTTGGTGTAATTACTGCACTGCTTTATGGAACCAGATAAATTAGTTTACAAAATATTGGTGTTTTTTTGACGATATCCTTGAAAATACGGTATATGGATTGAGAGAGCGAAATTTCAGAATGATGAGAAAAATATGACATGATATAGTATCAAAATCTCAACACCCATGGGAAAAATGGGGGCTCATAAATGTGATCTGGACACGCTCTTTTAACTATGAAAGTGGCAACGATTGTGTACAAGTGTAGTGATTATAAATTATATTTATTATTTTATTTTGACAGGCCCGGTGTAGGATCCGTAACTCTATTAAAGCTTATTGTAAAAATGGTTCCAGCAAGAAAACTTGAAATACACAAACTCCTGTCATGTAACAAAAATGTACGGAACGTTTAGCTGCCGTCTTGTACATTTTAGGGCAGTTTCTTTGTTCCTTGAGGAAATGCAAATTGGTAGCACTTTTTGTGCTTACATTGTTGACAGATTGCCGTACAAGATGGCAGCTATTTGATACTGTTTAGAATGCTTTTCTCAACTAAAGTTAAGTCCTGGTCGTTGTTCTATTGTGGACATGCATTGGTTATTGCGCCCTCTGGATCATACAAGGCTTGCATTGCATGTAGATGGGTCTTTCCACAGTAAAGAGGTCTTTTTGGCAACACAGACCATATTTTCGAGGAAATACCTTTGTCTGGTCTCAAAATAAAAGAAATAAGTTTAAGTTGTACTGAAGAGATAACTTAGGCCCAAAAGGGGTTACAAATAGTGTGACAACATTCCTTTATAAAAACCCTGTGTACAAATGTCTATACGCTCGTTGCTCGTAACCGGGATGTACACTTGTTACATTTTAGGCCGTCCCGGTTACGAGCGTACATATTGGAAATTTGTACACGGGGTTTTTAGAAAGGCATGTTGTCACATTATTTGTAACCCTTTTTGGGCCTAAGTTATCTCTTCAGAACAACTGAAACTTATTTCTTTTATTTTGAGACCAGACAAAGGTACATGTACATATGTATTTTCTGGAAAATATGGTCTGTGTTGCCAAAATGCCCCCTTTTCCGTGGAAAGACTCGGACTTTACATTACTTGAATAGTTTCTAAGTAATTGCAGATCTTTTTATGATGCTTTTTATGTGGGTTTTAGCATTCTAAAAGAGTGAAACATCCGCTCCAAAATGAACTGTCCCTTACAATGTTAGAGAGAATGGTCCAGAATTTTGTCTTTTTGTCTTTTTACAATTTAAAAAACAAATGTATATTTTTTTTTCTCAGCTGTGGTCTGGTAAGAATGTTTTACTTTATTCTAGTAAAAGATTTAAGTCACGATATAGACTTGCGTTCCCTAAAAAACTTTGTCAGACATACAAACATGGTAATGGTTTTATTTTTGGTATCATACGGGTATCTTGGTCTATAGTTTCCATTTTGTCTCTCAAATGGTAATTTTTTTGGGTCGCCAAAACACACATTGTCAATTGTTTCACAGTACGTACTGTACATACATATGCAGTCTATCGGAAATTATAGCTGATTAAGCCAGCTCGACAGAACGTGTCTTTTGGCAATAATGTGCAAAAACACTTTATAAATGAGCCGTTGTCATGGGAATGGACCAACGCTGATAAGATAGCCACCTGGTGTTTAACACTGAGTTCCCAAGGGCCAGTTGAAATGAGAATAAATATGATTGTAAGGTTACATTTAGTCTGAGAATCAAGCTTACATGTACATGTATTTCTCACCTTTTTCCTCAATAAATTTACAATATAGGGAAAGATTTCCATATCCAGACTCCCCCTGTTTTTCTTACATGGTTAAAAAATCAAGGAGGAAAAAAAATCAAGGAGAAAACGAAATCAAGGAGGCCAGGAGATGTATCACATTTTATTGCTCAGTAACATGTATGGACAACTTCTGACAAGGCTGACTGCACTAGTCTCCGCAAGAGCCGCTGAGGCAGGGTGCACCACCCTGTCTGAATAGACCTGAAACGTAATGACGTCACGCAATGTTTACCGCGGTGCATTATGGGTGAAAAGTGGGACGAAATCTCTGCATCTGTAGTTTGCGTGCATTGTATGCATAGCGCCTAGCGTATTATAGTCTAGTCTAGTCAATTTACGATTTGACCTAGAACTAATTGCAATAGAAATCATTCTAACATGAATCTAGTTATACGGTAGGCCGCAACATTCAAATAAACAACATATTAAAAATCTAATTTCTTTTGAGTGGAAAGTTGTTTTTGAAAGGTGTTTTCTGTATGTTTCGTAATGGTGGATGCGTAGTGATACGACCACTTGTGAGCAGACGACGATGTCTCAGAAACTAGTCTGGTAACGTACTCCAACCTACATGCTTCAAAAACACCTTTCCACTCAAAAGAAACAATTGGATTTTTAATATGTTGTTTATTTGAATGTTGCGGCCTAGACTCATGTTAGAATGATTCTATTGCAATAACCGGTAGTTCTAGGTCAAATCGTAAATTGACTAGACTACAGTATAATACGCTAGGCGCTATGCATACAACGCACGCAAACTAGAGATGCAGAGATTTCGTCCCACTTTTCACTCATAATGCACCGCGGTAAACATTGTGTGACGTCATAGGTCTATTGGCTCCCTAAGCTCCCATACTTCTAGGTCTTTTTGGGGAGATGCGTTCTCCAGAGGTCAGCTCATCCCACGCAGGTTTAATCGGATTTAAACCCAACAAGATGTGTTTTCTGAGAGTTATTATCTGCAAAAGCTGGAAAATTAGTAGGCCTACCTGTGCTTTTTCTAAAAGTAAATTTAAGTCCTAAGTTGTTCCAAATTGGCTCCAAACTAACTTTGTGAAGATAATGGTTCCCAAGTATGAACAGATATATTTTCAAATCAAAATGAGATTTAGTCATTCAATATGTGCTATTCCAAACGAATACAGTACAAAAATTGCGACTTTCATACTCCAGTGCATTTTTTTTGTTACACGTACATGTACATGTACTGTACATCTGTATCCACGTACAAAAATTGTTTCAGTTGTGACTATGTTAATTCCACTAATAAAACCAATGATATACAGGATTCCAATATCCAATTACAATACCACCTGTCAGGTCCTTGTTTCTCATTATCTGATGTAATTCATAGTGGCACTTCCCAAATATGCATAGCTCGGCGTCGCCCCTGCCAGATCTTAATTCAGACTAAAAGTAACCGATGCAGAACTTTAATTATTGGAGAATCCAGTGTTTTCATTTCATCTGCCCATAAGATTATTTTGCAGTATAGGCCTACCAGTACATGTACATGGGATGTGCATGTGAATTTGTCAATTAAGTGTTGGGGCGTGGTGGTGTATACCACATGGGTCCTTTGGTGAGAAGTCCATGGTTTTAAAGGAGCATGTCAAGATCACTTTTTGGCCCCCATTTTATTTTTCCCATGAATCTGAACACGCTCCTTTAAGATGATAATGGCATCTTATATAGCGCACATACCGGTATCTATCCTGCAGGATACTCATGGCGCTTTACACATTATCACCCTGGTCATTGGGCACAACTCCCTGGGGAGTACGCAGCCCCGCAGCCTGCCACACAAGCGCTCAACGGCTGCGACCCTTGCAGGTACCCATTTACTCCTGGGTAAAGAAAGGCAACTTATGGCAAAGTGCCTTGCCCAAGGACACACGCACCTTGGTCGGGGCCGGGATTCGAACCCACAACCGCAGATTTTAAGTACGGTCTTGAATTCAATGCACCAAATCGTTCGGCCATATGGTACTCTATAAGGTCTGTCACTGATATCATGTAGGCCTTATGTTCTTACTCAGACAAGATATAGCCTCTCTCTCTACCAAGGGGTATACATGTAGGTACAAAGGAAGAAAGGTACATTTTCATGTAGTAAGAAATTTGAATGTTCTTACATTTTCCACCAGTGACTAAGACTTTATTTCACAGTGAGTGGTTTTTGGGAGCAGGCTCAGAGCAGTGTGTCCGTTTTTAATGAACTGCATCAATCATCTTCACTAGCTCAACCTACTTACGTGTAGTGGCGATTTTTTGTGTAGCATTAAGAATGCGAGTTTCTGGTGAGGGCAGATTGGCCATTTTGTAAGAAGCATTATTGGTAAACTGTTAAAAACTGCCTTGTAGAAATTTCAGCCACATAGATGCAGTAATACTGAAAAATCCATGCATGTTTTTTGTGTGTGAATGAATGGTAAAAAAATGTCTGCAAACAACCTTTTTATGAACCCACATTTAGTTGGCAATTTCTCCCACAATAAAAAGTTGCGCAATCGGGCTTACGCAGTGCGTAAGGATTCGTGAAATCGGCTGCTGTGCATGCAGAAACCAATGAAAAATTCCTGGGTGCCTAATTTTCGGTTTTTATTATTAAAAATAGATACCAAAGAAAACATCTGAAGACTAAACATATTTGGCTTACAATAAACGTATATATGGTAAAATAAATACAAGAGTAGGGCCTAACTATAGGCCTATGGTCAATAAAATTTGAACAAAGGTGACATATACCTGTATAACTGACAGTGACATTACACACAAAGAAGACAGACAGATAGGACTTATAATAAATATTACAATCATACAGAACTACTCAGTTAATTAATCTAATCATAGATAGGACAGATGACTTTCCTCATGAATATGCAAATTCAAGTGCTCTTTGTAAGGATGTCTTATTTTGAGACATCTATAGCAGGGTGTCCAAAGACTGCGGGTCTTGAAAAGTCATTTTCTAAATTTAAGGCATTAAAAAACATTTAAGAGCATTAGAAAGTATTGAAAAGTATTAAATTGTTAGCTAGATTTTGGGCCTGTGGTGGCCGAGTATGGAATTCTTTCCTGTTTTGGGGCTTTAATTGGTCTTAAAAAGTCTTAAATTTGACTTGCTGAAACCCGCGGACAACCTGCATCTAGGCATGTATGAATAAGCACATAAAGACCATCCCATGTGCTTGAAGCAGGATTAAGTCTGAAATGTGTGATTGGTTGAGCTGGAAGGCGTGAATTGCACGCTGCTGTTATGGTGATATATGGACAGATACCATGAATAATTTAGCAGTTGCCCTTTATTTTAAGCAGTCAGGCATGCAATTTTTCAGCATACATAAGGAGCTTATTTTCTATTTTGAGATTTTCAAAAGTTACATTGAAACTTTAAAAATGCTATAAAAAGTGGGATAGCGCTTTGTTCTGGCCACAGACAAATTACAAGAATTTGTGTCATGTTGTATGTAAAATTCAAACATTAAAACTTAATTTCCAACAGTCAAACCCTGCAAATATTGTCTACTACTGTATCTGGATACAAAGGTTTTGTTTTTGTAAATCAGCGTAATTTGTAACAAATAACCACTAAAAACACAGAATGATATACATGTACTAGACTTTGTGATGTAGAAAATGCTCACCGCATCCTTTCGTTTAAATCTGACCAGACTTGATCCAGACTTAATTAATTTATTCTCTTTCCCGTTTCCTTCCCCTTCTCGGAATTCAAAGGAACACATTTCCTGACAAATACTGAAACAATTTAAGCCGACACATTGATAAATTAACTTTATACCTGTGGGCCCCCAAGCTCACACTGCAGGGACCAGAAAATGTATGGCAGCACACTGTACATGTATGCACAGGAAATGTCAGCACTCATTTCAGCGTGGTTAATTTAACACATCATTTAGCTTTCTTGGAGAGGCCTCTATACTTGTTCTCTTTTGGCCTATGTTGACGATGGGTCTTTGCCCAGCCTCCACACTGACCCACGAGCAGCTGCTCCTGCTGGCTTGATTCATGGGGGCAGGTGCTGGGGGATGATTGTGGCTGAGGGACCTGAAGTTACAGCCTGTAGGAATTTGCTTGACATGGGCCCAATTTCCTAAAAGGGCAGTCCAGCAGAAAATTTTGCTTAATTTAAAAAAATTCTTGCTGCTTATTTGAAGAACATAAGTAGCCCTTTGCATTGAACTTTTGCATAATGGCTGGTGCCCTGAATTTGTCACTTTTAAATGGACGTGCAGCTTAGAATATCGCATTCTACACTGTCCTAGTACATGTAGCCTACACGCCAATGCATGGCAGCAAACAGTCTGGTTGCTTTGTGCCATTCTCTCCCACTGTGAACATGGTGTGGTATTGTCTGGTCAAGTGAAACGAAGTACATGTATGTCAGTACACCGGATGCTTTTGATGCGAAACATGCAAACGGATAATTGATAACCAGCTAAGCAATGTCATGTGTTACATACATGTACATAATAAATGTGTATTTTCTGTGCTGGAGATGATACCTTAAAAATGAAAAATACAAATTGTATTGAAAATGAAAAATGTCCTTAGTTTGCTGGAGTTATTGCTGGAATAACTTCTGTACAAATATTTTAACAAAATGTTTGATTGAACATTAAATATTCGTTTAGACTTACTCGGTTACAGTTTTGGTGTAAACATTCAAAATCAAACAGTGGTATTATACAAACTGCGATTGTGTAAATAAAAAGAGGAAAATATTACTCTGCTGCATACATGTTTCATTTTTGTTTCCCCGTCCAAGCCCATTATTTACTGCAGGGTCATGTTGTAATACAGGGCGAAACTGTTCAAACTGGACTAAAATACAGCTCTGTAAAATTACATCAGCTGAGCGGCAAGTTTACGTGGCCCCCTCTGGGCCTTTAAGTTTAAGTTTTACATATCGTAGCCACTGTAAATTGACAAGGACGCTAGTTCTCCGTGTGTCCCAATTGGACTTTGTAATTCTACCACACATTTGATTTTGTAATTCTACCACACGACCACAGTAGTTTAACCAAAAATAGTCCAATGGGAACATCACTTAACATGTAATCTGCAAATTTATCATGATTTACAATTAATCACAAAAAAAACCAAAATTGACTTAGGGGGTGATTTGTGTGGCACCCATGTACGCATTTCACAGACTGGGTACATACTTACTGACGCCAAATGGTTTGAGTCACATTTACTGTATTTGCACTCCACCGCACTACGGCCATCACCGATAGCTATAGTGTGCCTATTATCAGTTTGAAATGGGCTATTATCGTGCAATTGAAGAGCCATTGTCCTCTGCATTACATCATATAGTCCAATCGCTCTCTATTCATCCCATTGAAATCAGTGCCTCATATTTTTCAGCGTGAAATGTCCCTGACGCTGAGTGTGTTCGCGAGTATCAATTAGAAGTGAGGTGTTTAGAGTTTCCATGACAATGAAGCTCTGTATTACCATGGCAACAATGAGTTAACCTGTGTGGCATACCGGTACAGTACTGTATAAGTGTGGTACATGGAGATGTGACTGACATGGATTTGTGGTAATGTACATGTTGTAATACATTGTTTTGTCTGCATAAATGTATGAATTTACAATACATGTAAGTGTCATGCCTTCTGTACTAGGCTATATGGGTCTATCTATAAACTAGGGGTCCAAAAGTGACATTTAGTGTCCCCCCGTTACACCCGATATGTGTTATTTTTCGTACAAAAATCATTAAAATGGCTTTTTTATTTTATTTTTATAAATTGTACTTTATGTACTCGCTCTTTGAGATGGAAAGTATTTAAAGAATGTGTCTTGAATTTACAAAAACGAGATGTAAAATGTAACAGGGGACACCAAAATTGGACCCCTAATTTATAGAAAGACCCATATATGTTGTTTGTATGGGATTTCTAGTGCATTAGTTTAAACATACATGTAGTACAAAATAATGTGAGTACATGTATCTGTATCTCGTGTGAGGAAGAATCTTTTAAATACTGGGTGTGTCAATTTGTTAATTGCCACATATGCGTAAAACATTTAACACATACATGTACATGTATGTACATTGTACGCATGTGCATGGCATATGGTACCTGTTGGACTTTGGTATTTTAGAGCCGATAATCAACAGTTGAACTTTGTGCAAATTGTAGCAAATTTAGACCATGATTTGCATGTATGCAGGGGAGTTAATAAGAGAAAAACTTCCAAGGCTGTCCGCACTGGATTAAAAAATGGGAAAAGTACCTATCGTCTTGGTATAGTTTGACCAAAAAATGTAGACATCGTAATTTTTCTGCAAACTACTCTCTCTCCTTGTAAAACTTGCACTGGCATAGTGTAATACCGGCAATCGACAGTTGACACTAAAAAAATTCCGGTGTTCACCATTGCAGCCATCTTCCATACAGATTGGACATAATTTGGTTAAATTAACATCAATCTCCAATCTGTTTCATTTTTATAACCAAGAAGGTTGTAACCAAATGCGGACACCTACTGGTATGTTGTACAATCAGCATTTTAGCACTCTCAGCCCAACCAGTTTTCACATTTTTGTTTTTTAATAACTGATTACTAGGTACATCCCACTCATAACTGTACTAACAAAAAAATGACCATATTATTAGTTTATTTTGACACCTGTTACTATTATTGGTGTACATTTTTGGTGTACATTTTTTAGTCGCTTTATTTTGGGGTAATAATTGTGTACCGGTATAAATGTAGTAATGTGATGTACATGTAGTAATTAATGTGAACATCCTTATGTACATTATAAATCTAAATTTAAAAGTACCGGTACCATGCATCAAAGTATTGCAGACTTTCAGGTCTATTTTACTGAAAATATGTTGTACTACTCAAAATTTGTATGGATCACCTTCTATACCGAGCAACAAAAATAAAAAATTGCAAATTTTCAGTTTAATCAAAATTTTAAAATTTCTTTTGTAATTAAGTTGACATTGAAATATTCATATAACAGCTTCATTATGTACATGGCTGCATAAGGCTTCTTCGTCCTGAAAATTCCCACTCATGATTGACCGCTTTTTGTTTTTGTTTTTGTTTTTTTTCAATCAAGAAGTGGAAAACATTTTGTTAATTTTTTGGCTCGGTAAACATGAAATACATCAGCATTAATTTGTTTTCCTACGTGTACAAGGGATCAGTAAACACACATTTGGTTTAAAGATTTCTAATTACTTACATGTAGTGACCCCCAGCAAATTTTGAACATTATAAATGCTGCCTACAATTACTCATGAAATGTCCTCAGTGAGAAACAAGGAGCCAGGCTGTCTCGGTGCATTGTATTTATTGCCGTCTACATTCTAAGATCACTGCAGTCACTCTGTGCAGTCTTGCAAGCCGTGGCTTTCGTCGTGCCTCCAGAATGGTTGCTTAGGACGTGTTTGCTGGTTGCCATGGAAACACATAATCAGCATATTCTTGCTCTTTTCTTCGAGCCTCACTCCCGCCAGCAAAGAATACCCCCAAGGGGTTCTGTGGCGGGAGCAAATGCTTTCTCCATCTCATCGAGAACGTACAGAAATTGGCGTCGTCGTCGTCATCTGATGAAGCCACAGCGTGTTGTCATGGTTCTGCGTGCGTGGTTCGGGATCCACATTCTGCATGCGTGTGTCGACCGACGGGGGGCTTAGACCCGATGAGTGAACCTAAATAATTGATCTGATCTGTGATGCAACGACCTTTAATTTTTGGGACAGGGACCGGTTCGTACATGTACATCCATCCAGACTTTATTTCGCCCTCTTTTTCCTGGCCAGTATTCTTCGGGGTGCATGCATAACAGTCGTAGTGATTGGATTCCATTGATCTTGTTAGCGAGAGCCAGCTGCAGTTATTTTCTCATCTCAAGTCTGCTTGGAGAAAAAACATGCAGATTGAAATTGAGCACTGTGTTTCGGTGAGATAAGATTAATTAAGATGCTTCTGCTGGTATGGAGTGAATCTTGGAAACATACATATTTATATGCAAATGTTTGAAAGGATTACTCAACATCATCAATATTCTGCGTATGTCAAAATAGACATGGAGGCGACTACACTTCTACTCAAAGGTACAACCAAAATATACAGTGTACATGTATAATGTAGAGGGATCTCTCAATGAGTCAAAAATTTAAAAAAAATTGGCTCATACGTGTTTGCCGGATGTTTCATTTTGAGAATTAGTACAGCTGTGCATGATTTACCATACTTTTCTTTTTATATACGGTAGGAATAGATTCTTTCTTTGAGTTCAAAATAACCGGATTTTTGAATTAAAAAATTTAATGAGTGGAATCTTGTGAACTCAATCCTTGGCGGAATACAAGTGCATGCAATTTAAAAGTTTGAGTTAAGCCCATCATTTCAATACTTTACCGTACGTGAAAGCAAATGCGAGTGTAAATCTGACGTAAATCTAATGTCAAAAATTTCATAGCAAAACTTACGTTAAACGTGAAGAAAATTCGCTTCAAAAACGTCACTGTGACGTCAAATTTGCATTCATGTTCATTTCCACGCAAAGAACATGAATTAGAGATTTCCAAAACATTTGTTGCACTTTAAAAGAGAAATGATATTTATTTTTTGTTGGTACGAGTTAAACAGTTTTGAATTATTCTTGTTTAACTTGAAGGCAGTATACATGATTGGTATCTCGAAAATCAGAAATGTTCACAGATTTACGCCTAACTTACACAATATAAACATGATGATCATAGAAAACTTCCCCTGAAATGGTTTTGTCTGAAGCGCTATACCGTAGTCTATGAGAAATTAGTAAAACAATTCCCCCCAAAACCATTCCGCCCAAAACCATTTCGCCCAAGTGCCATTTTGCTCCCAAACCACTTCGCCCGAGTGCCATTTCACCCCAAATCACTTCGTCAAAAATCACTTCGTCGAAACACTACATCGTCCAAATGCTACTTCGCCCCAAAACCACTTCGTGCAAAGGCCGTGGTTCAGGGCGAAGTGGTTTTGGGGTGAAATGACTGCAAACCCTTTTTTGACTGTTTTCTAAAAAGTTATACGAAGTACGGAGCTGGTTTTTGCTCAGGTTGGTTTTAATCATGCATATCTTCAATCACACAGGGGGATAAAACTATTTGTAACAGTTTACCAATCATGTATACTATCTTTAAATATTTAACTCTACCGGTATTCTGTGTAACTGGAAACACAAGCCTGCACTTCCCAATTAATGGTGAGTCTCCAAATGAAGAAGTCATATCAATCCGTGTTGAAATAAGCATACAGGACTTCAACCAATAATTAATGCATCACGCACATGTGGTAATACAATCACTCCAGCATATCGCAATTACAGGCTTACAATGGCCAACCACACACTGCAATTTGTACAACTGGACATCATGTAATAACCTGTGATACAATGTAAGGTACTTTTACACCGTGTTTACACTCGAAACAGCAAAGGTGGATACAGACCCGGCATTTTTATTGCGACCTCAAAACTAAACATTTGCCGCATTTACACTACATCTCGATTTGGCTTCAATTCGCCTTCTCCACTGTTTACAAACTGCAAAAGTCGCTGCTGATTGTGACCGCAGCTCATGCGTAGATTCGTCGATAAAACCTACCACACCGCCCCAAGGACGTTCAAATTGCTGAATCTGTATTCGTGTAGCATTTACACTACAAGTGACCTTGACAGTTGCGGGGTAACCCTACCCAAAAGATAACTTGAAAAAGGCGAATCGGACCCGGGTCTGATCCGCCTTTTTCAATTCACCTTTTGCGTTTACACTTGGCGCCTACCCGGCTTCAACTCGCCTTTTTGGAAATTGCGGAGTACGATTCAGCAAAGGCGAATCAAGTGTAAACAGGCTTTTAGTCTCTTTTGGTGTAAAAATAGCTTTTCAAGGTGTGCAAAGTTTTCAGAAGAGTAAGTCAGTATTAAATTTGTGGATGTTTGAGGCATTTTTGTCTATTCAGAAGATACTTCATACATGTACACATTATGAGAACCAAAAAAATTGCTTCTAATGAAATTAATGAATTATTGCTTTGGTCCACAACATTTTGTTGTACACAACAAAATGCACTAAAACTAAGTATGCTTTCCGGGAACATGTTAAAAACTCATTGTGTGCTTCAGTTGGACCCCAATTCACGACCTGGACTGCTTCTAGTAGATGCACATCTGCGTTATCAAGGAAACACATTTTAAAAATATTTTATTAGTTAAAATAAATTAATTTTTCCATAGGAATAAATCCACACTTTTGAAGAGAAACAAAACCCGTCTATTACGGACTTTCTAAAACTAAACTTTTACCTAAAAAGCGGCAGTTAAATTACATGTGACCGAGTTAAGTTACAGTTATTGAAAACTGTATTGCAGTTTATGCATTATTGATAACAATTGAGCATCATAGATTGTATAAGTCAGTGTAGCGTTTAGTGCAAGGATTGTATAGCAATGAAACCCTAACCCGCCCCGGCCATTTGTGAATAAGTTGTTGCTATTTTTGCCGACCTATTTTGAACTAATCCATTCATGCAGTGATGGGGATAAGACCTCCGTGGCAGCGTCATTGCCGGCGATTGCCTCAATTCCATGCGTCATTAGCCGAGATTTCTTTCACGGAGGCCAAGATTTGTGCAAGTAGGCGTACCGCTGTGCAAACATGCGCATACATGTATGTTCATAAACTGTCTGTATTTATTTTAATACAGTACGGTATACATGTACGGTTCTCAAGAATTCTTAATTTCTCTTGATGATTATATTAAGTTACCCCGGTTGTTGCATAATATTTTTACCAGGTCTGTAAAAACCTGTTTATTAACTCTTTCAGTGCCAAGGCCGTACATGTACGATCTCGTTTTTAACGATTTTTTCTTCAAAAATGCCTACTGCCGTACATGTACATGTACGACCTAAAAATATCGCTGGAAGGCGCATTGATCTATCGTAATATGCAATATAAAACGCCGGCACTTAAAGAGTTAAAAGGCTTTATTAGGGCTGTCAAAACCTCTTTAACTTGAACCTAAAATTAATAACCTTCAAAAGTATGATAGAATTTACCAAGTTTAAATAAAAAAGTAAAACCTCTGCTTATCTTAAACAATTAACTGTTTCTTTTATCTTGAGGTTTCACAAGATTCTACTGTAATTGATTGGATTGATAATGATGATTTCAGGATATGAATATTGACTATTATGCAGTTGATTCATGTACCAAAACAAATGTGTTTTGTATGTTGCAACAAGAAAAATTCTTCCAAAGTAAATATTTTGTTTTAAAAATTACTATACCTGTCTTCTCAGACAGTGAATGCACTGTGATATTCTTTCATTTTTGTGGTCTTACCTGGTAGGTTTCAATCCAGATTTGGATCATATGATTTTTCTCTCATCCTATATTTTGGTTACCGTATGTTCTAAAATGTACACATCGTCTACACATTTTTGAATGATCTTGGTTCCTGGTGAACGAGAATTACTTTTTGAGCTTTGAGAAAACAAATGCAAACTTTGTTCCAATTTTTTGTGAACCTTTGCTAAATTTAAAATAAAGTTTTCACTTTTATTTTTTTTCAACTCGGAAACTATAATATACATCGGGTAAGGGCAAAACAAACCCTAATTAACATTCATTCTCCCTGACGCAAGCTTAATCAATTACTGATTAATTGCGATCCCCGTTGCTAACTGATTTGAACCGGCCATTCAACACCGGCTAGCTCGGTGGTTAAGACGTCTGCCTAGTTTGCAGGAGGTCGTCGGTTCGAATCCCACCCGAGCACGCTATGAAATTTTTCATAGTGTCTCGGGAAAGCACTGAGTATACAGTGCTAATATACGTCGGGTAAGGGCAAAACAAACCCTAATTTACATTCAGAAACTATAATATAGGTTTTTAGTTAAATGAAACTTGGATGACCTCAAAATCATATTAACTTGGACCAAAAATCAAATTGCAGATGCATTAGTGAATTTTAAACAATGATGCACAGCCCATTTTCATTTAAATAATTAAAACACTGCTTTACATGTATCTCAAATTGTGAGTTCATGCAAAGGTTTCACTTTATTTTAGTTCAGCAGGTAATCCAAGTCCTTTGCATAGATTTCTGTTAGTAACGATCTGATTGGTTGATACTTTGAGTTTCTGCGCACATCAAGATTTACGGTAAGGAGCGGCCCAAATTTCGCAGCCCAATTGTAACATTAGTCATCAAGATCGTGTCCGTCAGTTCTGTTTGACTGTTGTAGAACCTGGAATTTCTAGCGCGAGACAACAACCGCCGCCTGATTAAACGTCCGGCATTTGGTGTGTACTGCGCTGTCAGATGCCAGAGAATGGCGTATAATTATTGATCCTGGAGATAGGAGTAATTCCGGGGACAGTCTTTAGCACAGGCTTGCTGTCTGTCGCATCAGCTGGGGGGAAAAAATGGACAGAGATGCGGTGAATAATTCCAGCCACTGTCCACAGTGCATGGAAAGAATCATTAAAGATATCTTATATCTGTGATCCAAGGGACGATTTTACTTCAAACATTGAATTTGAATCAAAATTGATTTTTTTTTCTTCTGTTACATGTAAATTAAGTGATGGATAGTTATGGATCAAAAAGGCGCTATTTTGAACCTTCAATGTTTGCCAACATTTTATTAATTACACTTTAATTTACCATTGATGGATTTGTTGTAAAAAAGAAAGTTTATTCTTACAGCTACATGTACAGTACACTCTAAAAACAACTTACCGGTAGTCAAGAAATTTACTATTTTGCAAGTTGAAATTACATGTACATTGTAACTCCCATGTCAGACAATTAAATGTCTTTAAAGGTGCTCAAAGTGCAAGGATTGATTTTTGTTTCTACAAGTACAAGGAGAGAGAGAGCAGAAAATCAAATTCCCAGGTGATATGATAGCGAGTTCATCCACTACATTTGTAGTTTTGTACACTGTACTATTTTTGAATACACATGTAATAGCGTGTCGAGATTTGCTTTTTTTTCTCACAGGAAAGTGGAGAAAATCCAAGAAAACAAGGTACATTTGTACAGTTGAGGGAAATTGCAGAAAAATTTTCTGCGTGGAACCTGCAGTCCACACTTGTCATACAGGATAAAAAGGACAGTTTGACTTGGATGAGCATTTTTCAAAGCATCTGCAACCTAAAAGTTATAAATTGTTACAAAATTTGCTCTTCTCCAATACTGTACGGTACATGTAGGAAAGATGTCATTTTTTTAGAGCAATTTTTCAACTGCCCCTATATTTCTCTGGTGGCCCATTTATTCCCATGTTATATCACTTGCAGTTTATGGAAAGGATTTGACTGCAGCATATCGTAATCTGATATCCAATTCATCTATCACCATCTGAGTCAAGATGGGTTTTCTTTCAAGGATGACAAAGTATCATACTGTCAATTTCTGCAAGCTTGATTCTGTTAAATGTGTGGTTGTTGCATCCATTTTTTTTCTTGTGCATGAAAGTTATTTCTTGCTTTTATGTGTCTGGGGAAAACAGTTAATTACCAATATCTGTAGTCGGAGTTTCAACAAGGGGAACTGTCACAAAGCCCTGCCAGTCCTTAAAACTCCAATTGTTTGTTAAGCCATGAACTGTAACAGTTGTGACCATGTCTGTGAAAACCTTGACAATTTTTCAAGTATATTTATGAACCTACATAAAAAATACCCTTAACATTTCATGAAAAAAAAAAACAATTCATCTCAAACTGATGAGATATTACCTTCCAAAGATATAATGTCGCGGTAAAGATTGTTTTGCTTTTGAAAAAAATTAAATTGAAATGCGTTTCGCAGTGTATCAAATTTGGGAGAAAATTCATCACATGCACACTTTGAAAGGCAATCATTCGTTGGTGACACCATGAACTGACACGCAGTGGCACTTCAGTGCTCGTCTCGGGTACAAAATGGCGTCAGCACGTAAATTGTATTTTCACGAACTGACACCCAACATTTTTTGTTTTCACGAACCGACACCTATCGTAAATTAACAAATTGGGGAGCGTTTCGCTAAAAATTTTACTATATTCCACAAGTATATGGATGATATCATTCGTGTCAAGTTAGGCTCGTGGTTTAAGGCCTGGTCACAAATACATGTACGTGTCAAACAACTTACTCTTTCGCGTTTAGGTCGACCGGTTATGGGTAAAAACGGCGTATTAGGACGACCGACCGCATTAGGGCGACCGATAGCCGGTCGTCCTAACGCCAAGTGCTTCAAAAACCATCTTTATTAGGTCAAAAACCATTTTTATTAGGTTCTTAACCATTTTTATTAGGTCACAAACCATTTTCGTCTAGGTCGCAAAACTTTTTTTCAGAGAATTAGGTCGAGAAAATGGGTGTCAATTCATGAGTTTCTTTCCGACAATTTTGTGGTTTTAGTGGTCTCTGTAAGCACTCTACCCAAAACGGTCGTCCTAATACGGGAAAAATAGTTATTTAACGTATGGCATGCAAATATAGCATTTAGAAATATATGTATTTCAGGATGTACCAAGTTAAAATTTTATCCTGAATGAGAGACTTATTTCAAACAGAGATATACCGGTATCTCTATTAGAAATGTTAAATGTCTATTTCAGGATTAAATGTTAATTTGGCTCGTCCAAAAATATAGATATTTTTAAATTCAAACTTTGCACATCATACTTGACGTTTGACGCATGTGTGACCAGACCTTTGTTTGTGATTTTATCATTGTCTTTCACTGTGTGGATGTTGTTGAAATTGACAATGTGAATGTCACAAAAAAGACCGTCTTTAAAATACAGGCCAAGCAAAGCAAACGAGGTTGAACGATGTCAATTTTTGCCTGTGTTACGCGATACTGTAGCTCCAATTGCTCCTCACTGTCTAAACCAACATACTGTTTACTCTGCTACTCCTGGATGCATGTTTTACAGTGCTCTAAGCAATGGGCAAAATTGAATAAGTAAACACATCATCGTGGGACTACTTCATCTATTCCCTACTGCATGTCTCACTTAGGTTTTTTTTCCCTCTGTTTGCATGTGTAGAAGTTGTGTTCAAATTAAAGACCCATTATATCATTTGTAATGATGAGTTGACAAGAAGGACCTTACTCAAAGTATTGATTGCTTTCGATGACGTAGAACATCCGGGAATGTTTGGTGGTCAACAGTCACGCGCGTACACACGCGCGCCAACAGACGCACATGAACACGCGTGAAAAATACTCATTAGCGTATTTTCATTCGAAGATGCCGCACGCAGGCGTTGTGATGCGTTCAAATTATTGAGCATGCACTCGGCTTGTAAAAACGAAAGTGCTTTTACATGTACTTGATCGCGATGTTTAGCCTGAAGAAATGCGTTTTTATCTTTCTCGATACAACAGCCATGGCGCAACAACATAAAGCTAGTTCAAGCAACAGAGGTACATGTAAGTGCAACCAATGCGCTTTTCTTGCTCTTTTTGCCGGTTATTACTCGAGCCACGTGGGTCATGAAAAATTCCCACCAAAATGGTGGATGGAAGGGGTGACGTCACCGGAAAGCAATCAATTGATAACAATGGTAACAAACACCACATGAAAGGGTTTCTGTCCAAGATGGTACATTTTTGTAAGAGATTAACTGAAGGTGGTTTTAAAAGAAGTGTGTGCATATAAACACAACACAAAAACCATGCATATATTTTGAAGGTTTTCTGTGCAGCATTTATGCATCTGTAGGTGTAGTTGAAATTTCTGCAGACTAGTTTACCAGCATTCTTCTTTAGAAATGTTATGTCCTTATTCCAAGAAGTTTGCAAATGATGTACATGTATTGGACCTTTAAACTTGGTAGCTTTGAGTCCATACATTTTTAGAAATGAGTCTTTCCATGGTAAAGGGGGAATTTTTGCAACAAAGACCATATTTTCCAGAAAATACCTGGTCTAAAAATAAAAAATAAGTTCTGAAGAGATAACTTAAGCCCAAAAAGGGTTACAAAAAGTGTGACAACATGCCTTTCTAAAAAACCCTGTGTACAAATGTCCAATATGCTCGTAACCGGGACGGACACTTGTGTTACATTTTAGGCCGTCCTGGTTACAAGCGTACATGTATATTGGAAATTTGTACACAGGGTTTTTAGGAGGGCATGTTGTCACACTATTTGTAACCCTTTTGGGCCTACATGTAAGTTATCTCTTCAGAACAACTGAAACTTATTTCTTTTATTTTGAGACCAGACAAAGGTATTTTCTGGAGAATATGGTCTGTGCCCATTTACCGTAGAAAAACTCAGATGTAGTTGAAATTTCTGCAGACTAGTTTACCAGCATTCTTCTTTAAAAATGTTATGTCCTTATTCCAAAAAGTTTGCAAATTATATAAACATACATGTTTTGGCCTTTAAACTCGGTAGCTTTCAGTCCATAAATTATTAGAAATACGTGTAAAGTGTCTGTTTTTTAAAGGCATATTTGCAAATGTTTAATTTTTTGATCTTCCCCAAGTCTAAAGCCACAGATGCTTAATTATCTTCTCTCTCTCAAAAAAGAAGAAATAACTTTTACTTGTTCTCAGAAGATAACGCGCCATAACTTAGGGTAACGGATAATCCGACAACATACTTGTTTCTTTCTTTTAAAAATCCTTGTACAAATTTAACATCTTATGTAGGATAGACACATTTATTTGTATAGCAGATAGTAATTAAATTATTCCTGTTTACACAAGTGTGTAGCATAAATTTCTGATTGGATTTATCAGTCACAAAGTTGACTGAATTTGGATGGGACGGCCTCCTGAAAAGTAGTTATGACTCTCGTAAAGAAATTGCTGCTACAAAATCCGAGGGGCCTAGTTTTTGCAACTCGTTGGCTGTGAGAAAAGGTGTAAGGTTAAGCATAAAACTTTAATTTTTTCAGATATTTTGAAAACACTCGACAGTTGCCCTTTGGAACAATTTACATCTAAAATGGAAGTATCGTATGTCTCAATTTTGCCTGATAATCTTTGCAAATTATGTACGTGTACGTGGACAGTAGTTACTTCATGTACCATAGCAACGATGAAACACAGAAAAGGTGCAGGTACCTTCATATACAATTGGTATCTGCATAGATATCCAATGTACATTACCTATTCACCAGGTCAGGCTTAGAGTTGTTGAATTGGAATATATAATCACTGTACTAAACACAAGTGCAATTTGCATAAATGAATTGGCCAGATCCTGCTTTTTAAAAACCAACTTCCTTCTGCTAAGGTTGTGGTACATACAGTGATACTGCACACGTGGATGTGAATTTACATACAGCACATCCACTGTGTAACCCTATGCATCTCCATACACACACACACCATATAAAGCTACATGTAGTTGCAATGCGAGTTACTGCACTTCCATAAGGCGTGGGTAATTGTGATATCTCCATGACAACAAACCGGCCAATCAGCTGGCCGTTTTGATAGGCACAGCAGGATGGGTTATACACTGTCATACTTGGATGAGTCAAGTCTCCAGCCGGGACACACTCGATGGGCACCAGGCAGTATTAAGAATCTCCCGAACACAGATAATTGTTGTCGTCGTACGACCGGTCGGATTCTTACGTGAATTAAAACAACAAGCACGGGTTAGGCAACAATGTAAACTGTGAATTATGGATACTATATGGGAGACTGATATATTATGAGTGTGTTTTCTGCAACTGAGGAAACGGTTTTTATGGAATATTTTGTCGACGAACTGAGACTCCTTCGCAAATTATGGCTTGTTCCACACACTCCTGTGAGTATACAATTATAATTTTAGGCAAAGAATTGTGAAAAGTTCTGTCGTTGAAATTAATTAGTGAAATCTTGTTAATTCAGACCTCAAGAAAATAGCTAAAATTTTGAGTTGTAAGCAGAGTCTTTGAGTTAAACATGGTAAAACTTATTCTATTTTTTTTATAGGAAAGGTTTAAGTTAAACACGTTATGCAATTTAACAGTTAAAATTAAATTGCCTACACTTTATGTATACTTTGTGCTAACCATTATTACTATTATAATGAACTAACTCTTGCTATAATACCCCTGATATACACTACTCACAATAATGCACCTATCAATTGTTTCCCCCCCCGCCCCCCGCGCTACCCCACCCCCTAGGTGGGGGTTTGGTCACATTTTTCATGGGGCATTTGGCCTATTTTCTGTGCATTTTTTCGCATGTTTTGCACCCGAGGGTGGGGATTTTTGTCACCTAAATGTTGCCCCAGGGGTGGGGATTTTGTCACGCAAAAAGTGACAATCCCCACCTCTTAGGTGGGGTAGCCCGGGAGGGGGGGGGGGGGGAACAATTTATAGGTGCATAAGTTAGGGATATTGGTATGTTGTAAATTTTAGGATTTCTTTTTTTCAAATGACTGTTTTCACCTATTCCTGTGAGAAGGTGTGTCTGTCATGCAGATACAATTGTCTAATCATATACAAAATTATTCAAGAGGAATTCACACCCTCAATAAAATATCTACGTACACCCTACAATATCTGTGAGTAGTGTATGTAAAGCTCGTTCTGAAATAAAGCTTTTTCTATGCAAGTTTTTTCATTGTGGATGCATTGGCTGTTGTGTTCAGAGGATATACGTAAGGCTCGCATTAGTTGAATCTACAGTGCTAGAAAGCCTAGAATAAGAGTTTGTACTTGGGGTTTCAGGTGACAAATTTCAATATTAGCCAAAATGCATTTTTTTGTATTAACTCAGAAATTTGATTTTTTTTTGGGGGGTTTTCCCAAAACTTTGCTTTATTGTCTCAATTGTTTACATTGTATGACAAAGAACATTCCAGGAAAAATCGAAACAAATCATGTTCTTAGTTATTTGCATAATATACAAATAATTTTCTGTAACAAGTTGCTGAGAATTATAGCCAAAATTGTACTTTTGGCCAACATTAGCTAATAATAATTTTGTATGTAGTACATGTACATATATCTACTGTATCCTACAGGAAGCTTGCGGTGCCATTTCTGTTATCAGCCATTATTGCGGTCAAGTGTCATCTCTATGGAGACGGCTACATACGTACAAAGAACCACAATACATGACTTCCTTTCACAAATTTCCTGAAACAAACGGAGGAAAAGAAAATCACCATAAAATTCAAAAACCTAATGACGACTGTCTAAAACATGGATAAAAATATTTTCAGAAAAAAAAACCTAAAAAGTATTTCAGCTTTCCAAAAATGAGAGAAATCATACGGGCCTCATCGGGATTTGTACCCGAGACCTCTGACTCTCTGGGCAGATGCTCTACCAGCAAAGTAACAAACACAATATTCGGTATGGTGCCTGTTAAATCACCATTGAAATGAAATGCCAAAATGTAAGATGAAAGAAAAATCACATGCATGGGCCTCATTGGGATTTGACTGGAAAAATACACTTGGCTGTACAAGACTTTCCTTAAATCAAATCTTTGCTCAAAATCTTTTTCATTGTTTTTAAGTCTTTGAAGCTGAACCCCCTATATTCGTGTCTCATTGAATTGCTGCATCATTGCTCATTTCCTTCAACGTAATAAATGATGTTGCACCGCCTGATATGATTTCTGCGCCGCCTGATTGTCTAGAGCTGCAAGCATAGCTGCACCAGAGGTGTGACATTATGTCTGTTATAATAAACTAAGCACCATCCGTTTGGAGCCCCACTAAATCATTTCCAACTCATTTGTTACTTTGATCATTTACACACGCAACACCGAGAGAAAAAGTTAGGTTCTTAGGGGGACCTGAGGGAATATATGTACGTGTACCACTGTGCCTCACAGCTCGGCTCGTAGAGCATCTTCCCAGTGTGCTAGAGGCCTCGGGTTTGAATCCGGATGAGGACCATGATTTTTCCCTTATTGATTGCTTTCCGGTGACGTCACCTCTTCCTTCCACCATTTTGGTGGGCATTTTTCATGACCCGCGTGGCTCGAGTAATGATCTGCAAAAAGAGCAAGAAAAGCGCATTGGTTGCACTTACCTCTGTTTCTTGAACTAGCTTTATGTTGTTGCACCATGGCTGTTGTATCGAGAAAGATAAAAACGCATTTGTTCAAGCTAAACATCGCGATCAAGTAAAAGCACTTTTGTTTTTACAAGCCGAGTGCATGCTCAATAATTTGAACGTATCACAAATCCCACGTGCGGCATCTTCGAATGAAAATACGCTGGTGAGTACTTTTTACGCGTGTTCATGTGCATCTATTGGCGTGCGCGTGTACGCGCGTGATTGTTGACCACCACACATTCCCGGATGTTCTACGTCATCGAAAGCAATCAATACCACGTTTGGTTTTCATTTCCATGGTGATTAGGCACAATACCAAATATTTTGTTCATTATTACATTGGTCAGTTGCGCAACCGTGCAAATTTGGGAAAACCTGAGGGAGTATGCCATTGCTTCATACTCATAGCTCAGCTGGTAGAGCATCGATTGCCCAATGTGTTAGAGTCTCGTGTTTAAATCCTGATGAAGACCTACATGTATGTACCGGTATGATTTATTGTTCAACTCAAGTTAGGTTAGATCATTTCCAGGGGTTTCACAATAATCTTAAAGGCCCAGTGGAATCATTTGCAATGACCCCAAAAAGTAATCGACGAGTTTACAGGGGAACAGTTCTGAAAGTAAAGATTGAATTAATAGCAACTATCCAATGAAAGGTTTTCGCTCAAAATGATATAATTTTACCAGAAAATAATCCGTAAAGATTAAATTATTTAGATCGTTTGCAAACGATTTACTTATTTTTGGTTCGCATCTACGAGGTTAAAAATGCATGGGCGCTGTGTACTGCGTGTGCGTGTTCCAACGCGATGTATTTTTATGGATCGCGCGCACACGCAGTATGTGCGCCACAGAGTGCATGACGCAAGCCACATAATACTCGATCAACTGAGAACGAATATTTGAAACACTCCGCCAAGACCAGGAAAATGCATATGGATGTTCATGGTTTTTTTAAACGTGGTACATTTGACAAAGCTGAAATTTCTTCGGATGAGTTTGTTGATGTCTTTCTTTTGATTTATAATGGTTTTATTCGCAGAATCGCTCAAAAACAGATCATCTACAGGGCCTTTAAGACCTTTTCAGGGGGTTCCTGTGGATATTTAAGCATACTGTACACTAACAAGTATAAGCTCTCTTCTATTTTTTCCTATAATTTTTAATGCCTTATATATATAGTTTTATAACCAAAACAGGGCCTCAATGGAAATCAGCTTCTGCTGTTTGAGCTAACCCTGTATAAATATATGAAGTACATGTAACTATCGCAAAGACGCTTTTCACCGAGTCTTGTTTGATAACTGAAACAAGCTCCAGATTATACTTTTAACAGAAATATTCTAAATACGAAAGAAACTGTCTAAACATTTTTTTGATGTTTAGACAAGGCGCGATAGATTTCAGTTTTAGGAAACCAACCTGATACATACAGTTAACAGGAAAGTTGATGCAGGAAATAGGAGTATAAGTTATGTATATGAACAATATTTTTGTTATAGCAGTTGGATATACATGTAAGTTTTGGGAAAACAGTACACATTATGCAAAGCAGTACATTGCCTGTATATGTACAGTTGAAGTCGGAAGTTTACATACATGTACACCACTATCAAGTATCATCCTCACCCAAAATGGTAAACAGGACTACCCGAACCATTGCAAGGTGTGCAAGCTATGTTTTAAGTACTGCAAGCATGTGATGAATTCCACAAAATTACGACTTTACAAAAGACTGTTACAAAAATGGTGACAACGCAAGTTTAAGCACACCAGTTTTAACACAGTTATATGTAAACTTCTGACTACAACTGTACTGTTACTGTTTAAATGTGATAACATCTGGCTGCTTCGAAATGAAGATACAATGATCCAGGTGAACTTTATTTAATTATTGTTTACCAAGGCCACCAATCAACACATATAAACCATACAGGTGTATGTACCATACATACATGTAGGCAAATAGAACCTGTATAAGTTATAAAGGTCTGTAACTATGGAAACGTATTTTTGCTGGTATAAACCCATGTACTCTGTTGCAGGCTCTATTGCACAGCATTTCTTTAGGATTACCGGGTATAGTCAAAACAGTTGAGCTTCTACCCACGTGTCTACCAGCATGTTGGAATTCCATGGGCCATATTTGGACATGCTCCTTCAAACAAAGACCATTTACTTTGTACTGTACACATACATAGTATGTCTTGTACTAATATTTTTTTGACAAAGCATGCATGGGTAAGTAACATACATGTACAGCTTCTGTATATGTATACCGAGCAACAAAAGAAATGCAAATTTTCAGTTTAAATAAAAATTTGAAAATTTCTTTTGTAATTAAAGGCACAGGCTCGTCAGCAATGCGCGCGCGTTAAATTCGTGCCACGAAATACGCAGCTCCGTGCCTTTGCTATGGAGCTACATATTTCGTGGCACGAATTTGTCGCGCGCATTGCTGACGAGCCTGTGCCTTTAAGTTGACATCGAAACATATATTCGTAACGGCTTCATTATGCACGACTGCATAAAACATCTGTGTGCTGAAAATTCTCATTCTCAGATTGACTGTATTTTTCAATCAAAAAGTGTAAACAATTGTTTGTGTTGCTCAGTATACAATGTATTATTTGAATATTTTTCGTTTCAGTTGTACCAGAAATGGAAATTTCAAAAGGCCACAAAGACTGTGGTCTTGCATGTAGTTGCCAAATGTTTGATTTTTGTGCCCTTTTTTGCTGCAATTTTTTAGAGTTTATTGGTGTGTTCAGACATTGGACTCAAAATAGTCTAACTTCATTTTAGCCAAAAATTATAATTATAGAAATGAATTAATTTCTCCATATGCAGTTTATTTTTAGCAGAATTTCTTTACTGTGGGATTACACACAGGGCTTGTATGTTTGGTGGAGAGAGAGAGAGCATGCAAGGTAATTCTGAAACTGCAGAAGCATGCAAAATAAGTACCGTATTTTATAGAGCGAGCTAGGAGCACCTCTATTGTGGTAATTACTCATGCTGAAATGACCTGGGAAAGCTACGCTCTGATTTATGGATTATCCAGTTCCCTGTAGAGACTTTGGTTAAAATACGATTATGGATCTCATTTCTCTAAGTGTGAGAAAATAATGGCATCCATGCTGCATCACCTCCCATGGTCCTTTGGGAAATGCTGGAAGCTGATTAGGCATATACTGCAATTTGGCTTTCTGTACTAGAGGTGTGGAGACCTCCTCTTCGGCAGCAACCGGGCTTATGTTAAATGATGTTTGGTCTTAGACAAAAGTCATTAGCTCAGGAGGCTTACCTGGCATCAAATATTGCTATAAGGGTCTTTCTATAAATTAGGGGTCCAAAAGTGTGACATTTGGTGTCCCCCGTTACACCTGATGTGTTATTTTTCGTACAAAAATCATTAAAATGGCTTTTAAACCATTTTGTATAAATTGTACTTTATGTACTTACTCTTTGAGATGGAAAGTATTTAAAGAATGTGTCCTAAATTTACAAAAACAAGATGTAAAATGTAAAGGGGGACACCAACATTGGACCCCCTAATTTATAGAAAGACCCATATAAGGCATTCCTTAACAAATTGTTATGTACTTATTTTTGTTAAGTTGGGTTGTAGGTGGTTCAATAATTTTGTTTCCAAGGCTGTACCACTGTTTTAAGTAATACTCATGACCATTTTTGGGGGGAGGGGATGTCTCATTTTTTCTAAAGGCCTGTCCGCATTGTACTTTTTTTGGAAAGACGATGGGTACTTTTCCCACATTAAGTCTAATGCGGACAGCCCAGGACGTTTTCCTCTCAGGAACTTTTCCCGAGTCCAGCGGTTACTTTTTCTGGCCAGGAAAAGTTTCCAGGTAACTTTTCCCGAGACGAAACGTCCAATGCGGACACAGTGGGTCAGTAAAAGCACTCTGGCACTCTGGCATTTCGGTAAAACCTCCCAAAAAACAAGTCTATTGCGGACACGGCTTAAGACATTTGACAGAAAATGACTTCATAATCTGAATGTGGAAGTTTTCAAACTATAAAAATATTCATGTGTGTCACTACTAATGGTTGATAATGGATTTATTTGGTGCAGTTACCTTTGTGTAGGCTTTTTAGGAAGTCTTCTTAAAAATAGTCTTCTTCATAACAAGATAGATTTATAATACCGTATGTTCAGTATTCTCCTGATTTTCGACTGATCGTGGACCACTGGTAATTTCGGATAATTTCTCTGGACTAGAACACAGCAATAGCCCGTATTACTAAACGCGTGAGGGCGCTCGAACGAGGATATTTGTGGGAAAATGGCCATAGCTGACAGTGAAAAATGGGGGAATATGTCCGTACGTGGGAAAAAGTTGCGTATGCGGAGTGCGGGCACAGATTTCCATTAAAAGTAAATGTTTGGAGGGCGTTCATACATAGCTCGTTTTGTGTTCGAACATAACGCGTGATGGGCGCTGGCCACTTGACGGTGCCCTCGCGCGTTCAGGAATATGTATCTGCAAACAAATTGAATTTTGGTTTGGCTATAATATTTTGCAGTAATTTAATATCTTCCAGCTAGAATTGTGTTTATAATGTACAATTTAAGGGGGAAAAAAATGGAAAATCGTTAATCAATTTGAAGACGAGTAGGAAAATATTTTGCACAGTACAAAAAAGATTCACAGAAGGATTCATAATATGATCTGAAATTGTTGCAGAATTGGAAAATATTTTGGTGAAGGCCAAATATCACAAAAATATTGAATTACCTTGGTCAATAGTTCCTAAGTTTTCACACATTAGGTTGTTTCAAAGTGGCAGCATTATGTTGTTTTTTTTACCTGACATCTGGTCATTGGCAGCTCTCTAATATTGATTTCCAATAACCTTTTATTTTAAAACGTTACAGTAATTTCGGGCAGTGTTGCTAGGTTTTAAGAGCTGTTACTTCATTGATTTCAGATTGTCAAGTAGAGTTCCGGTAAAGGTCCAATTAATTGAAGGCCTTTTTATACATGTACAGTAGGTGCTCACTTAGTGTAAATGTTTTTCAGTGCAACATCGGACATTGTCTGTTTTTCTGATGGATTCGAGTGAGATGATGGTTATAATTCCTGTGGATGATATTTTTTTGCTGTCTGCACATTGATTTGATGCAATTGCTTTAATAAATTTGTGGAGTATACTGTACCACTGTGCCTCATAGCTCAACCGGTAGAGCATCTGCCCAGAGATTCGGAGGTCTTGGGGAAAACCTGAGGGAGTACACCACTGTGCCTCATAGCTCAACTGGTAGAGCATCTGCCCAGAGAGTCGTAGGTCTTGGGGAAAACCTAAGCGAGTATACCACTGTGCCTCATAGCTCAACTGGTAGAGCATCTGCCCAGAGAGTCGGAGGTCTTGGGGAAAACCTGAGAGAGTACACCACTGTGCCTCATAGCTCAACCGGTATAGCATCTGCCCAGAGAGTCGGAGGTCTTGGGAAAACCTGAGAGTATACATGTACCACTGTGCCTCATACCGGTACCTCAACTGGTAGAGCATCTGCCTGGAGTGTCGGAGGTCTTGTGGAGAGCCTGAGGGAGTATACCACTGTGCCTTATAACATACTATGTACATAGCTCAGTTGGCAGAGCATCTGCCCAGAGAGTCAAGGGTTTTGGGTTCAAATCCAATGAGGCCCATATTGATTGCTTGTTTAATGGAGTTGAAGTAATTGACTCATACAGTGTGGTTTAACCCTCAGTGTTCACGGCCGATGATGCACACCGCATTCTTGGGAAGTTTTACCGAGATGAGCTGTTCACACTAGATTTTGTCAGTTTTCTTGTGCAGAGGTTCAGCTGAAAAAGTAACCACGTACTAGCAAGCAACCATGATACCTGCAATGTAAATTCTTCCAGGAGCAACATGATATCTGGTGGAATGTTAATAGTTGTCATTTGGTCTGACGGTTAAGAATACCGACACATTCTAAACAGCATTAGCAATCTTTCAATATTAAACATATCATTGGGGAGGGGGGCATCACTTATGTCTGGATGTCTTAGCTATTTTTTAAGTACATTTTTTTCTGATATAAATCAGTTTTAACGTTAGTTCCCTTGGGTGTATGTAAAATCGTATTGATTTTGGAGGACTGAGGAGTGTTGAGGATAATCATTAGAGACATGTTCAGTTGTTCAAAGTTTCATGCCGTGCATGTAAAAAGTCTACAGGACTTACAAAATATGCAACGGAGATTAATATCACAACTTGATTTTTCTCTGTGGATGTCATCAATAATATTTGTTGTGAATTAAAAATTAAAAATTTGCTAACAAGCCACACAACACCAGGAAACTCGGGAATAAAGATTTGTCATAGAAATTCACAAACATTTTTGTACATTTTGTGTATACAGTGGAACCTTGATAATAAGAGCACTGTTAATACAACATTCTGCTTATAACAAGAAAACACTAAGATCTCAATCCTTTTTTATTCATTGTTCATATTCTTGATAATACAAGGTTCCGTTCCTGTTATAACAAGGTAATCTGAAATGTCCCAAGAACCTCTTATAAGCTGTGTCCGCATTGGACTTGTTTTTCGGGGACGATGGTAAAATGAAAAATTGCTAATTTTACTGCTGTCCGCATTTGGACTTTTTAGACACGATACAATTTTACTGAAACCGTGGGAGAGAGCAAGCGCAGTGTCCCTTCGCAGAATGACCTTCACGGCCCGGACGTACGCTTCCAGAGCACTTTTACCAACTCGATGTGTCCGCATTGGACTTATCGTCTCTGGAAAAGTTACCAGGTCAATTTTCCTGGGCAGCAGTTGACCAGGAAAAGTAACTGCTGGACTAGGGAAAAGTTACTGAGAGGAAAACTTACTAGGCCGTCCGCACTGGATTAAAAATGGGAAAAGCTCCCATCGTCTCCGTAAATTTTCCCAGGAAAAGTCCAATGCAGACAGGCCTTTAGATTTGACTGCGTACATGTACAGGTACATGTACGGTACACTTGTACAGTGTCCTTTGTTCAACAAGGTGAAGTGCTGTATATTATGTAGTACATGTAGGAGTTTGATAGGCATCATATCAGGAAGACAGCACAGTCGTGAACCAAAGCTTAATGTTGCTATGCCAACAGATGCTTTCTCCAGACAACCCGGTTTATATAATGATCACTGCAAGCTACGTCTGTTTCCTGTAAACCGTGGTTCCCAAAACAGGATTTAATAGGCTAGGATAGGCCAGAGGGGATTGGGGACAATTTGCAAAATGAAAAAGGATTGTCTGTATGCGTTTATATTGCCTTAAATCGCGGTCGAATCACTTTCATTAGCGCTGAGTACACCGCAGACAAATGTAGCTGGGGAACGTGTATGGTGTCCCCTGTTCTGCCTCATGCAACCCATCCTTAATGCAAATATACACAGATTATTGGATCTAGGCCAGTGATTAATTTTCTGTGTGCAAACATGAAGCCAACCTAAATTGGATCTTGTGTTGACAACCCTTGCATTTGAAAACGGCTTGTTAAACTAGGCTTGCTGTAATCACACACTTAAACACACTTGCTTAAACAGGAAATACATGAAGGACTCGGAGGCAACTACATAGTATACGTTGCATGCAAATTTGCACCAAGTGATACTGCAAATCTATATTTCTGGACTTCTATGAGCTTCTCCATGTAATAGAAGACAGTATCAAATAGCTGCCGTCTTGTAGAGCAACTTTTGTTATTTAAATTGGTCAACAATGTACTTAAGCACAAAATATGCAATCATGCATGTCCTCACCGAACTAAAAAAAGATGACGGCTATTCAATACGGTCTGTGTAGGTTTTATTTTATACAGGTACCGTAGGGGCCAATTTCTTGAGGCAACCCTGGGTGAGAACTAGTCTGAAAATAGGGTACACTAGGGGCTGTCGGTGCCCTGTACTGGTGGGGTTACTAAAGCAAAACCACAATTACCGGTAAAACATAATTTTTGCGATGTGAATCAGAAATTGAGAACTCATCTAATTCTTGAAGTCATGCATGTGTCTTTTTAGTATATTTTTCAGCTCACAATTTATTTACAATTTACCAGTAAATATTAATGTGAATTATTATTGCATTTGCATATACCACGCAGTCCATGCGAATGTATTTATTGAAATGGGTTTTATGAAGCTGGATAAAATGTGTCACCTCACCATTCAGGTCCACACACAAGTTACATGACCACAACATGTGTTCTATTGGTTTTACATTACAATGCCCGTCGGCACGGGACTTTTCAGTGATGTAAAACTGGCAATGTAATTTTTCCACGACACAGCTTGCCCCGTACAAATTACAGCGTTGGAGCATGAAACTTACAATCGACAGTCGACACTTTTGGATGTTTTCTGGCCGTCCGCATTGGACTAAATTTGGTAAAATTTACAAAGATCTTAAAAATTAGTCCAATGCGGACATAGCTAATGACATTTTCCCCCAGGAATTTTCCAAGCAACATGAGTATTCCCCTACATGTAAAGTGTAAACTCCATTCCTTTGGGTTAGTGTGGAACTATGTTGCATATTCCCATAGTTTGAATTGTTTTTCTATTTTGAGGCAAGATAAAAGCATTTTGAAGAAAATATGATCGTGGTCTCTAAACGTTTAGGGAAAAAATCATTGAAATCTTTGCATAAAAAAATTCAATGCTTGTCCTTGGGATCGAGGGTTTGAAAATTAAAAAGGCGATCCCACACAATTCCATTTATTACGTGCTGAAACTTGGAAGTTTTTAATAAAAATCACTACGCTCTGTGATTAAACAGACGCTATTCAATTCTTGCTTCACACTACACTGCCAATGGCAGGCTCTGTCCCACGCTCTTGTTACCATGGCAACTCTTGATACTCATTGATGCATTATTAAACCCTCGCCCATCTAGAACCCCTTTCATGTTTATGTTTCGCAATCTGCCTGCTACATGTAGCTCCTGTTCGCAAGCATTTGTACTTTTTTTTTTCTCCCCCCTTTTTAGGTGTGGGCAAATCTTTTGTCAACCCACAGTTGAGCCCTAGCAACCATTCATGTGTTGATTTCTGATAAAAGCCGTTGCTATAGTTACCTCAGTGGGCGTGCAGCCAACTGTACTGAGCTGTGGTGCAATGCAGGCAATACAGTTCAGCTCACTGCATACAAGTACACAGGAAGACCTATGTTTATCCAGCTTTGGTGCAATCTTTACTTCTTATACCATGTGTTGGCGTGATTTGTTTTTTAAGCAGGAATAACAAAAGGTCTTATTTCTCAAGATTAAAATTCAGCATGATTAATTTATTATTGAAAACCATCACCATGTACTTTTGAGGTCCATATCAACTATAATTGTAAGGCTTTGGCAATGAAAAACGTCTGGCAAAGAAAAAAATCTGGTGTTTGATAAACAAGTAAATGTTGTGTGTTGGTTATGAAGAAATGCCAGAGTAAACTCTAATTTCCGCTTTGACTACAGCATGCACATTTTCCCTGGTTTTAAACATTTTATTACATTATTTCTGATGTGATTGAACTAAAAGCAAATTTCTTATGTGAATGCGAATTTGAAACATGAATCACAAAGATGTTTTCACATCACAAATTCACAAGTTAATCTAGTTCGCAAATTTTGATTTAACCTGAAGTGTGAACCGGACTGAAAGGTAGAGTACTGTAAAAGCCAATATTTTCGCGTACAGATATTTTCGCGCATTTCAACATCACTGACATTTTCGCGAGTTGTTATTTTCGCGAGTTGTTATTTTCGCGAGTTGTTATTTTCGCGAGTTGTTATTTTCGCGGATAGAAGTTATGTTTTGTTTCAGGGATCGCCACAATTGTTGCAAACATTATTTTCGCGGGTTGTTATTTTCGCGGGCTCTGTCTGGTGCGCGAAATGCGCGAAAATAAAACCACCGTGAATATTTCAGCTTTTACAGTACATCATTTGCAGTGGCCCCAATTTTTTTTTTCATGAGTTGCCAAGAAAACCTTACTAAAAGTGTTAATAACAATGGTACCAAACACCACATTATTTTATTTCAGTTCAAAATGGTATTTTCTGTGAGAATTTAACAACTGAAGGTGGTTTTCTATGAACGTCTTTTGCAAAAGACTTTTTTACCATTCAACTCAACACAAAATCCCGGTAGATTTTATTAAGTTTTCAGAAGTATATATGTATTACTGCACCTATGTGGCTGAAATTTCTACAGGGCAGTTTTATCAAGATGGGCTTCTAATCACTAGTGGAAATAACGCGCCCTTTTTTACAGTTTACCAATCATGTGTTCTACCTTTAATTAAATTGTATGCTGGAGATTATTTGCTAACAAAGTTGCTACAATGTCATTTACATGTAAGGCCTGTTTCATAACACTATTTGCATTGGTACTGGTAGTATACAATGTAGGCCAATATGTTTGACTGTATTTGGTTTATGATATTCACTGCTTTGAATTTAACGGTTTGTGCATTATTAAAAACTCCCACAAGCGCGTCTCCATGTGAAATTGGATAATAGCCATGAAATACCTTGATGCTAAAGAAAAAATACCTCAGAATTATACCGTGGAAGCCAATTTCTTTGTGCTTAAACGCAACAAGCGTGCCACGTCTGTCCCAAAACAACCTGCACGGAATTTGTGATTGTTGGAAATGCACACAAAGAGAATAAAAAAGGTACGTCAAGGAAAGGCGTGTTCTGTAGTAACGCGTGGGCTGCTTTTGTATAAATCTCTTCCATTTTTCTTAAACCGACCTTGGTCTGTTTTTTTTTTACCTGTTGATACCTTGGCCCTCAGCTAAAAATATAAACTGTTGTTTGGCAGCTAGGTAAGCCCTTGGTGAAATCGGTGACCGTTAATTTCAAATGAGGACCATTGTTATTCCTATCGGGTATTCAGATGTAAATCGGCAGGTGGGTTGAGCTTGATAAAGGAAACATAGGGGAAAAGTTGGTGGTGGCTCAGTTACAAAGAAGTTTGTGTTGGAATTACAGTAACAATTTTTGAGAATAGAAAGTTGGAATGATGTTCTGTTCAACATGGCAGGTTTGTAGTTGAGAACTAAGGGATTTTTTAAGCTTTAGTCTTGTGCCTTTCTTTTTCATTCCTTTGTTGCTCGGTATATTTTATAATTTATTTTTGAATTGATTAATAATTAGTTTTTCTGTATGTCCAATAGGGGTTTACCTGCCAGCATGCCGCCCAATCGTAAGCCAGAGCCCTTACTGAAGAGACACGTAACACTAGGCCTGAGTAAAAGCTTCCCCAGTGCCACGTTGTCGCGGGTCCTCGGCAGCCGGGCCAAAATGGACCTTAGCAGTAGCTGCTGTTTCGCCGAGATCAAGACGGAGAAGGGCACAATGGACGACGACGAATTGCGGCCGCTCAGCTGGCTGCACAGCTCAGACTTACTCAAAGACATGAACTTGGACAATGAAGACGGGAATTCCAAGGAGAACCATGCTGGCATGGCCGGCAGCGAGGGCATGCTGAATAAACTCAATGGTCTGGCGGTCGGTGAGGACGGTTTTCTAGACCCCAAACGACACATCAACAGCAAACCTCCTTTCTCGTTCAGCTGTCTGATTTTCATGGCGATCGAGGACTCGCCGCTCAAACGTCTTCCAGTTAAGGACATTTATCAGTGGATCCAGGACCACTTTCCATACTTCCACAATGCTCCCACGGGCTGGAAGAACTCTGTAAGGCACAACCTTTCTCTCAACAAATGCTTCCGTAAAGTCGACAAAATCAAGGGACAAATTAGCTTGGTAAGTTTCAACTTTTTCTTTTATTAAACATTTTGTGAATTTAGTTTTCTTTGCTGAATTTCTGTCTTTCTCTAGGCTGTTTGTTGTAACAATAGGCTTTTTCATTGGAATGAGGAGTATTTACATAAAATAAAAGTTAAATGAATTTGTGCTCGATGTTTTTTCACCTTGAAAGAATGAATGAAAAATTGGTAGTTTTTTGGGGGGTTTGCTGAAACATCTTGATGGAACAAAATGGTGCAATATATAACTTTGACGTCCCCCAAAGTTTCTTGTAATGCACATTTCCCCTCCCCCTCCCCTATAACTTTCCCTTTATTTGTTTACCTATAGGCCTACATGTATCTCACTCAATTAAAGGCTGACAGTTTTGGTAAATCAAGAAAACTATCCACTTGACATTCAACTCAGTTTAAATTGCCCCCAAGTTCAGACAAAGTACATGTACCTTTAATGTAGTTTCAACTGACAATATGTTTATTCAGTCCTGAAACCAAAATATTTCGAGCTAGTTTTGAAAGCATCTGAAACAATGTCATCTGAACAAGCAAATGGTAGTTTTGCTTACCACAACTTGCACAAACTTATATTCTGTTCTTCTTGAAAGTTTCTAATTAGCCAAGTATTTTTGGTGCCAATGCTCTCCCCCACCACTTAACCAGTGGGGCACCACGTGCCAAAGTTCACTTGGCTTTTTTTTTACTAGAATTATCGAACACCCTGAATTGTGCAAGTTGTAGGCCTATACATACAGCACACTTCCCTATTGTAACCCTATCGCACCTGCTCGCTGCAGCGTACCAAAACAAAGACTTCCCTCGACAGGACATCTGCTTTGGGACGTTGCCATGGCTACTGAAAAACAAACCTAGATGTCAGGATTTAATTACCTTTGTCTCCTTGTGGGCTTTTTGGGGGATTTTATTTCTAGACCTACATGTACGCACTGCATATCCCTCTTTCTTTGTGCTGCAACTGCTGAAAAAGTGCATTTTATTCTAAAATTTTATTTGTGCAGTACTTTTAAAGTTCTGCACTTGTGGCAGGGATATAGGCCTATGCTGTTCAGCCTCACCTGTCCAATGTTGGGGTCATTAGTATTTAATAATCCAACTAAAGATCTGTTCATGTAACCCAGATCAAATTCAGCCAAAGTATAGGCCTAAGTGGAAAACGGAAAATTATTGGCATTGTTGTGGAACTCGGAAAGTTTAATGATTAGCCCTAATTGGCTTATTGAGTGGCAAATAAGTTTGTATTCGCACAAAAGGAGTTTGACGTTTTCAAGGTGAACCAAAAACTGTTGGCTACATTTTTGGAGCCAATTAAGCTGTTTTTCCATTGCCTCCAGATTCCCCATTTTATCTAAAATTTGGCAGACAATTTTTTAGAATAAGAATACAAAACTGCTGGATTTGTTTCGCAGTTTTCATAAAGAAAGTTGTCTTTCCCGTTAGAAACTGTTAAACTTTTCAAGTAAAATCAATTTAGCATTGAAAAATGTACGCACAATTCCTCTCACATGAGGACAAAGACGTATTCAGAATGCTTGTTGAAGCCACTATAATGTATACATGTACCGTACATATATGATTTGGGTGAGGGGCGAAAGGGGGTGCACAAGTGCAATGGGAACCAATGTGTGACAAGTTGCCATTGGTAACTGGTTCTAAACATTGAGCCATCAGATAAAGCTTACATTGCAAAACCACAGAAGGACAGTTTATTTTGGTGTTGAGCTAATAGATGTACGTCAAGGCAACTATCAAAATATGATATTGGCCCATTCACTTTGGCAGTCTCTAAACCCCATTAAAAAATGAATATCTTTTAATACACCTTAAACGTAATAGAGCGATTTCACAGCTGTCATGGGTCACTAAACATCTCACGTGTTTGTCCTCCAGATCGGAAGAGAACAATAGAGCTTGTGCTTTTCTGCCATCAGCCACGTGCATTTCCCCACGTGGCTCTATTGTTCTCTCCCCATCTGGAGGACAAATACGGGATGGTCGTGACCTTTTGACCCCATGTGAAAGCATCCTATACTATAGATTTCCTTGATAACACTATCTTTATTTTTATACAGTATTTCTGTAAAATCATACAACAAAACGTCTGTAAAGCTTTGTTGCCCAGTTATATTTTCTGAAGGACAATATTAATAGTACAAGTTTGCCTGAAGCTAGGTCATGACCATGCTACATAAGGCCGTTTGTGAAGTTTTTTGGCTTCTACTATACAACCAACAACAATCATGGATTTCTGATGCAAGTTCTTTGTGCGCTTACTAAAACGTGGTGTGACGTCACTCTGAATACAGTGCAGTTACGGTAAATACTGTTGCAGGTTTTTTTCACCAAGGTTGTACGCGATAACACAAATCTTGTGTGTGTTGTAATTATTGTAGAGAAATTAGAAAATGGTTGTTTTTTTAAAGTCATATTCCATAGTGGACTTTGCCTGACTGGGTTTCAGAAAAACTTTAAAGTCCATGCATGATTTTGGTGTTAGGTAAATGATAAAAAAATAAATGTGCACACCCACTTTTTTAGAACCACCTCCAGACTACAGAAAGGTATACTGTACGTGTACCATTTTGGACAGAAACAAAACTGGTGGTTTCGCGCCACCAATGTTATTAACACTTTAAAGTTTTTCTTGTCAACTCAGTAAAAATTTTGGATCACTGCAAATGGTATAAAAACAAAACTCAACCTGTATGTCCCCAGCAGCATTAAACAAATTAATTAATCCACAGCAAGGGCTGAAATGCAGTGTTGGCCTTATTTTAATGTTGCCTTATGATGCCTGATGTAAACGCATGACAATATGCATTTACCGCAGAGTTCAGTATCAGCACATGTACTGGCTGTAACCAATATTTGACAAAATATCTAAAGGAAACTCTACACTACATGCTTGGTTACAAAACAAAGCACACGGTCTTTGTGGTGTTTTCATTGGCAAAAAGAAAAAAGAAACCATGCTCAGAACATGGATATAAGTACCATGTTTGTTTTCATTGAACACAAACTGGCTTTATCGTTTTCCCAGAGTTAGGGGAAATGTGCACATTACCGGTAGTAATGTTTAACAGGAAAAGTACACGTATGTATGAGTCCACTAGAGCTACATGTATGATACAGGAGTTGTACTTGTAGGCCTACAATATATACTAGTGTAATAGATGCAGGTGTATGACCCTGTACAAAAACCATGGACAGATTGTTGTGCAACTAGATATTTTCATTGGACCATGAACTTCAAAGGTCCGATTGTGGTATATTGCTTGTGAATTGGCAACGTCACAGCAGATGCTTTTATTTTGTTTGTCGGGGTGATTGCTCAAAGTCATGCAAATCCATTACTGTCTGTCAGTTGCTGTCTGTACATGAAATTTTGGCAGTTTTCTTTTTAACTTAACAGCAGGGACTCGGCTCAATTAACCAAAGAACCATTCAGCGGCAACAAACTCAGCCCAAATGTTTTATACTAGTTCAGTGGCTGAGTGGAGAAGTTGACTGAACAGTAGAAAGCAAATGGTTGGTGATTCAAATCTCACTTGAAAATGCCTGTTGCATATCCAGTACTCGTGTACGTGTCAAAAACAATACATATTCATAATTGAAATAAATAAAAAATGTTGGTTGAAAACCAAAGTGCCTGGCCCAACTTTTTTTTAAACACCTTCTTAAAATCGACACGTAGAAACACAGCGGAAGAAAATGTGTCATTTGGTACTGGGACGCTTTGCAGGCATTTAATTATGTTCAAGCTTTGGAAATTACACATTACCCTTGAGAACAAAACACACTAGAATGCCACTAGTCACTATAAGGGAGATCTGTAAAAGTGTTTGTCTTGACAGTTGAGTATGTAAAATCTGAGAAAGAATGACATAAAATAGTGAAAAGCCATACATTTAAGAGACAAATCAATTTAGAGTGAACTTTTTAAAGTGAATTTTTTTTACTCCTTTAGACTATTAGTATTACCCTTGAAGGCAAAGGCTCGTCAGCAATGTGCGCCCGCGCCAAATTCGTGCCACGAAATACGCAGCTCCATAGCAAAGGCAGGGAGCTGCGTACAGTATATCGCAGCACAAATTTGGCGCGTGCGCATTGCTGACGAGCCTCTGCCTTTAAGCAGAATAAAAACAAAACTCTAAAAGAGGACAATTTCCAATCCAAAATGAGTTGTTCAAAATATGGCTCTAAAAAGAGTGGTTTTCACTCTTTTACAAAACATGTAACTAAGGGTCATGATAACTACTGTGGAGTGTTTGATAATAATAAGGCCCCACAGGACATTTCAACTTTGCTTCTCTTCCTGAGGAGAAACAAAGTTCAAAAAGTCTTCCAACTTTTTAAACTCTAGGCAAAAATATACACATCTCCATTGCATGTGTATACATACAGGGAAACATTTTTTTACCCAGGAAATTGTGTTATGCAGAGAGGAAGGAACAGTTTAAGATAGCTCAGTCCAGGAAGTATCCGCCATTGAGCCTGCATGCGGTCCCGCAGCTAGCCTTGCACGGTTGCCATAGCAATGTGTCCAGCTGTCACTGGGTGAGCCACCGTTGCCTAGCAACCAAATAACTTAGCAACAGGCTCATTGTGCTTTGGGAATCGCAAAGCGAAACTGTGAGGTTTTTTTTTCCAATAAAAAGCAGGAAGTTGTTTTGATAAAAGGTAGAGTGCAAGGACAGATATTAGCTGTGATGATTCAACGGTTGAATTCCGTGGCATGCAGGATTGGGGCGGGGCACTTGGAATTGTTGTAATTTTGTTTTTTAATTGACAAATATTTTCAGTGTATATTTGGGAGTAACGTTTAATACAAGAATGCATACTATACATGTATACATGCCTGATTTTCATGTTGGTATGAGGATTCATTCCAATTTCGATGGTTTTGTATTGTACTTTTTGAGGGAGGTATTGTGCCAAGTACATGAAGTGAGCACCGTTTTATGTAGATGAGGCAATTCCAACATTTTTAGAATGGATTCTAATTCCACTTTAGATTCTATTCAGATTCCATTCCATTTTTTTTAAAAAGCTGATACCTATAATCAGAAAAATATCTTTCAAATCTGATACAAAAACTGCAATTTTTTATTTTTATTTTGTAATTCCGCATTCGTTTAAACATTAAGAATCACCGGGTACATGTACTTATTGGAATCAGCAAGATAATTGGAAGATGGAATCATAATTCCGATTCCCATCTTGGATTCAATTATAATTGATCCCAGAGAGAATTCGCACAATCTTAAGGCCTTTTCACACTTCAGCCTTTCAACCCGGGGTGAACTCAACCCCGCATTAAGCCCGCATCAACCCTAAGAATTTTCAAGTGTGAAAAGGTCTTTAGTGTAATATGCTAATTGATCAATTGTTGAGTGCTTCCACTGCCAAGCATTTACAAGGTTGCGAGTTCGAGTCCCTATAAGGTTTTTAGTGTGTGGCTCGGATAAATCACATAGAGTGCACTTCATGTCGTGTAAGGGCAGATAAATTCTACATTTTAAAGATAAAAGAAAGCTGTTGACCTTATTTGGCAGACAAGTTCAAGTGCAGCAGAAGGACCACAGAGGATGTTAAACAGTAAACATTTTGGGGGCATTTAGGTCATTACAAATTCCTGGGGTGAATCTTGATGACCTCAGAAATACCAGAGTTTTAAAGAACAGGCAGCTAACTTTGTTTTGGCTGGGCGTATAGGGTATGTGAAACAGTTTCCTAGAAAGCGATAGGTGCTTTAAATGGCCTTCTCTATGGTTGGGCCCCCACCACCTGCGAAAAAAAAAGGTACTCTGAAATGAAAGAAGATTGAGACAAATTGCTTTGAGTTGGACCCTCGCTGTGTCAGAATTGAGAAGTTGAGACATTGAAATGTTGCGGCTGCTGGCTGCGGAAACTACGAGCACATAGGGTGTTACAAAATAACAGTACATGAAATACATGTATCTGTCAACCATAATTTCAAAATTTCAATTGACAAAAATAACCATGGATGTGTATATCTACTGACTTTAAACTGGTAGGCCTGTAGGGCTACATCATGTTAAAGTACTTCTCAGCAGGGTTATCAATTGTTTCAGTTAAAGGTAGTCTACTTGTTTGGTAACTACCCTCCAAAAACATTTCTGAATTATTATCTTTTTTAAAAGCTTACTTGTTATCCAGATGGTAATGGTAGTAATCATTCTGTGAAATTATTTTATCTGAATTGCCCCCATTCATGAGAAAAATTACGAAAGTTATTTGAATCGTGCATAAAACCCATACTTGGATTTTTCAGGTTTTCTGAAGTATTACTGCATCTGTACAAGGTAGTTTTTTCGACCTAGGCTTTCAATTACCAGTGGAAATCATGCCGTTTTGAACAGTTTACCAAACAAGTATACTACCTTTAGTAGATAATCAGCAAAAATTTTGTTAAGTTTGAGATATTCTTTGGTTGACGTGAAAAGCGTTACATGTGGGACACAGTACATGTAGGCTATTTCTAAAACAATCATTCTAGAATGGAATTTGTGTGTTGGTCATATACATGTAATGCCTAACACTCAAGACATTTCACAAAACTTGTGAAATAACTGATAGTTATTGCTGAGCAGCCTCTTACAAGGCATGAATTTTAAATTTCAAGATATTTTGAAACAGCCGTTAACTGGAAAAAATATTGCAGGCCCTATATACCATAGAGAGTATGTACATTGTAGGCTACACTCTTTTTAGGTTTCAAAACCGATATTAAAAATTGTGATCTCAACTCGAAACTTGATGAAAGCGAACACTTGATATTGTGTAGTTTTGGTCTAAAGAATGAAAAAAAGGAAGTTGTTTCTAAATTCTACTAAAAATAGGCAGTATTCATGGAATCACTCTACACTCCTTTCATACATGTACATTGTTTATACTCTTAGATCTTATTTCGCTCTCTGCTTCCAGACTTTTCTTGCCAAACCTTTCTTGTTCTGCACAGTTTCTCCAAAACACTTAGGGCTTTGTCAAATAATGCCATTTGCCCAGTTGAAAAGCCATTATTCTAATGGCAGTCAATGTTGAAACAAGATGGCTCGTCTTATTCCTGACATGGCAAAACAACAAGTGTAGGTTTTGGCCTCTCTTGAACCAAGTGTGGAGTGATGTGGATCGAGTCCCTAGGCTGTGTCTTCCTGGCACAATTTGCCTTGCAGCTGTGTGCTACCCTACCTGTACTGCTGCTTTTTTCATCCCAATAAATGCATGTGAACTTGACTTTGCCTTTTCAAAGAAAGCCAATTTTGCCAGGTGCCTAAAAATGATCGGCAGCCGATTTCACGAAGGAGTGCGCAGCCTGCGCAACTTTTGCAAAATGGCGCAAGCCCCATAGCTTGCGTGTTATCATCGCTAAATTGTTGCTCGACTTACGCAATAAAACGTTGCGCAAGTGGGCTTACGCAACTGCGAAAGTTTCTCGAAATACCCTACTGGACCGCTGGATCAAGTCTGTGAATGGATAAATCGAGGTTCCAGTGGGTTTTGTCATTTTTTCCTCCAATTTAAGCACCAGGGGTGCAGGGATTGCAATAAAGAAAGTTATAATGTCTTAACTTTTAACATGTCTTAATTTTCAAGAGTGGTACGTGCTCCAAATGTATACAGTGGACTTAATTTTTGCATTTCTAGATTGATCGTACTGCATTAAAATTTACTGTATGTGTTTGGACTTGTTTTACCAAGACGATGGTAAAATGAAAAATGGCTAAATTTTATTGCTGGCCGCATTTGGACTTTTTGACACGGGAAAATTTTACCGAGACCGTGGGAGAGCATGCGCAGTGTCCCATCGCAGTTTGACCTTCACAGCTCGGATGTACGCTTCCAGAGCTCTTTTATTGACTCGATGTGTCCACATTGGACTTATCGTCTCGGGAAAAGTTCCTTGGTCAATTTTCCTGGGCAGCAGTTGGCTAGGAAAAGTAACCACTAGACTCGGGAAAAGTTACTGAGAGGAAAACGTCCTAGGCTGTCTGCACTGGACTTAAAATGGGAAAAGTACAATGTACCCATCATCTCGGTAAGTTTTCCCAAAAAAAGTCCAATGCGGACAGGTCTATAGACCAATTCGAAAATTTACACCTGCCAAATCACGACTAAATCGGGCTAAACGAATATTCGATATTCAATCGAACACCTGGTTAGAATATTCAAATAGTCAATTATTTAATCCCATTCATAAATACCTTTTCGTGTAAATCGGTAAAACTCACCAAAATTAGCTCGTATGTAGTTGTGCCATGTTTTGCATTCACCCACAGTATCAACACCGTACCGCGTTCGTACAACTGCTAGCTGTGCGTAATGTTGTTTCTGTTCGATCGCACGAGCTACGCGCGCACGCACACGACTGGATATAAGTGGACAATTTGCTTTCGGGCGCGTGCATTTTCTGTGCATGTTCCGTATACGCGTTGACTAAGGCACAAACGCGAGACAGCCGGCCGGGCATTATCACTATTCTTTATCGCTAATTTGAGACTGCCCATGTGACGCGCTCTCAGCCAATAGGAATGCGTAAACTGTCTAAGGTACATGTATTTATGAATGAAATTTAAAGGCCATCTGTATCATTTGCAAGATGAAACCTACAAATTCCTGGAATAATGACATTACACGTTGAAGAAGAAACTAAAAGTTGACATTTTCTAAAATACTTTAATTGCAAATGTAGGCCTTTACTTTCTTCGGTGAATGAAACAAAAATGATGTCTTCTGCTCCATTACAAATATATGTAATTTGCTTTCTAATTGTTTTGCCCTTACCCGACGTATATTAGCACTGTGTATACTCAGTACTTTTCCGAGACACTATGAAAAACTTCATAGCGTGCTCGGGTGGGATTCAAACGCACGACCTCCTGCAAACAAGCAAAATTTGCTTGCATAAAAGATGAATTTGATCTAGCATTAGTACAGTGGGATTGTGTAAATTCCAATGTCTCATCCAACTTGCAAACATACGGGCAATTCAATGATTTAGTGGACATGGCCATAAACATTAAAATTGTCACTTTCTAGCTTTTCATAACGTTGCAAGTGTTTTGTAAAATGCAACTTTTAAAACCCTTCGTAAATTTAAGAAGGGTTCGGCAAATTTCGATGGATTTGAGCAATTAAGACGCATTTTAAGTCTTTACACACTGAATTTCAGCAAAAATAGTGTTAATATCTTGCTTAAAAATGTATATAAGATGGTATACCTATCCTAAATTAGACATACAGATGTTCTTGACTTATTGTGGAAAGCAATGGAGTTTACGGTTCCAACGAAATTAAGCTGCCCCTTTTTTTCCCAACTGCAGATCAGCGAAGTTAAATTCGTATCTCTAAATCATTCGCGTTCTGTTTTCCTGCTTAACCAAACGCAGCTGATTTTAAGCATTACAAGGGAAACAATATTAAACAATATACTGCGAGTGTGGTGATTTTTGGAGGTAACGTTTTTAAAACAACCAAGCATTTTGCTCCGGAATTTTGCGCCTCGGACGGCGCTCGCACGGTTCTGGAAGAAAATTCTATCCATCCTTGTTCACAATCACACCGTTGGTTTGTAAGCAGAAGTGGAGACAAAATGATCATTTTGGTAAAAAAAATATGTCTGAGAATTTCAGAAACGGTTGGAAAACTATACGGAAAGTATCGTTTAAACGTACATGGAGGAGTAAAACAAAAAACAGATCCGTAAGTTTTTAATGTTACACAAATCGTAGGGGACTAGGCTATCAGACAAAGAAATATCACGGACACAAACTTGACAAAGACAATACAAAAACGCTAATCGTAACATGCAAACTCCGTCAAAGAGAATACATTCTGGTGAAATCTGTCATGCAGTGGAGGAAGGCCACCGACCGTGACAATTTACCACGAAACACGCTAAGGATAAACAGATTAGTTTGTGGTTGCAGTGCAGCGTGCTGTGTGCGATCTGACATGATGACCTGCACGGTATGTTAACTCCATTTTATGACCGGATTATCGCGACTTATCGCTCTTCGTGCTGGAAGGAAACGGTCGTAAACATCATGCTTCGAGCAGCTTATGTACGTTGCATGATAATATCGAGATCGGTAGTTTATATACTTTTTCCACCACTGTACATGCACACTAAATGTGAGCCGCTCCACCGAAAGTAGGCGCTTGTTGCACAGGCCAGAACTGAGGTAATGGCTAATTTATGCATGTATGTCAAGTAGGGCATTTTTTATCGATACCAGGATTTCTGCACGAGACCACCTATTAAAAGTATCCATCCATCTATCACCTAAAGAGGTTTAAGTGAATAAATACTACCAGAAAACAGTTTTTTTTAGTGTTCTTCTGAAGCATACCTGCATGAAACTATAGGCAAATTTGGCTAAAACAATTAGAAAATCACCGATATTCCGTGCTTATTTTCATTGCCTTCGGCAGGGGTTGGCACTATATCCCATACACCAGAAGGCTCCAAAAGAAGAGCCTACTTTCGGTGAAGCGATTCACAAATGTGAGCAAAACGGGACCAGGCACAATTTGTATGGACGGACAAAGTGTAACGTAACTAACCATGTTTTTGCTGTTGTTGTTGAAATTGAAAAGAGTTATTGTTACAAGTCATATATCAAGTAATTTGCCCTGACACCAGCAATGATATGATTGCCACACTTTGTTTCAGATGAACCCAGTTTAAGAAAACTTTTGGGGCAAAGACTTGTTATTTTTTCCATGTCTTTTTCATGTAACGCAACTAACCAAAATTAAAATTCTTGATATCACTCACAGAAATGTGTCTCGTGATTGGTTTTTTTGGATAGGTAGAAGTGGGTCTGGTTTAGATGTATTAACACCATCAAAAAAAATAATAATAATATTAATTAATGCATCTTCACATAGCGGCCAAACATATAAGGCACCTTACATGTATGTAAAGTAACTAATCATGGAAATGCCCATACATGTACATTGATTATGTTTTCAAAGTGCCGTTAGCAAATCTGAGATGAGTCAGTTCCTAATCACTACACAAAATAAAGTGGCCTGCATTTCATTGCCCAATTTTTCACAGTGCTTTAACTTCTCTCATCGCTGATGCGTATTGATCCATCATTATGAAATATTCACGGGTCCTAATCAGCGTACCAATCCCTATAATCCCACCTCATAGGAGCCGTGTAAATTCTAAGCCCAGAGGGTTCTGACGGCACTCAAGCACCGACGCCAAAATACACTGCATTTACTTCGCGCCTCTTCTTAGGGAAAGGGGAGACAGAAAGAAAACGAACATGCATTTTTTTGTGTCTCTCGCTCGCTGGTTTTGCAATGTTACCATGGCGACCGATTTGCGCATCAAACGTTCCCATCTACCATAGTGGCACTGGGGGAAATTTGATTAGCAGCTCTGTGTTTTCTCAGCTACTCTAAAGACGAGGGGGAGGGAGGGGAATGAGGTTCAAAAATAACCCCCGAATCGCATCAATACAAGAGGAAATTTTACTTGAGGCTTTGGTATTGTGTGTCGCACACCCCAAGCTATTTATGTATTTTTAGACCAAACTCTGCATATCCTATCAGCAGTGTTAGGCTAAAGTGATTTTCAAATGCATTCAGTTGAATCTTGTTATGTGGAGCCGAGATGCGACGTGTGTTGCCATGGTAATTGGCTCTAAATATTGAGCCTAGCACAGTGATTTTTAGTGCAGAGCCAGTGCTTAGTAATAGGCAACTACATTATGTATGTAACAAAAGGAGATTCACTTTGGTAGTCCATAAGTCATTTCTAAACTCAATCGAGAATAGAAAACAATTTCTTATTTTTGTGTAGTTTACAAATGACTGATTGTGGGGTACCGTGGCTGAGTGGTTTGGGATGCTGACTCGCAACACTCGGGTGAAAACTTGGTGTTGTGGGTTTGACACCAAGTTGTGGTACCTGTGCCCTTGAGCAAGGCACTTGATCACAATTGTTCCATCCTTCGGAAGGGACGTAAAGCTGTTGGTTCAGTGAGTTGTGTAATGCACTTAAAAGATCCTGGAGCAGTCTTTCGTGTAGAGTAAGGAAATGATTAAGTGTCTGTGGGCGTCGGCTGCCAGTGGAGCCACCCATCTACCGTACTAGGGTAGGCTACATGTATTTTGACGTTTAAGTGGAAGACATTCGCAAGCTTCATTGTGCAATTTGCAGCGCACGTGAACATACATTAATATGAAATGTGCTCGATCTACGATATATAAAAGTAATTAATTATTATTGCTGAAGCGTGATATCTTGCTGGGTAATCTGTTATTTTAAGGTCACAATAAGCCCACATTAGAAATTGTACATGTATGCATTGTATACAAAACTACATGTACCGGTATAGTACTTTGATGCATTAACTCTTTATTTGCGAAATGCGTGGGTATGTTTGTTAAATTTTGCCGGGAAAATAATATCAAATTGAAACAAAATTGAAATTCCTAATTCCATAAATTTTAGAATTGCCCAAGCCTTAGTATGCATGCCTTATTAGTCCTCGTATATTTTTATTGTCTTGGCTTCGTCATTCACTTAGACCAGTATATATACGTGTTATTTTCACTTAGTACAGATTTAGTTCCGCCAGCCAATTGATCGTTCATACTGGAAGTGCGCACACCATAAAGGAGTCGTGTATTGATTATGTAGTGCCGGTCAATACTTCATTTAACACATTGTAAGGAGGGGAATAGGTGGAAAATGTGCAAACGGCTGGCACACGGGGAACGCCATGCTGTGATTTCACTGTTTCGATTGGTGTACTGTTGGTGTGATGAACATGGCACTTCATAAGGTTACCAGTATGTTAAAGAATGCTGATTGTACCACTGACCTACAATATACATTGGACTGGTGACGACTCAATGAATAAAGCACTATTGGAGCAGTCTGGGCAAAGCAATGTCTTGCCTGTACATAGTAAGATGGCCGACACATTGCTTCAATTATGGTATTGCCATCTGTATCCCGTCCATTGTATACAGGAATGTCAGTGGATTGCACCAGTTGATTGATAATTCTTCAAGTTTAATTCCACCGCATTTGGGACAAAATTAAGAAAAGCTTGGATTGAAATTGTGATTTTTGATTTTTTTTGTTTAACATTGGGATAGCATTTTGCATTTTGAATGCCCACTGTGGTGCAAAATATAAATGTTTTACTACATTAGCTGTTAATATTTTGCAAAAACTAAATATTTTGAACAAGTGATATGACAGTTTTCATTGTAACCGTAACGTTGGTGATTTTTGTTCGATTTAACATCTAAAATGCTGCATTCAACACCTTTAAATTGTTATCAATAACCAAACTATGTATTTAATGAACATGATATCTAGTTACACACCTAATCACCATTGAAATGAAGCAACCAAACGTGGAATGAGTGAAAAAACCATCGTACTGTCCTCATCGGGTTTCAAACATGAGACCACTGACACTCCCGGCAGATGCTCTACCAGCTGAGCTTTGAGGCACATTGATACACTCCCTTAGGTTTCCCCAAGACCTCTGACACTCCCGGCAGAGGCTCTACCAGCTGAGCTTGGAGGCACAGTGGTATACATATACTCCCTCAGGTTTCCCCAAGACCTCGGACACTCCCGGCAGAGGCTCTACATGTACCACCCGAGCTACACGTATGGGGCACAGTAGTATACTCACTCAGGTTAATTTTCCCTATGAACTAAATTTTCTCTCGGTGTTGCAAGGGTGCGCAACCAAAGTATTCAAAGTGTTAGATCTAACTCTTTTGTTTTTTTAGCTTGTACACATGTATTATAATCCCAATTCCATTTATTTTTATTTATTTATTGAACCCTCAACAGCGCGTTAAGCGCCACTTATAGGGTTCACATAAAAAATACACATTATTAGATATGTATATTTTCCCCTAATACCCTTCAAAACGTGCTCCCCTAACTTGAGCATTGTGCTAGATTTGTGTTACAATATCATCATCATTATCAGCAGCAGCACGCTCCAAATACAGTCATTACGGTACATTTCACTCCCAAAACAATGCAGAAATACCCCACTGATGGCTCAACCTGATTGCCCCGATGACAATCCATCCCCTAATGTCAATTTTTCATCCGACAATCCATCAAAGATTCCAGCCACTGAAAAACAAATTGCGATTTGTTCTAGCAATCTTCTGCCTTGACCACGTCGCTCCGGTAGCGCAACCCCAATTTGATGATTTTTTTACCGTGAATCCTCAAACAAACCGAGACATGTCCTCCGTATGTACACAAGGCGCATTACAAGCGTGTTCTCGCGGCTCGGTACAGCGTCGGTGTATTGATTCAGCGGGACTGTGACGGCCGAGCCAGTGGGCTCGCGGGTGTGCCCTGCATTTTCCAGCAGACGAAGCCCTCTGTAGATAAGGAATCTTTGATTCATTGCACTGATATGGGGAGAACCAGTAGTTAAAAATTATCCTCCAAAAATCAATTTTGTTCTGCGTTGCATTGTGCGCAGCCTTTTCTGTTAAAAATAAAGTCATTAGTTTGTGGAGTTATTGCTTTTTTGGCTTTTAGTTGAAATATAGTCATCCTCGGCAGTCATTAATCACTGGGACCAGAAAGAATTGGTACTGAATATTTCTGTATTTTCACATAAAGGCATAAAATAGTATTATACAGAGAGAATCTGTGAATCCATTCTTTACTGTTCAATACAACAGTTAAACTGTGTTGTATTTGGTTTGAAACTTTTGCAATACACGACTTTTATATTCCTGATATAAGGCCTGGGGGCATAACATACATGTATACATGTAAAGAAAAATGTTGGTAAATATACATGTAGCCTGCAGAGTTGTAATAACTGAAGTCAATGACTCGAACAAAAGTTGAAAGGTAGGGGGTGTGCCTATTGCTTGACCAATCACTTTGAAATCGTTTGCAAGACTGTTCTGCTTCAGTGATTCCCTCCTGGTCCAAGAGAGGATGCACACAGTAATCAAAAGTGACATTTCCCGTTTCTGAGAAGCCTGCAGTTAAGGGCTCTAAAAAAAAAACTAAAAAAAGGAAGTTTGGTTGGGTTTTCAACCTGACTAGAATGAGCTGACCACTGCATCTGCACGTTTTCCAAACAGCCCTAGAAGTACAAAAGCTCCGGGAGGCACTTTAGGCAGAGTGGCACACCCTGCCTCAGTGGCTCTTACGGGGCTGGTGCAGACATCCTTGCTACAAGAGGTGGTCATACATTACTGGTCGATTAAAATTGTACATCCATCAGCCTCCTTGATCATACGGTCAGACTAATTTGCATGATTGCTTAAATTATCGTCTTTCAAAAGGGCTATAATAAGTATGACAACATACTTTTCTTAAAACCATCCTGTACAAATTTACCATTTACTTACGTAACAAGGACAGACACTTGTGGGACATCTTGGTCTGTTATGCAAGTTTCATGGGTAATTTGTACAGGGAGGTTTTAGAAAGATATGTTGTCAGACTGTTACCCTTTTGGTGCTTACATGTAAGTTATCTTCCGAGAACTAGTTAAAGTTTTTCATCTTTTTCGAGAGATCAAAGCATTTATTAATTGATCGCCAAAAAGGGCTCTAGATGTCAGAAAGCCCTAAATATAATTTTTTTGTTGTTGTCCTGTCTTCAGTCAATAGGCAAAGGCTCCCTGTGGTGTGTGGATCCAGACTTCCGGCCTAACCTACTGCAGGCACTGCGCAAGACGCCCTACCACCCGTACCATCATGTGTTGCCCTACAACACGCATCCGTACCAGTATCACCAAGGTCCACTCTGCAACATCTCAAGGTACGTTCCCATGGGTGTAGGCTGGTTTGGTCCTGGGTGAGGGGAGGGGGCGGGGGGAATTTTCATGAAAGTGGAACTCCAACTCCTGGCATTTAAGCAAGGGGGCGTGCGCGTAAAGCCCGAACCCCGTAAAGCTGAGGTCGCCAAGTTGGGCTATCGGTGTACGGTGGGGCTGCACACCAGTGCAGATTTTTTGTGAACAAATTTCATTTTGGGAGAACATTTTGTCTTGCTAGACGGGACTCTTCTGCCGCACACCCTGCAACCCCCTCAGCCTACGACCCTGTGTTCCACACATTTTCCCATAATTTGTAGTTCTGAATGCAGTGTGGAAAAAATCTATTAAATTGTATAATCTTTCAATCAATTTTAACTCAATAGCCTTTTGCGTGTTGCACATGAATAGCATATGATGAGCTGACTCTCTTCCTTTCACATGCTCACAATACTTTTGCTCACAAATACGAAAATTCACACTAGTATAAAAACCAGAATGTGTAATTAAACCAACATTTTAAAAAGGCAAATGGTCAAACACCACAAATACCGACTCCTGAGAGTCATTTCTACATTAAGTTGTATGAATCTCCTCACCAAAAGATCATACTTTACAAAACTCTGAGTCAACCCCTCCTGTGATTATACATTGCCAAAACACGTCCTTCAACTTCGAGTGTTTCATTTTTAGAGTGGCATCTTGTTTGCTACCAAACCAAAAAAATATTCTCTTGTAAAAGATTTGGTTATCTCTAAAAATGATGAAGGGATTGCCTGTCAACACAATGAGAAAGGATTCCATTTTGCAATCGTGCAAGTGGAATTATGCTACTGGTCGCAATTGACAGCGAACCAATCGGCATTTAATTGATGAAACCGGGCTACAGTTTGAACCGACGCCCCTCCGCAGGAAGGAAGATGGTCCGACAAGCGTGAAACTTGGCCGGGCAATATACAAAGCAGCATGCATAATGCAGACTCGGCGCCAAGGCAGGCAGATTGAAGTCGCGTTTGACGTGATCGCAACACACACACAAGTGGGAGAAGATGGAAAAAAGAAAACCCACCTGCCTTCAAGATTGGACGTGGGCTTGGTTGCTAAGGAGATGCAATGATGCTCGTTGGTCACGTTGCCATGGCGATTGACAGCAGCGTGTCACGACGGTCGCAACCGCTAATGGGTTTGGGACAAATTTGTAGTCGTGCTCATAACAAGTTGTCATCTGCATACGTGATACATGGGAAACTATAGAAACGTAGATAAACGTGCGTGTAAGAAATGGAATCAATATACATTGTTTTCAGTATGTAATTTAAAAAGATGTTTTGGAGCCCGGACAATGTGCGTGTGTTAGATTGTGAAATACATGCAATGTACAATGTAGAAATTTATATAATGCACATGGTACATGTAATCAAGCAGCTTAACATTCATTACCACATGTCATGAGCTTTTAATAGCAGTTCATAATTTAAAATCCTTGGCTCGCTGGGAAGTGTATAGCCCTGGGTGCCTGTTACTAGGCCCTCATGAGCTAATCAAACACAACCATCTTCACTAGCCTTGCAGGTACCCATTTACTTGTACTCCTAGGTAGAGATCTAGAGAGGCAAATTATGGTAAAGTGCCTTGCCTGAGGGCACAAACTCCATGGAAGTGGCCTAGATTTAAATCCATAGCCTACAGAATAAACCAGGGATTTTGAGTTTGAAGCACCATACTACTCGGCCATGATATTTCAAGTTACATACATGTACTGTAGCCTACATCCCTAAAACAAAACATTTTCCCATTTCTCACCCTGTGACACTGACAAATTAAAAAAAAAATTGCAATAGGGCGCTTTCACATGGGGTCAAAAGGTCACGACCCTCCCGTGTTTGTCCTCCAGATGGGGAGAGAACAATAGAGCCACGTGGGGCTGCTACAGAAAAGCATGCAGGCTCTATTGTTCTCTTCCGATCTGGAGGACAAACACGGGGGTCGGGGATGTTTAGTGACCCGTGACAGCTGTGAAACCGCTCTATAGACCATAGAATTTTGAGAGTAAACAAGCCAATGTAAACAAAGCTGAACAATGTAAAACAAAGTGACGTGTATTTAAAGAAGCCCCAGTAATTCTGGTTTCATGTTTTACGTGTAAATAGCTGTAATTTTTACATATTGAAAAATTGATTTAGTGAATAGAAAACTTATTTCTACATCTTTAATGTGTAAATACATAAATAATAAACCATTTGTGTGCTTTCCCTCCCCCTACAGCAATCCCAACAGGCTACCTGCATTGCACTTTGGCTGTGGCAATGGCATACCTTTACCAAGTAAGTCCATTTCTCTCTTTCTGTAAAGGCCTGTTCATGCACATTGTCCAAATTTGCAGGGGTAACATTTGTAACTATTTAAATGTTCTCATCCCTGATAGCACAGTGATGAAAAGAGTGTAAAGTGACTGTGTATAGGCCTACTCATTTTTTGCACACAGTGCAGCCAAGCTTGTGATGATTCTGGTTTACATGTGGATATACATGTAGCATTGAATTTTTTTTGGGGGGTGGAGGACGTGTGGTGGGGGCAAGTGTTCAGTGTGAGGTTGAACTTGCGAACGAAAGAAACTTACATTTGGGCAATTCCAGAAATTCAGATTTACATTCCCTCAGCTTACACAGACATACGTCCGAAACCAAGGTTTTCTTGGACATATCAAGTTTACTAAAAATGGCACTACAATCAATTTTTTCAGGAATTAAACGTCTATTAAGGATGCTTGAAGAAAACTTTAAAATCAGGCAATTAACTTATATCCGAAGCATTAAAGGCCCATTGTATCATTTGCAATGACCCAATTTTGTTTTTCACAAGTTGACAAGAAAAACCTTACACTAAAGTGTTGATAGCAATGGTAACAAACACCACATGAATTTATTTCCGTCCAAAATGGTATTTCGTGCTGAAAATTGACAACCGAAGGTGGTTTTCACAAAAAAAGTTGCGTGCATGGGACTTCTTTACCATTCATTTTCAAGGTTTTGTGAAGCGTTGATGCATCTAAGTAGCTAACATTTCTTCAGGCTAGTTTACCAACATTCTAAATCTTCCTTAGATATGTTACACTTTTATTCCACAAATCTGTAAAATGTTTTATCTTGCAAATGATAAATAGGGCCATTAATACAAACCCTCAAAGTCTGAATTTCAGTTCTCTATAAATTCAGTACAACAGCCAGCCTTATGTGGGGCAAAATACTGCCACAGAAAGTTTGCTTGAGAATGTGTGTCTGGGAAGCCCATCAGTCTTTGTCATCAATTATAAAGTGATTATGATAGGGCTCCATCCTTCTGGATAACCCATAGTCCAATAGAGGAGACGGGGGACTACACCAGGGAATTACAGACAGTTCAGTGGTTGTTGGGATGACAGGGTTTCGAAGGTGACCAAGGTTGTGGGAAACTGAAAAAAACCTGGGGAAAAAAACCTATTGGGCCTAACTTTTGAATGAAATCAATACATGTTGGCAAGAAATAACTGTCCTGGGAACCGAGATGTAGGCCTATCCACCCGAAACTTAAACTGCAGAATTACCCGTAAATTGATGCCATCTGAAAATTAAATGTGACTGTTCAGGTTTTTAATGAGAGTCTATCATTGTCGCAAGCAAGAACTTAGCATGTAGGCCTACGTGTATGCCCCAAAAGTTTGTTCTACTTTCAGTTGGCAATTAAATTGAAGCTGAACTGTTCCAAGTTTGTGAAATAAGAATTTGTTGGGCATTGGTCAATGCTTAAATGAAATTTATTTGCCCTTACACGATGAAGTATGCATTGTATACTACATTATAAGTGCTTTTCCTGAGAACAGGGTAAAACTCATCACACCTTTGGGTGGGAGTTTAACCCATGATCTTTTGCATACTAGACGGACATCTTGATCACTCGACCACTGAGCTGGTCATTGCTGAATGCAATTTTCCACTCCCCCCCCCCCCCCCCCTCCCCCTCCCCCCGGTTCAATCCTGCGTCTTTTCACACTTGTCTTTCTCTAACCACACATATTTCGCCGGGGGGGGGGGGGGGGGGGGGGGGTGGGGGGGGGGGGGGGGGGGGGGTATTGCGAGCTCACCCTGGGGATCAGAACCCTTGTTTCCCACTTGAGCAAGTCAGTCCCCAGGGCAAGCAACCTATTAAGTAGAATTTCTCGTCTTTCTGTCCAGTTTTAGTTGCTTTTGTATTTCGTCGTCCTCCCAAATGTAATTAGTTTCAAAATTTACTCCTCCCCCCAGATTTGCCTTTCAGTAGATTTCTTTTTCTGCGACAAAGCTGACGTATAAGCTGATAAAAGTGATATTTATACTGGGCAATGGAACTCCAAAAACATGAGATATCAGAGTCGCACGTGTTGAAAACTTTATGCCCGCGTATGTACTGTAGTGGATAGGCCTATAATTAAAAAGATGCGCGTTCATGTTGCGCTTTTGTTATGGTCTTTACGCAAATCGAACTTGGCGTGCTTTCAAGTGACCTATCGCCATTGCTCGCCCCAGGGCAAACTCACCCCCACGCCATTTCAGACTAACGTTCTCGCCCCGGGGATATGTCTCGCCCCGGGGATATGTCTCGCCCCGGGGATAAAATGTTCAACCCTGGTCCCCGAACAGGGTTGAACTCGCCCAGGTGAAAGAGCAATCTCGGGGGTGGTGCGGGGGTGAGAATTTCAAGTGGGAAACGAGGCTTATTTTCACCCCCATTTCGCCCCGGAGCCACCCCCAAGATTTGGACTAGTGGGAAAAGGCCTTATGAAATAAGGTATTTATTGCGTCAATCTATAGGCCTACAAAATAAAAATGGATTTTTGTATGTATTTGCTCTTACACAATGCAGTAAGTTCTGCAGGCTATACTAAGTGCTTTTTCCACAAAAAAGAAAACCGATTTTTGTTTGTTAGAGTGAGAATCGGGTGTACCATGTTTGATTACAAAAATGTAAAAAGATATTTTGTTTTAATCTGTAAAAATATTATAAAAAGTCAAAATATGGCCTCTAGAGGCCAATGCCTTTCAATTTGTGTGTTTTTATTTTCAGAAGATTTTCATTTTCAAGAATAAATACAAACGTGGATGTTGGGTGTTGTTTTCATTTGAAGCATTAGGCTATATTCTATTCACTGCACTTCCAACCCAACAATGAAAAAATTACTGATAAGGTGGTATAACCTGTACATAAACGGGTTAAAAATGGGGTTAAGGTTTATGACCTTACAGATATTTAATATAGTCCTCAGTTCGTTATCAGTGGCAAATGAAAGATTAGTTGTTTTATTTAACTGATTGTTGCCCAGCAAAGGAGGGACAATTAAGGTGGACCCATGGTCACACCACAGTACAGAACAATTTGTTCAGGCTTATTATAGCATTTTGTGAAAAGGACTTTTAAAGAACTTTTGGGGAATTTTGAAGAACTTCAACTATGATAGAAAATCTCATTAATGTTATTCCCTGAAAATGCATTTATGGCTTCACGCTTGTAATCTTTTTCCAAACTGTGGAATGTTAATTTTCATTTTCTTGAAAAAGATGTACGTATAACCTGGGAGTGTACATAGATGGGTGGCGCCATTGACAGATGACAGCCATAGACACCGGGTAGTGCTCTGGGATCTTTCAGTGCATTACTGAACACACTAGACTAACTGCTTTACATCCCTTCTGAAGAATGGAGCAATAGTGGTTAAATGCCTTGCTCAAGGGCACAGGTACCACAGCCGGATATCGAAGTTTTACATCGTGGCCATGGTAACTTAACAGAGACTCTACATGTAGTTCTCTGTGTGTCCCCATTGGACCTAATTTGGAATGTTATCTACAACCACAGTAGTTTAACCAAAAAAAGATCCAGTGGGAACTACATACTTTACAGGGCCAAACTGTTCCCACTGGACTAAAATACAGCCCTGAGTCAAAAGTTTCAGTGGCCCCTCTTGGCCTGTATTAGTTTTACATCATGGCCGCTGTAAATTAACAGGGACACTAGTTCTCCGTGTGTCCCCATTGCACTTAATTTTGTAAATCTACCCTGTAGTTTAACCAAAAAAGTCCAATGGGAACATTGCAAGTAACTCTGCCTGTTAGCCTTCACTGCATGCACTGTACCACCCACAGTAATTTCCACTCCATTGCACCTCTTGTCCACACCATAATTGAATAATTGAGACATCAACAAACCACAAGAGCTAAACCCAATACACTGATTTCCTGCTCTTTGTGTCAACTCAAAACATCCAATATTGTTACATAAGTGATTAGAGCCACAGTTCAAAGGAGTGTGCATACAACCAGATTTAATACTAATAGGTGAATGGCTGCAGTTTGTTTGCTTGTTCCATTATACAGTTATATGCAAATTATGTAATGGCATGTTTACCCTGGTTCTGACCAAAAGATCATTGATTTTATTTATTTGGGAGAAAATGATAACATAAGCCGTGTTCCCATTGGACTTTCTGGTTAAAATTACCTCAGTTGTATGGTAAAATTACCAAATTAAGCCCGATGGGGAAGCCTGGAGAACTACATGTAATGTACCTGTCAAGTAAAAGTTGCCACAATGTCAAAAAAGGGCGCAGAAACAGTCCACTGAGATGTGGTAAATTTACAGGGCTGAATTTAGTCCCTGGGTAAGCCTGTAAATGTTACGCAGCCCTAAAATAAGCAATGGGAAAGTTTCCATTAAATAGAGAACATGACATGGTAAGATTAGATGGAAGAATAATACCGCAAGTTATGATAACTTTCTGTAAGTTAGCGGAACAAAAAGTCCATTGCGAATACGGCTGTGCTTTACTTTTCATTTGAGTAAGTTTGCCATTTTTATGAAGTGTCCCACTTGGGCTAATTCTCAGTGCTTGCTGTTCCTTTATCTTGTTCTTTCAGTAGCAAAATTTCAAGCCTCTTGTTGGAGTATCAAAATGTGTGACATTATGGTGAAAAAAATTATGAAATTCACAGGAATTAGCTTAGAAATTGAAAAATTTGGGCGTAAAACCCTTAAGACTTAATAAAAGAAAAAAAAAACATTTTTAAAAGAAGAAAATGCATGCCAGCGTTTTTTGTAAAATCCTCAAATCTCACAAAATTGGTACTTTTATAACCATTTCAAGTCAAGTGTGGAAAAATTCCTGTCAGTTTACAGGTGAAATTTTTCAGGTCAATTTTGCAGATGTCCAGTGTTGTACAATTTGTGTTGGTAAACATTAAGTGTGTCCTAGTATTAGTGAAAAGTGTTCCCAATCTGACTATTTCCAAGTTGAAAGTGCAAGTCATATCTGAACGCGATAGAAGGCTTGCAACTTTGTTGATGATGCACTGTGCCGTACAGTATCTATGGGTAGACCGACTGGTTAGCCTCATCCACATTCAGAGTACATTTTGCACCATGGGCACGTAACTCAAGTTTCAAAGAATCCACAATGACTTAAGCAAATAGCCCATGCATCAGACTGACTGTCGGCACTGTGCAAAACCAGCCATCAGCATACAAGGAAATTGGAATTTTCGTCTCCACGTGGTTTTCTGTGCGGAATATTAATCGCTGAAAAACGGAACCTGGGAAAAGGGGGGAGGTGAGGATGGGGAGTAATGCAAAGGCATTATTTGCTACAAAATCTTTCACGTGGAAGCTAGGAAAGAAACTGGGATTGAATGAGTAAGGGACAAGATGGAATATCCGCAGAATGAATTGGTAAATCTAAGAGACCGGTAGTTAGTGTTGACAGATCGGATGCGGTTAGCATTGGAGAGTAGCGGTTTTTGCCGAGTGCAAGCAGTGTATATACATGTACTGTATGTGCATCGTGCTGCAACAGTCGCTACATATTGCAGTAGAAATCTTAAAGGAGACTAAAGCCATGTCCGCATTGGACTTGTTTTTTGGGAGGTTTTACCGAGACGATGGTAAAATGAAAAATTGCTAAATTTTACTGCTGTCCGCACATGGACTTTTTGAAACGGGAACATTTTACCGAGACTGTGGGAGAGCATGCGCAGTGTCCCTTCGCAGTTTGACCTTCACGGCCCAGACATAATTGGGCGGGTCCCATTGGAACCGAACGGATCACTTAACCGCAGAAGGGCGCCCTCTGTTGGCGGAATTCAATATTTTAATGCACATACGAGCGCGGCGCACAGCAGCCTGTGACATACGCTTTCAGAGCGCTTTTACCGACTCACTGTGTCCGGACTGGACTCATCAGCTCGGGAAAGGTTCCCTGGTCAATTTTCCTGGGAAGCAGTTGGTCAGGAAAAGTAACCGCTGAACTCGGGGAAAAGTTACTGAGAGGAAAACGTCCTAAGCTGTGTCCGCAACCTGGCAAAGAATGATGTTTTTGCAAACTCAACCCTTGTCTGATACAGGGTTGAGTTCAACCCAGGGTGAAACCAATCTCTGGGTTGGCATGGGGTTGAACATTTTCAAGTGTGAAACACCACATATTTTCAAACCCTGTCAACCCTGACAATTGTGTAATGTTAAAAGCCCATTAGATGCATATGTAAACAACTTCTTTTGACAGGTGTGTAGACCAGCAAGGCCACTCCCCTCAAAAACCTCTTGGCACACTGTTGTTGTGCAAATCCCCCTGAACATGGGCACAAAACAGCCATCCTCTCAAAGTCGTGCCTTTGTGCTGTGCGCCCTCTAACTTGTCTCTTGACCCTCAAGTCATTCATCAAGACAATGCCTTTATAAGAATGCAAGACACTCTCCAACAAAATGCTAATCCTTCTTCAGACAATATCCTATTGTGATGATTCCTTGGGAAAACCAATATGCTTTCAGCTTGGTGGTTTCTCCCACTGTTTGGAAGTTAGAACCTGCGTACTGAGAGCTTTTTGGCCACAGTTAAACCTCCCACTGAGCAATTGTGCTCCCAATTTCTCACGATTTAGGTAAGATTGGTTGAGATTACCTGTCCTCGATTGTCGCACAGTGGGAGGATGCTTTCCATAGGTACATGTAATCGCAATTTGTAGCTTATGTTTCATGAGTGGTTGTGGCCAGTCGCTGGTTGTTGTAGGGATATGAACATGTTGTAGCCTGTCGCGGGTTCTCGTAAATTTTTGATCATGCTCTGGCCTGTTGGGGATTGTCATAGGTTTTTGAACACGTTCAAAAATTTTCAAATTGTACTGTGAGTCGTATCTTAAGGAACCGTAGCAAATTAAGATCATAGACATTTATATGTATTCCTAATAAGTCGCGCAACGTAACTGTATTGTACGTGTATATAGGCCTAAAGCACTACAATTTGCTAAAATTTTTTGCAAAATGGCTTTGGAGAATCCCTACGAATCCACTAGTGCTAAAGAGAATCGCTTCGTTCAAGGACGTTCAATAGGTTCATTCGACGAAGAGATCAATTAATTTGACAAAACAAGTTTGTAATGTTAACACGCCCACTTCGTTCGAAGCGATTTGACATGTAATGAGATGGGGGCGTCAGAAAGCTTATTTCGATTTTCGTTAGCGGTTGCTTAAATTGAATAGTATCGATCTTCGTTTAATCTTGGTTAAGTGAGATGTGTATGCACACTTCATTAACTAATCATGATTAACAAATCTTTGTCAATTTTTCTCTGGTGTGAACAGAGTTTGTCAAAATTGTGAAACAAATGCATACATTTTTGAAAATGTTTAAGTAAAATTGGCTCTATCACTAGTATTAGCACAGACAATGTGCCTTTTAAGATGGCTGCATCTCATTTGATGCAGCATCAATCTTCACTGTAGTTTAATTTGATCCTTCCGGCTGGCAATGGTGGAGGTTAATGTTGTCAGTGGCATAACTGCCACAGATTGATCATTGCAAAGAGCATTATACCAGTTGCAGTCTGCACATACAGTGTAGCCGGAATAGCACGGGAAATCATTTAGCGAAGCTGCCGAGTTATTGCCCTATTTTATTTTGAACGACTATACAACGTACAGTATGTACTGTGAAATTTGATTTTATTATATTTTGTCTGTCAAAAGTAAAAATAAATTTCAGATTGGCAATGATATATTGACTGGTTTTAAATGTTGCTTTTTATTGCACTGTCCATTGTGGTCCAGTGGGTACATGTACACAGCCGTGCTCATGACGAAGAGGTTGTGGGTTCGAGCCTCTCTAGTGCCAACATGTTTGTGTCCATGGGCAAGACACTTAATCTCAATTGCTTATTAAGGCACGTTCCCATTGGACTTTCTTTTCCGCTGCCTCGCGGGAAGTTACCGCGACCTTCGGTAACATTCCTTCGTGTAATCTTCCCATGCGTTCCCATTTGCAATTGTTTTCAGTGCCCATGCGGAAAGCTACCGCGACCTTGCAGTAAACTTTTGCCGTGCAGGCCCATAGTTTACTGCAGGGTCGTGTTCATTTTACAGGGCGAAACTGTTCCCATTAATGGACTTTTCGATGGCCCTGTAAAACTCCCGCGGCTGAGCGGAAAGTTTCCGCGGCCTCTCTCACCCTGTAAGTTTTACATCGTGGTCGCGGTAGCTTTACAGGGACGCTAATTCTCCGTGCATCCCCATTGGACTAAATTTTGTTACTCTCCCGCACAACCACGGGAGTTTCACAAAAATTAGTCCAATGGGAACACCACTTAAGTCAACCTCAGCGATACTTGGGGAGCTGGGAATGCCACAATCTATGTGCTGATAGGGTTGTGCGCCTTGGCCAGGCAGCCACCTAGTTGAAGGGAAATGGTTCTGGTGATTTCCTGATTTCCTGATGGCAGCGATAATAATGGCAATAGTGCCAGCATTACCCTGCAGGGTTGACATGTGCGCTGTACAAGACTGTTTGTAAATATCCAATTGGCTGACTGCTAAACTGCTCCATTCTGTTAAAATTTACAAAATCTAAAATCTTTTATTCTCTTTACACCCAATGGAAGGATTAAGACAGTCATATTCGACAAATTAATAAAAAGCTGACAAGTAAATATATTAAAAGACCTGGCACACCTTGTATGAAAGAATACTAATTAATTTGAATTTTAGTCTTTTTGTGGCCATTTCCTCATATTTGCTCAAAATAGCATCGAGGGACTGAATGAAGTATCTAACCAACAAAGCATTTCCTGTTGAACAAATAATACTCAATTAAACGACTCTTACAGAGTACATCTCGAATTGAGCGCGATGGATAGTGATGGATAACATTCGTATATATGATGGAGCTGTTTAAAAAAGACTTTATGACAGGGAGTTGGGTATGAGTTATTAGACTCCTTGATAAATTCTCTGTACATTGGACTCCTACCATACCTATACATGATAGTCTTCTGCCTTGCTTCTCCCATTCAAGTGGGACGTGCTATCAATTTTGTTCAAAGGGCTTCCCTGACACATAATGCATGAGTTGGTATTTTGTACTATGAGACAATGATTTGGGTGCAAGTCCACTCAAGGTTTTGTGCAAAAACAGTTGGACTTGTGTCTTACACAAACTTATTCTAACTGCCGGTATATTGACAGCGGTTATTTTTAGCGTATCGCCATTATTTTTAGTGGTAGGCCTACTGCTGTTATTTGTAGCGGTACCACTGTAATCACCAGCAGTTAGATTTTACCAGTGTCATAATAGCTTTGCCGATATAGCCGTGCCTTTATGATTCTTTATGAATGTGCTGACTGCCGAATAAAATAAATATTGGGGGGAGGGGGGACCGCCCCCTTTAGCTACGCCACTGCTAACTGTACAATATGTTATACAGGAATTAAGTAAGGTTATGTTAAATACAGTGTACATGTACGTCTACTTTCAGATAATTTAATTCAAAGACTAGGGATTTCTCCCATAAGAAATGTTAAAGGTAGATTGCAGTATTGGAAAACTGTCACAAATTATGTTATCTCCAAGTGTGATTGAGGATGTGTATGATAAAAACCAACTTGTGTACAAGTCAGCTTAGTAATTAATCTACATGCCGAAAAAACAATGGGAACTCTGTCCATGCTTTTAAGAAATTTTGTTAAGCCGCATCTTGTTTAGGCTGGTTCTCTGGCTATACTGCACAGAAAATGGAGCCATATTACCACAGTAGTTAGAGACCTAGATTTGTTCACTTGCACCACGTTTACACTCGAACCGGCAGAGGTGGATACAGACCCAGCATTTTTATTGCGACCACAAAACTGAACATTTGCCGCGTTTACACTACACCCCAAATCGCTTAAACTCGCCTTCAAAAACCGCTTCAAGTCACCACTAAATGTAACTGCAGCGCATGCGTGAGCTGTTAGGTGTTGCTGCACTATAGTGCCAGATTGGTCAATTAAATCTACTACACTGCGGGCACTGCCCCAAGGACACTCAAATTGCCGAATCTGTATTCGGGTAGCGTTTACACTACAAGCGACCTTGACGATTGCAGGGTTCAACCCCGCAATTGCGGGGTTCAACCCTACCCCAAAGGTGACTTGAAAAAGGCGAACCGGACCCGGGTCTGATCCGCCTTTTTCAATTCACCTTTTGCGTTTACACTTAGTGCCTACCCGGCTTCAACTCCCCTTTTTGGAAATTGCAGAGTTTGATTCGGCAAAGGCGAATCGAGTGTAAACGGACCTATATACAATGTACATGTAGGTCACCCTTGTAAAAAAAAAAAAGTTGTGTGCACACATACACTACCCCTCAATACTTTGGAAACACCTTGAAAGTTTTATGTTTTTGAGAAGGAAGTATTATTTTGTTTATTCATAATAAACCAAACTATTGAAGCAAACGGAGGTGTAAGGGGTATCTGGAGAGAAAGCAGTCATCTGGAGTGCTGTCCATCATGGAATGGCCTGCCCAGTCACCTGATCTCAATCCCATTGAGCTGCTCTGGGAGGAGTTGTCAGAAAGAAATGCCCAAGGTCAAAAAAAAAAAGCCCAATTAACAGCCAAGAAAACCTTTGGAGAGTCTTAAAAGAGGCGTATTTCCACTGAATGTTTGGAGAAACTGACAATCGGGATGCAGAGATTGTGTGTAGCTGTCATAAGGGGAGATTATTTGATGAACATCAAGTTAAACCGTTTCTTTTTGCATGCTCTCCAATTTGTTGATAAAGCCCACTGCTGAGGCCGAAGATGGTACTAAAATTAACATGTACACGTATATATTGCTTTTTTGTTTTCTTCGTTTTATACGTTTTCTTCTTAAAAAAAACCTGAAACTTTCAAGTTTTGATGGGTAATGTATTTATATAAATTCATCTTCAATTATCATTTTCTTTTTTGTGAAAAGATATCTAGCTGGAATTATTGCATTGGACTGTTGAAACCACTTCTATCTTCCATTTGAGTAAGGTTTTCCGGTCAAATAATTGATTGAAATTTTGGGACATTACAATTCATGCATACAGTCTTTAAATTTTCAAAGATGTTAAAAATTACATTTGAATACTTGTATTAAGAGAATACACAGGAATATTCAATCACAGAGGGATGCTCATATTGTATGTGAATGCCGCAGGCCTTGAATGAAATGAGATCAGTGGCTTGGACTGGGCAGCAAGGCAGTGTAAATGCACTACACATATTGAGTCTTCATCAACCAAGCATGCAGTATGCATAACACACATTCCAGCAGAGTAAAGAATCCGCAGCACTCCGCCTGAAATAGGAGCCGGCTATATATCCTCCCCGTCTGCACATCTTCCCCGCTTCGCGACGGCGACCGCGGCACGCAGGAGATGGCGTCAACCCAAGCCAAGTCGGGCCCTGGTTGCCTAGCAACTGTATCCACGGAAACCACTTAAGGACACACGTCGTCTTCGGACGTTCAGTTGGGGAAAATGAGTACACAGCTTGGGGGCATGTGCGGGAATTGAAGTGTTCTATAACAAGCATCAGTCTAATTGTGGTACAGTGGATTGGTTCCGCTAAGGAATGGAAAAAGCTTGGTTATTGTGCACTGGCCGCACAGAAGCATAGACCAACGTCACTTCTTTACACTATTTGTTGACGGTATAAACACGAGAAGCCAAAACAATCAGGATGTGTGATTTTGTGCATCAGTGATTTGGATGTGCGTAATTGCATTTATTCTTGCAAATGTGGGATGAATTCATAAATCATCAGGCTTACTTTTAAAAAATATGAGGATTTTACCAATTTGGTAGAGTTGTTTCTGTTACCAAGATGCAATGATTATACAGTCGAACCCTGTTAATAAGAGGTTCTAGGAACTTCACAGATTAACCTGTGATACATGTGTACATGTATTATCCAGGGGCGGATCCAGGATTTTCCAAACGGGGGGGTTGGGCGTGAAATGTTTAAGCATGAAATGGTGAAGACAATACAAGCCCTAACGGCATGGGGTGAAATTGTTTGGATTCTAGATGCTCTGTGGTGCGATTTCAGGCAATATTTAACCACTTTAAGCAGGCAAAAGTGTGTTATATGAGGCAGATACCCCAACAGTTTCAAAAGTTATAGCTAATTGTTTTTTTTTTTTTTATTTATTTATTTTTTAAAGGAAAGGGGACGTGACCGCCCCCTACACCTCCCCCTGGATCCGCCCCTGTTATCAGGAATAAAAACAATGACGTGAGAAGGATTTTGACCTATTTTGTAAACAATTCCTTGTTATAACATATAAGCAGATTGCTGTATTATCAAGGTTCGACCGTATCATACGAGGGACATTGTACTCTTTCCAAGCGTTACATAGAAAAGCCCAAAAGTACACATGTTACTGATGTAGTGTTAATATTGTCCTTAAAAATTAAAGAAAAAACTTTAGGTTTTATTGATCAATAATTTAAATGAGGAGGCAGTGAAGTGCACTCGAGTTGAAATGAGGTTCAATCTGGGGCGAGTTTGATGCCACTTGTTTCACGCACACCATTATTTTCAATCCTGGTCATTCTAACTTTCAACGCTTTCTATCAACTCTGTAACTAAAAAACCCTGCAATTTGTCAAAAAACCTGGAATGAGAGAAAGATCATATGGGCCTTATTGGGTTTCGAACTTGAGACCTCTGACTCACTGGGCAGATGCTCTACCATCACGGCTCTAAGGCACAGTGGTATAACTCTCGGGTTTTCCCTACGAACCCAATTTTTCTCTTGGTGTTGCATGAGAGTGCAACTGAGCAAAGTAACATATGCAATATTTCGTAATCACCATTTATTAATGAAACAATTTATTTAGTGTGGAAACCCCATAAGTAATGCTACATGTATGCTGTCTGCAATTGCTCTACATCAGTAGCATAATTCTTTATCCTTTTGGAATGCTCTCAACATGATTAGAATTCCATGCATAGTTGAACCTGACATTTTCCCTACACATACATCATGCATACAGTCAAAGAGCTGGGGGCATATGCTTCGCATGGGGAAGCTCATATACAACACAGTATATATTTCGGGGCAGTATTAAAATTAACGCATTGCTAACGTAGCATTTTTGTCTTGTGGCATAAAGTCACATTAGCTTTTTTTGCGTGGTGTACTGATATAGGCCTACGTCCTTTCACATGCATACTTAGTATCCAGATATCCAGACTAAATTTTTGTTGCTATGTAATATGATATTCCCTTGCCTTGGCCATTCACATTGAAGAACATGGGCATTTGTCCACATTTCTATTGAATTTATTCACCCCAGAGTTTCCTGGGTCAGATTCCCTAAAAATAATCACTTATTCATACTTAATAATTGGGGCAAGCCAGGCAGGGGTTTGGGGCATAATCTTAAATTATCTCTGGGAGGGGTGGTTATCTCATTGAAGGGTTTATCCCTCTGTAGGGCTTGCTAAGCTCACGTGATAGCCAATCCCAATCGGTGGGGAACAACTGCACTACCGTGATTCGAGACCACCAGTTGGCTTCATAGCTCAATTGGTAGGGCGTCTGCACGTTAAGCAGAAGGTCCACGGTTCGAATCCCGGTGGAGCCAAGTTGCTTTTCACTGCTTTTCCTGATGTCCAAAACTCATGGACATTTGTCCACATTCGTATCGAGATTAAAACCAATGTGCTTGATTCAAACCAATGTCAAAGTACAGTAGGTATTGTATTGATCCTCGGTTACTAGAGAGACAAATTCCGAATAAAAAATAAGAAAATTTCACCCCTGTTCAAGGCTCGAAATAATTATTTTTCAGGCTGGAGCAATTTTGCTAATCATTGGTTTCATTTGAATAGCAATTCTGGAAATTGAGGAGCACTTATTTCCTACCGGAAATACGGTGCGATTGGCAGACAGAGAGTGGCAGCCCGCCCGGCAGGCTTGACGCGACACGGCAGGCTTGACGCGACACGGCCGCCGCCGGCCGGTCATTGCCGGTAGTTGGTGACCATTCCACACGAAATATTCTCATTTATCAAATACATTTTTGCACATTATCCATGGGAGTTGACAATATTTTCCATAGAAATGACGATCAAGCAAAACACGGTCGCTGCGATGCACGAAAAAACGATCACAAAAATTACGATCGACAACCCAGCTACATGTGCGTACGTACGTGCAGGGGATTTCACGTGCAGGGAATTCCCCGTTCAGAGTAAGAGGCCAACTCGTGTTGTAAAACGCATGCTGATTGGCTGATAAAAATAATATGACCCGCTGCTAGTAAATTCTGGCCAATGACGTTCAAGTTAACAAAACGGTGATCGGCATGAGTTGGACTGGTTACCGCCCCACTAAAGCCGGGAATATTATGGTCCGGAAACCAGACTAGGCACGCGCCCGGGTCTGTGCGGAGATCGAACGTAAGCCCATCGTTTGTTTTAAATACAGCCTTTGAGATTTTTAACTTGAAATGTGAGGGAAGGGCAACCTTTTTTGCATTTAGTTTTGTAGCATGTACTGTATATGATGTATGCTGGTGGTGGAAGCAATTCTGGACTAAACTTGTGTTAAAAAGTTGATTCGCAGTTTTGCTAGGCGATCAAAGTTTATGGTTCGCAAACTGCTGTTTTTGCATCGCAAACTGCAATGCGATACCGCTTATTTCGAGCACTGCTGTTGAAAATTGAGGACAATTGTTCATCATAAGTTTACCTTCCAAAATGAATAAATTTATGCAAACAACGGACGGATTATGTGAATCTTTGCGCGGTGAACAGCGCCCTCTGTAGTTCAGCTCCGACATATTGGCTGTTTTCAAAAGCACCGCCTTCGTCTGTGGCTTCGGCCTTGTGTATCCCAGCAATATTAATGGATTAAGAAACATCTTGGGCCAATGCTAATTTGATTGTTCACCCCTCTTGAGCATATTTATTAACACCAAGAGAATCGACGAAGGTAAACTACATTGTACATGTACACACAAAGGAAGACATTGAATTCAAAATACCGAGCCTGACCGTAAAACACCGAGCGTTTCGAAAACGGCCTATGTGGAACAGATTTTGCGTGTGTATCCACACGTCCAGATGTATCACGTGCATAGCTACGCCCATGGTTACTGCTATTTGCATATCAATTGTCAGCCGACTCGTTACTATTCATTGGGAAAATACTCAAATTATAAAGTGGATGGATCTGAAAAGGTACAAGGATTGTATTCTTTTTCATAGGCTATCGACTGGTTCAAATAAATCGTGATTTTTGGTGATGCCCAGTCTTCGGACAGTACAAACTCTGATTCCCCCTTTAAACTGAGCTATACCATAAAATGTTTACTATAAATCATCCAGTGGAAATGTAATGTGCTGGAGGATGAAAAAATCCTCATGGCCCAATACCAACACCCTTGTACACATAATGCAAATAACTTTGCACTACCCAGTCCGCGCGTCTCGCACATTACCCGAGGCTATTCTTAAAGCCTTAGCATGACTGAGTTTAAGGACGTCATCTGATTTTCCCCCAGGTGCGAAAGCGAAGAACTATCAAGTAATTTTTTTCTCCTGTCTTGTGTCCCACGGCCGACGGTGGCAATGAAATTACAAACCATTAAGAGGGTGTAATGAAAAGTGCTAATAATTCATTTTGGTTAAACTTACGTTTTCAAGTGCATTTGCTTCTGGGCAGAGGCGCGCTTGCACAGCATTTGCATATTCTGCGGTTTCTTGCCTTGCTGAAAGCTAGGTTCATGTACGTGCCAGGGTCTATACAAATTTGACTTGACCTAATGTGTTTGAAGAAGTATTGCCTTTCAGTTTGTTTGGTTGATTAACTAAAGATGTTATTGCAGTAAAACTGAATTGCCACATGTACATCCTTTGCATTGCCATAAGTTCACATTAAAGTTATAACACATCGTTGGTAATTTAAAAAAAAAGATTTACACATAACTTACACAATATAAACATGATGACGGTAGTAAACTTCCCCTAAAATGGTTTTGTCTAAAGTGGTATAGTTTTTGAGAAATGAGTAAAACAATCAATTTTCGTCTCGTGAGACGAAAATTCACTTCCCCCCCACCCCAAAAAAAACCAATTTTGCCCTGAACCACTTCGCCCCATAAGCCACCTTGCCCCCAAACCACTTCGTCCAAATGCCACTTTGCCCCAAAACACTTCGTGTACAAGCCAAGGTTCAGGGCAAAATGGTTTTTGGGCGGAGACCGTAAAGCCTTTTTTTAACTGTTTTATCAAAAGTTAGACAAAGTACTTTTACTCGGGTTGGTTTTAATCATGCATATCTTCAATCACACAGGGAGATAAAACCATTTGTAACAGTTTATTAAAATACGTTTAATGTCGTAAAATGCTCGTTTATCATTTCTTGGTTATCTTTTTAAAACCATAAGTTTCATTTTGCAAGATTGCTAGAGCAGTCTAGGAGTATCTAAAAACACAAGATCTTATTTTTTCTTTTGCCTAAATCTCAACAATTTTACTTAAGATAGTGTTTGTTTTAAATTATAAAAAAACAATTTGCAGCCTTAAATTTCAATATTGGAAAGCGATACCTTTTTAGCATATTCAACTGGGTCTGCAATTTCTGAAAACTGTGATACCAACATTTCATAACGAGAGAATGTGATTTGGCTGAGAATGTTACGTCGGGTAGGGCAAAACCAACACTAATTGATATCCACTGTAACATTTTATGAATTTTTCCCATTAATTTTCTTTTCAAATCTCTTTCCATATCTCTTCGGAATTCTAACAACTTTCGACAAACTAACAATTTTTATTCTCAGTGTATTTTTCAGTGTAAAGTCAACCCAGATGACTTTAAGATCAGACTCGCCGTCTAAACGATCCTCTCTCTGTCAATCACTTAAATTTGACCGTCGTTATCCAGTTTTTGTTTCAAGTACCAGAAGGAACAATTTCACAAGAGCAAAAGGCCGAGGAAACTGGGTATTACATTTCTTACTGGAAGCGCGTATCAACATTTCTCAACCCTAACGAGTGAAACACAATTCCCCTGATCAATTTCTCATTGCAGTTTTCCATTAGGATTCCTCATTTGTTCTGCATAGTCCATCATTATCGATCTAACATACATGTACATGTACAATCTATGTCTACCATTTTCTAAAAGAATCTTACCAACTTAACCCAAAGTGAATTAAAAGCCCGAAGAACGAAGGAGCCACCAAGTGTTTACCATCATCGACACGAGAGACATTTTCATCGGTCAAAATTTCAATGAAGAGGTCTCGTCTCCAAGGCCCTGAGCTAAGACAATTATAAAGTCTCTCATGATTGAATGCTAGCTAGCGTGTAAATTCGCCACCTGGTCACCGCTTAATCAGCAATTAACTCCTACTTCATCGTGGAAATTGGCTCAATGACTATTATTTTTCCTGGCTGTTTTTTTTATATATTTTTTTAAAGGAGATGGCTAAAATGTTCTCAATTTTCTTCCAAAGGCAACCCGTATATTCCTAGATTTTTCAACACCATCCGTGTAAAACCAATTATTTCAATTACCGACCAACAAAAGAAATGCAAATTTTCAGTTTAATCAATTTTTTGGTAATTAAGTCGACATCGAATATTCATATAACAGCCTCGATCATTATGCATGACTGCATAAAAATTTTGTGTGCTGAAAATTGACTATTTTTAATCAGAAAGTGGAGAAATATTTTGTTTCTTTTGTTGCTCAGTGTAAATTCCATAGTTTTGGAATTCACAACTTTAACTTATAGCTTTAGGCTAACGCCTAGACATGCATGTATCTGGTAAGGGAAAACCTAAGGAAGTGTACCACTGTGCCTTATATCTCAGCTGGTAGAGCATCTGCCCAGTGTGTCGGAGGTCTTGGGAAAAACCCGAGGGAGTACACCACTGTGCCTCATAGCTCAGCTAGTACAGCATCTGCCCGGTGTGTCGGAGGTCTTCGGAAAAACCTGAGGGAGTACACCACTGTGCCTTATATCTCAGCTGGTAAGGTACATGTACATGTATCTGCCCGGAGAGTCGAAGGTCTTGGGTTCGAATCCCGATAAGGCCCATTTAACCAAAGTTTGGTTATTTCATTTCAGTGGTGAGTTGGCACCATATCAAATATTGTGTTTGTATCTAGCAAGTATGCAAAGTTTGCCCATATTAAGCACTGCACAAACTGCAAATTAAGTTCATAGTTAGAATGGTTATAATGTATGTGTGAAAACTCCTTTTAAACCTGTGCTAAACTAAAAGTCATTCCCCTGCTACCGAACAGCTGTTTAAAGTGCTGGCCCACTCCCAGCCTGCATTAAATGTTTGCTCAAAGGCATGTAAATCAAGGGTATTGCTCTTAGTAACCATGGCAACACAATCAACCATCCCGGGCATTGTTAGAGTGCCAAGTAAGATGGAGCTATTAAAATTCTTCCTTTGCATTTTTTCCTCCCACCTCGAGGCAGTGCAAAACCTCTTGATTATCGAGTTAGTGCTGTTTCTTTCCATTTGAATTCAAAGTTGCACGTACACGTACATTCTATGTTTATTCTGAGTTCATTACAAGGGAGTTTGGTACATGTACATAGGCTTTCAATTCTATTGATGGAACATGCATGGTCTTTATTACGTTAAGAACAATTGTAACTTGTAAAAGTGGCATCATGTGAACTCAAAATAAAAGTTGTTCTCCCCTGGGTGGAGTGCTTAGTCAAAGAGCAATAGACCGATCCAGTAAGCCCCGACCAAGTAAAAATGCATCTAGCAACTTCAAAGTGCGCACAATCATTCTTGTTTGGATCACCAAAAGACCATGTGGATCACCATTGGCACGACTTCAAAATGATTGGTTGGTGGAAATTTCAAGGGATGAGCCTATAAACACTCCTGGATCGGTCTGTTGTGCCCAGCAGCTTTGTGCCCAGTGTGAAAAGTCCTAGTTATACACGAGCAAATTTAGGGACTTTTACACTTATTAGCCCAGCTTTGCCCAGCTTTTTTTCAAAAAGATGAGTTGAAGCCAGGTGGGCACTAAGTATAAACACAAAAGGTGGATTTAAAAAAGCGGATCAGATCCAGGTCTGACTTTTCAATTCTCCTTTTGGGTATGGTTTGAACACAGCAATTGCTGGGTTAACCGATTCCCAAAATTTGGTTTTTCTCTTTAAAACAAAAATTATACAGCCTGCCCTTATTCAGCAAGTGTTGTACATGTAAGTACTACCCAAATACAGATTCAGCAATTTGAGCATCCTTGGGACAGAGCTTGTGCAGCGCGTGCTGGGTGGTACATGTAGATTTAACTGACAAATCACCAGTTTTAAAACCGCCCATGTATGCATTTCATGCACACTTAGCGGTGACTTTTGTGGTTGGAAAGGCAGAGTGAACTTGAATTGAAACATTTTCATATTTGTGGTTGCAATAAAACGAAGAGTACTGGTGTATGTGTTGGTAAACGATGGATTATACATGTATGTGTGCGGTATTACCCACATGGTTCTGTAGTACCTCTGTATTTTGTTTAGACAGTGTTCTGTCATTGATACTGAAAGACAAGTGTCGGTTTGCATTATGTATTGGTTTGATACAAGGTGCTTTGAAACCCCATCCTGTAACATAGAATGGCCAGCCAAGTGTGGAATGAATAATGTGAAAAGTGGCATACACCTAAACAGTCGACACCCAATCAAAAGGCAATCTATTTATACCATGGCCAAAATGTTTGTTAGATTTGAGAGTTTTGACTTGAACATTTTGGAGTAGACCAGAAACTTTAAAGAGGTGAAGCCTTTGCCCTGTCAATGCACTATGGCTGTGATTTTAATTCCAGAATGTAAAGTATGTGTGAAGATCTTTGAAGAATGAAACTACAGATGTAATAGACTTTTTAATGCATGTTGCAGTCCTCTTTTAAAAAGTATGATCTACATGTAGGATGGGTTTTGGTGAGCATTAATAAGTCCAAAGAAGGCATCTGAGCTTAATGATTAAATGTGACCAAGTTTGGTGAAGATCCGAACCTGGCAAGTAACATTTTTGGCTCTGAGAAAGACCATGTGCTTTGTCTATGGGACTTGGGGAGAAGAAGAAAAAGAAAAAAAACTAAGTCAAGTCCACAGTCATGTTGTCCAAACTTGGGAAAAGGGGTTAGGGTGGGGGTGGAGGGTTAAAAAAAAGGTTAGGGTTCAGGAGTAAAGTTTAGAAACATGGATTAGGAAAAAATTGGGGTGGATGAGGGAAGAATTTGGAGAAAACAATGATTTTCCGACAAATTCTCTTAAGTGCACGAATACAAAGAAACGTCCACAGTTTGTACGTAATGCGCGACTAAGTGATCCCACACCTTAAGTTTAGTTAAAATTACCGATGTTGTTGGTGAGTCTGAAATACTTGAGACTTGCCACGACTCAACTGTCATGGAGAGTTGTGAGAAAATTATAGGACGTCGCAGGACGTCGGCATTTCTCCTTTGCCTACGATGATGCCAGTCAACATGTATCCGATTGCTTGTGCACTTGGCAAGCATTTTCCAAAAAAAAAGCCACTTTGTAATTGGCTAAACTGCCATAGATCATTGATCATTTTGTGGGGTTGTTCACACAGAACTGACGGGGTACAACCCGTAAAGCCAACTACTGTATGATTGAGCATGTTCAGTCTTGCAAACGGCCCACAACGTGATGGATATTGATTGAAATGTAGTCTGTGAGACTGTTCACACTGCCAAGATTAACTCGGACGCTACATGGTCGGGGTAATCGTGGTGGTGTGTCCCTGGCTTTATACATGTAGAAAGTGTTTTCCCATTATACCAGTAGTATCTACTGAAAGTTTTCATTTTCTAGACTAAGTAAACATTTAAAATAAAATATAATTGTATAACATTTAGTGTTTGTGCAAATGATTTTAAAAGAGATTATGACCTACATTTCAAGAGTTATATCACAAAAAATGCTTTGCATGTAATTTTTCTCTGGATTTGACATATTCTCCGGTTAATGTACATTTTTTGAGATTTCCTGTTTTGAGGTTATCAGTCAGTACATTTCTGGCGCGTTGACGGTCGATACAGTACATTGATCTCATTTGTAGATGTGAAGCCGTTGCTAGATAATTCTTAAGAGCACCCGGCTTCTGCCGACTTGCCGACCATTTAGGAATATGGGACTTGCGCTGTCAACGGCACAGATATCATCCAAATCTCACTGGCCTGAAAGAAAAAGAGGGGAGAGAAAAATACTGGCGCACACTTTGTTTGACGTGCATTTTGGCGTCTGTGAATAGCTAGATTGTTCCTTTAGCAATGAACAGTTCACTTATTGTGACAGATTGACAGCCCTGATTGAGTGCCTTTGCAGGGACAATTCTGGAGGGTTTCCCTAATAACTTTTTGATTCAGCTTACAGAGCCAACTTAAGATTAAAACATTTATTTATGAATCTGTTTTCTGACTACGTGGATAATTGGTTTAAACCACAAGTATGAGAAATCACCATGCACAGGGTGCTGTCATTTTCAAGAATTTAGTGTATAGAAATTGTCATCATTTTTTAGTGCATTTGGTGGTTTGGCTATTACCATAACCAGATATACTCCCATTAATATTGTTTTTCTTTTAGTACACATTCATGAACAAGTTCAAGGCAACTACATGTTTAGAATATGGCCATGCAAGAAGCTACAGATAACAAAAAACATGACTGAGTGATTAGGCGCATTGAACTGGAGAAGCTTGTTCAATTCTAATTGTTTTGGGCTCAAATGGTGCTTGTGCCCAAATGGCGCTCAATTGTGCCCTTGGGCAAGGCACTTTGTCATACGTTGCCTCTTCTCACCCAGCGAGTGTTGCAGCCTCTGAGTGCTTGTGTCAGGCTGCTAGGGCTGCATACTCTCCAGGGAGTTGTGCCCAATTGACCAGGGTAACACTATTTTAAAGCTCCATGACTATCCTGCGGGGGTATGTGTACACATATGTAGATGTTCACTATTTAAGAAAAGACCATTATTATTATCCATCCATTTCTGAAAATGAGAACAAAACCCAGTCCCGTCTTATTACATTTCAAAAATGTCTGGATGACTGTAATTTTGCTTGGCTTTTGCCCAATCCTTTGACCTGTATTTGGCACAACCAACAATGGACAGCAGCCAAGTGGCCCAGATAATAGGGAGATAAGCCGATGAGTTGGGAAGGAAGGCAAAGCCTGTGAACTGTAGCTAGGTTAATTGCCTGTCAAAATGTCGGTCAGAAATGTGAAGTTGGATGAAGGAATGGGCCATTTTCATAATCCCAACTCATGGATGTTTCTTGTGACATTGCCTAGTGATGAGCTACATGTATTTCATTCAGCTGTTATTTTTAAATTTGATTTGATGGTTGGAATTCATTGTGCATACATTAGTTGTTGCTAGGTAGGACAGGCCCCGGACAAGCTTTGTGGTCGTTAAGAGCAACATTTTGTTATTAAAGTATGCAAGGAATTTGCATACATGGCGACACATACTGTGGGGAACAAGACAAAGATGGACGCACCGTGATAAAGGTTTATGGCAGACACACAGAGAGGGCACAGTTTCAATGGGTATGGGGTTTTTGTGAAAATGTCTAAAAATGTACTGGTAATTTACCGGTACTTGATGCATGTGCAGTTACATATATCGTAATTCGTATCTCAGAAAAACTAACTGGAATTAACAGCCCTTTGCACGTAACTTTTGCACTATATGCCTGGCACCCCGAATCCTTGACTTTCAAATGAAGGTGCAGTTTGGAAAGTCACATACTACGCTGTTGTCGTTACATGGTGCACGCCATTGCCTGGCAACCAACAGTCTGGTTGCTTTATACCATTTTCTCCTACCTGCTCCGTGCATCACATAGCAACAAAAAATTAGTCTGTTCAAGTGGATACTAAATGTGCATGTTAAAGTAAGTACACGTACGTCAGTACACCAGACGCAATATCATGTGAGAGTTTGTTTTGAAGTTTATGGAGAAGGACTGTGTGTGTGAGGATCGATGGCAACTTCTTACATGTATTGTACGTGCATAATTGTGTATGTGCCAGGGATAGAAAATATATGAATGTGACTGTCAAAACATCTATTTGTTTATGCATCTACATATATTTGCCCTTGTGTGTCTCGCCAGTCCATTATCGACTTTCCACATTGTTGCAGAACTAGCAGTTAATTATAAATGTACCTTCTGTTTTCATGTCTAATTGCAGGTCATTTAGCCCTGGTTGAGAGGCTGCTAAACGGTCCACTTTACCCACCGGCATCTCATAATGGTCTCGAAACAGGTAAGCTTGGTAAACCATTTATTACCACGAGCCAATTTCATGGAGGCGTTATAGCACAATAATTTCCTTTGCACAAAATTTATTTGCTTTTCAAAAATGTTACCAGAAAACATATGGTTACCAAAATTACATTTTGCCGTGTTTACTCTCGTTCGGAGCTCGGGATCAAGATTGATCCTCTGATAAGAATATGTCGGTGTTAACCGCAATGATTTGGAGTGCCACGTTTAAGCGGCGCCAGAAGTTGCAGTCAAAGGTCATGTTCTATGTGTGCATGTGGGTAATTCCCAAAATTAGGGGTCCAAAATGTTTGGTGTCCCAGTTACGTACGACACTCGCTGCTTCAAAAATCACCACTTATGACCACAAATTCTCAGTAATGGACTGTGGCCTGTGATTATAGGGGGCAGCATCATTTTCTTCAATATTTTGTTTTCTGATTCCTGAAAAATATTCAAAACCATAAAGGCTTATAATTTGTTCCATAGTATTGGATAGGAGTTTGGTGTCCCGGGTTGGCTTTAGAATGAGTTTGCATTAACCTTTGTGCCATATATACACACAAACATTAAATTTGAGTGGCATTTGTTCAAATAAAAATAATTATTTTCAACTGGGAAACCACTTTCAATCATTTAAAACACTTGGAAATCTTAAAAAGTATGTCGCACTTTTGGACCCCTAATTTTGGGAATTACCCTGTAGAACAATCTATGTGAGTACGTACAGTGTACATTGTACTGTATTAGTGTGCAAGCCCGCTTGAATTTGGCGCACTTTCCCCGCCATCCCCCGCAACGGCTGTGGAGATTAATTGCTCATCTACTGGCAACTGCAAACTGATCCTGAGCTTAGAGTTCGACCCTCCAACGATGCGAGACCAAATATCGGGGTCTGATCCACGGCCAATGTTGGTCCCGATAGCGTCTACATTCAGTTTGCGATCCGGAGCTGATCCTGAGCTCGGTGTTCGACCCCGAGCTCGGTGTTCGACCCCGAGCTCGGTGTTCGACCCCGAGCTCGGTGTTGGACCCCGAGCTCGGTGTTGGACCCCGAGCTCGGGGTTCGACACCGAGGTCGGGGTTCGACACCGAGGTCGGGGTTCGACACCGAGGTCGGGGTTCGACACCGAGGTCGGGGTTCGACACCGAGGTCTGGGTTCGACACCGAGGTCGGGGTTCGACACCGAGGTCGGGGTTCGACACCGAGGTCGGGGTTCGACACCGAGGTCGGGGTTCGACACCGAGGTCGGGGTTCGACACCGAGGTCGGGGTTCGACACCGAGGTCGGGGTTCGACACCGAGGTCGGGGTTCGACACCGAGGTCGGGGTTCGACACCGAGGTCGGGGTTCGACACCGAGGTCGGGGTTCGACACCGAGGTCGGGGTTCGACACCGAGGTCGGGGTTCGACACCGAGGTCGGGGTTCGACACCGAGGTCGGGGTTCGACACCGAGGTCGGGGTTCGACACCGAGGTCGGGGTTCAAGTGTAAACATTGAAATTGGCCCCAGTGCTGCCCCTGGTCTTCATTGAATTTTTTCCCCTGACGGATTTTACCAGCATCAAAGTTCATTCCTCGTGGTTAATGTTTTCTCCAGAGAATGATGCCTGGAGAACAGTGTATTTCTATTGGCATTTACAGGATAAATTCCTTGGTATTTTCCTTCCTCGTGAAGTAAAATTGGCGAGGAAAATTCTCCCCACTATTTACCGGAAAATAGCAGAACTGAGCAAAAGTTCCATCTTTTATCCGGTAAATGTTTCTCGATAGAATCACGCCTATGACCGTGGCATGCTGGCTAAATTGGTACAGAACAGTACAAAAGCACAAAGTCCACTATCAGTGCCAACCATCTTGAACCAAGACTAATGACCCTATTCAGCCTCAGCTATAGTTGTCGTAAAACAACTTGGCTAGAGATACATGTAGTTGACCAACAGGGCATCACCCTTTTAGTGTACTTGCCAGCTCTCAGTACAAGCTGTTGATGGACAATTTACAAAAATCTTTGTTGGCAAAAAAAACAACTGAAATGTCTTGGACTTGAGTTTAGATGGACCAGGTCAAAAGGCTGCCTGGGGCATTGACTTGTGCTTGCTGTTTTGAAGCATGTCTTTGCATTTATAACATTTGGGATTTAAAAGTGAGATCACTTGCATGTATCAGCTATAGTGTCCAACTGTGAGCCTTTTTGCGCAGAAATGCGACGCACGTTGCTTTGAGAAAGAGCGGTGTGGAGAAAATGACGCTCTGAAAATCACACTGTTATTTTCCCAAACTAACACGTTAAGTTTACGCATAAAAAGGCGGAGTGAAACCACCCATAAAGTTGGACACCAGAGCCCAGTTTCATATGCTACGTGCTGCCTATTATTAAAGCTTTAGTAGGAAAGTTGTGCTGATTTTATGGGCATCATTTTTAAATAGCAAAAGTGCACTTGCTTGGACAAATACAGTCTTGTTGCATCACCATCTTAACACTAACCCCTTGGTCCTATTGAACAAATTGGATTATTTGGTACCGTTAGGGTTAATTAAGGAAATTATGCCTCTAGAATTAACACATGTATGTAAACAAAATGCGCGGGTCAAGTTTACATTTTACATCCAAGTCGGGGTAATTTAATTGGCACAAAGAGAAATTGCAATGGGAATGCACAGTATTAAAGATTACATAAAGAGATGTTACTATGACTTTCGCGCAAGGTAGTGGAAGAGAAGAGAAAGTCCAATGGGAGCATGGCTTGATGGCTTAAACCCCTGGTCAGGAGCAGGGGTCAATAGTAGCATTACAAGGGTCAACTCCTTGACTGTCCCCAAACAGCACTTACATGTACATGTACTCCATCATAATGCAAAGCCATCAATTTTGTTATCAAGAAAGCTCTTGTATGCATTATTTTTCCCCACTCTACTTTTAAATCTCAGGTGGTGTTTGAGAACTCTCCCTGTCTGGGAATTGAGCTCGAAAATTGTAATTTTGGACAGAAATCACACTGGTGCATTGGACTAATATTTAAAAAAGTTCCAGCTAATCACTGTTAACATTTTCAAGTTCCAACATGGTGCTGTAATTCTACTGTGCGTCCGCACTTGGATTTATTTTTGGCATGTAAAATGTTCTTACCCAAGGCAGAGAGTCTGACCATGCACACTGTACTGGCCTTGACTGGGTCATCAACATGACAATCAGAAAAACACCAGGCCACCAAGTATAGGTTTGAGCTGCAATCATTCTGTTTTCTATGAAATCCAGCAGTTTGTTTTCTGTGGAATCCATGGCAACGCCATGATTTTACCATGTGGTATTTTGTAACCAAGGCCATCGGACATTGGCAACAAACAAGACCCAGCCATGCAGTGTTTGTCCTGTAATGTGATGAAATACTGATTAGGCCTACATAATGTTGCTTAAGTGGTGTCTGCATTGGACTTGTTTTTTGGAAGGTTTTACTAAGACGATGGTAAAATGAAAAATTGCTAAATTTTACTGCTGTCCGCATTTGGACTTTTTGACACAGTAAAATTTTACCAAGACCGTGGGAGAGCATGCACAGTGTCCCTTCGCAGTTTTACCTTCATGGCCCGGATGTACTTATGTACGCTTCCAGAGCGCTTTTACCAACTCGCTGTGTCCGCATTGGACTTTTCGTCTCGGGGAAAAGTTCCCTATTAAATTTTTCTGGGCAGAAGTTGGCCAGGAAAAGTAACCGCTCGAGTATCAGGACTCGGGAAAAATTACTGAGAGGAAAACGTCCTAGGCTGTCCACATTGGACAGCCTAGGGAAAAGTACCCATCGTCTCGGTGAGTTTTCCCCCAAAAAAGTCCAATGCAGACAGGGCTTTAGCTGTTTGACCATAGTTTGTAGCCTTTGTATAGACCCTTTGCAATGGCAGCTATGGCAGGGGGCAGTCTCATTGTCGCTGTGCTTCATACACAAGTAGGCAATTTGTGGATCTGTTGTCACATCATTTAAATACAAAACCTGTCCTCTGTCATGGCTGCCGGTGCAAAGGGTCTAAAGGGGTTTTCAGTTTGGAGATGATTTTAAAAGACTTGAGCACTGGAAAGAAATTAGTCATGGGTCCGAGTCCAACCCAAGAACATTTATGACTTTTATTGACACAACACAGTATTTAATATGATACATGTACCTAATCACCATAGAAATAAACAACCAAACTTAGGATGAGATAAACAAATCATGGGCCTTACTGGGATTTGAACCCCAAACATTTGACGATCCGGGCAAATATTCTACCGGCATAGCTATGTGCATAAGGTTTGTAGGGAAAACTTGATGACTATACCACTGTGCTTCATACATGTATCTCAGCTGGTAGAGTATTTGCCCGGTGAGTCAGAGCTCTCGGGTTCGAATCCAGATGAGGACCATATATTTTCTTTCATCCTAAGTTTGACTGTTACGAATATGCAGTGCTGATAAATTTGTCAAGAAAGCTTTGGCCGTAGGTGTTTCTAACTTGGCCTCTGTAGGCATGAAGCGTTGGCCGCTGATGACAAACCCATCTCACTCTTCATGATCAAATTTGACAGTGCTCGATGACACCTCATGATATCTTTACCCCAGTAGCCGTAGTGACATCGTGCAACCGATCCGAATAATTTATACCAAGATAGAGACGCGGCTCTGCTAAGCAGAGCCAAGACTGGCGGTTGCGTACGTCTCTGGTGGTGCATGGCGCGGGTTGTGCGATTGTGCGTCTTATTGAGTAGAGGTGTGATTGTGGATGGTGTTGATGCATGAATTATGCATTAGCTAATCTAAGTAATGAGTCTTGGCGCAGTGGATTAGAGGGGGCCTGGAATGGTCAGTTAATTCAGGCTTCTTTGCAGTATATCCTACATGATTGCACTAACAAGAAATTGCAAGTGTTAATTTTGGTTTAAAATAAAATAAAGTAGATCTTTTACCTTTTCAACTTTTTTTGTCAAGAGAGGGCATTGCTAGTGTGATATCACTTTATGGGCCGTCCAAAGTTGTCAACATTTTCACGGTTCTACACAAAGCGTACCGTAAGAAGGGGGAGGGGGGTCGAGGGCTGCGTAAGACTACATAAAATGTTCACGTTTCATGGTAGTTACAAATAAATTTAAGTAGCATTTTGGGGGAGGGAAGTGGTCCGGAAAAATACTACTCTCTGTAGAACTGTGAAAATGTTGACAACTTTGGACGTCCCCTTTGGATCCCACCAGTGGCAAACTGCTGCAGTTTTCACCCCCAGATTATCTTGACTTTTCTTGACATCTTTCGCAGATGAAATTTTCTTTTTTTTACGAATTCTAGGAACGACAGCATTACATAACTAAAGAATAATATTTATAAACTGCCCTATAGAAATTTCAGCCACATAGATGCAGCAATACTGGTACTTCAGAAAACCTTTTAAAAATCCATGCATGGTTTTAAAAAAAGTTTCCAAACAATATTTTTTGTAAAAAAAATTGGCAATTTCCCCCATAAAGGTACCATTTTACACGGGGAAAAAAATAATGTGGTGTTTACTACCATTGCTATCAACACTTTTAGTTGGGGTTTTTTCTTATCAACTCATGAAGTAAAATTTTGGGTCACTGCAAATGATGTAATGTGCAATGAATAACAACTTTAAGGAGAGAACTGTGAGGAGAAACCTGTGTAGTTGAAGGCATCTGCATGGGCATATTAACTGTAAACATAGCACCATGTGCAGTCACGGCCCAAGTCTGATTGGCTTCACACCATCCATGCCAGCTTTCTAGCACAGCTGGGCGCCCAGCCAGAAACAAATTAGTTGCCATGGCAACAGAGTGAAGTAATTAAAGATATGTCCAATCATTTTATTTTTTTTACTCTTCGTCGCTTATAGGACCAAAGTCTTGACAGATGGCCGCTACGGTTGGCTGGCTGGTAAAACTGGATGCGGTGTGTGGGTTTTAATCAAACAGTGGCTTAATTCATAATTTAAAATTGTAATCTAATTTTTTTTCCCAGAGTCTCAGGGTAATTGATCAGTGCAACTTGTCTAATCCATATAAACCCCTCAAAAAGTTAGGAAATTTGTGTTTGGTTGATCATATCTTTTTTTTGTTACTAACTGTATTGTTAGCATTGTATGTTACAATGAAAAGCCTGTCCATTTCTCTTACAAAGATGTCCCATTTATTATGATCGTGCATTTGTGGAGTGAGCAGCTGTGGAAAAAGATTGAGGTTGTTTTCATACATATTCAACCTGCAGCCCTCCTCCACCAATATGAAAAGAAAAAAAAGAAAACAAAATTAAATAAAAATAAAATAAAATTCACCTGGGTGTTGCATGTTGCTGTCTATTAAATTGCTAAGTACTATATTGCATGCTACACAGTACGCAATATTGTTATGTCAGCTGCTCACATTAAAACTGCCTGGAGATGTTTATTAAGCCAGCAAAAACTGGTAAAGTTGCGGCGCTGGGGAGAAAACTACTTGACAAATTCTCGAACTTTGAAAATAGCAAGACTTGCCGGCATTTTTATGAATCACAACATGGGGGAAATTCAGGGTTAATTTGTAAGGGCAGTGCAATACACTGGGTGTAGCATTACTTGATTCCTGAGGGACGAAGTGGAAATTACAGTTTCAACTTTGTTTTACATGAAATAAATGGAGCTTTATGATCGGGGGTAATAATAATGTAGGAGCCTTGAGCGCTTTTCCCGGGAAAAGTACGCGATATTACATTGTCATTATCATTGCATGTGTTAATGTAGTGCATGTATTTGTAATTCAGTTTCGCAAGCTACAGTTTTATGAATGTATTCATGGTTACGGCTGTGGAGAGCGCGTGCTTTTATAAATATTGTATTTTTCAGTTTTGGCCATTATTCTAAACCTGCAAATCGTCCTATGCAGTATGCATTTTACCAGTATTTTGGGACATTTTTGTAAATTGCAACACCCAAACACGCACAATTTTCTCTTTTCAGTTGATGTGCTCTTTTGATTTTGATTTTCCTCTATTTGATGTGGTGCCTAATCACCATTAAAATGAAACAATCGAACTTGGGATGAGAGAAAAATCATATGGGCCTTATCGGGATTTTGTTGTTTTATTTCTCAATCTCTTTGTGTGCAAAAATATAGGAGCTTTCATTAATTTCCCTCTTTATGTGGGGCATTTCGTTTCCCCTCCTTTTCTACCTGAAAAAAGTCCCCTCCCCTCCCCCGTGTTCTTTCTTTTTCTCCATGAATTTGAATCCGCTCAAATTTGTGGAAACTTGGAACGAGAAATGAGAATTTGTACCCCCTTTTTCCCTTACCCCAAGATGAATCATTGCCATGTCTCCCACACCTGGCCTTGATTAATTTGTTTGCATCTTACGAATGCCGCCGCGTCGCTGACCAGGGAGCCTCATTATTAAAGATGCGCCAGCGAATGCACTAATGGAGTTTCCCTTGCTACATGCCATGAATCAATAAGTTGGGTCTTGGCTTTGGGCTACATCCACAGTCTTGACAACAAGGTTTTGTGATATGCAAGGTAACAAGATACATCTTGTACCATCTTGATTAGTTGCAGTAGCTAATCACTTGATGTGAACGCAGGGTTGGAACGAGTCTCTTTCTGCTCAAGTCAAGTCAAACTGCCCTCTAGTTCCAAGTCAAGTCAAACTGCCCTCGAGTCCCGAGTCCCAAGTCAAATCAAACTGCCTTCGAGTCCCAAGTCAAGTCAAACTGCCTTTGAGTCCCAAGTCAAGTCAAACTGCTTTGAGTCCCAAGTCAAGTCAAACTGCCTTTGAGTCCCAAGTCAAGTCAAACTGCCTTTGAGTCCCAAGTCAAGTCAAACTGCCTTTGAGTCCCAAGTCAAGTCAAACTGCCTTTGAGTCCCAAGTCAAGTCAAACTGCCTTTGAGTCCCAAGTCAAGTCAAACTGCCTTTGAGTCCCAAGTCAAGTCAAACTGCCTTTGAGTCCCAAGTCAAGTCAAACTGCCTTTGAGTCCCAAGTCAAGTCAAACTGCCTTTGAGTCCCAAGTCAAGTCAAACTGCCTTTGAGTCCCAAGTCAAGTCAAACTGCCTTTGAGTCCCAAGTCAAGTCAAACTGCCTTTGAGTCCCAAGTCAAGTCAAACTGCCTTTGAGTCCCAAGTCAAGTCAAACTGCCTTTGAGTCCCAAGTCAAGTCAAACTGCCTTTGAGTCCCAAGTCAAGTCAAACTGCCTTTGAGTCCCAAGTCAAGTCAAACTGCCTTTGAGTCCCAAGTCAAGTCAAACTGCCTTTGAGTCCCAAGTCAAGTCAAACTGCCTTTGAGTCCCAAGTCAAGTCAAACTGCCTTTGAGTCCCAAGTCAAGTCAAACTGCCTTCGAGTCCCAAGTCAAGTCAAACTGCCTTCGAGTCCCAAGTCAAGTCAAACTGCCTTCGAGTCCCAAGTCGAGTCAAACTGCCTTCGAGTCCCAAGTCGAGTCAAACTGCCTTCGAGTCCCAAGTCGAGTCAAACTGCCCTCGAGTCCCAAGTCAAATTGTATTTGCCTCTCGGGTCATTTTTACATCAATGTTAAGTCAAGCCAGGCATGTTGGTCAAGTTGGGTCAAGTCAAGCTGATCTCAATGCTTATAGTCTAAATGCTTTAATCAACTTGCAGCCATGTAGGATATTTTTCTAGTTCTGTTCCATGCTGAAATCATGTTACCGTAGGTTCTTATTGTTGCTGAAATAAAAGTTTGTGCTCAAAATTAGATACTGCATTATTTGGCAGACTCGAGTCAAAAAAGTTTGTCCTGCTTCAAGTCGTTATTTGCAACAGAACTCGAGTCCAAGTCAAGTTATTTGACTTGGTTGTGGCACTATTGTTCTTGAGCAAGGCACTTTACCATGCTTGCTCATAATAGGGGTAGAGGCAACTTGGTTGTCTCAATTCGGACTAGTTACCCCTACCAGCCCCACTCGTATCGTAAAGAGACTGATAATTCTGGTCTTGTTTCTCCGTAATCGACTTTGGTATAGCCCTTACCTCGAGTGGCCCTTACCCCGTGGGCCTTGTAATGGGCGACTTGCATTTAATAAAAATTGTAAAAATTTGGGGTCGGAGACTTGAGTCAAGTCAAGTCGATATAAATTGTGTTTCGTGTCGATTCTGAGTCATTACAACTACAAAGACAGGTTGAGTGTTTAAAGGCACAGGCTCGTCGGCAATGCGCGTGCGCGCCAAATTTGTGCCACGAAATACGCAGCTCCATAGCAAAGGCATGGAGCTGCGTATTTCGTGACACGAATTTGGCGCGCGCGCATTGCTGACGAGCCTGTGCCTTTTAACTTTACAAAGTTTCTAACAAAGTTCTCAGGAACTCTCTGAGCATGGCAATAAGTTACATTATGGTGTTATTCCTCATTAAAATATTTGTTCTTTTCTTTTTGTTTTTCTGTTGACACAGAGCCTGAAGTGGATGCAGCAGCTACTATGATGATGTTCAGGACACCGCCTGAACAGAGAGTCGAAGAGCGTAAGTACTTCATTATAGTGTTGGTAGAAGCCGAAGATGTCAAAATCCAGATTTCGGATTATTAAAAAACGAATAATCAATCCTCTGATTTCATCATTTTGTGCGAGCGCCAAGGCACCAAATAAACAAAACTGCACCACTCACTGTTTCGACGCAAAGAGTAGGCAAACTAGCTAAATTAAAATACGGAAAACAAAATCAATTAACTTGAAATAACCGTATCTCTACGATTTTAAACCAGTGAACACCGCCGTACATGTATATTTTGAGAAGTGACAATGATAAAGCAGTATGAGTTGTTTCAGTTAATAGATATCAAAATGATAAATGAGCAAAATTGGTGTTTTGCAAGGGACATTCTCAGGTTGACGTGAAAAGCATTATGCGTGGGACACACGCATTTAACTCTTTCCACGGTAAAGGGGGCATTTTGGCAACACAGACCATATTTTCCAGAAAATACATTTGTCTGGTCTCAAAATAAAAGAAATAAGTTTCAGTTGTTCTGAAGAGATAACTTAGGCCCAAAAAGGTTACAAATAGTGTGACCAACATGCCTTTTTGAAATCCCTGTGTACAAATTTCCAATAAACGCTTGTAACCGGGATGGCCTAAAATGTAACAGACCAGACAAAGGTATTTCCTCAAAAATATGGTCTGTGTTGCCAAAATGCCCCCTTTACTGTGGAAAGACCCATTTCTAAAACAGCCGTTCAGTTTGTGGGTGCAAATGAGCATTGGTAATGCTCAACGTGACACAAGACATTTCATGAAGCGTGTGAAATAACTAACAGTCATTTCCTATTACAGGGCATGAATTTGAAATTTCATGTCATTTTGAAACACCTCATTTCTATCTTGTCATTGCACAGACGCTCGTCTCAAGTTGTTCTCTCCCCAACATGGCCCCCGTCATGGCTGTATACCCATTGGCGGTATCGCACCCCTACAGGCCAAGCCAAGTCAGCCAAACGGCAGACCCACACTCTCAGACCTGGCAGAGACGGCACTTAATGATCAGAGCTTGCCAAGACCAAGGTACTTCATGGATCCATATAGAAACAGGCAGGCAACTTTCCGTTATTCTTTGGCTTTCTCTTTTTTTTTTAAATGTCTATCGGAACATTTTCCGATATCGCGCTTTTGACTCTTGTCGGTTAAAGGAGCGTGTTCAGATTTTTCCAGAAAATATTTCGTTTTTATCTAGGAATCATATAAAATACCTCCCCAAAATACTATCCATGGGAAGAAAAAAGGAAATTTATATTCTCGAATTTTGGATGTGGACGCAAAAAGGGTTGATGTAATCACTACACTGCTATATATACCGGTACATTGTAGAACTGGATAAATTAGTTTACATAACATCTGTGGTTTTTAATGATATCCTTGAAAATATATGGATTGAGAATGCGAAATTTCAGAATGGTAATGAGAAAAATATGACAAATGATATGGTATAAAAATCTCAACACCCATGAGAAAAATGGGGGTTGAAAAATGTGATTTGGACACGCTCCTTTACAGGCTTGGTAATGTTACTCATATTTTTGCACCCAACCCATGGAACTGTATGTAAAAATCCCTCATGCATTGAGCAGAAGAATGTCTGTAGCATGTGTGATCTGGTTCAAGTCTGACCCGATCACACTGAGGTCTTTCAGCATAGTGTCTCAGGAAAGTGTCAGGAAGGGTGAACAATTCCAAAATGTGGCATGACTGCAAAACAGGTTTATAGTCAAGTCCCTCACAAGTCCACCGCAAGTCCCTGGCTCCTAATTCAAGCCACAAGCTATTCAAATAAACTCCATAAAAAGGCATTCTTTTGTGCATGTTCATCCTTTGCTTCTTGTGTGGGACTTGTCACGGACTTGTGATTTTATCGGCTCTGGAATTGTGATAGACTTGTGATGGACTTGACTACAACCCTGCTGCAAAATGAGTCGGATGTCACACAGTCTGGGCAGGATTTTTGCAACCAATTCTAGAAATCGAGGGCTGCATGATCCAAGCCCATTAAAATACAAACATACAATAGACATTCTGGGCAGTACCCAAAAACTTTGAGTGGTAGCCAGGTAGAATGTCCATTATAATGGACCTGGATCCACCACGTATTTCTAGTTTTATGGTTGCAAAAACTCGGCCCAGACTGTTTAATATCCACCTTATTTCACACGGTTGGGTGACAATTATATGCGATTTCATATGCAATCAACCGAACCTCAAAGATGTGGTTTGTTGGCCAGCTATTAAACTTGCCTTTCCAAATTTCTGAATGATCACTAGATCTAGGACATAATGATGTCAATTTGTTTACATGTCTGCTTTCATATGTCAGTAATTTACTCTTCATGTTTATCAGTTTATCAAAAAGAATCGTAAAATCACAACTATAATTAGGCCTTTCAATGTTATCTTCTTTCAACAAATAATAAAATGTACAGAGTATGTTTTTTAATGAATCATCGGTACATTTTATACATCAGGTTGGCGTCCACACCACAAATCAAGGCAGCCCTGCATACCAAGTGCACACCGGCGCCCTCCATGTCCGATGACCACACGTACAGCCTGAGCGCCATCCTTAAAGCGCAGCACAACGGCGTCCTCGTAGTCGACGATGATGACGACCCCGTTGAGTGCGACATGAGCGATTTTGAGGACTACGTTGACTCCGAGTCGGACATGGAGCAGGACGAGGAATCCAAACGGCTTGGAGACAGTGGGTACATCCACGATCCGAGCTTTGATTTAGACTGCGATGATGACAGCGGGACGGAAAACAAGAAGAAACGAGAGCCGTCCTTGCAGCTGCCGATTAAGAAACGGCCGCCGCGTTCGTCGATGGACACAGATTTGGCGGAGGGCGCGGATGCGTTGCTTAATCTCGCTGGTTTTAAGACCACTGAGGTCCCCTTACGCTCCATCAGTCCTCAGAACGATGAGGCTATGGCCTCGTGATGGGTACCGTAATTATCCTGTTGTATGTTTTATGCGAATGTGTTTGGTGCACTGATGCTCTTGCTTTCACATATCTAGACGAATTGATTGTTCGTGTGACTGTTGAAAATATTCACGTCCAACATAACTACTGTGTACACAGTAGGTGTGAATGGCATTAAGCAACCTAATATTGGCAGATCTGGGGCCATTTTCATGGCGCTTCTTGGCGGATAGTACTGCCAAGAAATTATTCCTACTTTGCAAAACTTGGCAGAGTTTAATAGAAACTTGGCAATTTTCTGTGCTAGGTTTATTCGCAGTTCCATAAATTAGAGCCAGTTCATACTTCACACGAAAACAAACGCGAATGTGAATCTGACGTAAATTTGGCGGCAAACAATCGCGAAAGTTAAAACTACAACTTCTTTGTGACTCTAATTCCCATTTATGTTCACTTTCTTGTGATGTATGAATGGGCCTTTGCAAAGCCAGCTCCTTTTGTAGGTGAAGAATAGTGCACCAGACATTTCTGCAAATAAAACATTCAAAAGGCCATTTCTGAGCAAGTTCCATTCTCGATTTTTAAGCCCAATAGTTTTCACAGTGCCCTAAACCAGGGCCCTGGCATCTTGTATTTTTCCTGTTTCCCACTGATTGTGACTTGAGTTTTTGACAAGTAATTTGACTTCAGGTTATTAGTAGAGGTTGAATTGTTGGGTTTGTCCAAACGCTGACAGTTGGAGAATGTAAATGCTGATCCAAACTTCACATGCTCGGTGCAAATCAGTATATGTTGTTCTGTACGGTTCAAAAAGGAAACGCAAATTACACTCTGACTGAAAGATCAAGGAGGCTGAGAGATGTAACCTATTTTATCAGTCAGTAACGTGTATGACCACCTTATGGCAAAGCTGACTGTACCAGTCTCTGTAAGAGCTGCTGAGGCAGGTTGTATCACTCTGCCTGAAGTGCCTCCCTGAACTCCTGCACTTCTAGTGCTGCTTGGGAGATGCGTGGATCCACAGGTCAGCTCATCCCACGCAGGTTCAATCAGATCAAACCCCAACAAATTTGGTTTTCTGAGAGCCCTTAACTGCAGAATTCTCTCAGAAACAGGAAACGGTTCATTTTATTACAGTGGGAATCACTTTGTTCATACAGGTCCTAGAGGATAAACACTGAAGCAAAACAGTTTTGAAAGCAATTCCAAAGTATCTTGTTTTCCCACAAATTCACTGTATTCAACAAACCTCTGTTCTGATCAAGAATCAAATTAAGAAAATTGCATTCCTTATTTTGAACCACACACTATCCTAATACACATTTTCTGGCTTACAAAACCTCCCTGGCTTCATAACAACCTAAAAGCAGGGGTGGGATGTATGTAAATTTGGTGCCATTTTCAGCAAACCTTTTCTTTTTCTTAACTAAAGAAAAATGACAGTAAGTGCGTATTATGTTTATCTTGCCAAACTTGCCAACTACCAGTTCTTCCCTGGTTCTTCCCTGGTTCTTCCCAGCTAAAACAACCAAACAGACGAACACCACTGTTCCATCGCGTCTTTATATTCCATCCATTTTTTTATTTTCTCTAAACGCCTTCCTACTACGTACACCCACAACTGCTTTTGAGGATTGTCGAAGCCATAGATAATTTGTGTGTGCAAAACTGACATCTTGTTGATGCAATATTTGCATGACATTGAGAGAAAATTGGGTTTGTAGGGAAAACCTAAGGGATATACCACTGTGCTTCATAGCTCAGCTCGTAGAGCATCTGCCAAGAGAGTCTGAAGTCTATGCCGTTCAAATCCCTTATGATTTTTCCCTCATCCCATGTTTACCTCATGGAGTAACTATCATTGATACGATGAATCCGTATTGTTGCATAATAAACAGTTCTTGCCACACAGTATGCAACTGCTCCACATATTCCAAACTGGGTGTTGAGCGTAGGAGTAAGACTTGGCTGTAACTGTTGGATAAAGTATTGAACTAGTAAAACGTATCTTGCAGTGTTGTGTCTGAGACCTTTCTGGGAATGTTTAATTCAATAAAAAAAAATCATTAAGTGACGATAAAGAAATGTTAGATTTATAATTTTGGGTTTCAGGTTTTTACCGGAATGTGGAAACGTTCATTTTGTGGAATTTTTTTCAGTCATGTCAATTTTTGTTTTAGAAATGTATTGGAAAGGTCTTGACTGCATCGCTGCTTTCTAAGGAAGGATTCACAGTGAGGTTTTTCACTTGTTAAATTTGACGCGTGTCGCTTCGAGAAAATCAGTCTGGAAGGAATTTAGAGTGAAACAAGGTACATGTCTACCAGGGTTGTAGGCCAGTTCATCACTAGTCTATAACAAGCCTTAACAAGTCTATAACAAGTCTATAACAAGCCTTAACAAGTCCACCACAAGCCTTCACAAGTCCACCACAAGTCCCCGGGTCTTAATTCAAGTCGCAAGCTATTCAAATGACTGTAACAAAGGCATTCTTTCGTGCTTGTTCATCCTTTGCTTCTTGTTACTGGATTTGTGCAGGACTTGTCATGGACTTGTAATTTTATCGGCTCTGGACTTGTGATGGACTCGACTACAACCCTGGTGTGTACTGAAATTCACAGATTCGCAAAAACACTTTCCACCCAAGTTGATTCTGTGATTTTTAGTGCATCGTTTAAATCCAAATTCCCTCTAAACCGCTTTTTCTCAAAGCGACGCAAGTCAAATTTATGTGCGAAAAGGCTCAGTTTCAATCCACCCTAACGTGGCATTTATAAACAGTAACAAAACATATTTAGCCCAAGTCATCAAAACCACTACAGTAACTAAATATAATGTATTCCAGTGCTTCCATACTTTTGCCATGTGCATTTTCATATTGGCCCAGCATTAACCTGTAAAATGTGTAACGTGTAATATAAGTGTAAAGTAGAAACAAATCCATTGTGATCGGTATACACAGTCGATGTATTTATATTTAAAAATTTGTGTCAATTTTGTTACCTTCGCACATTGATTTATTATATTTTTTTTGGATACTGGAAATTTAGAGACGGAAGACTAGCAGAGGGGGAGGTACATGAACTAGATTGTTACTCGATGAGCTCTCATAACACTGTGCTTTTGCGTCCAAACGAGCTGTTGTCTAAACAGAGACAAAATTGTTAAACTGCTTTCTGGTTCAAATACTGAAAATTAGCAAGGCATATAGTCGAGTTAGGTCAGATATGTGACTTAGACCCCGTTCTCACTAGAGAAATCGCTGCATTCGACGAAGATTAGTTAATCATCGTGCGTTCACATATCACTTAACGAAGATCGAATGAAGCTGTGGGAGGTCGTACATGCGCATCATGCGTCTAGACACGCTGTGGTTTTCCAGTGGCGCGTCAAAATAAACGATTGCTTCGTCGAACGAAGGGAGCGTTCTCATTACAAATTTGCTTCATCGAATGAAAAGGCGTGCATTCACATTAGGAAAACTCTACGTCAAATCATCGTTGAATCATCGTCGAACGAAGCGATTTCTCTAGTGAGAACGGGGTCATAAATAAACTACTCACAATAAGTTAGGGATATTGTGGGGTGTACGCAGATATTTTGAGGTTATGCATTCCACTTAAATGATTTTGTATATGATTAGACAATTGTCACAGGAATAGGTGAAAACAGTTAACGATGATTAGTCATATCTGGTCGACCATATGGAACAAGCCTACAGTGCGTGGTCGCGCTGGTCACTGGTATATGGGTACCTATCGTGAAGCATTTTGCGTGAAACCAATTGACTAACCAAAGGCGTTCACACTTTAACGTTTGTGCGCATGTGTGTTGCCAGGATGACATTTGACCAGTGGTCAACTCGAGTCACGAATCGAACTTGCTGCAGGCTAATACAAGATCTATCATGTCAGATAATAAACGGAGACAGTTGTTTTTAAGCCTCTGCAATTACCAGAGACCATGCAAAGTGAAATAGTATAGACCATATCGAATAGCTGCCATTTCATGGGGCAGTTTCTTTGTTCCTTGAGGACATGCATGGTTGCACACATTGTTCTTCCATTGTTGAACGGTTTAAATAACAAAAGGTGTGAGCATTTGATCCAGAAAGCATCAAATTTGTCTCTGTTTTCTAAGGCTCTCCTATATTAAACTTCCATGTGTTATGTTGATCAATCCGGGGCAAAAAAACTAGTCTTCTGGTCTCATGCTAGCTAGAAAAAAGGAAGGTGCTACCTAAATATGGGTGTAATGGTAACTCGTAGACGTAATGATTTGTAGAAAGTAGGTTAAGAATCCTAAAATTAAGCATCTCTTGCGGAGTGGCCTAAATCGCTCGGCGATTTTACAAAACTCTTGCAGCAACGGAACAAAGTTCTTCCATGAAATTATTGTACAAAAATATCAAATGGAAATTGAACAAAACGAACAAAATCATACAAATTCCTGCCAGATTTTGTTTACAGTTGGTTTGCCAGATACGCCAGTCCATGATCTTCCAGATACAAAATCGGTGGGAAAAAGTTGGTCAAAACAAACATGTATAAATAATTTATAATTTGCAACCATATGAAAAGTTAATATCAAGAAAATTGTGAATAATGTTCGTCAAATTTGCGAAAAAGGGTAGGGGAAACATGTCAGTATTTTCAAGATGGTGGCCATACTTGAGTCCTTAGAGCACCATTTTCAAATTATAATTTTTTCACCATTTCTAAATTTAGGGCGTGTTTTTGCAAACACAACCAAAAACATGTTTCTGATGTAAATCACTGTAATTAGTATTTGTCATCATACAGCAACAAAAGCTATACACACACTGGTTCAATTTGACAGTGTCACAAACATTTCTGTAACGAAAGTCACGGTTGCCCACACTAGGCTAAACTGCCTGTTGACGAAAATGGTGTAATAGTACGCCGAAATTTTGACAAGTGTGCTTTGAGAATGACTCGGATACAAGTTTGTCGAGTAATAAACTGCATGCAGTGGATGTGTGACATTCATTTTAACTACGGTAATCAAACTACATATATATAAAGACCGTAAAATACTAATTCGACACATTGAGGTGGTGGTGATTTTTTTAATTTTTTTAGACGAAACGATAATCAGGACATACCAGGTAATTATTTTAATACATTTTAATTATTTTTCAGGGTTGAGAAGTTGAGTAGTATTAATGTGATATATTTTAGAAGTATTATTTTTTGGTTATCCAGGCCATTCAAATGGTGCATAATTTTTGTAGAGGCAGAAATCGTGCCGATACAGTGATTAACACTGTTCCATCAAAATGTTTGTGCTGACCAAGATATCGTGTATTCATGTCAATGCTGATGAGGCTCGTATGATCTTAGGACTGATCGTACTTCCTTTTTCACATGTTAGGCGCATAAATTATGCTACACGTAGCCTAAAAAAAACCAGTGCAGAGGAAATTTAGTGTGAAAATCATAGAATCACAATTTGTCGATTGACGCCAAATTCTTTCTGCTCCCTATTTTTGCAAATGTTGACGGCGCATCAAAATATGTGTGTGTAAAGCCTAGCGTACATCGACATTGCAACTGATCAGTTGCTTAAAAGGTTGATGTACGCGCACTTGCAACTCCTGCGAGTTGCTCATGTTCTACTCATGTTCTGGCAACTAGTTGTACCCAGTTGCAGTCAGTTGCGTCGATGTGCGCGTACTTGCAACGAGTTGCTGTCAGTTGCACGCATGCATCTGATCACGTACACGCACATCGACAGTCTGGAAGCAACAGTTGCTTCCAGTTGCAAGGTCAATGTACACTGAGTTGCCATGTCATTGTGCGCGCTCTGGAAATGCAGACATGGCTCTCAGTTAACGCTAGTTGCGCAATTAATCAGTTGCTGTCAATGTGCGACAGCAACTGATCAGTTGAGTTGCTTCCAGTTGCAATGTACGCTAGGCTTAATGTGTGAAAAGGGTTCAATGTGAATCCATCCTAAGTATCAAGAGAGAAAGAATTTTTAAGAAATAAGCAGACAAACATGAACTTCACGTAAGAACACACAGGCTTGCATTTGGATAACATTATGCCGTGTGGCACAAATCTGGAACAGTGTTAATTGGCTTGTTTCTGTAATTTGTTACTTTCAACTCGCATGTTTCTGTAAGTCACTAAATTTACATAGCTTCAACTCACGTTAATGTCTGTAAGACTCTAAACGAACAATAATATTACGACAGTAATATTAAGATGATTTTTTGTCTGAAAACTATTTATATTGATGAGGCACAAACATTCAGAACAAAACTCTAGGATATGTTGGTATTTTATGAAGAATAGAACAAATTGGGCAATCTGTGTGGGGGCAGTGCATTTGTAATTTATTGTACAGTTACCGTAGACAAATCAAGTATTGGCGTAGCCTCATTAGTAGAAAATTCTTCTTCTTTTTTTTTAATGTACAGTTAGTTTAAATGTTAAAATCGGTTCTTATTTTTTTCTACCTCCACTGACTTCTGTATGCCTTCTGTACCGTGACCATGATTTTTTGCTTTCTTTCTAGCTGTTTCAAAATCTTTTGAACAAAGACGTTGAAGAACAAAACTTTTTTCAGTTTCAACTTGAAGCAGTTGAGTGTACAGTGTAATTTATAAACTACAATAATGCCAACCGTGTAATTTGCTAAAGCCTTTGGTGTAATACAATTGGTAAACTATGGAAACGAACAGTATGATATTTAAAGCTGCCATAATAAGGGAATTCTTTATTATTTTTTTTTAGTTTCTGCACTTCAGGGACAATTTTCATTTGTAGCTTTCAGCCGTGTTACAGTGCAATACGTTTGCAGTGTGGCTGTTAGATGTAGAATTAGATTCGTCTATTTTAGTTAGTTTTGTAGCTATAGGTCAACCATACCAATCTTGCTGATAGATAGCTGTTTAGAACACGAGTAATTTCTTATTTTTTTTAAAAATTAGCTGAAAGCATCTGAATAATATATTATACGTATAATCACAATAAGTACAGCCAAGGGTGGTATAATTTTCAGTCAGTATCTCATTGGCCTGGAGACTAGGTGGCGACCTAGTGGCGACTCGAGTCTCCGCTGGTTGCGGAGACGTCTCCTGGAGACTAGCCGGGTCTCCGGGAAGTCGTGGGAAATTCAAACATGTTCAATTTTTTTGGACACTTTTTCCAGTCTCCAGCAGGTCTCGGAGACGTCTCCATCAGTTGCGGCGACGTCGCAGAGACTAATTTTGTCCGTGACTGGGGAGACGTCTCCGCGACCTGCTGGAGACTGAGGAGACATCGCCGCAACTGAGAATGCGACTTAGGGGCGAATTGGTTGTCACTTTGTCTGGAGACGTCGTGGAGATGTCTCGGACGTCGCCCTGGCGAGAGCGCAAGCCATTTTTTGGTCTCCAGAGTTGCCGCGACTGATCAGTCGCGGTGACATCTCCGCCAATGAGATAGGCACTTTACTAAATCGTTAGTCTAGTGGATAGCCTGGTCACTGTTAAATGCTGACACACACTTTCTCTCCACCAAGGTGTGTATTTTGAATAGATACCAGGAATCTTGGTAGAAACCCAACTAACTGTTGAGGTTAAACCTGTGATGGACCGGCATCCCATCCAGGGGGAGTAGCAATGCTCCTAGTCACTCCTTGCCATGGAAACTAATGACCTGTTGGGATTAAAATCTGCGATGGACTGGCATCCTATCCAGGGGGAGTACCAATACTCCTAATCACTCCATAGCATTGAAAAAGTCCAGTTAAGAACAGTTGACTTAAACGCAGAATGTTTTGCAGGTTTTCAATATTTTTCCCACGATTGCTTGCCATCTTAATGCTTTCTGTGGTAAAACGTTTGTTGGATTTTGAATCCAGAATGCCAATGTAACAATTGCAGGTGCTCATTATTGCTGCAATATCTTGTTGTTCGACAAAACCGTGCATTGTAAAGAGGCTGGCTTTTTCCAGTTTAGTTGCCTCAAATTGCACTTTTTTATTGAGAAAAATCAGCGATCAAAAAGTTAAATAAAATTACTCACTTTCACCTAACAGTAATCCAAGTCAATTTTACGAAATGTGTAATATCCAGTTAATTTTTAAAGAGCAGCAGAAACAAAACGGACTGTTCATTAATTTAAAATTTCTTTTTATCGTTTTATTATTAAATTAGCAGCACATTTCCAACAGTAAGAAATATTTTTAAAACTATAAATTTGTAATTTTTCTTTTTGTATTGTGCAAAATGAACACACGGCACAATTTAAGAGAGAATGCTGTTAATTTTAAGTTCAATCTTTTAAAACAAATATTACTGATGCAGGATTCTTGAGGCTTAATTATCGGTTCTGATTTTGTAAGTAACATGAATTTTGTAGGATTTGTAATCTGTACATTTGCTTCGTATGTCTTCTTCACAAAATAGTAGATCTGCTAATATCGAAGGTCATATAAAGGGTACATGCACATTGAATTATTAATGTCGCAACTTACATTATTTATGAATACAAATTAGAGGTGCGTCTATATTAAAGTGAGCTACCCCAAACAAATACTGGTCAAAGGAAGAACGGTGATGGTTGAAGTAAACTAGGTTGCATATTTTGGGAAATTTCTGTTAAGATATAGAGGCTTCTTCAGATATTTAAAAAAACAAATACTTTGACAAATTTATGAATGAATTTGGAATTCTCAGTTGTGTACAAATACTGTCAAGAAACTGTAGGGGAATTAATGGTTATTGTATGAAATATCTTTAAGAATTTTATTTGCTGTAAAATCAGATAAAAAAAGAAATAAGTCAGTTGAACATTTGACAACCTTAGGCTTGTGCCGTGTCGAATTAAATTCAACTTTTTAATTCGACACGGCATAAGCACGACGTTTGAAACCATTTGGCTTCGCAAATTGAATTCAGCACGGCAGAAGAATTTAGCTCAACAGGGTCTGCTGTGCTAACTCAATTTAGTGCGCCAGCAGCACGGCTTCAAATGTCGTGCGTCTGCCGTGTTGAATTTCAGTTCAAAGTTGGGCCACAATTGTGTTCACAATTAGGAATGCGCATGCGAGCAAAGAAATAACCAACAAACAAGCGCATTAAAATAATAAATATGACGACTTTAAATGGACAGAATGGAAAACGCACAAAACCCATCCGCCATGTTGGATGTAATTAAGTTCGACGTTTGAAACGACTGCCGTGCTACCGTCGCACCAAATTTAATTTCAATCGACACGGCATAAGCACGATGTTTGAAACGGGCCTTAGTTTCCTTTTAATGGAGAATTTTAATTTTAAAAGTTCCAAAAGTAATAGATTGTTTTAATGTTCAAGGAAACACCACAATTACATGCATGTAAACAACTCCATGTTTTGGGTCCATTTAATTTAGTTAATCCACTAGGATTTAACTCATTCAAAAAGGTATTTCATAATTCGGTAGTTGTGTTTTTTTGCAAATTCTGTGTACAAGCTCTAAAAACCATTAAAATGAGAATTAAACAAACCACTCTTAACATTTCTGCAATTTATTTTATGGTAATTTTTTTTATGAAACCAATAAGAGCGCAAAGAACAGCAACTCGTATACGAACAATTTTTATGTTAATTGTTAAGCATGTACATTAACTGTGTCAAGATACTGTACTTGTAGGCAGTTTTTGTAATAATTTACTGTATCTGAGAAATTATAATAAAGGTCATCAGAACCATTTCTATGTAAACAAAGTGCCTCATAGTCTTTTTGTTGGAGGTTTGAACTACCTTTGGGATCAAATGATAATCATATTAAGTTGGTTACATCTGACAAAAGGCTTTGCAACAGCGGTGTCATGGGGGACAATCTCACAATAAGCTTACCCTGCTCAACCAACAGAGTAGACGATACATATTCATGACATGCCAGACAGTGCTTTGATTGGTTGAAGTACACTAAGCAATAGTACACAGGGCATATATATGCCGATAGCCTACATAATGTTTGTGTGATACGTACATCGGCGATTAATCACGATGTTTGGTATAATCGCGATGATAGCGAGTAGTGGTGATGTATCGCGAACTCGCCATCCACGTGTAAATGTACTCATAGGATCGGCTGAGTACTTGTGACGCCGGCCGGCCGTGTGTGTTGGAAAGCAATTTTTCACTGGTGATGCATCGCTCAATGGGGGCGCGGGCATCGACAGTTCGCCATGCACATGTAGGCCTACTGTACATAGTTTAGTTCGGTACAGTTGTAAAAAATATTGTGTCATGTGATGTCGGCCGGCCGGGTGTGTGTTTTGAAAATCATTAATGGACCTGTTGTGGGAATAGTCTTTCTATAATGTGTTCAGGGAATAAGCCTTGCTGTATTTTGTTATTGGCGTTTTGAGCACAGTCGAAGGTTCAAAAATGATGTTGACAAATTTTAAGCAAAATAATTGATTAATCGATTATTAAATTTTGATAATCACCCAGGCCTATTACACATACAATTGTGCAAACCCCACGTCTTATTTAGGGAAGGAGAGGGAGGCAGCATGTACACCTTAACAATGCCGCTGCTGTACAGCCCATCCAAAGGATGGATCAAGTTTTGTAAAATGCTTTGTTCGAAAGCATAGGTACCATTTTTAAAGCTTTTGGAAGTTTCCACCCAATGTTTCTGAAAGAGTATCCCAAACTGCACCAATATACATCATATAGATTCCTGTCATCTGATTGGTTAAAAGTGGAGGCATTGAATAAGCTAGACCCCATGCCTGTAGAATGTTGGACATGCCCCAGGCATAGTCAGTTTTAGCACGGATCCAGAGGGTGGGGTGGTGGTTTGGGGGTCAAACCGATCTAATGATTGTGTGCACTTTGAAGTTGCCAGACGCATTTGGGTGATTCCATTAATTAAAAAGTTGTGGCAGTTGGTGTGGCCAGAACACTTAAAAGTTACGTACACATGTTTCACGTGTAAGAGGGGACACCAAATCTTACGTGTGAAACACATTTGTTGCCAAACCAAATTGTTCATTAAATGAACAATTTGCAAAAGCAGTGCGTTATCAATCATTTCATTTTACAAATAACAAAGCTAACCCACCGAAAACAAGGAAAATCTTAGTTTTAAAATGATGTGATTAAAATGTCACAAATTTTTGCCTAAAAAGTGATAATTTTTGGTCAGAATTAGGACAACGCATATTCATGATACAAAATCCACCTAAACTATGTAATAACGCCCTCTATCGCTCGATTCTTAATTCCGGTACCCAATTTATAAATATGTCATGGACGCTTGTGTTCTGTGCTGCTTTGACCCTAGACTAGCTCCAGTCAGCTGGCGGGTACAACATGCAAGTTTTCAGTTCCGTTGCAACCAAATTGGGAATTTTTATACTTTTACTCACAATGCACTCAAGTCTTGTTATTTCTTTTTATCAAGTTTGACTCGCGTTTTACGAATGATACAGTGAAAGATTAACTGTATGTCATTTGGAGAAAACAAATTGTGGTGTAACTTTGAGTAGACTGGCAACAAGTCTAGTAAATCATGGCGGTCAGACAAAAATACGAGTAAATCCTGCTCGGGTTTACTGGACCTTCAAATACCTAGAATGTTGTCGGGATTCTATTAATTTAGGGATTCATACGTAAAAACAACTAATGTGGAAGATAAACTGAAAATAATGTCTTGAAAGCACGAACAATCACGCTGGTGAACTAAATTGAGATTCCTAGTTACGGCGTAACAAATTTATAACAGTGACACAAGCAAAACTCAAAAAATAACATGTGGACTGAAGTAACTTGACAATTCAACATGAAAGTACAATCTACCCATTCATGCCATTGGGGCCCGAATTTATGGAATCACCCATTTCTACGTGGGCGGGACTTACAAGATCGGTCCAGGGCTTGAAATTAACGGAGGCCACTGCCTCTGTTGCCCCTGCTCTTGGCCTTGGTGCCCTTTTGCAATCCTCCCATAGACTTTTTCATTTTCCAATGGAAGTGCCATTTTTAAACTCCAAAAGACGGCTCCAAAAACATAAATAGCAGTGCCCTTTTAGTGACAAATTTCAAGCCCTGTCGGTCTATTCACCAATAAAATGTTCTGTATGTCTGCCTGTCACAAGCTGACATTAAAGAACTGATGGCAAACCTCCCCCTAGATCCACCCTGACCGAGCGCGCAGGTCGCACATGTAGCATAGCTGTGCACAAACTGTAAACGTTTCATTAAAGGCACAGGCTCGTCAGCAATGCACGCGCGCCAAATTCGTGCCACGAAATATGCAACTCCATGCCTTTGCTATAAAGCTGCGTATTTCGTGGCACGAATTTGGCGCGCGCGCATTGCTGACGAGCCTGTGCCTTGAACTGCTAAACATTAGGCAAAAATGGCGGAATCTAAAAGTTGTTTTGATCTTGTAGTTGATGCTGACCTCAAGGAAATCACAGAAGCAGATAACAGCGAAAAGAGAAAGCATCAGGTGTAATATGCCATCGCTATTTTACGGTAGATACCTAACCTTGCTGCCATAGACTAGTTTCCGAATTTGAAACTTGATGAACAAATAATTTTTAGGTCTACTTTTAACCAATCAGGTGATACATTCGGCACTTTAAACAAACATTGATTGCTTTTTATTCGGGTCACGGTTACAGGCCCTCAGTGATATTGAAGCCTTGACTATGCCCCGAAGTGGAAGCCTCGTAGCTTTTCCCTGTGTAATATTTTATAGTAATTTGTGCATGGCCATCACAAATGGGTCATAAACCTGCAGCATTCATATACTAAAATCTGTCAAAAGAATTTGGTATAAAATGTCATCAAATAATGAGCTGTGTCTCTTCAAATCATCGTCAAAGGACAAAGTTGATTCGACTTCACGGTCTGGCTCAGCCCACAAACATACGTCTCATTCCGACCGTTTGATCAAACAGAGGTGCATTGTAAAGCCGTCCCTCCTTGTCCATGAGATAGAAGAACCGATGACCTTTGACCTTAATGGGTACCTGCGTACGAACCCCGTGGCGGGAGTGCTGGCAGGACACTTTACTCAGTGGCACAGTGAAAGACCACGGTATGCTGAAGAAACCGAAGGTGCTGAAAGTGATGCGATCGCCTCCCTTGCGTAGGACAATGCGATGGATGCACTTTTTGGAGTAGGTCAGTGCTCCGGTGAAAATGATGCCACCTGAATAAAAAAGTAAAGAAAAAGAAAGGAAATAGGCTTTTAGCATCACCCTTCCAATGCACTGTGTAGATGTCTTAAAGGGCTATGAAATGCTAAACAACTTTTTGCCTAATCTTTGCTTCATATGATGGATTACTTGTTTAGCAAGACATGCTATTGTTCGTTTGGATGTAAAATCAATAAAAGGTAGCCTTTTTCAACTTTGAAGATTTCATTGCAATAAACCACAGACAGAGGGCGCTGTTTGGAGTGCATCACGTAAGGAAGACAGAAGGGAAAGTTAAGAAAAAACATAAGATTTCAAGTTGGACTTGTGGCAAATTGCTGCAGTTTTCTCCCCTAGTTTCGTCATGGCTTACAACAGAAAACATGTAGAACAAACTCAAACAGTCATGGATTACAAAAGTTCCAGGACATTTGAGAAAAAAAGTGGAATCTTTTGTGCACAGTTGAATGTGATTTTCCTGTGTTTGCCTCTTATGACATCTGACCTTGGTCATGAATATGCATATTCACATTAGCTTAAAAACCAAAAACCTTTGTTTTAACCCCCAAAACAAGCTCCAAATAGGATTTTTGAGTATATTGGTTTTATAGCACAGATTTCATTTATAAAAATAAGGGGCCCTTTAAGGCTAAAACCAAGTGACCAATTTGGCTTTAGTATACCCAGAGCCAGTTTCATTTTAGGTCGATTTATGTTATAAATTCTGTGCACATTTGGTGACAGGTAATTATGGCCTGTAATTCATTACAAGCCGGAGTGCCCATCTCTCTTTTTATTGGCAAGGAGGCCAGACTTCTGGACTCTCTACCAAATTTGCTGTGGGCAGTGAGCTCCATATATTTTTCTGGAGAAGACCGTGCGCCACCATTTTTGTGCTGGCATGTACGCACACGTATAGGTTTTTTCACGTGCTTGCAGCTGCATAGGGTTGTATAGTGGCGTACAAGGGACATCGCATAACACAGATATCTTTGCAAATATTTGAGATGTCGCAAATATCCTTGCAAACAAATGTATTGCAATGTCATACATTTCTTTGCAAATATGTTAGTAGATATTCGCAAACATATTTGCTAAAAAAATATGCGACACCGCAAATATTTGCAAAAAAAACTGAGATATGCAATGTTTCTTGTACGCCACCATATATTTTTCAAAACGTTTGAAGCGTGTCACTACACCCATGTACGGTGTGCGTAACCCTCATATGCACAATTGCATGCATTCAACGGGCTGCTGTACAAACACACAGTGGACGTCCGGTCCAGCGTATATCTAAGTCCGTTGCTGTGGGAGGTTTAGTCTCCTCCCACACAGCCAGTCTGTTTACCTTCCTAGCATGATGCTGGTACCCATTTATACACCTGGGTGGAGAGAGGCAAAGTGCCTTGCCCAAGGGCACAAGACATTGGTTGTGTTATGCCCCAACTACGTCAAAGGTCCTAATTTACAGTTGAGGCTTTCCCAACAATAAGTTAGTACTGTCCCAGCAATAGTTGGGTCAGGTCTACTTTTAGAAGGCTAAAGGTGTTTTTTTTTACGTTTATATTGGGACGTTATCATTTTCTAGTAACACTTTTAGCCCCATACCAATTTAACCCCATTCGCTACCTTACATTTTGCTGCACGCGGCAAGATGGCCGCCGTACCCCAAACTATAGTTCACCATACAGTCAAAATTAAACATTGAAAAACTTATCATGGAATTACCTGGAATCTTCAGAATGTTGTACCGTGGTCTGTTTTACCCGATGATTCTTCTAAACAGAAAAAAACTAGTCCAATGTAATTTTTCGAGCACTCTCGGGACAACAGCGACATTTACCACGTGTGTAGAGATAATCAGTCAGGGCCCAGATAGCCCGCCCTCTTGTGGTCATCTCATTGTATGACGTCACTAGCAGTACAATTATCTTTTGTTCGTCTGTAAAACGGCTGTTGTCCCGAGTGTGCTCGAAAATGTCAAGAAAAATTAAGTTGGACTAGTTTTTTTCTGTTTAGAAGAATCATCGGGGAAAACGGACCACGGTACAACATTCTGGAGATTCCAGGTACTTGATCCATGGTAAGTTTTTCAATGTTTAATTTTGACTGTATTGGTGAACTATAGTTTGGAGTACGGCGGCCATCTTGCCGCGTGCGGCAAAATGTAAGATAGCGAATGAGGTTAAATTGGTAAGGGCTAAAAGTGTTATATAGAAAATGATGTCCCAAATATAAACGTCAAAAAAACACTTTTAGCCTTCTAAAAGTATAGTTGGGTCAGGTCTGACTTATTGTTGGGAAAGCCTTATGGACCGTTGGCATATTTGGGACAAAGCAGTTGGAATGGAACTCTCACTCACAACGACAGTATTAAAACTCAATACCAAATGCATACCTACCAACAATAAAACACAGCGATGTAATCGCATATCTCCAGAGTCCAGAGTGCAATTTCATTCTTATTCCAGACATCGTGTGCCAGTTTTTCACCTCTGGGGGCGCCCCTTCCGGCCCATACTTGATCAACTCAAACATCCGTGAATCGGTCATGGACGTGTACGCAGAGTACGTAAGATAGCTCCAGAACACAAGTTGGCCCATTGCGAACAGTCCCACCAAGCGGTAAAACATGAAGTTGTCGCAACGGTAGATCAAAATGTTCTTGTTGATGTGGTCTTGGCGATAGTTGATTGGTAAATTCGGTTTTGTATTTAGGAATCGCGATGTTAGTTTGTGAATGTTGTTGCCGCTACATTGTTTGAACGTCCTTATTGTTGCATAGGTGATTTGCGTATGCCGAGACACAATAGGGAAAAGTCTGCCACAAACAACTGTTGCTCTCCCAACAAACATGGTGACTGCTTGAAGTTAGAAGGCTTGACTGAAGTGAAGGAAATATTACTGATGATTTTGGCTGTCCTTTGGAGAAAAAAGAAGAAACAAAAGATATAAGCAAAGCACATACAGGGTGTCCCAAAAAATGTCCTGGTCAAATTGGCAAGTGGCAGTTATGTAGGTTTTTTAACAAAAGGCAGGATTATAAACATTGAACCCTTCAACAATAATTAAGCACCTCAAGAGCTAGGCAGTTCATCGGTAAAACTTTAAGGAAACTTCTGGCTTCCAAGCTTCAGTTTCCGAGTTGCTGTTCACTGACACAGTTTGCAACCTCCAGAGGGCTCAGTAACTGCTCACTATTTTTTGAGAGTAGTGCCCGGTCAGCTAGGAACACTAGCAGGGAATCACATGCGCGTGAAGTCTTGACGCGCGCGCTCGAAGCTTGATACTCGCATCTAGTTCACACTGGCGCAGATTTCATGCACTAGCCTAGATTAGTGAACCTCATGTGACTGCATTTCAGCCAGTCAGGATTGAGAATAAGAAAGAGGCGTGTTATAAGAGTGACTGCCTAT